>CM060435.1:20585421-21290421 GCA_030545235.1 Helianthus tuberosus | reverse complement strand
TCTCCGATTTGTTTTTGGACAGCCAATCCATCCCCACAACCACATCGAAACTTCCTAACTCCACTAGTAGTAAATCGATACTAAATTTATGATCGTCTAACTGAATACTACAGTCGCGAACGACTTCGCTAGTTTCTATCAGTTTACCATTTGCTAATTCTATCGAGTACTTCTTATTTAGCTTACTTGTAGGTGAACACAGAAATGGTTCAAAGTTTTTCGAGACAAAACTCAAGTCAGCTCCAGTATCAAAAAGTACGAACGCAGAATGGTTGTTGATAAAAAACATACAAGTGACAACAACAGGATCGTCACGTGCCTTCCCGGCATTTAGCTCGAACGCTCTACCCCTGGCATTCTGACCTCCTGCCTTAGGACAGTCCTTCTTGAAATGTCCTTGTTCCCAGCATTGGTAGCATCCTTCAAGCTTCGTTCCCTCCAAAGTACTTTTGGCATAGCATTCGCGGGTAACATGCCCATTACGTCCACATCGGTTACATTTCTTCTGTCCTTCCTCACGAGTCTTTCTCTCAGATCCGCCTCGGCTATCTCTGGTGCCGTCCTTTCTAGAACCACTAGAACTTGCTACATACGCCTTCCTCGAACTACGTTTCCTGTCACGCTTCTCTTCAGTCTCCTTCCTCGAGCTCTCGGACTTGCGTTTCTTCGTAACTTCTGTCTTAGTCTCAGAAAGCCCCGACCGTTCAGATTTCGCGTCTGTTGTGGCCTTGCCCGGTGACTTCCCGGTTTCCTCATTTTTATCAAGACTACCTTTGTGAGCAGCGTCATCGGCTAATGATTTTGCCAATGTAGTAGCCTCTAGGTAGGTGGTAGGTTTCGCGGATGTAACCATACTGAGAATTCATGGCGACAATCCCCAGATATACCTTTCTACCTTTACGTATTCAGGAGTAACCATTCGTGGAACTAACCTTGCCAAGTCGTTAAAACGAGAAGTGTAAGCTCTGGCGTTCAGACCATCCATGGTTAGGTTCCAGAAGTCGGTCTCGATTTTCTGAATTTCACTGCGCGGGCAGTACTCTTTCAGGAGCATCTCTTTAAGTTCGTTCCAGGTCTGACCGTAGGCAGCGTCTTCACCCAAAATTTGAACTTGCGAGTTCCACCAGGACAGTGCTTCATCAAGAAAAGAACAAGAAGCATATCTCACCCGTTGATCAGCAGCACAACCACTGATTGCCATGACAGATTCCATCTTCTCAATCCATCGGGTGATATCTAAGGGTCCTTCAGCACCGGTAAATGATCGTGGGTTACAGCCCTGGAATGTTTTATATGTACATCTGTGCACTGCTCAATAATGTTAATAGAAATCAGGAATTCATTCCAATGATAACATAACACATGAACTACTAAAACTTTCCGATCACATTTTACCTGGAGGATTTCCATTATGTGCCCCACCAAAACCTTGCTCGTGTGCACCACGTCCACGTCCCTGACCATCATTTTGGTTAGCATTGAGTTGTTCCATGGCAATATTAACGTGTTAGGCTATGAGTTGAGCCAACTCTTCCGGTGTGGTAGGTAATCCGGTACCCTGTCTTGCTTTTGGCGGCATTTCGTCATTTCTATTATTACAACAATAATATCCACATAAGACGATAACCAAAAATAATTCAGTCATTAAATGTTAGTGGACCAAACATTGCGCATGTATAATATCCACATTTTAATGAGAAAAATTTTAAAGAGTTAAATGCTTGGTTGGTCCCTGTGGTTTTCAAAAATTGCAGACTTGGTCCTAATGGTTTACTAATTACACGCGTGGTCCCTGTGGTTTTCAAAAATGCACTCGGTTGGTCCCTAGCCCTAACATCAGTTAAATTTCTTAGTTAACTATGTGTGAAATGACTATATTACCCCTGAACAATTAAAAAAATAAAAAATATATATATAAAGAAGACTCTTCTTCCTCCCCCATCTCTCTCTAAAAACCCACCACCCACCTAAGAGAGAGAGGCAGAGAGAGAGAGAGAGAGAGAGAGAGAGAGAGAGCGCCGGAGATAGGTGCGGCACCGCCGCTCACGGCGGCGGCGGTGGAGGTCACAGCGGAATCTGAGCGGCAGAATAGGTGGTGCGGTGGTTCTGGTGGCTGCAAGTGATGATGATGTAGGTGATGATGATGTAGGTGATGATGATGATGACGATGACGATGACGGGGAAGGCGGTTCAGGCCTTGGTTCAATTTCAGAAACACCGGTAAGACCCCCCTACTCCCTCTCTTTCGTTTCAGATCTGTGAAGATCTTGGTTTCTCCGGTCAGTTTTGATGATGTTTCAGTTTTGATGTCATTTGGTTTAGTGTTGCGGGTTTTGGTTCGGATGCGGGTCAGAAAGTCAACTCCGGTCAATCGGTCAGCGGCTTGCACCCACCAGAACCACCGCACTACGGTCAACCGGTCAACGACGGTGAGGGTGCTTGTGACAGTGGTTGTGGTGGGTTTAAGGTGGTGGTTTTACGGTGAAGATGATGAAATATAGCAGCAATTCGTGCTGGTGATTGATGGAGGAATCTCAAATCTGTTGGTGATGATGGAGAAATTGGATTGAGAAAATGTGGTGTGTGTGTGTGGGGAAGAGTGGGGCCCATAGGGGGGCAGTGTGGCTTTTGACTAAAGTGAAAGAATTTGCAGGTAAAGAGAATGAATTTTTGGGGAGAGATGAAGAAATTGGAGGGAAGAAAGTGACAGGTGGAATGTAGGACCAGTTTTTTTATTTTTTTTTATGGTTCAGGGGTAATATAGTCATTTCACACATAGTTAACTAAGAAATTTAACTGATGTTAGGGCTAGGGACCAACCGAGTGCATTTTTGAAAACCACAGGGACCACGCGTGTAATTAGTAAACCATTAGGACCAAGTCTGCAATTTTTGAAAACCACAGGGACCAACCAAGCATTTAACTCAATTTTAAACCAAAAGTATATCATTGGTACTTATTATAGAAATTATTTAAACTCGTTTTCAGTACAAAAGACTATTCTTGGTATGTCTACATCGACACCCATAAACAAGTTCACACAAAATTTCCAAATAATATCCAAAAATGAAAATGGCACACAGGCCACAAACATAAAGAACATAAAAAATGTCTAACAATACAATCCATCAAACAACGAAACAAACAAACAAACAAACAACTATCATCAACGCCTCAAACCTAGAGACTCTAACATCTCCTGGACAAGCTCCTCCAAATCCACAACCCACAAATGCATCTCATCTCTCGCGATGTCGTCTATAACCTTCAACTCCTCGTGATCGTCCATCTGTCCTTCAAGGTACTTCGCCTTTCCCTTGGCTATGTCTAGGTCTTTGCGCAATGCGGCGAGCTGTCGATCACAACGACAATGTCGATCTGCCCTATCTCTTTTCTGTTTCTTGGAAGCAGGTACCTCCTCAGCACATGATGTAGATGCGATGTCCCCAGCAGGCCTAATCCTCTTCCTACGACGATAATAAAATAACAGCGGCGTTGAAGAAGTGCGTGACTCTAAAACAGGAAAACAAGACTCAGACAAAACAAGCGGAGGGATCTCGGTAACAGGCTCGATCACAACAGCAGGTGGGACGACTGATGGCTCTAAGGGTCGAGCCGTGACGACAGTGGCGTCCACCCCTTGTGCGATACTGGAAGATCCTCAGACAGTAGGGACACCCCTGATCACGTCACCGATAACTGGTACAGTGCCAGATGATCATCTCATCTCATGGATTGAGAGAGGTGCATCATCATCATCTATCCACACGTTGCTAGTGAAAGCGCATCGGGGGTCTACCTGGCTGGCGAAAGCAGCAGGATTGACGTGGAAAGATGAGGTAAGCTCGGTAGTACCAACCATCTGTGGGGCCATGATAGGTGTCTCTGGCAGCGTAGGTCTAGGTGAAGTCTCGAAATCTGGCTCGTAACCTGAGTTGTGGATCTCGATGACCTCGTGCTCGTGCGACATATGTGACACACATATAACCGTACAAGTAAGTGCGTAATCAAAATGAACAGTAACAAATAAGGTCAAATAAATAGAAAATCACGTATGCACATAAAACACATAATGGTTTTCATACATGATAAAATATTTTCTATGTTTATTTAAAAATCTTGGCTTCGAGAATTTTGGACTTTACATTTCAAAATTCTCCGGTTGAAGTCTAGTGTTTTCCCCGAAAACATCTAGTTCGCTAACAACCAATGGCTCTGATACAAACTTCTGTCACACCCCAAAAACGTCGAAGCGGAATATTAAACGTAGTGGTGACGGAAGTTGGTGCCCATTTATACCTTGTCGGACGATGCACTCATTTGTTGGAAATTTTGACATATTTTAAAACATAAGTTATTAAACATTACATTTTAATGACCACGACACGACCACATAAGTTAAGTTGTTTTGCTCCTGACGGATCTTATTACAAACGTCCCAGAAAGTTTAAAAGTTGTCCAACATAGTTAAACAAAACCACATGCATCATCAAACACAAGATACGCCATGATTCCCGAAGCCGAACTCAAGTACCTGCAGAACACGTTAAAAATCAAGTGTCAACACAAAGGAAGGTGAGTTCACATATTCACATGCAAACAATATTATTCTTAAGGAAAACTTTCTGATTAGGTGTTTGTTTGAAAACATCCATATAATTTTAGAAAGTCCATTTTTACTTCCTTAATAAAATCCGTGGGTCCTTCCGTTACGGTTCTCCCATCTGACAATAATATTCTGACCCAGGTTTTGTATATTAAATTATTGTGTCAATTTTCAGACTCGTATGTTAGCTAGACGATACGAACTATATATTTACTATGCAGGGACAATCAATGCTAGACATTAAACAGAATATCAATTCGTCGTTTGACTTGACACGGCGCGACCGGTCACGACGGGGTTGTCAACCCGATAGATCTACCAACAATTCATCACGTGCAATACTTAAATGATTAAACGACATCATGGGCGCATGGTCCTCTTTGAGAACAATATGATGTCTGCCTCACGTACAATATATATATCCTACTAATATGACAATTTAATACACGATGTTGTACGAATCCCCTGATCCCCTCCCTTGAGACCAGGCCGGCATCCGTCCCAACTTTACGGTCTGTTTCTCCTCGGAAACACCGCACCATCCAAATTTCCTCCAAACATTCATTCATTAAAAACGTTTTATCTCGAAACGTATGATTTATCAAACCTCATATATTTTCAACGAATATATATATATATATTTTATATTAAAAGGTATGTTTTAATCCAAACACATTATTAAACCCTTTTATTGGCGTGTTCTACCTCCAAAATATATACAAAGCAGTAGAAAGAGGGGTTTTGTGACACTCACCTTTGGGTGCGTATTTTAAATAGCGCAATCCCAGTGATTGATTTCTACACGTCCTAATATGTATATAGGAACGATTTTTAAATCAATATTCATCACAAAATCCTAAGTTTCTCTGTTTTCTTAGAATTGTCACACAACCTTGAGATTATCTCGAAAAGTTGTTATTTTTTATTATGTTGGCACGTTAATATATATATGAGTCCATATATATATATATAATTATGATTTTGCGACTTTAACTATTTTATTGGTGACCATTATTGTGTAAATCCGTTAACTCTCTCGTTTATACGCAAAAAATCTACGATTTGCGCGTCGTAATATATATACATAAACATTCATATAATTTAACACCAAGACACGCGAAATCTTGTTAACTTATCTATTTTGTCATTTTTAAAGCAAATATACATAAAATATCTTACATGTATCAAATTTCATGCTCGACAAACAAGTTTCACGTTTAACACAATTTCCACCGTTTCTGCCACACAAATCGTACAAGCATACATGCGTAAGCTAGGTTTCTAACATCATGTTAAAAACTTAACATATTTTCATATTCTTATGTTTAAATCACATAACACATTTTACCACATAAAGTTTACCCAAAGTTTTACCCAAACTAGTGTGCATTGAAAAATGTGTATTTTAGCGTTTCGGTAACGTTTTCGGACGTCAGAAGTCACGTATGACCAACCAAACACCAAGTAAACTTGAAATTAGTTAAAACACTTATTTTTAAACTAAAAATATCAGTTTTCTTACTGATCTAAATCAGTTTTATAAAAATCATTCGAAAAGCCGATTTTTTGACTGTTTTAACGCATAGTTTTGTGTTAAACGTTACTATAATCATCCAAATTCGAAACGACTTGATATTTTAACATAGTACATGTTATTACTGATTAAAATAGTGGTTATAATCATATTAGTGCAGTTTTTGTATAAGTCACATAAATCATGCGATTTCACATATTTTACAACTTTTAATGCACCATGTACAACATGCAAAGCTAACAAGCATTATGACAAAGTTATAAGTCACTAAACACTTTAAATAACTTCATTTTAGTGTTTATAATCTGATCATAACTGATTTTTACTCAATCATACTCAAATCACCTTTTTAAGATCATATATCATCATGCATGTCTATATATATGCATCTAATATACTCATATCATAACATCATCATCTAACATGACCTTAATATGCATCAAAGCTTCACTAACATCATATTATTTCAATTAGTTCACATAACACTTTAATCCTTCAAATTATTCATGTTCATTCATACTTAAATCCTTCACATTTAAGTTTACACAACAACTTTAACATGCATGCATACATATATACCTACATATATACGATTTACACATACACACATACTTCCAAAATTTACTTTTCAACATATCACTTTTAAATTTCTAACCACTTTAGAACCTTCTTGCATAACAACCAAAAATTCCTTTAATCATCATATTTTTCAAGAAATCAAATGAATCAAGAACTTTTCATCAAAATCAAAATACAACTCATACACATACATACACACATAATCGACCATATGCACATACATACACACACCCATTTTTATTTTGTTCAAAACTTATTTGTTTGATAGTTTCAAGTTAATGTTTAGATTCAAGAATCAAGAGAAACTTTTACTATCTTCTTTATCATTGTAAATCAAGAACAATGTTTAATGAAATATATTATACCTTCAAGATTTTAGATGGGTTTTTGATAAAAGATGGTGATATGGTGCTTGTTCTTGCTTGGAGTCACTTCCGAACCTTCTTACAAGCTTGGAATCACCTTGATTAGCCCTTGAATCTTCATGATTTGGTTTTGAAAATGGAATGTTGGTGTGTTTAGGGGGGTTTCGGCCGAGATGTTTAAGGAGAGAGAGAGAGAGAGAGTGAGTGAAGTTTTTGAAATGAGTTTTTTGAATTATGAGAATGTATGGAAGCATGGGCAAGTCTTAATCATCACTCATCATCTCTAGGCATTATATGTGTCCATATTGCAAAAATCAAGGGCATTTTGGCAGCCCAAAATGCCGCCACCTCCCACCTCTCTCACACATTACATGCATATATATATATATATATTTATATATATATATATGTATTATATATAAATTAGCTCAAAAACAGGTATTTTACTGAATACCGGGTATTTTATCTAGCGTTTTAATCTCGTTTTAGTGCGTTTTAAATTATTTTTATCATTCTATAAAAATAATCACTTAAAATTATTACTGAAATAATTACCAGTTGCCTTGACTGGCTACGTTGACGGTATTTTGTTTAATTCGCGTAGTATCACGCGATACGCGCTCAAACTCGGAAAATAGAGTTTCTTAACGTTTTAAATTATTTTTCCACACGGATATGATTAAAATTATTATTCTAATCATAACAGACTATTTTTAGGATTTTAACACTGATCGGGTGGTCACCGACGTTCGTTTCGCATTTTAAACGTTACGCGATAAGCGTTAGTTTTATCGTTGCTAACATAATTTTTATACGCATCTGAATTTACCAACACATTAAATATCATATATTAACATCACAGTCAGTCACAAATAGTCATGTTACATGTTCACTACACAGATTACTATTGTCCGGTACGGCCTGAGAGGCCGGGTGTCATAGGTATGCCTATTGAGAAGACCGTCCGTGGAGGAGAACTATGTATGTGTATATATTTGCAGGGTATTTGTTCTTGGTTGATTTTCTTGTATTTTCAATTGAACTATGTATGTGTATATATTCTTGTTCAAACGAATTTAATCTGAATGTATACATGTACATTTCATATGCTAGTCTGTATTCTTTTGATTCTTACACCTCTAGTCTGTATAATAGTTTGGAATTCTATAGGTTCCTGTAGATTTTTAGATTCTTACACCTCAAAAAAGTTTCATTCTTACACAATAATGTTAAAAATTACGCTGGATATGTAAGATTTATTCACTATTAAACTCTAGTCAAATCAAACAACAATTTTATTTATTGCATGTGAACTTAAAAGCAAATGCAGATTTTAAAAGCAAACGCAGATTTTAAAACCCCAAGATGGAATTACGTGAGTCTGCATGCTTGTTGCAGAGGTTTCACATGTGAACAACAAATTAATTTGTTTACTCAAACAGCGAGTTTAGCAAAGTTATTTCTTTCTAACGGCAAACTTAATTAAGATCTCAACTTCAAACAACAAACTTAATTAAGTTATCTATATGAAACAACAAACTTGTTTAAGTTATTTACATGAAACAACGATCTTATTTAAGTTATTTACATGAAACAAAAAACTTGTTTAATTTATCTATATGTAACAGCGATCTTATATTAGATATTTAAATTAAACAGCAAACTTATTTAAGTTATCTAATTCAAACAACAAACTTCCATAAGTTATGTAATTGAAACAGCGAACTTCCATAAGTTATGTAATTGAAACAGGGAACTTCCAGTAGTTTGTTGTTTCAAACACCGAACTTCCCTGTAATCTGAATTATGCCAGAACTTTTTCAGAACTAATGTATAAGTTTGCTGTTTCAAACAACGAACTACCTAGAATTGAAAAGGTTTTTCAAGCCCACCTAAAAGCACTCTTTCCTAATTCAAACCCCCTATTTATGCAAAAAAATTCATTTTGAAGAGAGTAAGATGAATACGTTTGATTTGATTATTTAGTTTTTATTAGTTAAATATTTTATAACCAATGTAATTTCTTAAAATCTTTTACTATGGATATTTGTTCAAAGTCAAAATACCTTTTATGATTATATATATTTTGTGGTTTGTTTTGGATAACTAATGTAGCTTCTATGATTATATATCTGTCTTCATTAATGTACTCTTGGAATTCCATGTTGAATTATTTTTATATATTTTATTTGTTTGTTTTGAATAGCTAATATACCTTCTATGATTATATATCGGTCTTCATTATTGTACTCTTGGGATTCCAAGTTAAATTATTTTTATATATTTGTTTGTTTGTTTTGAATAGAGTAAAATGTTAAAATTGTCCCTAAGGTTTGATCGCTTTTTGTGATCAGGAGGAGTGAAGAATTAAAGAAAAAATGTTCCAACCCAACACGTTTCAATCGCTGGATGTTAAGGATCAGTCGGTCGAAGACTGAGCACCTTTACTATGATTTCAGTGATGACGGGGGTTTCGAAGACACCAAATCACCATTGAAGGTCAGGTTGTTAGGGAAGCAACTAAGTTCAAGTATTTAGGATCGTTTGTACAAATAGACAGGGAGTTAGATAGTGATGTAGCTCACCGCAATCAGGCTGGCTGGTGTAGGTGGAGAGCAGCCATTGGGATATTGTGACTCGAGGTTCCCAACTAAATTAAAAAGGAAATTCTATCGGGTTGCAGTGAGACATGCCATGCTATATGGGACAGATTGTTGGGCCATTAAGAAATCACAAGCACACAAGATGGAAGTAGGAGAGATGAGGATGCTGAGGTGGATGTGTGGTCACACAAGGTTAGACCAAATAAGAAATGAGTTTTTTAGGGAAAGGTTAGGGGTGTCTAGAATATCAGATAAGATTAAGGATGGAAGATTGTGATGGTTTGGGCATGTGAAGAGGAGGCAAGCAACAACGCCAGTTAGAGTAGTGGAAACCCTCACAGTAGATGGAAGGAGGGGTAGAGGTAGACCCAAATTGACGTGGGATGAGCTGATTGGCAGAATTTGATAGAAATGCACCTCTCTGAGGACATGATCCAAGATAGGAGTTTATGCAGACGTAGGACTAAAGTTAAGGAGTTTTAGGGGTTAGGTAAGATGTGGTTGGGCGTTGTCATAGGGGCATTAGATTTACCTACACCTGGGTTCAGTAGGTGGTCGCTTACTTCCACTATTACTTTTATTATTTTCCGCTACTTTAACAGTCTTGATAATATATGGCATAGCGTCTATAATCCCTTGTGCCACCAAATGTTGGATGACACTATTATCTATTTGGTTTCCATTATTATCGTTATTCTGGTTTTCCTGATTCACTTCGTTGTCCATCTGAATTATAAACATTTACCAGGTATTAATATCACAGGATAAAATTTAATGCCAACAATTACACAAACAAACACATTGGTCAAAACCGTCGAGCATTGCGACATTCTACTCTTTATATATATATATATATATATATATATATATATATATATTACAAACTACAACTGGAATTTAAAACACATTACTAGTTATACATAAGTAAGCATTAGCTAATCTATTTTAGTTGGTTTTTTTTTTCAACTACACGCATATATATATAGGGTCAGGATTTAGAGAAAACGGTGAAAAGTGTGAGAACGGTGAGAACGATTATGGATCGTCTGATCAAAACAATCCATTGACTAGATTGCGCGGTGACGTTTTCGTAAATAACATGAATATTATGATGTGGGACGCGCTTCATCAAGGGTAAAAGGGTCTTTTACCCCTCATATTCAAAACGTCATCAAATGATAAAACGCCATACAAAAAAATAAGACTTCATTAAAAACAAAATGCCAAAAATTAAAAATAAAATGACATGGATGAAGATCAAGATGAAGACTCCGAGGAGGAAGAAGATGACAAAAGTGATGGATACTATTCAAATAAAGTACCTTCTGACGAAGGATTTTAAATTTTTTTCCTCTTTTTTTTTCTTCTATTTAATCTTCTTTTTTTAAGATAATTAAATGATATATTTCTATCTTTATTAGAAAAACGCCAAAATAATAATAAAAATGGTTAACCCTAACAAAACGCCAAAAATAAAAAAAAAATATTTTTCTTGCTTAATATTTTATTTACTCCGTTATTGTATTTTGTCATGTTGGTCCGCATATGACCATTTAAAAAAACGCCAAACTCAGAAGATGGGACGTCTATAACCTATAAAACTGATAAAAGCTGATCAACACAGTAAATACAAAAAACAGTAACTGAAAAGACAGTTACTTTATTACTATCATTTATTACAATAAAAAGTCTCGCCTAAACTACGCGCCAAAAAACTCTTATAAGAGAGGGGTCTATACACAATGAAATTAATCACACCCAGAAAAACACAAAAACGCCATATCCTCTAGAAATCACTCCATTTAAAACGCCACAGATGTCAAAACTTTCACTGAAATGGATCCTTTTTCTGAGGGGGTTAACTCAATAATATTTTGTTGAATGAGATGGACAAATATTCAAGAAAAAGATACTAATGACAGTGATATGCTATCATGTGAGCTTTGTTCTTGATGATTATAGGCATGGAAGAAAGGGTTCAACACAAGTGTAAAATGCTATTTTGGACTCCATTATTACAAATAGAATCAAGCAAGAGTTGATCTTCAATGACATGCCATCAAACAAGAATATCACACCAAAAAACAGGATGCCACTAAGTAGCTTCTTCTAAAAAGACGGGGTTTATGTAGAAAAGTTGGCATCTAGCTAAAGTATTCAAAAAAGGTTCAAAATGCCAAAACAAATTCAAGATGATAGAGGCTAATGACAGTGAAGATTCGAAAGAGAAATTAGATTACCATTTTTTTTATTTTTTTTTTCATTTTATATTGCTTTGATATGAAGTTATATGTCGATTTGTTATCTAATTCTCTATAAATAAAATACATTATTATATAAAACGCCAAAAACTACAAACACCAAAACGCTAGAAGTATGAAAACTGGGAGAACAGCTGCTGGCAAAACACCTTATAAAGAGTATTAAACACTACAAAATTCACTAAACGCCAAAAAAAAAATTGGTCTTATTGTAATATTATGCAAATATTAGTGACTCGTAGTGAATTATTATACAAAAAGCCATAAACGCCAAAAAAAATTAACCAGAAAACGCTATAACGCCAAAAAATTATATATGTGACACAAAAACAATTAATTCAACGCCAAAAAGTTTAAAAAATACTATTAACGCCAAAAAAAAACTTAGACGCCATAAAATATTATACCGCGTTGGGAAAATAAAAGAAGAATGAAAAGACAAAAAAGCCCCTCCGCCCTTCTCTATGCCGCGGGACACGTGTTGGGCCAGGATGCGTTCTCATCGTTCTCACACTTTTGAGCGTTTTCTCCTGATCCCGTTTCTATATATATATATATATATATTATTAAGGGTTCATCCAGTATTGCATATTTCGCTCGTCGTACTTCTAAACGAGATTTTCTCCTATTCGTTTGATTCTCTCTCCTTCATCCACTAACTCCTCACCAAATGTGCGGAGTTCCTGCACGTTTATAGTACTCACGGGTGGTGTTGGTGCGGGTATTGGGTCAGGGTACTGGGGTATCAGTTCTCCATATGGGTAAGGGTTTTCTAGTATTTCCCGAACATATCGGTCGTTATCCCAATATGAATCTTGAGGGTTAAGGTTGGTGTATTGTGCTATGGGGTTTGGTATGGGTTCCTCTTGTGGGTAGAGTTCTCGATAATCCTTATGTTCATCCTCCCATGGATCATAAGCTAGAGGATTGGGTGCTGGGATTCTAGGGATTTCGTTTGGGTCGAAGGAGGGTATGGGAACCTGTTCTCCTTGGTTGGGTTTTATTTCCATAGGTTGAGTTGGGAATAGTGGTAGTGGTTGTGGTGCCAGTATCTGGTCTAGGTTTGGGTCTGCTGCAGTGGTGGCTAGTATGTGAAAGTTGGCCAATCGCCTATTGATTATGTCTTGGGTCTGGGCGGTCATCTCCCCTTTTGCTGTTGCTAAAGCCCTTTGTTGCTGTAACTTCCTCATTCGCTTCCTACGCTCATGTGCTCCCCGACTAAACCATCATCTCTTTTTCGTAGGGAATAGTTCTTCGGATTGCGCCTTAAATATGAAGATTCCCTCTTCAGTGTCAGCTGAATACCCCGAAGGAGTAGGCTGGGAGGAAGTTCCTTCATTCCTAGGAGAACCAGATAGGTGACGATAGGCGTCAGATGGTCCTTGATCACTCATACTATAAACTAAAAGATTGTCAAATAACACAAAACAATAATATACAGATATGGACGTAATCACATAGGTTATTTCCTAACACAATTAAAATTTTGGTGTCAGTAGAACACTTCTGTAGCTGAAATCAGTGGCTGTAGCTTTGATACCACCTTCTGTCACAGCCCCGACCCCTGCCCCGGGAGGGGGGCGGCCGCGAGCTCGCAGAGCTGGTGGTATCGGTGTTTATTAATTTGGCAGCGAAAATTTCATCAGGACCGTAGTTAGGAAATAGTTTATCAGAGTAAAACACCACATTTTTATAATAATAAACACATGGGAAAATCCTAGGTTTCTATTACAATTTGTTTATAGGGATAAACCCTAATTTATTGAAATAAAACTTCTTCTTTATTTAGGTAACTTTTATAGCCACTTTTCAAGCCTTCAGTGCTCTCCAGTTGGCTTCCATTTGGCTTTCACATTTTGTTACCTGAAACGCGTTTAAAAAAAATTTATCAGCAAGAAATACTGGCGAGTGAATCCGAGTTTAATTAAAACAAGTTTTATCATTTTACAGCATTGAGGGCAACCCACAATTACATTTGTTTACATCTATTTTAATTACCTCCCATGGTACTGTCAATCCTGACTTGTGGTCATGCGACTACTCACAGTGTAGTAACAAGTTATGTATATAAAACCCCAACATACCCGACGATAATTGTAGATTTACAAATACTCAATCACTGTGAATTGTAATTTAAATAATTGAAGTTTTGTAAAAACAGTTTATAAAAAGAGGAATTACTCACAAAAAAGATTTACCAAAAAGAAGGATTAACTCACATTGCTATTTTAGGTATTTCCTAGTGACTTTCTGGTTATAATCTATTAAATTAGACAATGCACACGCGTTAGTATAATAACCCAATTTACATTAGTTATATCCCCGAGACAGAACTTCAACGACTGAGTCAGGCAGAGCCTTGACATGCGTTACGGAGCACTAGATCAATCGGGCAACGTAACTAATATGCAACTGGGGGTTATGATACTTACATCGAGGCAGAGCTTCGCTATTTAATCGGTATTATGCCCGAGAATTATTTCTACTATTAAGAAATTTTGAGAGAGAAAGTTGTTTTGATCGGTTTGGAAATGAAGCTCGAACTCTCAATTTATAGGGCCTGATCAGGGGCGAATCGCACCCCGCGGGGGATTTAAGGCATGGTTTCACGGCCCGCGAGGCCCTCTAGGGTAGGCCCTAGCTTAGCTGATTCGACCACTAGCCTCGACACGCATCACGCCACATGGCAGCTCAGGGCTCGTCCTGGTGGCCAGTTGTCCCGCCCCGCGACAGCTATGTTGGTCATGGTCGCGGCCTGCGAGAACTGCATATTTTTGTTTTTATTTGATTTTTGTAAAAATAAAGGTATTTTGGGGCCGTTTTTCATATACGGGGTGTATTTTAGGACGTATAGGGGTGTTTTAAGAATTTTGGGAGAGTTGTTATAGATTTGTTATAAAAGTTTGGTGTTTTACTCTGATAAAAACATTTCCTAACTACAGTCCTGATGTCTGATTTCCGCTGCTAAATTAATAAACACCGATACCACCCATCTGAGCTCGCGGCACCCGCTCCCAGGGTAGGGGTCGGGGGTTGCGACAGAAGTCCCGGCTTTGTGTGTTCAAAGTCAAGTTTAAAGTCTCTGATTAATTATCGGTTTTTGATTATCACTTGCGTATTCCGTTCAACATTTACTTTATAAAAAAATACATTTCTTCTTCACCTTTTTCATCCACACCACCACCTCGTTTAAACATTAACGGGCAACCTCTGATGCTCTTACCTGATAAAAATGCCACTTGCTCAGGCGAAATCAATTTCCTCATCACCCTTTTAGACAATTAACCAAGACTTTTGAGACAACCTTAGTTATACACCTGATTAAACTTGTAGGCTGAAAATCCAAAACAGGTTCGTAGTTTTTGGTATCAATGCTATAAATGATGAGTTACACTATGGGTTTAAGGTTCATGTTTCATAAAACTCAATAGAAGTTACTATGCCTCAAGAACACCCTAACACCTTTTTTATGTACTAGTACTTTCTAATTTTCACTTTTCAGAACTTATAACTTTTTGTTTTACATTTACTAATTACTTGTTAAATTTAGAATGTCAATAAACTCTGAAGTCTCTGACGCGTAGCCATAGTTTCAAGAAAAAGTAGCAAAGTTTAAACTATATATAACGTTAACACATAAGCATCTGAATAAATATATAAAACTGAATTCGTATCGCCTGAACACCACCCAACCACTACCAACCTTCAATTACCAAGACTGCGATCCGAATACGATAGGGTACACACAACTGTTAAACATACCCTAACAATACTTTCAAGGGCCACTCGCTTTTGCATCAAATATGAACATTAACATCGGGGTGTGTATGATTCCCAAAACGAAGCCAAGCCCGAGATCGAGACGGTGCCGGATCCACAAGCCAAACACAAACCCGAGGCCACTCAACGTGCAAGACGATCGCATAAAAAAGAGGCTACCGTTCTTGGTGCAAAAACGACCTACCAATCTCGGACACAAGACGAGGAGTACAAGCTTGCACGGGCTTGGCTCGACATCTCGGAGGATTCCGAAGTTGGTAAGTGCTATTTTTGTGTTTTAAATTTTAATTTTTTTTAGTATAAAGTATGCTAATATATTTTTTAATTTTGTAGCCAACTATAAAAATCACCCATTTTTGGGGAAAACTTCGGGGAAGCTTTTTGGCGCTCATGGGTAAAGGAGAATATCTTGATAAGGAATAGATATCAAGCAAGTAGACTGATATAAATGGCAAAAGCAATGCGTTTCAAGAGGTTTTCCGACGTATGAAGGATAATTGGGGTAGCGGTCAAAGCGATGTGAATATATTAACAAAAGCGTTGGAGGAGTACAACTCAATTCAAGGGACATTCACATAAATGAAGTGTTAAGAGCTTCTACGTGGAAGTCCTAAATGGGCTAATGTACCAACAATGACGTTTAGTAATAGGCGCAAGGCAAAACGGTCAAAACCCCATTTTCGGTTGATTTGGAAACGCTCCCTTCCGATGCTCGAAACGTCGATTTAAACAATTCTAATAATGTGGATGACGAGTAGGAGGAAATGGATTTGCCCCGACATCCCGGAAGAAGAAGTGGTAATTAGGGGGAAGAGTAGAGTCATCTTCGGCCGGTGCCGAAATGAAAGAAGATTTTGAGGAGATGAACAGAAGACTTCAAGATATACGAGACCTTTAGCATAGGCGTTTGGAAACATTACAAGAAAGAAACGCCGAAAATAAAAAGTCCGTCGCGATTCAAGAAGCGAGGCAAATATAAAGAGACATCGAGTATTTGTCTAAACCGACCGAGCAACGTATCGATAACGTATCAGTATATAAATTAAAATATATACACTTTTAACCCGTTTAGTTTAATTTAACTTGATTTGATTTTACTCTGATAACTTCCATTGATTAACCTTGTTATCAATCTAAATAAGCAACCTGTGTTTAATATACTTTTTTTTCTCGTATAAACTTTGTTGATAAAAGAAATTTAAAAAAAATATGTATAAATTAAAATACGTACGCTTTTAATCCGTTTAGTTTAATTTAATTTGATTTGATTTTACTCTGATAACTTAACTTCCGTTGATTAACCTTGTTATCATCTGAATAAGCAATTTGTGTTTAATATACTTTTTTGTTGCTTTTATCGTATAAACTTTGTTGATAAAAGATTTTTTTTTAAAGAGTAAACTACCATTTTGGTCCCTGTGGTTTGGCCAGTTTTGCCACTTTAGTCCAAATCTCAAACTTATTACATCCAGGGCCCTGTGGTTTGGTTTTTGTTGCCATTTTGGTCCAAAACTCAAAATGTCTGAATTTTGACTGATTTACTGACCCTTTTTTGTCCTGTTGTGGAGGGGTAGTTTGGGCAATTTTTAAATTGAAAACTGATTTTTTTATCTCTCTCTCTCTCTCTTATTAAAACCCACAGCTCTCTCTCTCTCTCTCTCTCTATAGCACCACCACCGCCACCTCCTCCCTCATCACACCACTCCCACACACACAGTTCACTTCACCAAGATCTCCATAACCACAAATCACCATCACAACACTTTCCGTATCAATCAATCAATCCAGATCTCAACCCTCAATAATAAATATAATAAACCGATAACAAACTGCTGCTAGCTGATTCAATGGCTTCACCGGCAAATCAAAATCAAAATCAACCTCCACCGTTTGATGTTCAACGGTTATTCAACCCTATTTCATCACCACCACCACAACCACCACCAATCACTCTCCAAAACCCTAACCCTAACCCTAACAACCACCACTTCATCCTACCACCCTCCTCCGCCGCTTCTTATCCTCCTCCCACCGCCAACGGCGCCGCCTACGCCTACCTTCCGCCTCACACAAACCCTAATTTCCACCACCAGTTCCACATTCCACCACCTCCTTTCCCCAATCAACAATCGGATGACAATTTTTCTTCAAATTTGCAGCATCAGAGGTCACTTCCCTACCCTCACATACCTATTCAACCACCTAGCTATTAACGGCGCCACCGGCTTCGGTACCTGATGTTTCAGCGCAATCAACGGTGCCACCGTTGCCGGCGGTTACAACGCAGAACACTAGTTTTAATGTTCCGTCGGGTCCGATGCGGATGCCGAGTAGTAAGGTGGCGAAGGGGCGGCATTTGGTTGGGGATTGTGTTGTTTATGATGTGGATGTTAGGTTGCCCGGAGAGAGAGAGAGAGAGGGGGAGGTGGAGGTGGTGGTGCTATAGAGAGAGAGAGAGAGAGCTGTGGGTTTTAATAAGAGAGAGAGAGAGTAAGAGCTGATAATTGGGTATTTAATAAGAGAGAGAGAGAGATAAAAAAAATCAGTTTTCAATTTAAAAATTGCCCAAACTACCCCTCCACAACAGGACAAAAAGGGTCAGTAAATCTGTCAAAATTCAGACATTTTGAGTTTTGGACCAAAATGGCAACAAAAACCAAACCACAGGGCCCTGGATGTAATAAGTTTGAGATTTGGACTAAAGTGGCCAAACTGGCCAAACCACAGGGACCAAAATGGCAGTTTACTCTTTTTTAAAGTATGCAGTTGTGTTTGATTTTTTTATCAACGTTTTTGTATATATGCTATTCAAAACAGGCTTATGCTCTTAATAAACTCTTTTTTTTTTGTATTGTAGGCTAGATCAAGTGTCGGTGTCATAGCGGTAGCGTGACGAACGGTGTTCATGCCGACTGACCAACATCTATACCTGTATTGGTATTGTCAAAACCGGTATTGGTATATACATTAAAATATATACGGTTTTCACCCATTTAGTTGTATTTAATTTGATTATCTCCATTACTTGCGTTGATTATCCTTTTTATAAATTTGAATAAGCAATTGTGTTTAATATTTTTTTTTTGTGTTGTGTTTGATTTTTTTTTCTCGACGTTCTTGTAAAATTTTTATTGAAAACGGGGTTGTTATGTTCTAAATCAAGTGTCGGTGTCATAGCGGTATCGTTACGAGTGAACGAAATTGATACCAACCTAACAACGTTGATGCCGTTTTCGGTATTGTTAGAAGCGGTATCGGTATATACTTTAAAATATATACGCTTTCAACCCATTTAATTTAATTTAATTTCCCTTTGATAACTTGTGTTGATTATCCTTTTTATAAATCCAAATACGCGATTGTGTTTAGTATTTTTGTTCTCGCCCTTCCTGTATGACTTTGTTGAAAAAAGAGATTTTTTTCCTTTCAAGATAGTGCCATGACGAACCGAAGCAAACCGATACCAATATTGGTACCAATATATTTATTATCGGAATCGGCAACCGTATTCGTTCTTTTGTTTTCAACGTAAAACCAATGTTGTAGAAGGCGCTAGGCGCTAGTCGGGCGGTGAGGTACCGCCTAGGGATTAATCAGGATTAATTGGGATTAATCGGGATTAATCGGAATGGGATTTTTATATGTATTTTTTCAAAATTATATATATATACCCAATAATATAAAAATAATACTTCAAAATTCACATAAATACTTCAAGTTTCAGATAGTATGGTTCGATTTTGACCGATTTTGACCAAATTTGACCGCCTAGGACCGATTTTGACCGATTAATATAGTCTGATTAATCCGATTTTTGACCGCCTAGGTACCGCCTTTGACCGAATTTGACCATGGCCGATTAATTGACCGACTAGCTCAAAATTAGGCAGTAAGTGACCGCCTAGCGCCTAGGCGCCGATTAATCAGCCGCCTAGGCCGATTTCTGCAACACTGTGTAAAACACATTCGTTTGAACAAATCACCACTTTAAACCCGTGTGACAATACTATTTGGATACCCTAACAAACTAAACCAATACCGACCGAACTTCGCTACATAACAAACCAAACCGATACTGACTTAATTTTCGCAGCATGCGCGGTCAAATCCTTCCGAGCTAAATTTGTAATGAAGAAATTTAAAGAACTTTTATAGGGAATATAAGTAAAATTTCTACTTACAACTAGATTAGATTATCAAAACAAATGTTCAACACCTTCTACTTAATGTTTCCCTACTACAGATGGATTTGCCCCGGTTACACCCAGGTCTAGACTAATACCTCAATTTCTAGCAATTGTATAACCATCGTCTATTAAACTATATGTGTTATGATTTAACATAACGTCCTGTCATATTACTGTCGTATAAATAATAAGCTATAACTTACTCTTTAACTATCACTTTATGTTTTAATTTAAAAAAAATTATTTGACTCATTAATGATGGACCCCACCTGATTTAGCTTTCAACGGCGTTGCTAGATTGACTACAAAGATGGAGAAAAAGGTGGTGAGATGGCTTTGGCGCCCCTCATTGACGCCACCACAACTTACGCTTAGGGGTGTTCATGAGCCGATCCGATCCGAGCGAGGGTCTGCTCGAGATTGGATCGAATTAAAACCGATCGGATCGGTTCGGTTCGAATTTGTAAAACCGATCATAAAAGTGCTGCTCATGATCGGTTCGAATTTAAATCGATCGGATCGGTTCGGATCGATTTCGATCGGTTTCACAGCACCTTTTAGGCTGCATTATGACTTAATGAATGTTCAGCAACAACAAAAAAAACTGAAATCATGACTTACTAAAACATGTCCAGCAGCACCATTTAGGCTGCATTAAACTATAACAAAAGCAATACATAATTGAAATCACGATAATAGATGACTGAGTGAGAGGCAGGCAGGCAGCGAGTTATGTTATGTTTAGGGTTAGATAATAGATGACTATAGATTTAGGTTATTTCATATGGGCTATACTATTTGGGCTTTTAAATTTGGTTGGGCTATTATATTTTTTTTTGGGTTTTAATCTACAAAATCTATAATATATATATTTATATATGTATATATATATATATTAATTATTAATAAAAATAATTCGAGCGAAACCGAGCGATCGTCGAGCGAGCGGAGCCTTGCTCATGCTCGGATTGAATTTGAATCGAACCGATCCGATCGGCTCACTTACAAACTGAGCGGGAATCGAACGAACATTTTTCGATCATTTTTCGAGCGATCGTCGAGCGATCTTCGATCGTCGAGCAGTTTGGACAGCCCTACTTACGCTCTAAAGCAATGTACGAACAAAGTTAACAATTCAACAAAGCTTTGATTTAGTGGATCTTGTCTATAATAGCTATATTATTTTATTCAACTTTCATTATTAAATATTTTGCTAATGCAAGAATAGCTATAATTTTATTCAACTTTCATTATTAAATATTTTGCTAATGCAAGAATAGCTATAATAATTTATTCAACTACGCCGGTCCATATCCATCAATAAATTCATCCCATGCTATCAAAAAGATAGGTGTCTTGTGTCGAATCATTAGCCATATCTTTTTGTGGAGGGGAGGACATTATGGATATATAAATAACATGTATACATAAATATCATCTTTTATAGTTATATATAAAATAGGGTAGAGTTCGGTTACAAATTCCAAATTTTCTAAAAAGTGTAAAAGTCATAAAACACTATAATTTCAGCCATAAAGCACATCTGAAACCCACAAATAATAAAGTGAGTACTACTAAAACACCATATTAAAAACATAATAGTCCATAAAAACTTAAAACACACAATCGTAAAACTATAAATATAAAACACAATATGCTAATCAAAATAAAACATAATAATGCTTGTCATTCGATAATTAGAGCCTTATCATCCAAACCACAAAACACAACCCACATATATAATGGTTTAGTAATCTTCATTTTTTATTTGTGGGTTTTGGATGTGTTTTATGGTTGACATTTTGGTGTTTTTAAATTTTTATACTTTTTAGAAAATTTAGACTTTGAAGCCAACTCCTAGCCTATATAATTATATATACACACAAGCGGAAACAACTGTATAGAAGATTAAATACCGAGAAAATACACACAATACAATTGATAATTCATTTTTTCGGTTTTAATTAATTAAAAGGATAAAAATACAATGTTTATGCGTTTCTCCTAAAACTCAAAAAATTATATATGAACAAACTTAGTGTATGTATATAACCTATATATACATACACATGTGTAAGTTGTAGAAGACCTATACATGTGTATATAAACGGTTAAAAGATTAAAATAAAAACATATGAAGAAATTAGTTTGATGGTTTTTATGTAAATAAACATATGCTTTTGTACGTAGGAAACACAAAATAAAAATATGAACATTCATCAAAATATTTAACGATATAAGTGTGCTCTTTTTGTTCTCGCAATAATTTAGTGTTTTGTTATGAACACATTTACACACTATATGTGTATATATATATAGGAGAAGGATCCGTTAGGAACCACCGTTTATTACGAGAACCGTGAGAACCAATGTGAACACAACCAAAAATACCTAAAAAAATCTAAAAAAACATCCCAATTTTTTTTACTAATTTTTTTGGAAAAATCGCTATATTTCATCAATAATAAAAAAAATCAAATTTTTTTTTTCGAGTAACAGTTATCCATGCACATGTGAATATGTATCATTTCTTTGACAAATTTTTTTCAAGTAACAATTATACAAGTCTATAAAAGGGGCCTCATGCCTCATTTGTTCGACGTTCAATTCTTTTCTTTCCTCTGACATATAGTAGACATAATACTCGGGGTATTATACCCCCTAAAAAGCGAAGCTCTGCCTCGTTGTAAGTATTATAACCCCTGATCACGTATTTGTTACCCTACCAGATTGATCTAGGGCTCCGTAACGCTTGTCAAGGCTCTGCCTGACTCAGTCGTTGGAGTTCTGTCTCGTGTTGTACGGCTAATGTGATTTGGGTTATCTTACTAACACGTGTGCATTGTTTAATTTTTAATAGATAATAACCAGGAGAACCATCAGGAAGCTATAGTATTATCTAAGTCAGCAATGTGAGTACATCCTCTTTTTTGTCACCCTTTGTGATGCCATTATTTCAAAAGTTTTACCAAACCCAAAATATTATTAGTTATAATTACAGTGATTGAGTTTTTGTATAAATTCCGCTGATGTATAAATTCCGCTGCCAAATTAATAAACACCGATACCACTTGACTGGCTCGCGGCTTCCGTTCCCGGGGTAGGGGTCGGGGGTTGCGACAGAAGGTGGTATTAGAGCTACAGTCACTGGTTTAAGCTATTTAGGTGTTCTGCCAATACCTAGATTTTAAATAAATTGTGTTAGGAAATAACTGATGTGATTATTTGTAAATATGTATATTATTATTTTGTGTTATTTGACAATTTATTAGTTTACAGTATGAGTGAGCAAGGTACATCCGACGTTTATTGTCAATTAGCTAGTTCCCCAAAAGATGAAGGAACCTCATCTCAGCCAAACCCTTCAGGATACTCATCTGATACTGAAGAAGGAATATTTATCTTTAAGGCACAATCTAAGGAGCCATTCCCTCTTAAAAAGAGAGGATGGTTTAGTAGGGGAGCACATGAGAGGAGGAAGAGGATGAAGAAATTACAACAACAGAGAGCATTAACAAGAGCGAATAGGGAAGTGAATGCACAAACTCAGGAAGCAGTTAATAGACCATTGTGGGAAGAGGAACTTGATAGACAGTTAGCAGATTTCCATATGTTAGCCACTACAGCAGCAGACCCTAATCTGAACCAAATAGCTGAAACACCACTCTTACCCTTACTTCCAGACCAACAAATGTTAGAACCCAACTAGGATAACCAATTCCCAATACCTGCATTCGACCCCAATGAGTTACCTAGAATCCCAACCCCAATCCCTTTAGAGTACGATCCATGGTTAGATGACAACAAGTCATATTCGGCATTATATACTCCCGAAAAACCAGTGCCAGCCCCACCAGTAAACCCACCAATGAGCCGAGAATATGTGCAGGAACTCCGTCAGTATGTCGAAAATTTAGTAGAAGGAGATAGAATCCGACAGATAGGAGAGAAGCTAGTGTGGAAGTACATCGAGCGTGAGATACAAGATTGGATAAACGATACCTATTATAATATATGGATATGTGTGTAATTTTGTATTCTGATAAATATATATATAGGGTAGGGATATGTTTAAAAGTGTCTAAAATGTAAGAAGGGTAAGAAGTGTTTTAAACCATTGGATATTTGATCTAATGGTTGAGATTAATAGGGTATAAAAATGTAAATTGTGTTTTAATTAGAGGGACCTTATGTAAAATTGAAGGGCAATAGTGTCTTTTTAAATGTTTGAAATATGGTAACCGTAACCTACACAACCAAAAACTCCTACATTCACTCATTTTTCCTTAAATATAGGAATTAATGATTCACCTTAATTGTAGGAGGTCTTTGGTTGCATATTCTTCATACGTTATCATAAAGAGATCTATAATCAGATTCATGGCGTGGTGTTTTAAAACAACTGGATAAATTGACTATGATTCAAGTCATGGTGTTTTATCTTGAGACATTGTTCATGGCGTGGTGTTTTAAACATCTATTATTCAAGTCATGGTGTTTTATCTGGAAACATTGTTCATGGCGTGGTGTTTTATCAATAAAAAAACATTCCCAGATTTTAAAACACCATGACTATGATTCAAGTCATGGTGTTTTATCTGGAGACATTGTTCATGGTGTGGTGTTTTAAACATCTATGATTCAAGTCATGGTGTTTTATCTGGAGACATTGTTCATGGCGTGGTGTTTTATCAATACAAAACATTCCCAGATTTTAAAACACCATGACTATGATTCAAGTCATGGTGTTTTATCTAACCGTCGTACACCATCACTCACATTAACCACCATCACCGTCGCCATCGCCATCGTGAGTCACCATCTCCGACAACACGTGACCTTCAGTTCAGAATCTCCGACGAACCACATATTCCGGTTTCCTCCACTACTCATCGTACAGCCTTCATATTCTCCGTTCATCATCTTGAATCTTTATCGTCATCGGTGTATTGTCTCGGGAAAGACAGTGTTTGGCGGCTGAAAGTTATTTAAGGTTTTGGTTCGGTGTGTGTGTGTAACAGAGAAGAAGAGGGTTGTCGGCTGAAACGTATATTAGGGTTTTGGTTTGATTTTTGTTTCGAACGAGGAAGAAGAGACAGTTATCTTTTTGTTTTAATTAATTGATAATATATTAAGGGTAGGGAATGTACAATTACTAATATACCCTTTTGAATTAATTAAGATGAGGGACACTTGTCATTCCCAAATTATTTCTTACACTTCTTACAAAAGATGGACTTTGTACAGGATCCTCTACCTATATATATATAACCAACTAAAATAGATAGACTAAAATAGATATTGATGCATAATTACTAGTATGTTTAATTTTCAGTTGTAATATGTAATCGATGCATATATATATATAGATATATACAAAAAGAGTAAAGTCGCAATGTTCGACGTTTTTGATCAATCTGCTTGTGTGATTGTTTGTATAAATTTTATTTTGTTATATTAATACTTGATAAATGTTTATAATCCAAATGTCGAACGAAGTAAATAAGGAAAACCAGAATAATGATAATAACGGGAACCCGGTGAATAATAGTGCCATCGAACACATAGTCGCACAAGGAATTATAGATGCTATGCCCTATATTATCAAGACTGTTAAAGAAGCAGAAAATAATAAATCTGTAACTGGAAGTAAACGTCAACCCACTGAACCAAGTCTCAGTGTGAACGAAATCACAGACTAGTGATCGAAGCTCCAATTCCAAAAAAGAAGAAGAACCATCTCATATGGTTGTTCTTATAAAGATTTCTTTGCCTGCAAACCAATAGAATTCTCAGGAAATGAAGGAGCCATTACAGCTTTACGTTGGATAGAAAAGACAGAAGCAGTCATAAAAATAAGTAAATGTGCAGATGAAGATAAGATTATGTTTGCTTCTAATCTTTTTAAGAATGCAGCCCTCGAGTGGTGGAATATCATTCTCCAGTCTAGAGGGAGTGACAGAGTTTATAATATGGAATGACCTAACTTTAAGGAGATAGTTGAGAGAAAATTCTGTCCTCCTAATGAAAAATAACAAATTGCCAATAAGTTCTTAAGTCTTAAAATGACTGGAATAGACTGCAAGAGTTACACTGCCATATTCTTCGAATTTGCTAGGATAGTACCAACCTTAGCCTCACCTGATCCAGTGTTAATCTCCCGTTACGTTTGGGGATTAATTAGTGAAATCAGACATGTAGTCAAGGCAGCTAGACCCCAAACCATAGAAGAAGCAGTAGAACTAGCCAACACCCTGACTGATGAATTGGTATGCACACAAGAGGAAAACCAGAGAAAGAACCTAGCTCAAAGGCTTACCCAAGAATTTCGCTACGGTAATTCCAACCGTGGGAAAGGTACAGGTTCTTCTTCTGCACCCTACTTCAAGTCTTGTAAAAAGAAGCACTTAGGAAAGTGTGTCGTGTCCTGCAACTATTGCAAATTCCCAGGACATAAGGAAGAATATTGTAGGAGAAAGGCTAGTGCCAGAATATGCTACAATTATGGAGAAGCTGGTCACATCAAACCGAACTATCCGAAACTAGCTCTAGTAACATCCAGCAAAGCTAAGGCAACTGAAGGACCCAAGAAGAATGCCAGAGCATTCGTTCTAACAGCTAAAGAAGCCAAGATGATTCCGGATGTGATTGTAACGCCCCAAAATCTGAATGTTAATGTTTGTTGTATGTTATTATGTGACACGTCAGGAAATAAATAACTAGGCTAATTAACCTAGTTAAGGGTATGGTCAAAAGAATTAAAAGAGGAAGGTAATGTCAGTTATGTTTTAAAGGTAAACCCGAGGGGCTAAAGTGGGAAAGATGAAAGTTAAGTTATTAAATAACTTATCATACACAACACACACACATACGTGTGTGTTCGAGAAGGAGCAGGAGGCTCCTATGGAGCCTCAAACCCTAACACCATCTTTATGCTCAAATCGGAAGGCAAGATGAAGCTTAAATCCATAACCGAGCATGGATTAATGATCACCAACACGAGGGGATCATAAGGTATGTCTTAAATCCAAGATTGGTGATCATGGGTGAAGTGGGTTATGTTCTAATCCGTGAATTAATATGAAATTGATGATGTACAAGGGTTAGAATCCTCGTTTAGAACATGGGTTATGTAGGGTTTGCGTTAATTTGATGATTAGAGGTGAAACCCGTTAGTTAGGGTGAAGATGATGACTAGAATCACCTCACATGTTTGAGTCTTGTTGAATGATTGATGTATTATGTGGGTAGGATGAATTATTGTTAAGATGAAAGTATAGGAATATGATGATGTTATGTTTAATGTTCATTTGGAATGATATATGATGATTAGTAGAAGGATTTGATGAGTTATGTATGAGTTTAGAAGATTCATGCATGAAATAGTTGTACGTTATGCTTTAAAAGTAGTACCCGCATCAAGTGTATGATGAAATGTATATAGTGTCATCCGTATAATCGAATATGATGTTACGGGTATATGATGATAAGTCGATGGTTAAATATGGTATATAGTTGACTTTCAAAAGTCAACTAAGCATAAGAAACATGAAATTGACACGTGGTCGTAAAGGCAGGATTATAGGAATTCGTATGGTACATGTTATGTCAATATGAGTTGTTTGTGATTATATGATGAATTACATGAGTTTAAACGGATATGAATATAATCATATGAGTTATGTATGTTAGAAATGGCTAATGAAAGTTAAGGGTGAAACATGTGATTGATATGGTCGTTAATATGTACAATGATGTAAGCTAACGAGAATGCGATGTTGGTGATATGAAAGTATAGGAATCATATCAAGGTGGACTCAAGCGTGAATGGCTAACGGGTCAAGAGAAAACAAGGAAGCGGATAGGAAAGCGGAGGCATAAGGTAAGTGATTTCCGTAATCACTTCTTAGTACAAGTAAGTAATAAAGTGTTGTAATGAATTAAACATGATGTTTGAGGTCAAATATGTGTTAAAGTCTTTCGTCGTAAATGATGGGTTTAAGTTTGACCAAAATGCCCTTGATGGGTATTTTGGGGTAAACGCACTTAAAAGTAGCTTTGAAGTAAGTTATTCGATTAGAGTAATGTTTTGGACAAGTATGGAAATGGGAAGTATGGTTTTGTTGTCATAAACCGTTTAATGCGCAAAATACCCATAACGGGTCAAATATTTAGAAAATGATGATAAGCCGATAGGGCGTAAGATAAGAATTTCATTAATCCGGATGTGGGATTTTAAGTTCATATGATAAATTGTGAATTTACAAGTATGTGGGAAGAGACGGGAGGTTAAACGGGTATACGGGTTGAAAGTTATGCAAGTTTTAGCGCGTTCGGACGTTAAAACGGATCTGCAGGCAAGAATCCCACCTTAGGTTCCATTTAGGAACCTTAAAGCGGGATCCCATACCCAGGCAAGAATCCCACCTTAGGTTCCATTTAGGAACCTTAAAGCGGGATCCCATACCCAGGCAAGAATCCCACCTTAGGTTCCATTTAGGAACCTTAAAGCGGGATCCCATACCCCAGGCAAGAATCCCACCTTAGGTTCCATTTAGGAACCTTAAAGCGGGATCCCATACCTCAGGCAAGAATCCCACCTTAAAGCGGGATCCCGTACCCCAGGTAATAATTATTAATTTAATTCTCATTGGTATGTATGCAATGATGTGGGAAAGGTTTGTATGCATGTAGATGTGAGTGTATGTATGTGTAAAGATATGTACGAGGGTATGTATGTATGCAATGATGTGGGAAATACACGTATGTATAAATGTACGTAAACGAGTATGCGTGAATGTATGTGTGATTATAGCGTGTAAGCAAGTACGTAAGGATATATGAAGATGTATATGAATAGGTAAGTATGAGTGAGGTATGTTAAAACAAGTGATTATAAACATACATGTAAGTAAGTATGTAGGCATGTACGTATATATGGTTTATAAACCTAAGTGTATGTATGTATGAGTGTATGTAGGAAGTATGTATAGGTACGAAAGTGAGTATGTACGAATGTATGCACGTATGTAGGTTCGTGTGAAGGCATGTAATAAGGTGTATGTATGTATGTACGTATGTATGTATGTGTGAATGTATATAGGTGGGATGACATGATCGTACGTGACTATGTAGGTATGCATATATGTAGATACGTATAGAATGATTGATATGTAATTGTATGTAAGTTTGTATGTAGGTTGACATGTATGTGTGTACGTATGTATGTATGGAGGTAGTATGTAGGAAGTTAGGTATGTATGTAAGTCTTTTGGTACGATCAAGTGTTACGTTGTTTATTCGTGTACATGGAGTTAAAAGTGAAATGCAGGAATGGCAAAGAAGTCTCACCACGGATGGTATGACAGGATGGAAAAGCTGGAATGTGAAGAGTAAATGAAACAAGGAGTAAACGTGAACAAACCTTGTATGTTTATAATGCGTACTAATGTATGAATTTTATGTGGTGAGCGCAGGTAGTACCAGTCATGAGGATACCCAAGGATTGGAGATCGAGGATCGAGTCAAAAGACAGATTGTACGGGAATGTTTAAATATGTAATTTAGTGTTGATAAGTTATGTTCTTATACTATAAAATGAAATTTTAGAATGTCAAGATGTATGTCATGAAAGAAATTTTATGGTTCGTGTTTCCGCTGCGACTTTTGCCATGTACGAATTAGGGTCTTACAGTGATAGACGGTACGTTGTTAGTTAATGATATATTTGCCAAATTATAATTTGACTCTGGTGCAAACCAAAGTTTTATCAATACTTCTTTCTACAAACTTCTCAACCAACCATTAACTAAACTTTAACAAGACTGTCTGGTGGAGACAGCAAATGGAGATTCCGTTAAGATAAGAGAAATCTTACAGGGAGCAAGAATAGAAATTCTAAACCATAATTTTTCGGTTAACCTTTAGCCAATGAATCTAGCTGGATTCGATGTTGTATTAGGAATGGATTGGTTAGTAGCTAATCACGCCAGTATTTTATGTGATCAAAAGTCAGTGCAAGTAAGTACACCAAGTGGTCAAAATATCACAATTAAATGAGATAAGCCAACCAGGTCGACAAAATTCATCCCGGTGATGTAAGCTGCAAGTTATGAAATGAAAGGAGGAATAGTGTATATGATTTCCACAATCATTAACACTAAAGGAAAAGAATTAAAAGATATTCCTGTAATATCTAAATTCTCAGATGTTTTTCCAAAAGAGTTACCTGGATTACCGCCAGATAGAGAGGTTGAATTTAGAATTCACGTAATACCAGGAATGACACCAATTGCCAAAGCACCATACCGACTAGCACCAATAGAAATGCAGGACCTGAAGAAACAATTGGACGAACTTCTTGATAAGGGTTTTATACAACCTAGTTCATCACCGTGGGGAGCACCGGTCTTGTTTGTCAAGAAGAAAGACGGATCAATGCGTATGTGCATTGATTATCGAGAATTGAACAAGGTTATAATTAAAAATCGGTACCCACTACCGAGAATCGATGACCTGTTCGATCAACTTCAAGGAGCTCGATTCTTTTCGAAGATTGATTTACATTCAAGATATCAACAATTGAAAGTACAGGAAGAGGACATTACTAAAACTGCTTTCAGAACAAGGTACGATCAATATGAATTTACCGTCATGCCATTTGGTTTAACCAATGCCCCAACCGCATTTATGGACATGATGAACAGGATATGTAAGCCATGCCTGGATAAATTCATAATTGTCTTTATATATTATATTCTAATTTACTCTATGAGTAAAGAGGATCATGCAGAGCATCTGCATATACTTCTGACATTGTTGAGAAAAGAAAAGCTTTATGCTAAATTCTCAAAATGTGAATTTTGGTTACAAGAAGTACAATTCCTTGGACATCTGGTTAATCATGAAGGAATTCATGTGGATACCACAAAGATCGAGGCGATTACCAAATGGAAAGTCCCTGAATCACCAACAGAAGTAAGTAGTTTTCTTGGACTGGCAGGATATTATAGACGTTTCATTCAAGATTTCTCTAAGATAGCCATTCCATTAACCAAACTGACCTACAAATCAGTTAAATTTGAATGGGGACCAAGATAGGAAAAAGCCTTTAGGATTCTTAAGAAAAGGTTAACAAACGCACCCATACTCGCATTACCAGAAGGAACTAAAGATTTTATAGCCTGTTGTGATGCGTCTAAGTTAGGATATGGATGTGTGTTGATGCAACGTCAAAAGGTTATAGCTTATGCCTCTAGACAACTTAAGAAACATGAAGAAAATTATACAACCCATGACCTATAATTAGGAGCCATAGTTTTTGCCCTTAAGATTTGGAGACACTATCTTTACGGTAGTAAGTTTGTTGTCTTCACAGATCATTAGAGTTTAACGTATATTTTTGGGCAAAAGGAATTAAATATGAGACAGAGATGCTGGATTGAAATTCTTAGTGATTATGATTGTGATATCCAGTATCATGCAGGAAAAGCTAATGTAGTAGTTGATGCTTTAAGTAGAAAGTATCATGAAAAGCCAAAACGAGTACGCTTTCTCAGATTAAATCCGCAGATAGATTTAAACAAGCAAATTAGAGAGGCACAAGAAACAACAATCAAGGACGATGCTGAAGGTGTAAAAGGAATGATTAAGGAATTAGAACAAGGAACAGATGGAATTTGGAAATTCCATAAGAAAAGGATCTGGATACCTAAACAAGGAAACCGACGCCACAAAATCTTAGAAGAAGCCCATAAATCTAATTATACGATACATCCATGAAGTGATAAAATGTATCAAGACTTAAGGAAGAATTTCTGGTGGATAGGAATGAAAAAGGATATAACAAACTACGTTGCTAAATGTCTAACCTATTCACAGGTTAAAGCTGAACATCAGAAACCCTCAGGGTTATTACAGCAATTAGAAATGCCAATATGGAAATGGGAATTGATAACACTGGACTCTGTTACCAAATTACCCAAGACACGAAAAGGTAATGATACAATCTGGGTGATTGTAGATGTTACGCCCAAACATGTTTAACCTTAAAAACGACGCAGCAGAAAAAAGGGCCTTAAAATTTCTTTCTTTATTAGACACATTACTTACATGAAGGCCCAAATACAAAACTGTTAAACATTTACTAAAATGAATTTACAATATTCACTTCCAGGTATCACTTTTAGGCGTTACATAATTAAAGCTATGTGACCGTTCTTTCCATACAATCCTTGCTCTTTTACTCGATCTACGCTCGCTTGTCTTTGTTAGCAATAGTGGAGATCCGTGTAATTCCTGTGAACATCATAAACAACTTAACCGTTAGTCACTGGCAACACCATACAACATAACTCTATATAGTCAAAAATCATTTAACATTTCACAATATAAGCTTGCATTCACTCAATCATCCTCTTTAAGTCTCTTGTTCCAAGTTTGGCTTCAATTCCTCATGAACCTGACGTTCTCATTCCTGCATTACCTTCCAATCTCAAGGCACATTATTAGTATTCATCGATACTCATACATATTGAAAACCATAACCACGTACATTCATAGCAAATTACATTTATACACGCATACATTCCTACATACACACGCACCTACAAGCTCTAACTTACCACTTTATGCTCATGTACTTATACTATCGTATCATCCGATAATAGACCTACTTATAAACAAGTCCCATCCATTCGCATGTTTACGACTTATATGTTTTCGACTTATATGTTTTCGACTTAATATCATTTACTAATTATTGACCCGTTCATGTTTTTACCAAACAACTCATTTGTTTATACTCAATACTCATATGAACATTATAACTATAGAAGTTTTACATTATCCGGAGTTCCGTACATGGGGTTTATGAACCCGATTCCCGGTATACATTAAACTCATTCATTTAAATCAACTATACGAAGTGAAATTTTATTAGTAAAATTTTCCTTACACCTCCGAGGTCTAAAGTACATCGTTACCTATCATGCAATTTCATTCAAACGATTAGAAATCAAAGCATTTGAACAAAAGAATTAAACACAAGAAATTATATTTTTTTTCTTCTTTCTTTTTCAGCCCCTTCACCCGGCCGTGTCAAGTGTCCACCCGCCCGTGTCAAGTAAACATATATTTTTCACAGAACCTTCACCCGGCCGTGTCAGCTCTACACGTTTATTTTTCACCCAAACCTATCCAAACTCATTTTAATCGCCTGGGGTTCATTTCTTAACATATCTAAGCTGTAATCCATTACCCAGATCCATAATTCATTTATTTTACGCTCCCGTTACCGGGTTTGCGTTTTACTTTATTTTGACCCGTTTGGTCTACTTAACGGAAACCTTCACTTATATATAACCAAACCTTATTAGACTCCGATTATCATACTTAAATAACTAGTGCATAAACTTGCTTAAATAAACTAAGAAGTGATTCCGGAATATCACTTACTTAATACTACTTACTTGATATTATCATCAACAACAAAATTCAACTTATCTTCTAACAATTATTATACTTTATCGTCACTAATGCAAATTATACCAAATGAGTAAACTCTCATTTTGACCCGTTTGATCGACTTAGTGGAAACCTTTACTTCTACATACCCATACCTTTCAAATTTCTAATAGCATACTTAAATAACTATTACATAACCGTACTTTACTACCTTAAGGAGTGATTCCGGATAATCACTCACTTGGTACTAATACTTGATATTATCATCAAATTCACATTTCGACACAACTACTAACATTATTATGTAAGGAATCTCTTTACTACTAAAGAGGGAGTCCGGGAAATACTTACCTCGTGCGTCCGAATTTACGCATAGCTCCCATATTTACTTTTGACCCGTTGTCCTTCCGTGCTTGTGTCCATGATGACATGGCTCCTATCCGTACAAGTAGTCACATTCACAACATAATTAGCATACATACACCCATTCAACTATGCCCAAAATCTCATTCATGGCATTTATACATAGTTGACTTTCAAAAGCCGAATGTCCAGCTTATATAATTCCATTCAAATTAAGAATATGAATTCGTCTTAATATAGTAGACTATAGTATGAACATCATTCGCATTTCACACTCATATTGTATTATATGTAAATTTAAAAGATAATTTGATTATATACACATTCCATTCCATTCATACTAGCATCCTCATAATTCCATAACTAACAATATCATCATTCAAGATTATCTAATTTGACACTATACTTGAACCCGACATGATTCTTACTAGAAATCCACATACCATATAGTAACACACTCTCACCGCTTGATCCTTACCACAAATTAACTAAACACATAAGGTGTACCATATCTTCAAGCATAGATTAAATGATCCTAAGGCATACTTCTACCACATCCTACTAACAATTCAAATTTCCACATGAACTACATCTAAAACACACTTCACATATTAGTTTGCTAACAATTACATCATAATCACTTTCTATACATATTTACTCACAAATTGCATACAATTCCATATATTTGTTCTCTTAAGCATTTTATCGAACACTTGGCAGGTTTCACATTAATAAAGCATATTGTACAACTACTTTATGCATAATCTTCCAAGTTCATGCATAACTCATCAAATCTTTCTACTAGTCTACAACTATCATTCACACATATTTATCAAACACAACAAACACCACATTTTCTTCAATTCATCTAACAAGTTTCTATCATACACAACATGGTGAAATATCCATGTCATGTTCATCATTCAACTAATGGGTTTTCATTCTTGAACATCAATTTAATTGAAATTATGCTTAACACATGTTTCCTAAGATGATGCTAACACCTATTCATGCTCAATTTCATACAAATTTGCGGATCAATCATAACCCACTTCATATGAAAATCACCAAATCATAAATTACAACTTACCAAGTATTTTATAGGACTAGATGATCAAGAATCCTTGTACATGCAATAGAATTGGGCTGAATTCCCTCTTTAATTTGATAAATTCTTAAGAGTTAAGGTTTACACCCCTCTTCCCCTTTTCCTGCTCGATCTCACGTACACACACACCTAGTGTGTATGAGGTTTTTATTTTATTTTCTTTATAAACTTAAACCCATTCATCCATTTTAGTCCCTCATGTTTGTTGTACTTCCCTTTTTGTCACAACTAAATTCCTACTACATAACTTATATTTTATCCATTTTTAAATAGAATTTTTAATAAAAGTTAGTTAAACCGCCTTATACCATATAACATGGAAACATGCTAGGGAATTAGACATTTCGGTTTTTTGAGCGTTACAAGTCTACCCCCCTTAAAGGAGGTTTCTTCCCCGAAACCTTTCTCATTCCAACTAGACCAATTCTACTCTTACTTTTTCATTTATTCATTCACAATGCTTACTATAATATAAATGCATTCGGGATCTTGGCAAAAGTTTTATTCATGCTTAAAAAAAATTGTACGTATCGTCCCTACGTTCTTAGATTAAGTAAATTACTTTCATAATTACATATAAGTTAGAATCCAATCTAGAGCTCTTATTAGTGTCGTTTTCACTTATAACGCTAGTTCCTAGCACACATCATCACTAGCGGTTCGCTCATTAAAATTTATTCAAAATGTACACCATTGGTCGTACAAGTCTAAGTTACGGCTAGTTCCTATCCTTCTAATTAATCATAATATCCTCATGTTTTTGCTTATTCTAAATATTTCAATTTGTTTCATTCATTTCGTATATCATCTATGATATTTCATTTCGATCACCATAAATAAATCCCAACATTCCATTACTAACATGCCTTCTAATCATTTCCGTACACGTATGGGGGGGGGGTCGTTAGTATCCCACTCGCACCAAAGACATTCATTAACTAGCACTTTCTCGTAATCGCAATGAAACTACTACTTCATACTCACACGTTCGTACTAATTTCCAAGATTAAGCGTTATTCTACGTTTTTCTATAGTTACTTTTACCAGGCATACTTTTACGTTAGGCTCATTCATATCACTTTACTATAGCTCTCTCACTTCATGCATTACCTATTCTACATGAGTACACGTGTTGTGCAAGTTCATCATACTAGAACTTAATCATTACCCGAAACCTTCACTCAAGATTTTGAAACTTTCTTTTTAGTGACAAAATTTTCTTCTTATGTCAACTGTTAAACCAACATTCCATACCGTACATACCTATCCAACATGGATTAATCATTTTACTAACCTCGGTTTCATTGCGTAGACTAGCGATCTGCAAACCGGATTGGCCCGCTTTTGAATGAGTCCGTGTCAAAGCCGGTTCGATCCTTTCCTTTCATGAAATGGGCTTCCACTCATGAGCATCCTTCCAACAGTACCTTGTTCAGATGAACATGGCTAATAAGCCTAGCATCAAAGTTAGCACTTTCCATCGGTACTTATCATTATTACTTTCTCTCCAAAGTTATTCTATTCAGTGTTTTAAATACTCACAATTCTTTCATTCTGATAATTATTTCGTTAACCTTTTTGCAGTTTGACTTTTCAGGGTCAAACTGGCATTTCTTAATTATCATGGATGTAAGTTAGTACACATTCGTACTTCTCTCTATTCAAGCTTACATACGAAGACTTTAATACATCATTTCAGTACTTTTTTTTTTGCAAAAACTTCCCCTTCCCCTCCATACTTAGATTATTATTCGGGCCATAGCCCGTCATTCATTCTGACCCCCAAGGGTCATTTACCAATACATCTAACATGTAACTTAATCAAAACTTCTTTCCTTCTGACCCCCAAGGGTCATTTACCAATACATCTAACATGTAACTTAATCAAAACTTCTTTCCTTAACTCAAATTTAGGTTCGCGTGCCATCTATGGACATTCTTTCGTTCTTAAATCCATCTCGCGGATTCATATATATCATTCATACATTCGATTACTTCTATGTTTGAATCTGTTTTGCGGGTTCAAACATATCATTCATACATTCCATTACTTCTATGTTTGAATCCGTTTCGCGGGTTCAAACATATCATTCGTACATTCCATTACTTCTATGTTTGAATCCGTCTCGCGGGTTCAAACATATCATTCGTACATTCCATTACTTCTATGATTGAATCCGTCTCGCGGGTTCAAACATATAATTCATACTTTCCATTTATATGAGGTGCTTTAACTTTTCTTGAGAGTCTTATTATTCTCACCCACACGTCCACCTAATACCCAATCCTTTCGGACATACCTGCAACAATTATCACGGTCTCACGAACATGATATATTTCTTGCGTACTGGCCAGGTTCGCAATCCACATACAAGTTTCGTGCCTTCATGTAATCATCGCCTTATGTCCGAAGAATTAGGTTTCGGCACGTGTAACATTTCAAAACTTCATTATTATTCCATCATTATTCTTCCTTTAATATGTTTTACCATTACATGAACCCACATATGAATTTATGTACCTGGGTTCAAATTTGTCTTATTACACGCCTTGGTGTCGGTCCTAGACCGCATTCGCGGATCATCCTCTCCAAATAATCACGGTTACCTTACACACAACATACTGTTAGTTTTCTTTATATGCATATTCGAGTACATACTTACATTCGCTTCTACCTTTAGATCTTGATCGAGTCTTGCATTGTACGGGTTCTTGGTCACAAGAGCACACGGGTTTGAGTTCAAGTATTTATCTCCTCATACTTGATTTCTCTCAAACCAGGGCTCTGATACCAACTTGTTACGCCCAAACATGTTTAACCTTAAAAACGACGCAGCGGAAAAAGGGCCTTAAAATTTCTTTCTTTATTAGACACATTACTTACATGAAGGCCCAAATACAAAACTGTTAAACATTCACTAAAATGAATTTACAACATTCACTTCTAGGGATCACCTTTAGGCGTTACATAATTAAAGCTATGTGACCGTTCTTTCCGTACAATCCTTGCTCTTTTTACTCGATCTACGCCCACTTGTCTTTGTTAGTAATAGTGGAGATCCGTGTAATTCCTGTGAACATCATAAACAACTTAACCGTTAGTCACTGGCAACACCATACAACATAATTCTATATAGTCGCAAATCATTTAACTTTTCACAATATAAGCTTGGATTCACTCAATCATCCTCTTTAAGTCTCTTGTTCCAAGTTTGGCTTCAATTCCTCATGAACCTGACGTTCTCATTCCTGCATTACCTTCCAATCTCAAGGCACATTATTAGTATTCATCGATACTCATACATATTGAAAACCATAACCACGTACATTCATAGAAAATTACATTTATACACGCATACATTCCTACATACACACACACCTACAAGCTCTTACTTACCACTTTATGCTCATGTACTTATACTATCGTATCATCCGATAATAGACCTACTTATAAACAAGTCCCATCCATTCGCATGTTTACGACTTATATGTTTTCGACTTAATATTCATTTACTAATTATTGACCCGTTCATGTTTTTACCAAACAACTCATTTGTTTATACTCAATACTCATATTAACATTATAAATATAGATGTTTTACATTATCCGGAGTTTCGTACATGGGGTTTATGAACCCGATTCCCGGTATACATTAAACCTATTCATTTAAATCAACTATACGAAGTGAAATTTTATTAGTAAAATTTTCCTTACACCTCCGAGGTCTAAAGTACATCGTTACCTATCATGCAATTTCATTCAAACGATTAGAAATCAAAGCATTTGAACAAAAGAATTAAACACAAGAAATTATATATTTTTTTCTTCTTTCTTTTTCAGCCCCTTCACCCGGCCGTGTCAAGTGTCCACCCGGTCGTGTCAAGTAAACATATATTTTTCACAGAACCTTCACCCGGCCGTGTCAGCTCTGCACGTTTATTTTTCACCCATTTTACATCCAAACCTATCAAAACTCATTTTAATCGCCTGGGGTTCATTTCTTAACATATCTAAGCTGTAATTCATTACCCGGATCCATAATTCATTTATTTTACGCTGTCGTTACCGGGTTTGCGTTTTACTTTATTTTGACCCGTTTGGTCTACTTAACGGAAACCTTCACTTCTATATAACCAAACCTTATTAGACTCCGATTATCATACTTAAATAACTAGTGCATAAACTTGCTTAAATAAACTAAGAAGTGATTCCGGAATATCACTTACTTAATACTACTTACTTGATATTATCATCAACAACAAAATTCAACTTATCTTCTAACAATTATTGTACTTGATCGACACTAATGCAAATTATACCAAATGAGGAAACTCTCATTTTGACCCGTTTGATCGACTTAGTGGAAACCTTTACTTCTACATACCCATACCTTTCTAATTTCCAATAGCATACTTAAATAACTGTTACATAACCGTACTTTACTACCTTAAGGAGTGATTCCGGATAATCACTCACTTGGTACTAATACTTGATATTATCATCAAATTCACGATTCGATACAAATACTAACATTATTATGTAAGGAATCTCTTTACTACTAAAGAGGGAGTCCGGGAAATACTTACCTCGTGCGTCCGAATTTACGCATAGCTCCCATATTTAATTTTGACCCGTTGTCCTTCCGTGCTTGTGTCCATGATGACATGGCTCCTATCCGTAGAAGTAGTCACATTCACAACATAATTAGCATACATACACCCTTTCAACTATGTCCAAAAGCTCATTCATGGCATTTATACATAGTTGACTTTCAAAAGCCGAATGTCCAGCTTATATAATTCCATTCAAATTAAGAATATGAATTCGTCTTAATATAGTAGACTATAGTATGAACATCATTCGCATTTCACACTCATATTGTATGATACGTAAATTTACAAGATCATTTGATTATATATACATATACACATTCCATTCCATTCCATTCATACTAGCATCCTCATAATTCCATAACTAACAATATCATCATTCAAGATTATCTAATTTGACACTATACTTGAATCCGACATGATTCTTAGTAGAAATCCACATACCATATAGTAACACACTCTCACCGCTTGATACTTACCACAAATTAACTAAACACATAAGGTGTACCATATCTTCAAGCATAGATTAAAAGCTCCTAAGGCATACTTCTACCACATCCTACTAACAATTCAAATTTCCACATGAACTACATCTAAAACACACTTCACATATTAGTTTGCTAACAATTACGTCATAATCCCTTTCTATACATATTTACTCACAAATTGCATACAATTCCATATATTTGTTCTATTAAACATTTTATCAAACACTTGGCGGGTTTTACATTAATAAAGCATATTGTACAACTACTTTATGCATAATCTTTCAAGTTCATGCATAACTCATCAAATATTTCTACTAGTCTACAACTATCATTCACACATATTCATCAAACACAACAATCACCACATTTTCTTCAATTCATCTAACAAGTTTCTATCATACATAACATGGTGAAATATCCATGTCATGTTCATCATTCAACTACTGGGTTTTCATTCTTGAACAGCAATTTAATTGAAATTGTGCTTAACACATGTTTCCTAAGATGATGCTAACACCTATTCATGCTTAATTTCATACAAATTCGCGGATCGATCATAACCCACTTCATATCAAAATCACCAAATCATAAATTACAACTTACCAAGTATTTTATAGGGCTAGATGATCAAGAATCCTTGTACATGCAATAGAACCCCTCTTCCCCTTCTCCTGCTCGATCTCACGTACACACACCTAGTGTGTGTGAGGTTTTTATTTTATTTTCTTTATAAACTTAAACCCATTCATCCATTTTAGTCCCTCATGTTTGTTGTACTTCCCTTTTTGTCACAACTAAATTCCTACTACATAACTTATATTTTATCCATTTTTAAATAGATTATTTAATAAAAGTTAGTTAAACCGCCTTATACCATATAACATGGAAACATGCTAGGGAATTAGACATTTCAGTTTTTGGAGCGTTACAGTAGGCAAATTGACCAAATCTGCTCATTTCTTACCAATGAAGGAAACTTACCAATGCTCATTTCTTACAGTTAGCTAAGTTATATGTAAATGAAATGGTTTCATTACATGGAATTCCTTTATCTATTATATCTGATAAAGATAGCCGTTTTACTTCTCATTTTTGGACAAGTTTCCAAAAAGCAATGGGAACCAGGTTAAATCTAAGCACAACTTATCATCCACAAACGGACGGACAAAGCGAAAGGAAAATTCAGACTATGGAAGATATGCTTAGAGTGTAATTGATTTTGGAGGAAATTGGGACGATCATTTACCATTAATAGAATTTTACTACAATAACAGCTATCATACTAGCAATAATGCTGCACCGTTTGAAGCACTTTATGGACGAAAGTGCCGAACTCCAGTTTGTTGGGCAGAGATTGGAGAAAAGCAACTATCTGGACCAGAGATAGTGCAAGAAACAACGGACACGGTTATTCAAGTCAAGGAAAGACTAAAAGCAGCACGCGATCGTCAAAAGAGTTATGCAGATAACCGACGAAAACCTTTGGAATTTCAAGTTGGAGATAAGGTATTGTTAAAAGTTTCTCCATGGAAAGGAGTAGTCAGATTCGTTAAAAGAGGAAAGCTAAGCCCCAGGTATGTTGGACCTTTTGAGATTATTAGAAGAACAGGACCAGTAGCTTATCAGCTACAACTGCCAGAGAAAATGCCAGGAATACATGATGTATTTCATGTATGTAATCTCAAAAAGTGCTTAGTAGACGAATCATTAGTGATACCTCTTCAGGACATTGAGGTAAATGAGAAACTTAAGTATATAGAGAAACCACTTCAGATTGAAGATAGAAAGATCAAGAATCTAAAACACAAGAGACTAGTTCTGTTCAAAGTGAAATGGGATTCCAAGAGAGGACCAGAGTGCACTTGGGAGCTCGAGTCAGAAATGCAACGGAGATATCCACACTTGTTCCATTAGATCTCGAGGACGAGATTTAAAACAAGGTGGGGAGGATATAACAACCTTCCTAAAACATCTTAAAACACCCCTAACACCCTAAAACGCCCAAAATATACCTCGTATACTCGTTAACGGTCCCAAATAATCTTTATACTAATAAAAAACAAATAAAAACAATATATACCGCTTCTCGCGGGGCACGACCCCTTTGGGTTTGCGAGTCATGGGTCGCGACGGAATGACACCAGGCGACACCCTAGTCCGTCACGTGTCCTGTTACGCGTCAAAGCTAGATAGGTGACTCGACCAAGCTAGGCCCTAGCCTAGTGGTCTCGCGGGCCGCGGAGGATGAAGAGGTGGGCGTTGCGGGGCACGAGCCGCTCTCGTCAGGCCTATAAAAGGGGCCTCAGGCCTCATTTGTTCGACGTTCAATTCTTTTCTTTCCTCTGACATATTAGATATAATACTCGGGTATTATACCCCCTAAAAAGCAAAGCTCTGCCTCGTTGTAAGTATTATAACCCCCGATCACGTATTTGTTACCCTACCCGATTGATCTAGGGCTTCGTAACGCATATCAAGGCTCTGCCTGACTCAGTCATTGGAGTTCTGTCTCGTTTTGTACGACTAATGTGATTTGGGTTATCTTACTAACACATGTGCATTGTTTAATTTTTAATAGATAATAACCAGGAGAGCCATCAGGAAGCTATAGTATTATCTAAGTCAGCAATGTGAGTACAGTCTCTTTTTTGTCACCCTTTGTGATGCCATTATTTCAAAAGTTTTACCAAACCCAAAATAGAGTAAACTGCCATTTTGGTCCCTGTGGTTTGGCCAGTTTTGACACTTTAGTCCAAATCTCAAACTTTTTACATCTGGGTCCCTGTGGTTATACTTTTATTGCCATTTTAGTCCAAAGCTGAAATCAGGTAAGATTTTTTTTTTAAAAACCTGGTTTTTGTCCCTTTCCTCAGTGGTAATTTGGTCATTTCTTTTATTATTTTAATAAATGATTAATTAAAATAATTAAATTAATTAATTTCTTAACTTAAAAAAGAAGAGTGCAGCAGCTTATCATATCATCCCAACCCAACATCATATTCTCCAACCCCTGCCACACCCCTCTCGCACCACCACCCCCCTCTCGCACCACCACCCCCACCACCACCTGCCACCACCCTCTCGCACCAGCACCACCACCTTCCGCCGTCATTTATATCGTGAACAAAAACCCCTTTCACTTCATTCGTTTCCAAATTCTCACAATCTTCTGGTTATGAAGACACCCGATGTCACACCCTGACTCGCAGAGGAAGCGCACACGAGGTGCAACAGATACATGGTACAAACGTGCTAATTAGAAGGATATTGAAATACACAACAAAAGCATCGGTTACAACATTTGATTACACACTAAGTTTTAATGTATAGGCACTAGTATTCGAAAAGTTGTTTGTCCCTTGCTAAGCATGCTTCTATGTACAGTAATATCCGATCAACAAAACTTGAAACCCATTCATACTCCCCTTTATTCTTCTTTAGTTTTACCTGAAAAACATGTTAAGTTTGAACGGTCAACTACAAATAGTTGGTAAGCTTCACTGTTTTAGTTTGTTTCACAATTTAGTTTGAACCGATTGATTAGGTATGTTTGACATGAAATTATACTAAGCCCACAAGTGAAACCTTGACTGTTCACAAGTGTCGTGTCCCACAACCGACACCTCAGCACTTTACCACCCCAAGTAGCTATGTCTAACACCACATAGCGTGTTCACAGAAAGTGCATGGACATGTGCAATTGCAGTAGAACCCATGGCATTCGTGCCAGCTCAATTGGGTTTGTCAGACCAATAGTACTATTCACATATCCACCGGCATATAGTTGATCACTCGTGTTTGTGGGTACTTTTCGTGTGTTAGTATAACTCAGATAATTCATATCACAACATGTATGTATGTACAAGTATGTATGTATGTATGTATGTAACATGCATTTCACCCAAAGTAAAACTATAAAACAGTTTGAAAGTGGGGTAGTGAAAACTTACCTAATAAGTAAGCACAACAATCACGCAAGGTATATGTGTCAGTGTTCTATTATTTCAATCCTGGTATCAATTAGTGTTGGGTTAATTACCGAAAACAGGGTTTCGGTCGGGAATCGTTATCACTTGGGTTTGGATGGGAATATTCGTCCAAGAATTGACCTATAGCATAACAGTAGAGCTGTGGGTATTATCTTAGTGTCAGATTTCAGTTTGGCTTCGGGTCACCGTTTTACGTGCCGGCCAAATTCGATTGTTTTAGATGTTCGGAAAATGGCATGATCATATGGAATGTACTAACGAGTTGTCCATTAGAAATGATTAACTTTCTATCAAGGGTGTTTGGTTGTTTGGGGATCCCAGCTTGCCTAATTTTAAGTTTTCGTTTTCGCCGTCGGGAAATTGCCCGAACTGGCGTGTAATGTACCCCATGTATCCATTTTGTCTCGGAACAGTCCAGAATGACTCTGGTGTTCCATTTATTGCCATTTTAGTCTTTGGTCAGTTCGTGGTTCCGGAATGTTCGTTATGCGTTTACAGTTGTCGGTTTTGTTTAAAACAATGAGATTTTAAATTCTAAAAATCATTACTCAATGGATATATTTTATTAAATTCTGAAAATTTTATATAAGTCGATAAAAATATATAGAATTCTATAAAAATTATTTTCAGAATTATAAAATTAATTTATTAATTTTATAAAATCATGAAAACCTGTATTTTAACCGAATAATTTGCGCCCACAATGACCCGACTTCCAAAAATTCCCAAAAATTCACAGAAGTGTACCAATATATCCAGAAACTTCCTGGAAGAATTTGAAATTTTTCTGAATTCGTTATACTGTGTTTCCGGCTACCGAAACTTCGTGAAAACGTGATTTTTGAAACCCAAATAAAACTCAGTCAATGATCCCCAAACTATTCCAGGATGTTCTCCATATTAAACTCAAACTCTCTGTAATTTTTGGTGTTTTATTGAGCTCGTTATGTATTTTATCCGAAATTATTCCTTCAAAATAGTTAAAAACCCACCAAAAATCACCAAAAATTCAGAAAATTCTAAAATTTTAAAAGATTCTTATTTTAACCATTTATGATCAGCCTGAAAAATTTCAAGGTCATTGAATACAAACAGATCAAGTTATGCTATAAACAATTTTGTATATCCTAGATTCGATTTTCAGAAGTTATACCTAGCGGTTCGTGCGTTTTCAAGCAACTCTTGTGCTTCCAGAAGTGAAAGATCCTTATTTTCAGTACCTATATACCATAAACAACACAAATATGCAAAAACCCATGTCAATCAAGCCTCGAATCCGTTCTTTTTCGATTAGGGTTTGTTATATTCGGTTTATGTCGAATAGGTTGTGTTTTTGCGTCATAATCCGACTTTTCCCACCATGAATCAACATGTATCAGTAAGTTACATGTTATTTAGTATAATTTCAGATTAGGTGTCAAGAACCCTAAGAATTTATGGTTAAATATGATTCTTTTTCATGAAATCATTGTTTTCATGCCTTTTTTTCACATAAAAATATGATAAAAAAAATTATACCCTTGGATTTCTTCTTGGTCTTGAGATAGTTCAGCAGGTTTTGCTAAGTAGGTGTGTTCTAAGGTGTATTTGAGGTGTGGTTTTGAGATAAGAAAGAAAAAAAAGGACTTTTCATGCCTTTAAAGATCATACGTGACTTTTGGGGGACTTTCTAGACCCCTTTGACTAGTCAAAGTCGGTTCTAGGGGGTCCCACATGATAAGGTTGAGTATTTTTCATGTTTAAGTTCGTTTACGGGTCGCAAACGCGTTCCGGGTGCGCCAAACGGGCTCTTTTTCGAGCGGTTTTCGCGTGGTTTTTCACGTTTTTGAAAACCGAACCCACCGACAATGAAACCAATACACTTTAATATTTTGACATAGAACAACTTATATTTATGTTAAATAAGTGTTTTTAGGCTTGACTGACTGTCCGTTGCATGTTTGGTCGTTTTCGGTTGCGTTAAAATCAAAGACGTTCCGCTAACCGGAAGCTGCTTTGTTTAACGTGCCAACTACCTGTTAAGGCCTCAAATCTTACGTTATGGTCTAAATATCATATTCAAGTGTTTCCGTGCCCTTAGAATCGTCTACGGCACTATCGTTTGTATCAAATTCGGTATTATACGATTTGCGGACTGTTAAACGGAAAGCCTCCGTTTAACTTGTTTTCAGCACACTAAGGCATCAATATCGCACTGTTAGGTACTATTATTCATATGTTATTCATCCGAGTCATGTTTGTTATCTTTTCGTGAGTCGTGTAAGTTGAACGTACAATTATTGTTTCAGACATAATTAGGGTTTACCTGGTTTTGCCGTGGTTGTCACACCCGAACCCCTACCCAAATACTCAACATCATCTTCTCCAACCCCTACTCAAAATCCAGAACAAAACACCCCTTTCACCCGAACCCGGATTGGTTATGAAGACACCCGAACCAAGTCGGGTCAAAATCAAAAACTCTATAAAACGAGGTGATGATAAAATCAGGCCTAAACAAACCTCATCGGTCAAGTTCAAGAGCTCTTAGACCTCTACGATTCTCCTCCGACGTATCTCCTCCGCCATCCGCCTGGAGCTCAGTTACCAGTGTGAAGATCAGAGGTGAAGCTCAGTTACCAGCGTGAAGATCAGAGCTCAGTTACCAGCGTGATGATAAAATCAGGCCTAAACAAACCTCATCGGAGGTGAAGATCAGCTAGGTTTTTCGGTGCTCAGTTACCAACCTGGAGCTCAGTTACCAGCGTTTTCCGGTACGTTTTTGGTTCGGATCTGTGATTTTTGTCGGAGGCGCTGTGGGAAGGGTTTTGGGGGTGGTGCGATTGTGGGGAAGGTGGTGATAATGGTGGAGGTGATCTCCGATGGTAGGGTTTGGGATTCGAACTTCGGAGGTGACGGTGGTGGCACCGGGTTGCTTTCAAGTGGTGTAAGGACTCTCAAAATTATCCTAAAAATACCCGTAAGAATAAACCCGGACCTCTGAAACCCTAATCCATATTAAAAATAAGAAATTCAGAATTCTTGTCCTCTCGCGGGCCGCGTAAACCTTAAGGGAAGTTTACGCGGGCCGCGTCAACTTGAAATATAACCGGATAAGTCTCCAAGCCACGTATCGAACCACCTGGCTAGCCTACTCGTGACCAATCAAGCCTAGTCGTAGACTAGGCGGTCACGCGGGCCGCGTAAAGGTAAGCCGAAGGCTTACGCGGGCCGCGTGAGGCCTCAATTTCAGCTATAAATAGCTTGTTGCATGCACAGTCCACTGGTGTCGAAACAAACATTCAAAAACGAAAGTATATCACTCTGAAGTCGAATTTACTTTCAATATTAGCGAGGCGCTGCTCCGATACGGGGTATTAACTCGATCGCTGCTACGATTCAATGTCCGATCGATTAAACTATCCAATGGACGTTTAAGTGCTGCCCACATTAGGGTTTATGCTTTGTCATTCGTCGTCAATTCGATGAATGTTTAAGTATCGCACTTTGTCATTCGTTGTGAAGGTTTTAATCTCGTGAGTTATCGTAAATGTTGTATTAGTTACTAACCGAGTTCGTGTGCATGTTATTAAATTTAGGTTAAAAGGCTAATCAGTAGGCTAAGCTCTGCTCATATAAATCTGCAATGTGAGTCATTCTCTTTTTATCAAATTACTTTCAAAATCATGTTTACTTTCAAAGTTATAATTACAGGGATTAAGTCTTTGTAGTCACCAAATTACAACCGGTATGTGGGGTTTTGTATACATTACTTGATAACCGTCACCATTGGACAACGAGTTAGCCAAGGGGTGATATGACCACAGTCACAGACACCATTGGACTCTGAGGTTACCAATGGATGGTCGAGTGACAAATACTGTGGGTAGTTGGTTGATATATGGAAACATTGCAATCGCTCTTAATACTGTAAGTTATAACAAACGCGTCGTTTTAGTAAAAAGAATGATTCACCAGTATTTCCCGCTGACAAAACCTTTTTCAAACATGTTTCAGGTGATCTGTTGTGATCCAGGAAAAAGTGCCGCGAAGCACTACAAGCTTAAGGAAGTGGCTCAATATAAAATAAAGAAACATGTTTTGTAAAATAAAGATTTCTCAGTGAAATCATATGATTGTAAACTACCGGGGTTTATCCCGAATTGTGAAATCAAATAATCAGGAAATTTCAGGTTTTTAAAAGATCCTGGTAAAATCTTCCGCTGTTAAATAAATACCACGGGATTTTCTGTCCCGCGGCTCCTGTACCGGGTCAAACCGGGCCGGGGGCCGTGACAGAAAAAGGTGGTATCAAAGCCACTGATTTAAGCCAATTAAGTATTTAGAAAATACTTAATTTTACTGATTGCTATTTTGTGATTATTTGTTTTATTATTTGAATATCTGTTTACAGTATGGGTAAGCAAAGACTTTCGGATATCTATTATAAATTAGATACTACACCGAGAGAAAAAAGATCATCATCCTCAAAACACTATGCAAATCCTGAAGAAGGAATATTTGTCCGAAAGGCAAAATATGAGGAACCACTTTCTCCTAATAAAAGAAGTTTGATTATTAGGAAAAGTCAGGAGAAAATAAAGAAATCACAACCAAAAGAAAAGAGAGTTAATCAGAAAACCCAAGAACTAGGCAGTAACCCACCATGGGAAGACAAGTTAGATGAAAAATGGGCAGATCTCTATATGCTAGCCACTGTAGCAGTAAATGCAAATCTTTAAATACTCTGATTCAAGTTTTAGCACCCTTATCACTTATAATCCAGAAACCTGATCCAGTAAATAAATAAATTTACAATAAACCCTAATATGTTTTAATTGTCAGTTGTCCTTGTATTAAATTAGTCACACGGTATGCAATAATATTTAAAGGTTATCTATGAAATTTTGTTATAAAATTTTAACTTAGCATTTTGTGTATTTTGCATATATGCTAAACAGCATGAATGACTTATCTGAAGCCCTTCAAAATCTAAATCTCTATCCGGTGAAAATAGAGGTTTCTAGAGATTTTACTGGTTATATACCAGATATAGAAGAACCTATGGAATTCAACGCTCCACTTCCAGAGAAACCCAAGCCTAAGAAAAGGAGAAGATTTGTGGGATGGAGGCGTGTGCGCAGGAGGAAACCAGCAACTAGGAAGATTCCCAAAATAGAAAATCATTTAGATAAAGGAAAGGGGATTGAAGCCGGGGAAGGTTTTAAGCAGACAGAAATGGAGATTGGAGAATGTTCTAGGCAGACACAGTTAGAAATTGGGGAAAGCTCTAGACAAATCGAGGAGTTACCATTTCAGGAGGAATTGGATCGTGCACTGGCGAGTTGTGATATCGTCAGGCCTATCAATAATAATCTCTACCTTTATCCTGCTGAAACTCAACTTCTAATGAACTTGGAACCAACCATCCCAGAACCTATAATCCACACCTAACCTCTAGGAATGGACGAGTGGTGGACCAATGATTTGCAGTTCCAAAACCTTCTCAACAGTCCTTATTCCTTTCTCCCTCAATTCGACCCAGAACCTATACCAAACCCACCAATGAGCAATGAAAATTTAGCTGAACTCCGCCATTTTGGCAAGGAAATGGTGGATGCAGGAAATAGGATCAGGGAAGTAGGAGAACAGATCTCCTGGAAATACGACGAGAGGGAACGTCGTTACTGAAATACCAACTGACAAGGGATAGTGGGGTTGTGAGACTGTGGTTGTATAATAAATAGTAAAATATAATCTTGTAAAATAACTACAAATAAAACTTTGTAAGATAATGGTGTGTATTGATGCATATTATAAAATATAAAAACGGGAATCAAGAAATCGATAATTTTGGCTATATGTGTGTTATGAAATTTGTATGATTGTTTTGTGTATAATTGTTATTTATTCGATACTAATAAATTATATATATTAATTATCAGATGGAAAACGCTAATAATGAACCAGTTAACGAGGTAAACCAATCTGAGCAACATCAGGAGGATCAATTTATGAGTAGGCAAGATATAGAAAATATCGTTGCTCAAGGAATAGCCAATGCTATTCCAGCAATACTTGATGCTGCCCAGAAACCTGTTGAACCTCAACAAATCATTCCTAGTAAACGTATTTCTAAAGATAACTTCAGTAATAGCGTAAACGGAGGCGGTAATCATACCAATCACAATAATGATTCATGGCAGGCTCCGCTCCCTAAGAAAATGAAAGTTGCAACGCCTGGTTGCACTTACAAAGAATTTCTTGCTTGTAAACCCGCTGAATTTGCAGGCAATGAAGGAGCAACTGCGGCACTGCGTTGGTTAGAGAAAACCGAGGCAGTGATCACAATAAGTAAATGTGCTGAGGATGACAAGGTTATGTATGCGTCAAATCTTTTTAAAGAAGGGGCGCTAGAATGGTGGAACACGGTGTTACAAGCAAAAGAAAGGATGATAGCGTATGCTATGAACTGGGAAGAATTTAAGAGTCTTGTAGAAAGAAAATTCTATCCCGAATATGAAAAAGATCAAGTGGAGAATAAGTTCCTAAATCATCGAATGATGGGTGTAGATTGTCGCGGGTATACTTCGACATTCTTTGAATATGCTAGAGTGGTACCAACACTGGCTTCGCCAGAACCGGTACTCATTTCTCGCTATATTTGGGGATTGATTGGCGAAATCCGTAATATCGTTAAAGCTGCGAGACCTCGCACTATTGACGATGCAGTAGAATTAGCTAACACTCTAACTGACGAGCTGGTACGCACAAGAGATGAAAACAGGAAAAAGTAACTGGCGCAGAAAATTACCCAAGGATTTCGTACGGGTAATAATACCAGCTTCAAGAGAAGAGGAACAGGGCCATCTTCAACTTCGCCGTTCTGCAGGAATTGCAGAAAGAAACATTATGGAAGATGTAATGTAACCTGCAACTTTTGCAAAGTCGCAGGCCATCGCGAAGAAGATTGCGGAAAGAAAACAAGGATCTGCTATAACTGTCGAGAGGCCGGACATTTTAAAACAAAATGCCCTAAGTTGGTTAAACCAGCAGACAATAAAGCTAAACCAGCCGACGGAGCTATCAAGAAGAATGCTCGTGCATTCCAATTAACTACTCAGGAGGCAGAACTCATTCCAGATGTGATAGCTGGTACGTTCTTAGTTCACAACATTTACGCAAAAGTATTATTTAACTCTGGTGCAAACCAAAGTTTTATAAATACTTCATTCTGCCAAGCACTTAACTTACCCTTAACCAACCTTAGGCAGGTTTTTACAGTCGAAACGACAAACGGAAATTCTATTAACATAGATAAGGTTTTGCAAAAAGAAAATATAGAACTTTCAGGTCATAAATTTCATGCAAACCTATTGCCCATGAATTTAGCTGGGTTCGATGTTGTGTTAGGAATGGATTGGTTAGTAGCCAACCATGCTCGAATTCTTTGTGATAAGAATTCCATAGAAATTCATACACCCACAGGAGAAATAATCATGATTACATGAGATAAACCACGTAAGCCCATGAAGTTCATATCAGTAATGAAAGTTGCTAGTTATGAACGAAAGCAAGGAATAGTATATATGATTTCAGTAATCATTAGTACTAAGGGTAAAGAACTTAAGGAGATTCCTGTAGTCTCAGAATACCCAGATGTATTCCCAGAAGAGTTACCAGGATTACCACCCGACAGGGAAGTAGAATTTAGGATTAATCTAATTCCCGGAACTACACCGGTAGCTAAGGCACCTTATCGGTTAGCACCCACAGAAATGTTAGAACTGAAAAAGCAATTAGATGAATTACTAAGTAAAGGTTTCATACAACCTAGTTCATCCCCTTGGGGAGCACCAGTGTTGTTTGTAAAGAAGAAGGATGGTTCGATGAGAATGTGTATTGATTATAGAGAATTGAATAAGATTACAATTAAGAATCGATACCCATTACCTAGGATTGATGATCTTTTCGATCAACTTCAAGGAGCTAGATATTTTTCTAAGATCGATTTACGCTCCGAATACCATCAATTGAAGGTACAAGAAGAAGACATACCTAAAACTGTTTTCAGAACTAGGTATGGTCATTACGAGTTTACAGTCATGCCTTTCGGATTAACGAATGCACCTGCTGCGTTCATGGACATGATGAATAGAATCTGTAAACCGTATTTGGATAAATTTGTAATTGTTTTTATCGACGATATACTTATTTATTCCAAAAGACAGGACGAGCATTGTCAGCACTTGCATGCACTCTTAACTTTGTTAAGAAAAGAAAAGCTTTACGCCAAATTCTCGAAGTGTGAATTTTGGCTACAAGAAGTGCAATTCTTAGGACACATGGTGAATCACGAAGGTATTCATGTAGATCCTGCTAAGATAGAGGCAATTACCAAATGGAAGGTTCCGCAATCCGCAATGGAAATTAGAAGTTTTATAGGTTTAGCCGGATATTATAGACGGTTTATTAAGGATTTTTCCAAGATAGATGTACCATTAACTATGCTAACCTGTAAATCAGTTAAGTTTGAATGGGGACCTAAGCAAGAAGAAGCTTTTAGGATTCTAAAGCAAAAGTTAACAAATGCCCCAATCCTAGCTTTACCAGAAGGGACTGAAGATTTTGAAGTTTACTGTGATGCTTCAAAACTAGGATTAGGATGTGTGCTAATGCAACGCAAGAAGGTAATTGCATATGCTTCAAGACAATTGAAAAAGCACGAGGAAAACTATACAACTCATGACTTAGAATTAGGAGCCATAATTTTTGCCCTTAAGATTTGGAGACATTATCTGTACAGAAGTAAATTTATTATCTATACAGATCATAAGAGTTTAAGATATATATTTGGGCAAAAAGAATTAAACATGAGGCAAAGGAGATGGATGGAAATCCTAAGTGACTACGACTGTGATATTCAGTATCACGAAGGAGACATTATCTGTACGAGTTCGTGCTCTTAGATTAAATCTACAGTTAGATTTAATGGAACAACTAAAGCATTTTCAAGAAACAGCAATCAAGGATGATGCTGAAGGAATGAAAGGAAGAATAAAAGAATTAGAACAAGGAGCTGGTGGAATTTGGAGATTCCACCAAAGAAGGATTTGGGTACCTAAGCAGGGAGAATTAAGAAATAAGATTTTAGAAGAAGCCCGTGTATACCATGCACCCTGGAAACAATAAAATGTACCAAGATTTAAGAAATAACTTTTGGTGGATATGAATTAAAAAGGATATAGCTCGATATGTTTCTAAGTGTCTTACTTGTTCACAAGTTAAGGCAGAACACCAGAAACCTTCAGGTCTACTACAACAATTAGAAATGCATGTATGGAAATGGGAACTCATAACAATGGATTTTGTTACTAAGTTGCCCAAAACCAGAAAAGGTAATGATGCGATTTGGGTAATTGTGGATCGATTAACCAAATCAGCTCATTTTCTACCAATGAAAGAAACCTTTAGCATGGAAAGGTTGGCAAAGTTGTATGTAGATGAAGTAGTATCCTTACATGGAGTTCCACTCTCCATTGTTTCGGATAGGGATAGTCGTTTCACTTCCCATTTCTAGACAAGTTTCCAAGAAGCAATGGGAACTCGATTAAATTTAAGCACTGCATATCATCCTCAAACAGACGGACAAAGTGAACGAACAATCCAAACTCTGGAAGACATGCTTAGGTCATGTGTGATAGATTTTGGTGGAAATTGGGATGATCACTTACCTTTGATCGAATTCTCCTATAACAATAGTTATCATTCAAGCATTGAAGCTGCCCCATTTGAAGCATTGTACGGACGAAAATGCAGAACTCCAGTTTGTTGGGCAGAAATAGGAGAAAGTCAATTATCAGGTCCTGAGATAGTGCAAGAAACTACTGACAAAATCACACAAATCAAGGAAAGATTAAAGACTGCTCGAGATCGTCAAAAGAGTTATGCAGACAATAGACGGAAGCCGTTGGAATTCCAAGTTGGAAACAAAGTACTATTAAAAGTTTCACCTTGGAAAGGAGTAGTTCGGTTCGGTAAGAAAGGAAAGTTAAGTCCAAGATACGTAGGACCATTTTCAGTAATCCAACGTATAGGACCAGTTGCTTATCGTTTACAACTACCAGAAGAGTTAGCTGGGGTACATGACGTATTTCATGTATCCAACCTCAAGAAATGCCTATCAGACGAATCTTTGGTAGTACCTCTCCAAGATATAGAGGTAAACGAAAAGTTGAAATTTGTTGAGAAACCTCTTCAAATAGAAGACAGAAAGGTGAAATTTCTCAAACACAAACGGTTAGTACTTGTCAAAGTCAAGTGGGATTCAAAGAGAGGACCTGAATACACTTGGGAGTTGGAATCAGAGATAAAGAGAAAGTATCCTCACTTATTCCAATGAATCTCGAGGACGAGATTTTAAATAAGGAGGGGAGGATGTAAGGACTCTCAAAATTATCCTAAAAATACCCGTAAGAATAAACCCGGACCTCTGAAACCCTAATCCATATTAAAAATAAGAAATTCAGAATTCTAGTCCTCTCGCGGGCCGCGTAAACCTTAAGGGAAGTTTACGCGGGCCGCGTCAACTTGAAATATAACCGGATAAGTCTCCAAGCCACGTATCGAACCACCTGGCTAGCCTACTCGTGACCAATCAAGCCTACTCGTAGACTAGGCGGCCACGCGGGCCGCGTAAAGGTAAGCCGAAGGCTTACGCGGGCAGCGTGAGGCCTCAATTTCAGCTATAAATAGCTTGTTGCATGCACAGTCCACTGGTGTCGAAGCAAACTTTCAAAAACGAAAGTATATCACTCTGAAGTCGAATTTACTTTCAATATTAGTGAGGCGCTGCTCCGATACCGGGTATTAACTCGATCGCTGCTACGATTCAATGTCCGATCGATTAAACTATCCAATGGATGTTTAAGTGCTGCCCACATTAGGGTTTATGCTTTGTCATTCGTCGTCAATTCGATGAATGTTTAAGTATCGCACTTTGTCATTCGTTGTGAAGGTTTTAATCTCGTGAGTTATCGTAAATGCTGTATTAGTCACTAACCGAGTTCGTGTGCATGTTATTAAATTTAGGTTAAAAGGCTAATCAGTAGGCTAAGCTCTGCTCATATAAATCTGCAATGTGAGTCATTCTCTTTTTATCAAATTACTTTCAAAATCATGTTTACTTTCAAAGTTATAATTACAGGGATTAAGTCTTTGTAGTCACCAAATTACAGCCGGTATGTGGGGTTTTGTATACATTACTTGATAACCGTCACCATTGGACAACGAGTTAGCCAAGGGGTGATATGACCATAGTCACAGACACCATTGGACTCTGAGGTTACCAATGGATGGTCGAGTGACAAATACTGTGGGTAGTTGGTTGATATATGGAAACATTGCAATCGCTCTTAATACTGTAAATTATAACAAACGCGTCGTTTTAGTAAAAAGAATGATTCACCAGTATTTCCCGCTGACAAAACCTTTTTCAAACATGTTTCAGGTGATCTGTTGTGATCCAGGAAAAAGTACCGCGAATCACTACAAGCTTAAGGAAGTGGCTCAATATAAAATAAAGAAACATGTTTTGTAAAATAAAGATTTCTCAGTGAAATCATATGATTGTAAACTACCGGGGTTTATCCCGAATTGTGAAATCATATAATCGGGAAATTTCAGGTTTTTAAAAGATCCTGGTAAAATCTTCCGCTGTTAAATAAATACCACATGATTATCTGTCCCGCGGCTCCTGGACCGTGTCAAACCGGGCCGGGGGCCGTGACAAGTGGTGTCTGTGGAGAGGAGGTAGTGGTTGCGGTGGTGAGAAGGGGGAGGAGGTGGCGGTGGTGGAGTTCATGGTGGCGGTGGTGTTAGAGAGAGAGAAGAGAGAGAGACAAAGGGGTGTTTAGATGATGTTTGTAGGGTTTGGATGAAATATGGGGAAGATGAAGATCTGGGGAAAGATGAAGATGCTTTTATGATGTCCAAATCTCAATATTTAGTTATAATAATTTTAAAATGACCAAAATACCCCTGAGGGTAAGGACAAAACAGGGGGTTGTAATTTGGGGATTCTGGTCAAATATCACTTTTGGACCAAAATGGTAACAAAATGCAAACCACGGGGACCCAGATGTAAAAAGTTTGAGATTTGTACTAAAATGGCAAAACTGGCCAAACCACTAGGACCAAAATGGCAGTTTACTCCCCAAAATATTATCAGTTATAATTACAGTGATTGAGTTTTTGTAATCTAAAATTGATGCCAGTATTATGGGGTTTATATACAGTACTTGATAACCTTCACAATTGGGCACGGGTATCCAATGTATGATATGACCATAGTCACAGATCCGTCGAGTGACAAGTACTGACCGAGTAATTGGGTAGATATAAACATTGTAATTACTCTCAATGCTGTAATGTATAAAACCTGTTTTGATTAAACTGGGATGCACTCGCCAGTATATCTTGCTGATAAAACTTTTTTAAAACGCGTTTCAGGTAACTTAATGTGAAGCTAATAGAACCCAGCTGGAGATCACTGAAGGCTTAGAAAAGTGGCTATAAAAGTTACCAAACTAAAAAGGAGTTTATGTTTTCAATAATTAGGGTTTATCCCTATAAATGTATTGCAAATGAAACTTGGGTTTTATCCCATTTATTATTATAAAAGTTTGGTGTTTAACTCTGATAAAAATATTTCCTAACTACGGTCCTGATGTATAAATTCCGCTGCCAAATTAATAAACACCGATACCACTTGACTGGCTCGCGGCTTCCGCTCCCGGGGTAGGGGTCGGGGGTTGCGACGTGGGTCGACAAGAGTGGTGTTGGCTGACAATAAAGGCACAATGATAGTGTTGGCTAGAGGTGATGGTCATAATGGTGGCTAGGGTTTGCATGGGGTTGTAACATGCATGCATGGGATTTGGTTTGGCAGTTGGAGCTTTGTATGAGTCATGGGGGAACTTGGTGCGGAGTTCTACAAGACTCGGATTTTGGTGGTGATGGTTTTGAATGAGAACTCTGACATGGGGATCCAGGTATGGGGTTTATGGTGACGCAAGGTGTACCCTAGGGTTTAGGGTGGTTATGGGAGTCACCTTGTGTGTATGCGTGCATACATTTAGGATTACCCGGTGTTGTGTTGAGACTCGGTTATGAGCCACGTGTAAGAGTGACGACTTTACCGTATATGTCACAACCCCCGACCCCACCCTGGGAGCGGGAGCCATGAACCACTCAGATGGTATCGGTGTTAATTAAATACGCAACGGAAAATTTTTGTCAGGATCGTAATTAGGAAATAAATTTCAGAGTTTCAAAACACCAACTTTTTATAATAAGCAAATGGGATAAAACCCATGTTTCATTTATAATGTCTTTATAGGGATAAACCCTAATTGCTGAAAACATGAACTTTTATTTAGGTAACTTTATAGCCACTTTCTTTAAGCCTTTATTGCTCCGTAGTTGGCTTCGTATAGCTTCGCATTAAGTTACCTGAAACGCGTTTTAAATATAATTTATCAGCAAGAAATACTGGCGAGTACATTCCAATTTATAAAAACATTAGTTGTTATAACATTACAGTATTAAGGGCGATTACAATGTTTATATCTACCAATATACTCATTCAGTACTTGTCACTCGACCGGATCTGTGACTATGGTCATATCACACATTGGCTAACCCATTGTCCAATGGTGACGCTTGTCAAGTAAAGTATACAAAACTTAATAATAATACCGACAGCAATTGTAGAATACAAAAACTTAATCACTGTAATTATAACTGATAAATATTTAGGGTTTTGGGAAAACATTTGAAATAGTGGCTCACAAACTGTGAGAAAAAAAGAATGGACTCACATTGTAGACTTAGGTATTTCTACGGGCTTCCTAGTAATATTTTTGAATTATTTTCTTGAGTTTTTGTGAAAAACATACAATGCCAACGTGTTAGTAAGATAACCCAAATCACATTAGCCATACAACACGAGACAGAACCCCAACGAACTGAGTCAGGCAGAGCCTTGACATGCGTTACGGGGCCCTAGATCAATCGGGTAGGGTAACGGATTAGTGATCATGGTTAAAATACTTACAACGGGGCAGAGCTTCGTGTTTTAAGGGTATAATTCCAAGCTATATTTTGCTATAATAGAGGCAGAGGGAAGAAACAGAAGTGAACGATTTGAAATGAAGCTGAAAGGCTTCTTATATAGGCTGCTCCCGGGCTCGCTCGCGCCCCGCGAGCCCCCTTTCTCTTTCTTTCGCGCCCCGCGAGGAACACCCTAGCTACGGCTAGGGTGGCAGATCACCACCGTAGGTCTAAAACGCTTAGGGACACGTGGCGCAATAGTGTGACCAGCAAGCAAGATGGGTCACACCCCGCGAGCCAACCCCCTGACTTAGTCGCGGCCCCCGAGCGACCCATTTTCTTTATTTTATTTGATTTTTTATAAAAATCAAAGTTAAACGGGTCTAGTTATCGTATACGGGGTGTAATTAGAGCGTTTAGGGGTGTTTTTGAGGGTTGTTATGGTATGGTGTTAGTAACCTTGTTCACGTGATGACAAGTTGATTCTTGGATACACTTGTGTGGACATAAGACCTTATGAGAAGGTGCTTTGAACCAGGTGACCTCTAATGCTCTCTTTCCTTGAATTGTGGCCTAATATACATGCGTTTATTCGTTTTTATGAATCAACGAGTTTTATGGACATTTTAGCTGATAAACATACATCGAGGATTTCTACTTTTTTTAAAGGGGTTGTATGAACCAATAGGGTTGTGGGATCTAACCTTGGATGTTGGTTGGGATACTTGGTTGAATATGATGGGAACCACATGGATGACGCGAGTAGTACATGTTACAGTGGTGGTTGATGTTTGTTGCATGACTAGGTTATGTAAGACATTATCGGTTATGAGTTTTAAAGGTTAAAGTTTGTTGCATGACTTGATTCAAATATGATAAATATTTGTTGAGAGCCTTAATTAAGGCCGTCTCTTGCCTAGAGAGGGAAATGCAGGAAACGTTAACGTACCGACTATTATTAGTTGAGTAGTCAATTCAAGGCGAGTTTTGAGAATAGTGCATTATCAGAGACGAATGTGTGGTTGATGTTTAGAGGTTGCGTGGTTAGTCCACAATGTTACGAGGTTAATGAGATGCTTGGACATTGTGGGTGTGTCCTTGTGCTTGTTTGAAATGTTGCATCCTTGAGATGTTGATGATGTTGATAGCCATTTCTTATCGTGTTGAGGAGTTGATCATTGCTTATAGGGGGCAATGTATTGTGACAATGTAGACGATCGTTGCCAGCGGGGGCAGTCTTCATTACCTGCGCAAGGGGGTAGTGCATTTTGATGATATAGGCAGTTATCGTCTTTGGATAGTGATAAGCTTAGATCACATCTTTGTGATATGGACGAATTATGTGTTAGGTTCCCACCCATTTTGATTTACGTGTCGCGCTAGATAAAATGGTGGGTATGGTACGTATTTTGTCAATGATGTAACCTGAGTTTCTTGTGTTGTGTTGTATTTGGTGATGTCTTGTACATTAGAATGTCAGTTCTAGTTTTGAGTTACATGTGATGTTACATGCTATACATAGGGAATAAACGGTCATAGGAAGTGGGCAGGGTGACTTAGTAATAAATCAAGTAAGCCGTATATCCTGGTATGACGGCTACCAGATTGGGTATTCTTGGGATGTTGGGGTCTTAAGTCTTGAGATGTGGCTTGAATGTTTCATAATATAGTGTTCTGGAGGTTTTTGTACTTGTTAACTTAATTGTTAGAACTCACATTGCAAAGCTAACTTTTGCATGTATGTTAGATTGTTTGCAGGTTGTGGTTAGGAAGATACGGAGTTCTTGGTTGGCGGATGAAGCTACTCTCGATATGTGGGATCGGCATTCGTACTTTTCGTGTTATGAACTAAAACTGGATGCTTGTTGAACTTTAGTATGAAAATGCTTTAAGTTGAGTTTTTTTTTTTTTTTTTGCTGCATGATATGACGATGTCCAACTATAAGAGCAGGCGGGGTGGTCCGTTATGGCCACCCCATAACGAGTGATACCACCACGAACACCGTCGCCGCACCCACCATCACACGTGAAAAACAAAACGCGTTGAAACTATAACGCGTTGAACTTTGATGTTGGTCCATGTTGGTCCGCCGCCTCCATGAACTTTGAAGAGATTTCATTTGTCTTATCTAATTGAACTTTATAGAACTTGATGGAAAGTTCAAGTAACTTTTTGTTAGCTATTTTTAAATAGCTATTTTCTATCACTAGTGACCACCCCCACTACATTTCTATCACTAGTGATAGAATATTGGGTGATGACATGGCATGAGTTGATTGGTGCTTGTGAGTGATAGAAATGTATCACTAGTGACCACCCCTCCTCCCCTAAGGTGCCGGATTTAGGGCCTTATAAAAGTAACGCGACGGCAATGTTGTTAATAAGAGAATGTGCTAAATTGAATTGAACAATTATGATAGTTAAACGAAATAATTACTCTAGTTATATCTAGTTACATAATTACTCTAATTATACAATTACTTACTCTACTTGTACAAATACATACGGAAAACTTCATCCGATTCAAAATTTGTCATTCATAAATCATAAGTACTCTAGTTATGATAAGATAATTATTCTAGTCACAAATAATTATACAAAACTTCATGAGATTCAAAATAGGGGATTTGATACTTACTCTAGTTATGCAGATAATTACTTTAGTTATACAAAGCAATTACTTTCGTTATAAAGGTTGTAGGGGCACATAAGGGTACTACCCTAGCCCCGTACAATCCTGCGCTGCGGTATCATTTCCAACCCTAGGTATCCTAGATGGGGCAAAACATTGGTGGGTCCTACCCACAACTACATTAGAACTTTTTATTTTTTATTTATTTTAAATAAATTAAATGTAATTGAGATTTTAAATTTCATTAAAACAAAAAAAAGTTACATAATTCAAACTAAAAAATTAAAATACGAAAAGTCAAACTAAAAAAATACGACAATTTAAAAAAATAAAAACAAAATATCTGCAAAATGATCCGCCGACCGATTATAAATTGCTGCAATTTGTCGTTTGCGGGCTATAGTATTTTTTGCACTTCGTACTCTAGATGGTCGGTTGGCCGAGTATACGTCTTAAAGTCTCTGTCCATCGTCGCTTGGGCGACACTTTCGCGTTGTTCCTTAATCAATGCTCTAGCTTCCATAATATTTTGTTGCCTAGCATCCATCAATGCTTGGATTGTTGCTTTCTTCATTGACGTGTATGCTTCTCTTTTCTCGTCCAATCCTTGACTTTGGCTTGATGAACCGGGTGGTTGTTTACCCCTTTTCTTTGGTTGTGTTGGACCGATTTCATCGTTCAAATCCAACACAGACTTATTGGTTGTCCTATAATCTTCGAATGTACCGAAGTTAGCAGAATCCGATGATTTTCTCTTGGTTGAACTTCCACCGGATTCTTCGTTAAACAACGAGATCTTACTCCATTTTGTGTGTTCTTTAACAATCTTCCATGCCCCAACGTGATTGAAAGCATGATTGTGTTTATCTCGGTAATCTTCAAGTGTCTTTTCCATAACATCCAAATCGTTGCACACATTTTTATGTAGGCGATCCTATAAGGTTAAAACAGAAATAATATAACGAATGTAAATAAAAATAATTTGACACTAAATTAAATAAAAAATATTACCGGAGTAACTAAAAATAAATATAAATTGTAATGCTTGAATGAAATAACCGTTGAACCAATTCACTTTAGTCAACAATGTCGATCATTTTGAGTTTAATTGATCAGTCGTTCGCTCGCTTTTACCTCTAAGAGCTATGTAGTGTTTTAGAACAGCTTTCCACAAACTCTTTTTTGTTGATTTCTTTTTTCCTTAATGACCGAAACGTGAACGTATGATTTAGCCAACAATACTTCTTCATCGAAAGTCCAATCCACCTGCTTGGCTCGGTAAGTGAATTTCCATTTTTTCTTCCTTTTAACTTCAATCACATCCTCTTTTTCATCATCATCATCATCATCATCATCATCATCATCATCACCATCACCATCACCATCACCATCACCATCACCATCATCATGTTTGCTCGAACCGGCACTTCGGGATTTCTTTTTGTGAATTCATGGCTAAAATGAGATTGAGTTGGAGTTAAATGAGTTTGGTTTAGTATGTAAGTGAAAATGAGAGAGTGTGGTTTAAAATGGGAGTGGAAGGAAATATATATAAAGGTTTAAAAATTGATTTTTTTAAACATCAAACGGTCACTTTTTTTTGACCGTTGAACAGTCACCTCTCCTTTTTTCTCGCGCGACCAACATTACCCGGAAGCCATAACCGCGTGGGCTACCATAGGGGGTGGCGACGGTATTACCGCACGGGTTCAAACCCGCTAGCCATATCCGTTAGGGCACCCAGCCCCCTCTAAGTAGAGTAATTACTCTAGTTATACGTAGCGTAATTGTTTGCATAGGTAAAGTAACTACGGTACTTATAATTAGAGTAACTATCACCCACCTTATAATTACTCTAGTTATACAAAGTTGATTATATTTATAGGTTTGCCAACACATTGAATTAGGTAAATTACTCACTTTACACGCTTAACACGTTAGCTTTGCTTGTACAAAAACCTTACTAAATATATGTAATTATATTTTTTCTACTCTTTGATAATATAATTATTTTTTGAGTAAATCACAAGTTTTGTCCTTTATCTTTATAAAATTTTTCATTCGGTGTCCTTTATCTTTAAAATTGATGAGTTTTGCACTTAATGTTTCAAAAATACTACATATGTTCTTTAGCCTTAACATAGTTAATTTTTTCTGTTAGATCAGATTACACAAGGGTATTTTTGTCTTTTTACCTGTTTATTTAAAAACAATTTTATTAAATTAAAAAATTAATACAATATTAAACATATATCTATATACACCCCCTATATCTGTCTCTTCACCACCACTTCCACCATTACCCCACCTGTCACCACTAAGGCTGGAGGGTGTGGGGGCGCCACCCTCGCCAGCTAGGCATCTATAGCGCCCCCCGGCGCTATAACACCACACCCCAGGCGCCATAGAGGGGCGCCATTGAATTCTCGCCATGGTGATAACGAGCAACCAGCGCGTGGATCGAGGAGAGTTATTGCATTTGACCATACCCACTGAATTAAGTAGGGGCACTATAGGGCTCCATCCACACCCTCCAAATTAAAGGTGGGCTTGATAAAGCCCCCAAGCTGACATGACTCCTACGTGACGTTTAGGTGGACCTAATAAAGCCCAATGAGACTCCAACCACACCCTATAGTCTAACTGCCACCACCATCTCTACCCACCCCCACCAACCACTATCTATAGATAATATTCCTACTACCAAAAACAATACTGAAGTCACGATCAAAGAAGATTTTGTCCTATTTTTTGCTTGCCTGTGAATTGTAAATCATGAACTAAATATATCATCAAAAATGTTCCAAAACAAGCACAAAATTTAATAATCTAGCTACACAAAAGTAATTCTCTATTTTAAACCATAAAATCTCAAAAATCAAGACAAATGATGTGATACCCAAAATCAAAGTTTATATCATCAAAATGTACTTTTACTACAACACCCATAAATCAAAGTTCATAAACAAATAATACCCGAATTAAAAGGAACATGCAATAGAGGAGAAGGCAAGTCAGCTCCCGGAGAAATCGAGTTGGAGAAGGAGACTTGATTTTGACGGCTGAAGTTAGGTTAAGAAAACTACAAGTTAAAACCCATGGATCGGGTCTGGAGTTCAGAATTCGGGTTTTTGGTACAAAAAAATTGTACGATTGACATTTGACTTTCTCCGCCTATGTTTCATTTTGTCCAGCATTGACTGCGAGCGATTTTATTCACCGATTACCAAAATCCAAGCACTGAGGCCCGAGGGTAGGTGGTTGGGAGTGGTGCAGTGGGGCGTGGTTAGGAGTGGTGCGGTGGTGGTTGCTGGTGGTAAAGTGGGCGGGTGGTGGTGAAATGGTGCAATCACTAGTACAAAAGTAAGCATTAGACGAGGTTAAATTAGGCTTTAGTCGCGGTTTCAAACCGTGACTTAAAATGCCGCGTCAAAAAATAAGTTGGTTTTCAAACGCGGTTTGTTGAACCCCGTCTTAAAATAACCTACCGTGACTTAAAAGTTGTTAATACTTTTAAGAAAATGTCTTTAGTCGGTGTTATAAACCGCGACTTAAAACCATTTTACAATTTCAGAACAATTTATAGTCAGTGTTAGATGAACTGCGACTTATAACCAATGTTGACAATTTTAGAACAATTTATAGTCAGTGTTAGATGAAGTGCGACTTATAACCAATGATGTAAAAAAACATGTATTCAGTAAAATTCCAAACAAATTAACAATTTAATCTGTAATAAAAAAAATTTGCACTCCAAATTCCAAACAATCAATCCTTTTATATATTAAAATAGTTAAATCCAAACAAGTAAACCGCGACCCAATACACATTCAACCCGAAAATCTACAATATTAACGGGTAAAATAACAATTCGTTACTTAATCTATTCAAAACCCAACATGTCAAATAAAAAACGGCATCAATTCCCTCAATGTCTTTTCTAATTCTTCATCCGTAGCTTCATTCATGTCGTTCCATAACTAAAAAAATAAAAAAAATGTTAAAATTATTGGAAATTGGCTATTTTCAACGAACAAATTGTTACAAACACATAACCAATTGAGCCTTTAACTTCATTAGATCAACTACATCACTAAAAAAGCAAGAATGGAGTTACTTATGCACATCTAAAAATAATTATAGAAAAATACTTACACTGGGAAAGAGATTTGAAAGAGAGGGATGGTTGGATTTATGTTTTTTAAAGGCCCCTTCTATACACACACCTTTATAATCTTGTTTTCATATCCCTAGTTTACACGGGCCGTATAACCTTATACGACCCGTATAGAATGCTTTTGCACAAAAATAAATGTTGTTGAATCTTTTTTTTTTGTTTTACATGTATACGGGCCGTATACAATTGTATACGAGCCGTATACAATTGTATACGAGCAATATAATGATATACGGCCCAATGTGTTTATTTTTGTGAGGTTTGGTCAGATTTTTAGGTTTTAAGATATGTATACAGGCCGTATAATGCTACACGACCCGTATATAATTTTTTTTTGTGTAAAACCAAACAACCGTTTAATAAATTTTAATAATTCTTTAGATAGCGTTTTTAGTATCCGGAGTTTGTTAGGTGGCGACGACGGTGGGTGTGTGAGAGTATTGAGAGTATGACTGCTGACGGTTTTCAGTATCCGGAGTTTGTTGGGTTGCTTGTACCTAGGGTTCAGAATGCTTGAATATGGTGATATTAGAACACTGTACACTACATGTAAACACATGAGCTTTGTGATGATATCTTACAAATTGGGAACCACATATTCGTGTGTTGCAGTTTGGAAAGATGACTGAACAGAGATAATAGCCATCCTAAATCCATGAATTCCTGCGTCTTGTATTAATCAATGATGTTTTAATATCGAGTTATACGTTCCTTGTAAAAGTTTTCCCAGCTCGCTACTGATGTATGTCGTTTGTGTAACGCTCCACATTTTCTGTACTTTCCATATTTAGAAAGTTGTATTCACATTTTTATTTTTAGAAATTTATATCAACCTTGTTTAATCATACATGCATAATATGTAATCAGTCGCGAAATACACGTTTTAATTTAAAACCGAGACATACATCGAGATTATATTTTCTTGGAATCACATTCATACATGTATCATACTTATAATGTACCTGCATACACCTTTATAGTATAAAATAACCAACAGTACAAGTGCAAGGACTAAAAATGAAAATTTTCATCTCCCCAACCACTTTCTTTAATGTCCTAACTTCCAACCAACTCATTTAATACCCCAAACCCACATGTTACAATCCAACCAACTCATTTAATACCCCTCCTATTTCCCAAGCACCTTCATTTAACATATTTTATGGTCTCGATTACTTCGGTGTTGAGGGATGCTTATTATACTTTACGGTCTCGTTCACTTCGGTGACGAGGGATGCACATTATTCTCGTGGACACTCAGGTTTGGCCTATAGTTATGCATGCTAGCTACAACTTTGTATATAAATTGCCATGTTGGATTTGAGACAAACTTTTATTATATTATGCTAGTACTCAAAATTTGTGTACTCGCCAATACTTTTGTATTGAAGTACACTTTAAAACATGTTGTAGGATTATTATGATGATGATGATACACAGAACTTAGTAGGATGCCTAGAAACGCATTTTAAATTTAAATACTTGTTGTATTCAATTTCAAACAATGTAAATTTGATTCTTGTAGCAATAAAATGAAATTTGTTAAATACTTGTCGTAATTTAGTGTTATGAAGTCTCGAGCAATCTATTTCGTCTCACTCCGATGTTTCTGCCATCGATTGGGGTGTGACAGTGTTAGACTAAGTTATTTTAGATAGACAAGTTTATTATTATTGAGGGTATCAAATTGTAATTAGTTTATCTATATATAGGGCCTTGTATTCATAATCTATCATCAATAATAATCGTATTTAATACCAAGTTTTGACTTGGTATCAGAGCTAAGAAACCTAACCCTAATTCTGCCGTCAACTACTAATCAGCAGTTCTTCATCTTTTCTTTCTGGCCAACCTGCAACACAAAACCTGCTGCCCCTATCAATATTTACTGCAGCCAAACCTGCAGTCTTCTGTCGCTAACCTAATACAACCCAAACCTGCTGTCGCTAAAATATCAACGATAGTCACCTTTTTTTATTTATTCCATGGCTGCAATTATAACCTTTACAAACCAGGAAAAGACAACCCATAACTCTCACAAATTTGCCTTTACCCTAAAACCCACGAACTATGGCTATTGGAGATCAATGATTGAATCTTTCCTTGCTTCTCACAACCTCTTTGGTTACGTGGACGGCACCATCTTATGTCCAGAACCGAAGGTTACCACAGGTTCGGCTACCACAGACAACCCAAGCTACCAGCCATGGATCGCCAATGACGCTCATATCCGCATGCTCATCATCTCTATAGTATCTGAGGAATCTTTTCAACACATTCAGGGAAAAACTTCACGTGAGGTATGGATGTCTTTAGAACGGGCTAATGCCCCGGTCACGTCATCCCATGAATTTACTCTCAAAAATCAATTACTCAGAATCACCATGAAGGGTGATGAAAAACCTGCAGACTATCTAAGTAGAGCACAGGAATATGCAACTGCATTAGCTAACATAAGAGAACCGATGAAAGATAAAGACCTTGTTATGCTCACTCTTGCAGGGCTTCACGAAGAATATAATGGCCTCAAGGCTAATCTATTGGCTCGTTCCCCTCCTGTTAATTTTAATGAGCTACACGGTTTACTAAGTGACCATGATTACATGATCACAAAAATTTTGGCCACAAATCAGCATGTTCCACAGGCCTTTTTGGCGGCTGCCACACCAGCACAACAGCCTTTTACGACTGCTCAGCAACCTTTTAGGGCTGCTGTCACACCCACACAGCAGCCCAATCTTGATTCTATTCAGCAGCAGCTTCAAAACCTTCATCTCATGGCCTCTCCGTTGGGATATCAACTCAATCCTGCACCTTCAACACAACCACATGCTTACTTTGGGTCTCGGTCTTTTAATAACAATCGAAGCAACCGTGGTTCTCGTGGTTCTTCACATGGTAACTCTCGTGCTAATTCAAACTATCGCAATCGTGACAATGGGAGCACACGACAATTCTCTTGGGCTTCAACTCAAAACACTGTTTATGGCCATTGTAACCATTGTGGCATAGGTCATCTCCCCTCTCAGTGTCCTAATCAACTCAATCAATCTCGTACAGCACCACAAGCTAACTATGCTACTCACTCGGATGCTGGCTCACAATCAGGATTTTCTTGGCAGCCCGATACGGGAGCTAATGGGCATGCTACTCCGAACATATCTAGCATTGACAACCCTGAGGCCTACTTTGGTAACGATTTTTTACTTGTTGGTAACGGTAACTCACTACCCATCTTTCACATTTGATCCTCAACAATTTACTCACCTAACAAAACCTTTAAATTATCCGATATACTTCATATCCCTGACCTAAAACAAAACCTTTTGTCTGGTCAAAAATTTTGTGTAGATAATGATGTTTTCTTTGAATTTCACTCATCTTATTTTGTTGTGAAGGACGAGTCTACACGCACTACCCTCCTAACGGGTCCCAGTGAACAGGGTTTGTACTCCATTCGTCTTCCTCAGCTCAAGTCTCTACCCAAGGTTGCATTTACTGCTGTCAAAGCATCTTCCAATACTTGGCATCAATGATTAGGACACCCTCATGCTCAAGTTTTTCATTCTATTGTTTCCTATTGTTCTTTACCTGTTTCGGACAAGTTATTTAATAAGCTATGCACTTCTTGTCAATTAGGCAAGTCTTCAAAATTATCTTTATCAAACTCAAACTTTCGTAGTACCAATTTTTTGGACCTTGTTTATTGTGATGTTTGGGGGCCTTCGCCCGTTTTATCTTTCGATGGTTGTCGTTTCTTTATATTGTGTGTAGATCATCATTATAGATACATGTGGTTTTATCCTTTAGTTCACAAATCAGATGTCTACACAGTGTTAACAAACTTTATTAAAATGGCAGAACGGCAATTTAATACCAAACTAAAAAGCATTCAATCCGATTGGGGAGGGGAGTTTCGTAATCTTACTTCATTTTGTAGTAGTCTTGGTATAATTCATCGACGATCTTGTCCTCATACAAGTGAGCAAAATGGGATAGTAGAGCGTCGTCATCGCCATGTTGTGGAAACAGGACTTACCCTTCTGGCACAATCCAGTCTTCCTCAACGTTTCTGGCAATTTGCTTTTGAAACAGCAGTTTGCTTAATCAATCGACTCCCCTCGCGTGTCTCCTCCAACAAATCTCCATATGAACATGTTTTTAAACGAAAACCTAATTACTCTTTTCTTCGTGTCTTCGGATGCCAATGTTTTCCTTATCTTCGTCTGTACAACCATCACAAAATTGATTTTCGATCCACCCCATGTGTCTTTCTTGGCTACAACCCTGTTCACTATGGCTACCGGTGCTTTGACCCGTCCACCTAACGGATATACATTTCCCGACATGTTCGTTTCAATGAACATGTATTTCCATATCATACATCTGTACCTTCTGAACCCTCAACACGACCCGAACCACCATATGTATCTATCTTTCCTGAACCCCCACCTGGCTTTCCAACCGAACCTACCCCACCACTGCCACCCTCCATGGATCCCTTACCAACCGAACCCACCTCCACATCCACCAGCTCACCTGAAACTGAACCAACCTCATCACCAACTAACCCTTCTCTTAGGCCCTCAACCGAACCTAATATGAGCACGGCCCAACCGAACCCAGCTCCTCGGCCTCGGCCTCCTAACCTACATCCCAATCCCAAGCATACCACCCGCTATGATCCCGCTGCTTACACTACCACTACCACCACCTCTACTTTACCCGTTGAACCACATCTTTTACCGTTGCTAACAAGTCTTTAGAATGGCGCCAAGCCATGGCTGACGAGTTGGATGCGCTATATAGGAACGAGACATGGACATTAGTTCCCCCTGCACCTAATACTAACGTGGTTAATTGTAAATGGGTTTACAGGTTGAAAACGGATCCAACTGGGAAAATTTGCAGGTACAAGGCATGGCTTGTTGCTAAAGGATTTCACCAGCAACATGGGGTTGATTATCATGAGACCTTCAGCCCGGTAATCAAACCTGCTACTATTCGGACTATCTTATCACCTGCTACTATTCGGACTATCTTATCACCTGCTACTATTCGGACTATCTTATTTCGTCACAATACGGGCTCTAGGCTACAAGCCTTTTCTGAATCTCATTGGGCTACTAGTCTTACAGCATTTTCGGATTATGACTGGGCTGGTTGCCCTGTCGATCGTCGATCCACGGGGGGATATGCTATCTATTTGGGTTCTAAACTTATTTCATGGTCCGCTCATAAACAACAAACTGTTTCTCGATCTTCAACAGAATCTGAATATAAGGCTATTGCTGATACTGTAGCAGAACTGATTTGGTTAAAATCTCTTCTTCATGAGCTCGGTCTATAGCAAGGCACCAACACTTTGGTGTGATAATCTTGGTGCAACCTATCTCTCTGCTAATCCAGTATTTCATGCATGCACAAAGCATGTTGAAGTAGATTATCACTTTGTTCGTGAACAGGTTACTCAAGGAAAGCTGAATGTCAAGTTTATCTCCACTGATGATCAAATTGCTGATGTATTTACAAAGCCCATGTCGTCACAAAGATTTGAGTTTCTACGGTCCAAGTTGCAGGTCGTTCCCCGCCCTCAACTTGCGAGGGAATGTTAAACGAAGTTATTTTTTATAGACAAGTTTATTATTATTAAGGGTATCAAATTGTAATTAGTTTATCTATATATAGGGCCTTGTATTCATAATCTATCATCATTAATAATCGTATTCAATACCAAGTTTTGACTGACAGTGTGGGCTGTCGCCAGAACCCTGTTGATGTTTGTCTGTTAACTACCGGATGGAGTACTTTCGTGAACCTAAAAAAGCTTTTTGCTGGTGATTCCATTGTGTTCATGCGAGCAGATAACGGTGAACTTTACGTCAGAATTAGACGTGCTAAAAGAGCAGGAATCAGTGGGAATAAGTTGATTAACATAGGATTCTGATGCGTGGTCGAAAACCGGTGTCCTTTATGTTTAAGTTGGTGTTTTTACATAACTTTTATTTCGAATAGCCTACTTTTGATTGGAATTGTGTTTTGTAGGTCTAACGGAGTTCAAGGAGCTATTTGGAGCATCGGGACGAAAACAGGTCAACAGGGAGCAAGGAATGGAAATTTTAGAAAATGGGAAATGCAAATACCGTCGCCAACTCCCTCCTGGGCCGTCGGCGACGCAACTCAGATATGCGGTCGGGAGAAAATGTGCGTAGGTGACAGGTGGTCCATAGGACAACCCTTAAGGGTGTTAAAAGATGAGTTTATCCCTCACTTGATCGAGTAATTATCTTGAATTAGATGACTACAGTTGCTTATGTTTCAGGTGTGTCTTGGAGCTTAAAATGGAGAAAACGCTGCTTTGGATGGAATTGAGTGGAACGGGGCAAGCGTGGATGGAAAGAAGAAACAAAATGGAAGAATCAGGGGTCCACCGTAATTTACGGTGGCTACCGTAAATTACGGTAGCCCTGAAATTCCCATTCTTCCACCGTACCACAGTAGAGATCCACCATAACAGTTTGAAGGCTACCGTAACTTACGGTAGCTACCGTAAGTTACGGTAGAGGCAGCGAGGAAAAGACGTAACTGCTCAAATAAAACCGTTTTCTTGTGTCTTTTGGAGTCATTCATGATTGGGAACGTTTCTCTGCACTTTGTGGGCGAATTTTAGCTTTGGATATCATTTAGGAACAATTTCTAACATTCCGGTTTAGTTTTCGATTCGTATGAACTTTAACTTTGATGTTATGATGATCAACCGAACAATGTCCGGCTAAATTTGTGGTGATCATCTTAGGTGAAGGTTTCTCTACAACTCTTGTGTGTTTTTTCCTTAATTTCTAGAATGATAACTTTGTGTGTTTGCTTTGATTATCATTGTGTATGAATATTTGATTGTAGCTTGTTAATTGATGTTTCAATTCTAGTCTAAATCGTACGTTCTTGGTGCCGTTGACAATCGAGATATCACGGGAAGGGTTAGGGTTGGATATTGATTAATTGATCATCGGGAAACAACCTCGCATTAATATAATCCGAGTACTTTGTTCCCTTTTATCACAACAAATGTTTATACACGAGTTATGTCTATGTAACTCTTTCTAGTTGGAATTTTGCACAAGTGTTAAAAGAAACCGAAACCTAAGATGGTCATTGTTCTCATAATCTGAATTAAAAATCCAATCTTGATTAGCAATTAGTTGATAACTTAGTTTTTTAAATCAAACAATCCAAACTCTTGATCTTTAATTTCTGCACATTAGGTTAATTGTAGTTAATTTGCAAGACTATAGAATCAACACATTTTCCATAAACTCACTGTGTTCGATACCCATTTACTGCTATCTACTAGTTGTAATTTGGATTAAATTTGCGTGTACTACGACAACACGTCAAATTTTGGCGCCGTTGCCGGGGAGTAGTACGCAACGTGTGTTAATTTAGTAGTTTTGTTTTGTTATTTTCGGGTTTACGCTGGTTGTGTTTAGTGTGCAGGTACTTCAGGTGTATGCATACTAGAGGCTCTCACAAGTCGTCACCACTATCGTTTGATCCGGAAATTGAAAGAACGCTAAGGCAAAACCGAGTTTTGGTACGAGAAAACAGAATTGTTGGTTCACCTACTTCACCTATTACACCAAGAAACATCATGCAAGAATCCCAAGTACCACCCACAACGGGTCAAACGACCTCATCTTTCATTCCTACTTCCACACAACCATCACCAAATACCACCATGCCTAATACCACTGCCGAACCTACTCCACCTCATGAAGTTACACCAACCAATACCACTACATCGCCTATTACTACCCAAGTTGAACCCACTCTTACCTTTAGCCCCTCTACCACAATTCCACCGTTTTCACACTTCTTTCCCCCAACTACGGGTCAATCATCCTCTACTTATCCAATACCACCCAATTCAACCATTGTTCATGCTACTTCATCACTTAGACCATCGAACCAATCGGGTTTTCAATATTCGTCTCTTCCCTTTGCGCAATCTTCGGGAATAGGAGGAGATGGTTATGACGGGGGTTATGAAGACGAATTTGGAGGGTACGAAGAGGAAGGTTTTTATTATACGGGAGATGGAGGCATTTTGGGACCTTAAGGAGGAGCGGGTCAACAAAGTCAACCGCTACAACAATTTGAAGACATGGGTAGAATGCCGGTTGGGGTGAAACATATTAGACCACAAGGGCCATAATTGCAACGCCCTACACCGCTACATCAAGTGCGTCCACAAAATACACAACCGTAATTTCAAAGGCCGATTCAACAACAACCGCCAATGCATCAATACCAATATCAACCACCATTTGCACCTCAAGGACCTATGCAAGGGCAAATGGGTCAACCAAGAGCACCATTGGGTGCCCCTCGAAGACATTATGGGGAGGTAGTATGGGTAATTGAAGCTCACTTCCGGCCTATTATCACTAACAATCCTTCGCCGGTAGTGATTCCTCATCATGCGAATGGAAGAACTTTTGAAGTTAGAACAACCGCCCTCCAAAGTCTACCAAAATTTAAGGGGTTAGCAACGGAAGAACCTTATTTTCATTTGGAGACGTACGACTCTATTTGCAACACCATTGGAGGTCAAGGGTTCTCTTCGGATGATGTCAAGTTGGTTCTCTTCCAATTTTCTTTGGAAGACAAAGCAAAGAGATGGTTTCACACTTTACCCTCCGCATCGATTTTTACATGGGCCGATATGCAACAGATTTTCTTAGATGAGTTTTACACTTCCCAAAAGACTAATGATGCTAGGAGAGGTTTGAGAAGTTTCCAACAACAATCGGGGGAAATGTTTCACTAAACGTTTGAAAGGTTCAATATGATGCTAAGGAATTGCCCTCATCACGGTATCCAACTTTGGGAATTGTTGAACGCATTTCATGAAGGGTTGAGTTCGGAGGATGCACGTGACTTGATGTCGATTACTAATGGTACTTTCGGTACAAACTTTGAACAAGACGATTGGGCATTTTTAGAACAAATGGCGATGACTTCCAAAAGGAAGGCCCAATCCTCAAAACGGGCAAGGCATGTGATACAAAGGCCACAAGTGCATGGAGCAGAGAGTGGGGGTGCTTAAACCACGAATCAAGTGTACAACGTGTGCATTAATTGCAATGAAATAGGCCACGCGGCGGAAGTTTATGTAGTGGGAGTGGTTGATGAGCAAATAGAAGAAGTGAATGCTATTCAAGGGGGTCGAAATTTCAATATGAACTCCAACACATACCACCTCGGGTTACGAAACCATCCTAATTTCCGCTACGGGAATGCGGCGAACCAAGATAACCCAAACTTTCAAGGAGCTTAAGGTAACTTTGCACCTCACCAACAATATAATCAAGGCAACTATAGAGGTGGAAACAATTATGGCTACCAAGGGCAATTTCAACAAACGGGTCAAAGTGGTTCGGGTCAAAATTCATCAAGCGGGAATGAAGTCATGGATATGCTCCAGGCAATGCAACAAGACGTGCAAAAACGGAATCAACTTGATGAAGTTCGGATGCAAAAGGATGAGGTTCATGACAAAAGCATTCAAACATTAACAACCCAAATGGGTCAATTGGAAACTGAAGGGGTATGGTCCCAGATCTCGCGCCAGCATGACCGCGAGTGACCATTACCCTTATCAAAAACCCCCACCAGTAGGAACTTACCTGTGTCCGTGCGGGCACGCGCGAACACAGCGGTCCAATCTGTCCAGTGATAAGAAGACTTACCTTAAGTATAGGAACACATGTTACGCATAGCGATGCGGCCTGGCACCGCATCCTATGGACATTTTCGTCACGACAAGGGATCTAGACAACAATAACAGTCACCAAGCGGCGATGCGGCACGGCACCGCAATCCGCATACATCTTGGCCAGAACAAGAACGCGGGAACAACATCAGTTACCGCAAGCTGCGATGCGGCCCGGCACCGCATCCTGCCTACAAGGCAAGTGGGTCTGACACTCAGTGCAAGTGACACTGAGAACAGTCGCCTACTAGCCCACATGTGTGCAACAGTCTGACACCACAGTAAGACGTGGCATCACCGCCGTAACTGACAGGTCTGACACACCTACAAAAGACTGTGCTATGTCAGACTAGCTACTCAACTACTCTCTTTCACTCCTCGGCTATAAATACCCATCCCAAACCAGGTTTGAGGTATCACTTCTCAACTCTCTCACTACTACTATCAAACTTTGCTTCCCAAGCAAACTACTGATTCTCACGCCAGAGAGTGGTAACAAGGAGCACCCCCCACCCCATCCTCCTTGTTACGAGTCACGGATTGTTTCCTTGTGCAGGAAACTAACCAGCGGACGATCCAGCCAGCGATCCTCGGAAAGAAGGGATTAACCCTACTTGACGAGACCAGTGAATTAACCCCACCCGGTTAACCATTGTTTCATCATTGGCGCCCACCGCTACTCTTAGCACTTTTTTTTTCAACCATCCCTTTATCTCCAAAGATTATGTCTGATCGTCTAAACAACACTACCGGGGATAACCTAAACCCCGCAAACCAAGGGCCTACGGGGACCATTCCCCTAGCCCCAAATGTTGAACATATTGGCACATCAACGCAAGGGGGCGCATCCCTTACGTTCGGACACGATTTATCACAGTACGCTTCTGTGATACCTCCAGGCATGAACCTTCATACCTGGTACGACCAGCAACAAGCTCTGCTGGCCGCAACATACAACAGAGCTTGCGCAGAAGCGCAAGTATCTGCGGGGCCTACCCCAGCACCGTATACCCCTGCTGGTCGTATTTTACAATACGACGGCAGGGCCCCAACACATCCGGCCTCCAGAAGCAGGCAGGAAGACCGTGGTTCCTCTTACTGCGACGTCCGCACACTTGAAGAGGACGATTCCTCGTATGGGTCCCACCGCAGGGGCCGTATACATAGCCGCCTAGGCCCGCATGGCGAAACTAGGCGACAGTCTACATCCCACCATGGCCCCGGTATCCAGAGCCGGCTGGGACCTCAGTCCCACCATGAAGGGCAGGGACGTACCAATCCGGAAGACGGTACATACTGCGGAGAGTCCCATGCCACTAGCAGCAGACTAGGAGGACGCAACTATGTTCCTCCCACTCACCCCCGCACTACATACCTCCGCTCTGCAAAGCGCCACCAGAGCCAACCCTACAGGCCGAAATCTGTGACCGAAAACTCCAAGTTTGTCCTAGAGATTGCCAACGCCGATGTCACCACCACCAAATTCCCATTAAATATTGGGAAATACAACGGTTCGGCCGACCCAGATGACCACATGAACATCTTCATCGAAGCCGGGTGCAACGGCAGGTGGGATGAACCCACTTGGTGTCAATTTTTCCCGCAGACTCTAATAAGTCTGGCCAGGGCTTGGTTCGATACTTTACCTGTGGGGTCACTGACCTCATTCGAGGACTTGCAAGCAAAGTTCCTCGCGCATTTTTGCCAGCAGCGACGTCACGAACGTGATTTTATGGACGTCATGAACATCTGGCGCATAGATAACGAATTGCTTGAGGCGTTCATTGTCCATTACAATAAAGAGTGCCTGGAGATAGGCGACGTTGCAGACCAAATGGCGCGTAACCATTTCATTGTCGCTGTTAAGCACGAACAAATGGTTATGACTATCTCCGGCAAGGAAGGCTTGCCTAAGAAATGGGAAGATGTCATGGTTGCGGTCAAGACATACACCCAGACTCAGCGGTCCCTCAAACCGCACGTCTCAAAGGCACAGGCCCAAACGGAAGGCCAGTCCTCCCACCAAGAACACAAGCGCAACAACAAGCGCAACCGGGACACATGGAATCGCGGCAGCGACTCCAGACCATATGTCCCGCGGAACAACCAGTCCAACGCAAGGGCTACAATCAACGCCCAGCGTGAAAACCGGGCATCGAAGAAGGAGTCTCGGTACCGTAGCTGGACCGAGATCAACCATTCGCCAAGCGACGTCCTCCTCACGGACGCGCAATTCCCGCGACCGGCCCAACCGATGAAGTCCAAGAAGAACCAGGATCCCGCACTCTATTGCGAGTATCACAAGGACTCGGTCCACACAACAAACAACTGCATCAGTCTCCGACTGGAGATTGAGCGAGCCCTAAAAGAGGGGAAACTGCAACACCTGTTGCCAGGCGTGCAAAACCCTACCAAGCGCATCACCCCCCACAACGAGGGCACCTCCACGGGCAAAAGGGCCATGTACGTGGCCTCAACCCACATGATAAATGGAGGACAAGGAAGACCGCGCAAGGCGGCAAGAAGACCGGACAATGACTGGAAAGACGAGCAAATGGTCTATTGATGCGTGTGAAGTGTTATATATATTAGGTGTATATTTTAAGCCCCTTTAACACTTATTTTTAGCGAAGTTTTAAATTTATAAAACACGATATTTTACTAACACTAAACACACATATGGGCAAGTGCACCCATCGTGAGCGTAGTATAGTGTTGGCAAGATACCGAGGCCGTCCAAGGACACAAGAGCTTTTAGTACCGGTTTATCCTCAACGTCTAATCAAAATAAAAAGTTAGAAAAATGTTTTAAACTAAGAAAAATAAAAACTAACTAAAATGCTGAAAAAAAAACAGATAGACAAGATGAATCACTTGGTTCCGACTCGTATCTAGTGTAACCTTTGATTATTTCCGCACTTTTGCACATATTTAAGAGATTATCTTAGTTATTGTAGTAGGCCCCTCTTTTGAAGGTGACGTTACCCTCACCCCAGTAGTTTGAGTCAGCAAGGATACAATCCTAAAAGGGTGGATTATTGGAAGATAATTAATTAAGTTATTAATGAAAATTATGGTAGGCCCCTCTTTTGGAGGTGACGTTACCCTCGACTAAGTAGTCTGAGTCAGCAGGGATACTGTCCTAAATAGCCGGGTTATAGTATTAATAGTAGTTAACTTATGAGGGGATCAAAGAGTTTGGACCCCCGCCATCCAATACCGTTAAGTATTGAAGGGGGTCCTACTAAATTTGACCCAGGTCCATTGCAGGACCTCTAAACGCTGAACAATGGCAAGATCTTTACCAAACCGTTCCCTTAACCCCCGACCAGGTAGCCAACATACCTCCATATAGACCGTGGAGATATGAATGGTGAAAATCTTTTATTTTATATAGACAGTAAAATAATGCCAAGACACCACGGACAAACGATAAGGAAAGATCACCTTCAACATAAGCAACTAGTTATTAAAGTCATTAATACAAAACCAAGTAAAAAGTGCAAAAGATTAGAAATAAAAAGTACTACACTAGACACTTTGTCTTCACCAAGTGATGTAAGAGACTTAGGCAAACATGGCCTTGATTGTCAAGAACTCTTACGATCAATCTTGGATCCCGAGACGACTCACACACTCTACGATGGACAATGGATGATGGTGGTGGATGATGGTGTTATGGTGGTGGTGGGTGGTGGGTGAAGTGTGAGAGAGGTGGTGTGCCAAGGGATGGTTTGAGCTTGAGCCAAGCACTTCTATTTATAGGCTGAACAGAAGCTCGGGCACGGCCCCGTGTCCAGTGGGCACGGCCCCGTGTCCACATCCTTCTCTTTCTTCATTTAATGCAGTTTTGTCTTTTTAGTTGACCACGCCCCCGTGTCCGCTGAGCACGACCCCGTGGTGCAGAAGAATCTTTGTACTATGCAGATTTGCTGGATTGTGCGAATCTTATAGTTGACCACGGCCCCGTGTCCGCTGAGCACGGCCCCGTGGTGGGCAATAGAAGCTTCTACCACTTTGTCTTTTCTGCTGACACTTGGGCACGCCCCCGTGCTGGCTGAGCACGGGGCGTGTTCAGGCTTCTTATCTCTTGTTTTGCTTGGGAAGATGCTGTCGTGGGGTCGGGCATGTTACGTCTTGTTCCTTTTCTTGTATTTATGTTAGATCTTGATGTCTTTTTGCTTCTTTTGTTAATTTGAGCTCATTTAATCCTGAAAATACAAAAGGAAGACAAAAGCATACTTTTTCCAACATTAGTACTAAAAAAGGGTTAGTTTTATGCCTCATTTGATGAAATTTATATGTTGCATTTTTAACGCATCAAATACCCCCACACTTGAATCTTTGCTTGTCCTCAAGCAAAACTCTTTAATATGTGGCTATTACACTCCCAAATGGAATGGGTAGAGAAGAAGGCTTTTGGGCTTGTCGTAGAGTGTCGGGATTTCCAAGATTCTTTATTTAGTTTTATTTTTATTTATTTACAATCCTATTCGTCATGATTTATTTAAAACTTTTCATAAGATAAATTACTTATTAGGGCATAACATGCCTCTTTAAAATTCTATTTATATATAAGTTCACATACCTCACGGGGTCACTCAACAGTCGGCCGAAAATGTATTTTTGTGGATCACTCGAGAGCGGCATGGAACTTGCTCCTACCATAGGCTTGCCAAGCAATCAATCCTCCTCCTTTTTAACTTATATACCTTTGTAAATATCAAGAGGATTTTTTTTTGGGTGAAGGGTTAGGCTTGGGTTACAGGTAGGTGGTTGGGTGAGTGGTTAGTAGAAAAAGGCGAAAAGCGTAACAAGTTTCGGTTTTCGTAAGACTTTCTATTTTTGTAATTTTTATTTTGATGAAGCTATTATTCAAAAAAAGTTATTTTTAATGAACTTGTTTGTTTATTTTCTTTTGCTTCATCATCAACACAAATTATATATATATATATATATATATATATATATATATATATATATATATATATATATATATATATATATATATATATATATATATACTAGGTTATCACCCGGGACTGCTTCCCGGGTTGGAGAAAATGATTTAGATAAACATTAAGTGTATTTAAATAATATAAATAAAGTGCCATGTTACTTAAATTGATCAAACAAAGATTTTAATGTGATAGTATTATTTTTGTAACCAACTAATCATAATTTACTTATCTATCGGTTATTTAAATATAACTAAAAAAAATGGATAAACAAAGTATGTCAACCCACCCATCTTCCCACCTATTTTTTTTAGGACCAACAAAAAATCATATATATTACCAAATTATACCAAAGACAAACTAAAAATGTTTGATATTACAATACAGACACTAAAAAAACTACAACCATCAAACAAACTACAATTTCATACACGATAGATCACATTTATACCAAAGTTACCATGTTCATTCTAGAACTTTTTTCTGGTTCATAAGCCACAAGAAGCCAAAGCCTTTAATCTCCTCCGTTAAGCTTACAAAGTGCGGTTGTTTTTTTGTTGAATAGTATGTTCTGTTGACACTTCCAAATACACCAAATCGCCATTTGCATGATCGTATACACCACTTTTTTCCTGGCTAAAGAAAGTTATTTATATTAATTATCCATCTTCAAACTCTCATCCATCATCCAACCCGAACCCAAAACCCAAATTATACATTTACCATCAAATTCCACCAGCAAAAAGCATTTAAAAACCCAATATTGTACCTTTAAAAGTTTGCCCTTCGTATGTGACATTAACATAAATGAGATGCACTTGAGTCTTGTCTTTTGAGTTTTCTAGTATAACATATACCATAAGCTCTCACTTGGCCAAGCTGATACCTAAAACGCCCCTTGAATTATACAAGTTTTTTAAAGTTCACTTTTGACAACATTAGTGTGCTCATATTAATCAAGTGGAAATAACAAAAAAAAAATTATTGAAAATTCAGTTAGCAACCTAGACGTGCTTAAGCCATGTAACCCGAAAACGAACCACATAATTCGTTTATCTAAAAGTGTTTTAAACATGTTGGTGTGTTGAAGATATAAGTTGTATATATCTTTTTATTGAGATTTAAATGGGTTGTGCCAACCCGTTTATCTAAAACCCAAACCAAAGTTGAAGTGTTGGCAATAATAAACTACAAACCCTTGACCAGCAAGGTGTTACTAATTAGTGTCCTCCCCAAACTAAGGCAACAACCTATGGCATGATGAGAGATTGGGGCATTGCATACCTTTTGTCTTCGATGGCTTACCATTTCCCTTGAACCGAGTCATTTAGGTGGTGAGGTATTAAGAAGGCTGGTACTGAAGCCTGAAGACGATCACTTGCTTAGCTATGCTGGTAAATGATGTAGCTTTAAACAAAGATAGATAAACAACAAAAAAAATGTAAAAAACAGCAAGAAGTTGCGAAACAACAGCAAAAACGACATCGAAAAACAGCTAAAAACCAAAAGAAAGGGTCTTTTTTTATAACAAATAGTAGATCCAGTACAATAGCACGTCAAACTGGTTGGGTAGCGATGAGCTCGGTAACGTACCGGTACCGAAAGTACGATTCTAAAAATCACTAAAAAATAGGCACCTGTACCGAAATTGCTTGGTACGATACTCGAAGGTAAATCAACCCAAATTACCGGTATTGTGCCCTACTTAACCGAACCGAAAGTACCGTTCCAAAAAACATAAAAATGGGTACCGAAAATGACCCGCTACGGTACTAGTTCGGTTTTGGTACCATTTGCTCATCCCTAAGGTTGGATCAAAGTGAGTAATTTTCGTTAACACAAGCAAATGAAAAAAAAAAGCAACCATTTGTTATTTGTGACATTACATTAGAAAAAAACTTAAAATTTGCATAGGAATAAAGCATCAACTACGTCATACCTTAAAAAAAATTAGTATTTTTTTTAAATAAAGCCTCTTTCATCGGCTTAGAAAGATACAGGGACAATAACCACTTTCACAACAATAAAAATCAAAACTTTCTTATCCCAAATTATACATGACAATAATTTAAAGCTCATAAAGCAAAAAAAGGAAGCATATATTAAGGTTATAAAAATGGATGAAGAAAACCAATAAAAGAATAGGAATTCGAGGGGTATAATATCTCCATGAAGGAATGAAGGAGCTCGATCCATCCATATCCAGTTGGAAAAAAATAACTCCAAAAATGCGATCCCACTATAATTACCTTATCAGCTGCAAAACTCAAGTAAGCTTTGGCCCTTATCAGCTGATCTTTCATCACTTTAACCTTCGTATCCATTAGTACCCTCCGTGCTTGTGGTTGTACATCCTGATCATGCCCTAGTGTTGCACGACTAACTTCTCCCTGCCACGTCATCAAAACAAAGAAAAATCTTAAATTGTTCACACTTTACATAGGCAAAAATATAAATAATTAACACATTTATAACTAACTATTGTTAGACAATAGATACCCTTGTATTCTTGCACAAAAAAAAGCATAAATCAAACATTAGAAGTTACCAATCTTTTCTCTTCTTGGCTCTGTCCATTAATTCCTTTTGCATCAAGATCTCCTAAAATCATTCAGCTAATAATCATCAATAATCAAGAAATGTACAGTAATCATCCAATGAATCAATCAAGTTACATTCGATGACACTCAAGAGACCAACCATTTCGTTTCATCAAATCACTATTTCCACCGCTTCCAACATCGTCAGACTTTATACCCGAATCCGCGACTCTGGAACCAACAGGAACATCAACCTTTACATCTTTGTAAACCTTCAAAATAGGTTCTCTTAACCCAACACCTTCCTCCTAGTAATAACAATAACAAACACATTTCATTCACATAAATTTTTCAATCAAACCAAAGTAGAAACCAACATTACAAAAAAAACTGCTTTATCAGATTCCGCGTCAGCAGATCCCTCCTACCTTTCTGCAAAATAAATTAATAATAAAATATTATAAATTATCTCCATGATAACCAGCAACACCAATCATAACAAAATATGCAAAAGTGTTTAAAACAACAAAACACATTTCAATTCAAACTTCATATAATCAGATTTTAAAATACACACACACATACAGTTTGATTAACAACAATAATCACAATACCTTAACAAAAACATAAATAGGCGGTTAAATCATACCAAACTTGATAAATCATCAACCAATCCATTCGATTTTGCCTCAGAAAACACATATGCATCACACAAATTGCACTTGTAAAACCGATGAAACAATAACAGTAAAAGCGTACCGTATAGCAGAAGAATTGGGGCGAAAACAGAGAGAAAGAGCAGATAGAGGATGAAAATTGTCGTGCGTCAACGGAATTTCTTCATGAAACGGGAAGAATATGATGTGAAATTATAATCATTTGCAGTACAGAAAGTGGAAACTTGATAAATCATCAACCAATCCACTATAATTTCCAAGTAGAAATTTCAACATTGGCGACTTGAGAGGCAAAAGGAGTTGCAGCAACGGGAAGTTGATTACAATTAGGGTTTCTTCCACAATAAAACCATCTAGTAACACCAAGATTGATTGAGAAAGATGAAGATGTGGAGATAGATTCTCAGAGAGGATGCGGCGTCTAGGGTTTGCTATAGGATGGAGAGGATGATGAGTTTATGAGAAAATTATAAAGGATCCACTTTTCCAAAAGTTAGGTCAATAAATGGATTCGGATCCCGCATCACTGAAAAGCGACCCAGGATTTTCCCGCCAAAACTGAATCTATGAGGCCCTAATATTGCGACACGTGTCCCAAATTTTTTTTGTTTATTATATATAAAAGATATATATATATATATATATATATATATATATATTTTTTTGAAAAGTCATACGAAAAATCGAACTTGTTACTAAAACAAAGGGTAAAAATGAAAAAGGTTTTGGTGGGTAAAAAGGGTGTTTGGTTTGGGTTATGAAATGAAAAGGTTTAGGCTCAAAGGGGCTAACTAGGGGGATTTTGGGTAGGTGGTAAAAAAAAAAATAATGGTGTAGAAATAAAAAGGTTAGTCCTAATGCCTCCATCATTTACTTACTCGGGTTTAATTTGGTAAGGACCGGGAATGTATCGTCATGGCAAGTTCTAGAGTCGTAAGAACCAAGCGGCTATTCACACAAGAAACGAAAAATGAGCATTTAGTTCTAATGATATGTAATTGTATGCTCAATAAAGGCTCAAAACTCACTTTTCTGGGAATGGGTTTTTATGTGATCAAGTATATATAATCAAATTTTAACTAAGCTTGTCATGCCTTTTCATAATTTTCTTATGTTGGTTCTTTTTATCACGACGCTATCGGTTGTAAATTTGTAAAAATATAACCTTTTTGAGAACTTGAATTTCCCGAGTTAAACCTAGACAAGTAAAAAAATTGAAAATTTTTGAAAAAAATTTGGGGTGATTAGCGGTTCCAATAGAGTTTTGTGTAAGGCTTGTATTTAGGACTTGCAAGACTCAAGGTTTTAACATCCCCCCCCCCCCCACACTTAAATTACACATTATCCTCAATGTGTCCCAAAAATAAGTTTTTGGGTTGATTGAATGTGTAAAAGGTGTGAAAAGCAAAAAATTTCGTGTTACTGGGCGCTGAACACGGCCCCGTGTTATCCGGGCACGGCCCCGTGTTCAAGTGCCAGTAACAAAATTTAAACAAGAGAAACAGAAGCCTGGACACGGGGGCGTGTTGGGTGAACACGGCCCGTGTCCAGTTATCTAAACTGGGTCTTTTTCTGCAGACTGTGCAGCACGGGGCCGTGTTGGGTGGACACGGCCCGTGCCGAACTTACTGTAAACGAAGAAATTTATCGGACGGTTCTGTTTTCCTGCATAGAGTGCTGGTTCAAGTTTCCCTTGCATCCTTTGCCATCTCAAGTGTGTTTTATTCCTGAAAATTAAAACTAACTAGAAAACAAGAAAATTAATCTAAACTAAGGATAGTTCCGCGGAATGCCTCCGTGGTGCGCCACGTTTATAAGGGTCCTTGGCTAGACCCAAAGCCTGGTCACATGTTACCCAAGTGGGATGTATTGCATCCCATGTTACACCGTCGGAGAGCGTCATCCAAGCTTGAGTCTATGACCTTCATGTATTTGACCGGGTCTTCTTCCTCTACTTTTTTCCACATTCGAACTTCACTTCCTCATCCCCAAACTTCAATGTTAACGTTCCATCATTCATATCCACCACTGCTTGGGCGGTGGCTAGAAATGGCCTCCCGAGGATGAGAGGGACATCGGTGTCTTCTTCCATGTCTAGGATGACAAAGTCAGTTGGAAAAACGAAGTTGTCAACGTTGACCAGTAGATTTTCAGCGACACCTTGTGGAAACTTGACGGACCTGTCGGCGAGTTGAATGCTCATCTTTGTAGGGCTTGTTGTTCCTAGGCCGAGTCGCTTGAACATTGACGTGGGCATGAGGTTAATGCTAGCCCCAAGATCGGCTAATGCATTACGGACGGGGGACTTCCCAATCGAGCAAGGAATTGTGAAGCTCCCGGGGTCGATTTTCTTTTGTGGAAGTTTGTTGAGTACTAAAGCGGAGCATTCTTCGCCTAAGTTAACTAATTGCAATGATTCAATTTTCCTTTTGTGAGTGAGGAAATCCCTCATGAATTTTGCATATTTAGGCATTTGGGTTAGGACCTCAAAAAAAAAGAATATTAACATGCAATTGTTTTAGTAAACTTTCGAACTTTGCGAATTGCTCATCGGTCTTTTGACGAGTTAACCTACCGGGGTACGGAATTGGAGGAGTCTTGGTGGCCTCTTGATTTGGTGAAGAAGCCTTTTCTGGTTGAGGTGTAGGTGAAGTCGTGCTTTGGCGTTGACTTCCTTCAACTGGTGGTACTGGGGCATCCCCGGGACCCACGGTTCGGTTTCTCAATGTGATGAGGTGTACTTGCGCCTTTGGGTTGGTTTCGGTATTACTTGGTAACGCGCCTTGTGGTCTCTCGGAGAAATTTTAAGCTAGTTGATTTAATTGTTTTTCAAAGTTTTGAATGCTAGCTTGTTGATTTCTAAAATTCGATTCCAATTGTTGAAATCGATCCGAGTTTTTCTTTTCGGTGTCGGAGATGAGGCGAGATATGGTATCTTCAAGCCTTTCTCTTCCACCTTGTTGTTGAGAGAAATTTTGTAGTTGTTGAAAATTAGTTCATTGATTTTGTTGGTTACTACTATTGCCGGGATCTCTCCAACCAAGATTCGGGTGGTTACGCCATCCTTGGTTGTAGGTACCCGTTGGAGGACCCGACGGCCTAGGTCTATTATCAATGTAGTTTACCGTTTATGCTTGTTCATCTAATTCTTTCATACAACTCCAATTTTCATGTGAGACACCACACCCTTCACAAGCCATAACCGAGACCGTTTTTGTCATTTCTAGCCTTTTGATTTTCGAAGAGAGGGCCTCGATTTGGGCTTGTAAAGAGATGCTTTCATCAACCTTATGGGAGCCCGGGGCAACAGATTTATTACCTCGGGGAGTGTGCCATTGAAAATTGGTTTGAGCAATTTCCTCAATTTGATTATATATTTCATTTGGGCGACGATTACCTAAAAGTCCCCCGGAGCTCGAATCAAGTGTTTGTCTTGTGTGTGGCAACAACCCATTGTAGAAAGTGGATACTTGTTGCCACACCGCTAGACCGTGATGAGGACACTTTCTTAGAAGCTCCTTGAACCTTTCCCAAGTTTCATATAAGGATTCCCCATCCTCTTGTGAGTATGTATTAATTTCAGTCATTAATTTAGCCGTTTTAGCAGGAGGGAAATACTTATATAGAAACTTTTGGGCTAGTTCATCCCAGGTGTTTACCGAGCCAACTGGGAGGGTGTTAAGCCAAGCCTTAGCTCGGTCTTTTAGTGAAAATGGAAACATCCTAAGGCGAATGGCGTCGTTTGATGCTCCATTGATCCGAAAAGTATCACATATTTCCAAGAAATTAGTAATATGTAGATGGGGATCCTCGTCCGTGAGCCCATGAAAGGTTGCGGAGTTTTGGAGCATTTGTATCAAATGTGGCCGAAGTTCAAAGTTGTTGGCTTCGACATTCGGTGCATTGATAGCAGCGCCGAGATTTCCTACGGTGGGCCGTAGGTAATCCATGAGGGTACGTTGGTCCGCCATTGGAAGTGGGTCCCCCGAAACTTTCTCTTGATTTTTAGCTTTAAGTCTTTTTCTGAGAAAGCGTTCGGGTTCTTCTAAAGGTTCTTTTATGTCTCTACTAGAACTGGAGCTCATGCACTGCGTAGGAGGTTCAAAGAACGTTGGTCAGAATGTTCACCACGGCCCCGTGCTCGGTGAACACGGCCCGTGGTCAGAGATACAGTGATTGTTTTCTGGATCCCTGTTACTGGGAGGTTGACACGGCCCCGTGTTGCACCGACACGGCCCCGTGTTCAGCTCTCTGTAACTCAGAAAATAAAAACTGCCAGTGATGATGCTGGGCACGGCCCGTGTCCGACCAGGCACGGCCCGTGCTGAGCTTTGCAGAAACAGAAAAACTAAAAAAAAAATCCTAAAAAAAATGAAAAATAAGAAAAACGATTTGGCCGTTGATTCCTAACTTTCTTAAAATCCTTGTGTCCCCGGCAGCGGCGCCAAAAACTTGATGCGTGTGAAGTGTTATATATATTAGGTGTATATTTTAAGCCCCTTTAACACTTATTTTTAGCCAAGTTTTAAATTTATAAAACACGATATTTTACTAACACTAAACACACATATGGGCAAGTGCACCCATCGTGAGCGTAGTATAGTGTTGGCAAGATACCGAGGTCGTCCAAGGACACAAGAGCTTTTAGTACCGGTTTATCCTCAACGTCTAATCAAAATAAAAAGTTAGAAAAATGTTTTAAACTAAGAAAAATAAAAACTAACTAAAATGCTGAAAATAAAAAAAAACAGATAGACAAGATGAATCACTTGGTTCCGACTCGTATCTAGTGTAACCTTTGATTATTTCCGCACTTTTGCACATATTTAAGAGATTATCTTAGTTATTGTAGTAGGCCCCTCTTTTGAAGGTGACGTTACCCTCACCCAAGTAGTTTGAGTCAGCAAGGATACAATCCTAAAAGGGTGGATTATTGGAAGATAATTAATTAAGTTATTAATGCAAATTATGGTAGGCCCCTCTTTTGGAGGTGACGTTACCCTCGACTAAGTAGTCTGAGTCAGCAGGGATACAGTCCTAAATAGCCGGGTTATAGTATTAATAGTAGTTAACTTATGAGGGGATCAAAGAGTTTGGACCCCCGCCATCCAATACCGTTAAGTATTGAAGGGGGTCCTACTAAATTTGACCCAGGTCCATTGCAGGACCTCTAAACGCTGAACAATGGCAAGACCTTTACCAAACCGTTCCCTTAACCCCCGACCAGGTAGCCAACATACCTCCATATAGACCTTGGAGATATGAATGGTGAAAATCTTTTATTTTATATAGACAGTAAAATAATGCCAAGACACCACGGACAAACGATAAGGAAAGATCACCTTCAACATAAGCAACTAGTTATTAAAGTCATTAATACAAAACCAAGTAAAAAGTGCAAAAGATTAGAAATAAAAAGTACTACACTAGACACTTTGTCTTCACCAAGTGATGTAAGAGACTTAGGCAAACATGGCCTTGATTGTCAAGAACTCTTACGATCAATCTTGGATCCCGAGACGACTCACACACTCTACGATGGACAATGGATGATGGTGGTGGATGATGGTGTTATGGTGGTGGTGGGTGGTGGGTGAAGTGTGATAGAGGTGGTGTGCCAAGGGATGGTTTGAGCTTGAGCCAAGCACTTCTATTTATAGGCTGAACAGAAGCTCGGGCACGGCCCCGTGTCCAGTGGGCACGGCCCCGTGTCCACATCCTTCTCTTTCTTCATTTAATGCAGTTTTGTCTTTTTAGTTGACCACGCCCCCGTGTCCGCTGAGCACGACCCCGTGGTGCAGAAGAATCTTTGTACTATGCAGATTTGCTGGATTGTGCGAATCTTATAGTTGACCACGGCCCCGTGTCCGCTGAGCACGGCCCCGTGGTGGGCAATAGAAGCTTCTACCACTTTGTCTTTTCTGCTAACACTTGGGCACGCCCCCGTGCTGGCTGAGCACGGGGCGTGTTCAGGCTTCTTATCTCTTGTTTTGCTTGGGAAGATGCTGTCGTGGGGTCGGGCATGTTACGTCTTGTTCCTTTTCTTGTATTTATGTTAGATTTTGATGTCTTTTTGCTTCTTTTGTTAATTTGAGCTCATTTAATCCTGAAAATACAAAAGGAAGACAAAAGCATACTTTTTCCAACATTAGTACTAAAAAAGGGTTAGTTTTATGCCTCATTTGATGAAATTTATATGTTGCATTTTTAACGCATCATCTATCCAAAAGTCCGAGGCGGACCGCGCGACAGGCAGGCCGTCGTTATCACAGGCCACCTGGCTCACTACTGCACCAAGCGATTATTCATTGACCCGGGCAGTACATCTGATATTATATACGAGCAGTGCTTCAACCAATTCGATCAAGAAGACAAAGATCGGTTGCAGCCGGCGGACTACCCGTTGGCCGGGTTTGCAGGGGAAACCGTATTCCCCCTGGGCCAGATTACTTTTCCTGTGCGCCTCACCAACGGGAGGCACACAAGAACGGAGGAGGTAAACTTCATGGTTTTACCGCACACCTCCAAGTACGACGTACTTCTCGGGAGAGAGTCCCAGAGCGACTTCAACATAATCACATCCGTCCCCCACTCTGCCATCGGTTTCCCAACCGAGACGGGGGTCGTGATAATATACGCCCGAAGAGAAGTTATGTCTACGAACGAGCTACTTCCGACCAAGGTAGCAAGGCCTACCCCCAACACTCAACCAGAAAAATGGGTTCTTAACGCAAGGCACCCAGAACAAACAGTTACGTTGGGCCACACCTTGTCCCCTACTATCAAAGCGCACCTGAAGCAGCTCCTCTTCAGGAACCAGGATATTTTTGCGTGGACACCCGCAGATATGATAGGGGTACCACGTGAAATCGCGCAACACTTCTTGAATACCATGCCAGGTATCAACCCGGTGATCCAAGGCCAACGCCACCTTGGATCAGCAAAGAACCAGGTGATGCATGAGCAGGTCCAAGAGCTGCTCTCCGCAGGTATCCTGCGGGAAGTTGTTAGGATCGGAGGCTCTCATGATAGTGTTTGTTTGTTTGAAACGAATGATCAATGAATATGAAAACATGTTAAGTGCAGCGGAAATGAAAACAAACTTTTGTAAACACAATCAAAGGAGAAAATAGTTTGATAAACAATTGCTTCACATAGAGTCAAAAGATTTACAAATCAAAGCAAGAGATTACAGTCATGCTTACAAACTATACTCCCCCTCAGCCTGATGCCTCAAAGCTGGTTGCACACAAGATGAAAGGATTAGACATGAGGAGAAGAACCCGCTCAGTCAATCAAATGTAACAGTACAGGGTACTGTTACATTTATAGGCAAACCAAACCACTGAGGAATCTCAGCTGACGTCACCATGAAAGCGACGTCTAACAGCCTAACAAACTATATCTACTGTCCTTACACAAACTTCTGATGTCTAACAACTGATTGTAATAATAATACAAAACATGAGGAAACAACTGCTTCACGTTCCACTGTTGTAGCCTAAGCACTGATGCTTAACAACAACATCAGTGCTTTCTTCAAAGGTGATCAGTCCTTGAATGAGCAGTGTGTGTGTCTTCAGCAGCACTTAAGAACCAGCAGTAGATAGAGCAACAGAGTTTGTCTTCAGCAGTCTTTAGGATCATATCAGCAGTTGAAAGGGCACAGCAGTTGATTATGAGCAGCAGTTAGAGACCATCAGATGTTATAACTCACTTTCAAGGGGAGAGCAAAGTATAAACTACTGTTTATTGTGAATCCTCTGTTGTGACCTGGTTTTGGCTTTACATTATCTGTTCCTTTGTTAGGGTTCAATCCCAACAATCTCCCCCTGGAACAGATAATGCCAAAACCTTTCATTATTCAGGACCTTTATTACTCATCAAAAGTGCCTTAGCTTGTTCTTTGAATTCAGCTTCAAATTCCTTTGCACTCTGGTCATCCTCATCCCTACACAGTGAAAGCCCAAGGAGATCCTACAAATCTTGAACACTAAGGCCTAGTGCTTCTTTCCTTGATATGTGCTTCACATCGCCATTGGCTCTGACCAAGGTCAATACGTGAGTCTTTTGATCAGACATCCACTTTAGTATTTTTAAGCCAAGTGGGTTTCTTGGGAGAGACTTATTTGACGATGAGTTGAGGGATAATGGCCTTGAAAACAACTGCAGACTTTCAGACATTCTTTTGAAAGCTTCTTCAAAGACTTTGTCAGCTGCAGCTATATCTTCTGCAGTTTCTTGTTCAATAAGTTCTTGTCGTTCAGCTTCTGTCTTGTCTTTAGCAGTGTTTGGAGACGCAGGTTTGTTTAATGCCTTAAAAAGGCTTTGAAGCTTTGTTGAAGTTTCTTCTTTTAGACCCATTTTTGTGATGGTATCTTTGAAGTACTCTGCTTCCTTTTCTACTACCTCTTCTTCAGTCAACTGTTCTCCCTCTTCTTGATTTGTTACAAAAGTAGACCGGAACAGTGTGTCGAGGTTTCCCATCTTCTGTTCAAGCTTCATCATTTGTTCTTGCTTCTTAGAAGTGCCTGAAACAGTTATCTTTCTTTTCTTTAGCCTTTCATAGGCCTCATCAGTCTGCTGTTTAGACCATTTTGATATGGCTTCAGCAGTATCCATTTTCGCATTCACCAGCTCCCTTTTCTTTCTCTTATATTCAGCAGTTAAGTCAGCAATGAACTTTTCATAATTTCTCCAGTTAGGAGCATTCTTCTTCTTCGTAGGATCATTCTTAATCCTTTCAATCCTTTCTGCCTCACGCTTAAGAGCTACTACTGGCCATTCTCTGAACTGTTGTTCTTCAGCAGGATAGAATTTTTCTTCCATGATGTAGGCTAGATATTGTTTCCTTAATTCTTTCTTTTGATCAGCCTTTTCTTTGTCTAGGTCTTATGCAAACCCTTCTATCTGCTTTACTTTTTTGAAGTAGAACTCCAGTCTTTTAGCAATGCCATCTTCGCTTAACTTTTCTTTTTCACTATCAACCTTGGCTTTTACTTTGGCCTGCTTTGCCTTGAGTTTGAGGTAATCATCCATATCCTCTGGTGGCAAGTAGCCTATGAGTGAGGAGAATCTCCTTTTTGAAGGATCTTCTTCTGTATAGAATTGCCTCATCTCATTTTTGATGGCTTCAAGTTCCAGTGGATGTTGTGCAGCATTAGGATCATATGTACCCTCATCAGCAGGTATTGGTTTTCTTATTCTGTTGAAAAGCCTTGGCTGTGAAGTAGAAGAGGTGAAAGCAGTGGTGGATGACTTACAAACAGCTGTTGAAACAACTGGTGTTTCAACATCTGCTGTCATTACAACTGCTGATATGTCAGCAGTTGTCTTCTGCTTTTGAGCAGGGGATGGAAGTGGTGATGTTGGTGGTGATGGTGGTGAATCATCATCTGATATGAGATTTCTTCTTCTTTTTAATGAAGAAGAAGCAGATGATGTTTTGGGTGGATCAGTGGTGGTAGTTTGAATAGCAGTGGTTTGTGGCAGTGATTGACTGACAGTGGTTGAAACAACTTGTGTTTCAATTACTGTTGTCATTACAACAGATGTTGTAACATCTGTTGTCTTCTGTTTTATGACAGGAGGCAGTGGTGATGGTATGATTGTAGATGATGATGGTGGAGCAGTAGTTGTAGTGGTGTGTGTTGGGGGTGTAAGTGTTGATGATGTGGCAGCTGTTTGGCTACTGACAGCAGTTTTTGTAACTGCTGCTGTATCAGCTGTTTGGCAAACAGGTTTTGAGACCTGTTTTTCTTTTTCTTTTTCTTTTTCAGGTTCAATATGAAGGCCATGTTCAATTCCCTTCTTCTTCATTTGCTTCATTATCTCCCCCTTTTTGGCATTATCTGCAAGGGGGTCATTAAAGAATAGTAAAGTTGAAGGAGCCTTTCCAGTGGTAGTTTGGATACTGGCCTTAATAGCCTTGATATCTGCTTGAGTATCCTTGAACCTTGATTCCATCATGTTTGACAGCATTTGTACTTGAATAGCATGCTTTTGATCAGCCATTTGTTGCTGTTTTTCAAGCATGGTTTGGAAGATATTCCAAAGCTCATTTTCAGTAGGTGCTTGTTGTGGAGCAGATGCTTGAGCAGGAACAGTAGAGGATTGTGCTTTCTGAGCTTTTAAAATCTCTTGCACCATCTCCTTTATTTCAGAAACTGATTCTTCAAGTTTTTCCACTCTGCCCGTCAATTCCTGATATCTTGAATCATCACCCATTTTACTGGGATCATCTGAATCCCCACCTGTGGTGGTTATATCAACGTGTGACTTAGGAACAGAGTCCCAAAAATCATCCATTGATGCCCCTTGTTCTCGGTACTGGGGACTTCTTTCTTCGGCACTCGATAAACCTTTGATGGTACCAGTGGTTAAATCCAACTCACTGGTGGTCACCGAAGTTGCCATGGAAGAAATTGCCTTCAAGGGAGTCTTACTTATGAAACAACTGTCCAACTGAGGATCTGTTGATCCACCAGTTGTAGTTGCTGCTCCACTTGAACTACTGACAGGAGTTACTTGTAACCCCTGCAGTGTAACCTCCTCAACTGTTGCTGGGATAGCAGAAGTATAAGAATCAGACCTAGTCACTTGTGGATGTATACTCTCAGTGATAGGTGATAGAGAGGAACTGGTTTGTGTCTGTGCAATAGCAGCTGCATGCAACAAAGGTAGCATGGATTGTGGCATTATTATTGGTGAGGGGATGGGGGTTGAAAGAGACATGTCCTTGGGATCAGGACTGAGGAAGATGGATCCGAGTGGATTCAGAGCTTCATATTGTGGTGTCCCTGTGCTTACAACCTGATCCTTTTGTGAGGATGCAGGAGGAGTTTCGGTTATGGGTTGAGATCTTTCTTCCAACTGCTGTGAGGAAGTAGCAGCAGTGGTTTGTGGTGACTTTTGTGTTGTCACAGGCATTTCCTCTGGGATCTCATCTTCCAGAGTTGCCTTTGTTTTGGGTTTGGTGGGTTTTCTGGATGTTTTCTTTTTGGTCTTTTTAGTGGTGGCAGGTGTGGGTTTCAAAGCAGTGGGAGTGCTGCTATGATCACCTGGAGCAGTGGGCTCAGCAGCTGATACCTGAGGAGCAGTTGTAACCACTAAAGTCTGCTCAGATACCCCTGCTTTTGTTTTTATTGGTGCCATCATCCTTGAAAATGTTTCTTTTGTTATGCTTTTTATTTGACAATGAACACCTTGTTTGAGCAAATTTACATTTTTCTTTTCAAATTTTTGTTCAAAATAATAACTCAAAAATCTTGGAAAAAGTAAAAATGCTTTACTTTCAACGTTTTTCACCATGTCATTGAAAATCTCCTGGGAGTAGTTATAGTCTTTATTATTCAAAATAGCGTAACCCAGACTTTGAATTTTCAATGGTATTTCGTTGAAAGATGTTGTTTTATTTGAAACACACATCAAGAGTGTGTGAAATAAAAACCTGGGTGCAGATGGAAAATAACCCTTTTGTAGGGTATCTACCTTTGGTTCTTCTGCATAACCCCTTTTCACGAAATCAGTTTTCATCTCGACTTTTTCAAATGAGAGTTTACCTTCCTGATCGTTGAGATTAAAGACTTCGGAGATCGACTGTGGGGTTATTTGAACTGCTTTACCCTGTATCGAGGAGTTTATGGCTATGACTTTTCCGTCTTGTTTTTCAAGCGTCGCCTTTTTCCAAAACTCTCTCTGGGTTTGTAGATATACGGGAGCATTCACCGTCAACAAAGTTTTGTACTTTGATCCAGTTATTGCGTCAATGATGGTGTCAAAGGTGTGATTATCGGTAGGTTTTGTGAGTAAACCCAGATAATTGTGAGATTGTTTGAATGGTATTTCGATGGGTTCTTCGGCCGTTTGAGCGACCTCTTTGGAAGGCGATGGTGATGTGGGTTTTGATTTTGATTTTGTCATTGTTGCGGAGAATAACGAAGGAAGATTTTGGAGATTTTGAGAAGGAGGGTTGGAAACTGCTATGAGAAGAGAATTTTTGGAATTCAATTCGACAGTGTAAAACCCTGTTTGGGGTTTAGGGCAGGGTTTTATTTTAAAAAAAAATGATCGCTGATGTGGCAGCGGTTTTTAAGATCTGAGGGCTAAAAACTGACCACGTGTCTAACATTGATGAAACGGATGAAATATGGAGAAAAGTTGTTTTCAAAGCCACTGACGTATCAAGCATCAGTGGTTACAACGGTAAAATTTATGGACAGTGGGTGATTTTAACTATCAGTAGATAGCATATCAGTGAATAAGACACTGATTTTGAGCATCAGTGCTTTTCAAGAAAATGAGGGATCAGTGGTTAACTTTAAGCAGTGGACAGTGTTTAGAGATCAGATATTGAAACAAAACAGAGGTTAGGGTAAATGGTACAATTCTGAAGGACAGGTGTTTCAGCAATAGTTTTGAAGATTTTCATTCAAGGTTTTGCCACATGTCAATTTTGAAGGACAGTGGTTTAGTACCCCAGATGATGAAAACTTTTTACTACGGCAACTCATTTTCATTAAATATTCAATTAACACATGAGTACCCTAGTCTTTTAAGCACAGTTTGCAATCAACCTTTGATAAAAATTTAGGAGCAAACCTGAGTATGACATGATCATGACATATGTACCATTTCCTTTTGACCCATTTATGAGGACACTAATACCATAAAAATGAGGTATTACATCCTAACAGGAGCTGAAACTATTGCCAACAAAAACAAGCATAAGTTCCAAATATATTATTCCAAAAAAAAATGAATAATATATCCTGATTATTTGAGAAAATCCTTTGAACAACAAAAAAAATAGTTAAAGGATCTTTCTGAGAATAGTATCAAAAAGGATCTGGTATAATTTCAATAGAGTATATAATCATATCATACATAAGTTTTTGAAAATGGTCAGTGGTCACCAGTGGAAAGAACTTTTGGATACATTTTGACCACTGTTTGGAACCATTTTCTTTGACAATTGATTGCAAACTTGAGGACATATGGAGAAAATTTTTTGAACATTTGTCTAGTCCTCTTTGGAGTTCATTTACTGGAATCAAAACCTTTTTCTGAACAGATAAATGCACATAGTTGCTCAATTACCATTATTACCCTAAACTTTGACTCATAGGTGTTTTATGTTTATACTCTTTTCTTTTGACTTCAAAAGTTTTGAGATAAACACACTTCTGAGTATTTGTGAATATTAGTCCAAAATCATTCTACAGTAATGTTTTGAGAGACTAGATCATGTTTTCACAAGTTTTTCATCCAATCTCACATTACATATGATGCGGACTATGTTGACCCTTGTTTTCTTAATGTATTTGAACATAGTTGATTTTGTTCTTTTTAGGAACTCAACCTGTTTTCAACACATAAGATCTAAATAACTAAAGTTTTAATTTCCCTCTATTAGTGTTAACAAAACAACAATGCTTTTATGAACATAGGTTTTGTTAATCTGAGGTTTGTACTTTAGTATTTAATGAAAACATCACAAATATCAAGACAACAGTTGAAATCAATATTTAAAAATATAAAACGATCCCATAATTTGACAAAGCTATGGGTGACTTTTGCATGATATCACCTGTTGTGTGAAATTTGTGTGTTATATGACATCTTGGTTGATTTACAGAGATTTTGAATAACCATTTTGAAGATGATTTAATCGATACTCTGTTTTTCAACAAAATACAACCAACCTTAGTATCAATGAATTTTGAGCCGAACTGTTATGTCAAATTGATTGTTAGATCGAATTTGACTGTCCAAGCTCTGATACCAATTGTTAGGATCGGAGGCTCTCATGATAGTGTTTGTTTGTTTGAAACGAATGATCAATGAATATGAAAACATGTTAAGTGCAGCGGAAATGAAAACAAACTTTTGTAAACACAATCAAAGGAGAAAATAGTTTGATAAACAATTGCTTCACATAGAGTCAAAAGATTTACAAATCAAAGCAAGAGATTACAGTCATGCTTACAAACTATACTCCCCCTCAGCCTGATGCCTCAAAGCTGGTTGCACACAAGATGAAAGGATTAGACATGAGGAGAAGAACCCGCTCAGTCAATCAAATGTAACAGTACAGGGTACTGTTACATTTATAGGCAAACCAAACCACTGAGGAATCTCAGCTGACGTCACCATGAAAGCAACGTCTAACAGCCTAACAAACTATATCTACTGTCCTTACACAAACTTCTGATGTCTAACAACTGATTGTAATAATAATACAAAACATGAGGAAACAACTGCTTCACGTTCCACTGTTGTAGCCTAAGCACTGATGCTTAACAACAACATCAGTGCTTTCTTCAAAGGTGATCAGTCCTTGAATGAGCAGTGTTTGTGTCTTCAGCAGCACTTAAGAACCAGCAGTAGATAGAGCAACAGAGTTTGTCTTCAGCAGTCTTTAGGATCATATCAGCAGTTGAAAGGGCACAGCAGTTGATTATGAGCAGCAGTTAGAGACCATCAGATGTTATAACTCACTTTCAAGGGGAGAGCAAAGTATAAACTACAGTTTATTGTGAATCCTCTGTTGTGACCTGGTTTTGGCTTTACATTATCTGTTCCTTTGTTAGGGTTCAATCCCAACAGAAGTCAAATACCAGACTTGGTTGTCAAACCCAGTCATGGTAGAAAAACCATCCAGGGGCTGGCGCATGTGCGTCTATTATAATGATCTCAACAAAGCCTGCCCCAAGGATTGTTACGCACTTTCGGAGATCGACGAAAAGGTCGATAACCTCGCACCATTTCGGTGGAAGTGTTTCCTCGATTGTTACAAAGGCTACCACCAGGTACAGATGGCAATCGAGGACGAAGATAAAACGGCATTCCGCACTCCTACCGGGAACTACTGCTACACAAAAATGTCGTTCGGGTTACGCAATGCGGGCGCAACCTATCAAAAGTTGATGAATGACACTTTTCGCGGTCAAATCAGCAAAAGTGTCGAAATCTATATGGACGACCTGGTCGTCATGAGCATGGAGGAAGACAACATGCTCAACGACATTGAAAGAACATTCCAAACTCTGCGAAGCGTCAACATGAAGCTCAACCCAGGGAAATGCTCGTTTGGAATGGAAGAAGGCAAGTTCCTTGGATTCATCGTAACTAAAGATGGATTCAAGGTGAACCCGGAAAAAGTTCAGGCGATCGAGCGCATGCCATCGCCTTCTACGATGAAAGAAATGCAACGACTAGCCGGCAGGCTAGCCGCACTAAATAGATTCTTAGCCAACCATGCAGCTAAGTCTTATCCTTTCATCAAGACCCTGCGGAGCTGCTTAAAAAAGGAACAATTCCAATGGACTGCAGAGGCCAAAAAAGCTTTCTGGGAGATGAAATAGTGTTTGATCCAACTCCCAACTCTAACCGCACCACGCAAAGATGAACCACTTATCTTGTACTTATCTGCCGCGGACAATGCGGTAGGCGCAGTACTCATAGTGGAGCGAGAAGGAGTTCAAACACCCATCTACTATATCAGCAAAATGCTCAACGACCCAGAGACGAGATACTCCATCATGGAGAAGTTGGTACTAGCACTGGTGCACGCATCGAGACGATTACGACGTTACTTTGCAAACCATGTCATCACGGTGTTAACCAACTACAGGATCGGCCCGATCCTATCAAAACCCGACATCTCTGGTAGGTTAGCAAAATGGGCAATTGAGCTGGGCGCACTTTCACTGAACTATAAGCCGCGCCCCGCAATCAAAGGCCATGTCTTGGCTGATTTCGTTGCTGAAGTACCAGCGAATCGCATTCAAGAATGCGAGGAAGAGAAAAACCCTGCATCACCACCATTCTCCGCAGAAACCTGGGCACTATATACAGACGGTGCATCTAACGAAGATGGTGCAGGTGCAGGTCTGCGACTCGTCAGCCCCGATGGCCAAGAGCTTACCTACGCAATCCGCCTCGATTTCAAAAGCACAAATAACAAGGCAGAATACGAGGCTCTACTGGCAGGGCTGCGTCTGGCAGTCAAACTCGGAGTCCAACACTTGGAAGCACACGTCGACTCACTATTGGTTGCAGGCCAGATTTGCGGCGACTATGCCGCGAAAGGGGATATCATGATCCTCTACCTCGAACAGGCTTTGCAGCTGAAATCAAAGTTCACTTCCTTCAACATCCGCCATATCAACAGGAGTGATAACAAACCCGCGGATGCACTGTCAAAACTTGCATCCACCAGTTTTCAACACTTGGAAAAAGAGGTACGTATCGAGATTCTACAAAATCCCTCAGTACCCCTGCGCCAAGTCAATGTCATCCAGTACGGTACAACATCCTGGATGACACCAATAGTTGCATACTTGCAATCAGGTGTTACTCCCGAAAGCAAGGCAGAGGCACGTAAGTTGCAATACAAAGCGTGTCATTATCAAATGGGAGACGGTATCTTATACCGTAAATCATACCTGGGGCCACTCCTACGATGCGTCGACCCCCCAAGATGCCACATACCTTATCATAGAAATACACGAGGGAATATGTGGCATACACGCAGGCCCACGCATGGTGGTGGCCAAAATCATGAATGCCGGGTACGACTGGCCCGGCATGCACCTGGACGTGGTCAAAGTCTTGCGCAAGTGTTTCAATTGTCAGCGGCATGCTCCCAAGACCTTGCGCCCCAAGAATAACCTGATCCCTGTCACCACTGCGTGGCCATTTAAAAAATGGGCAATCGATGTGGTAGGACCATTTCCAGACGCACCAGGTGTAGTGAAGTTTATCATAGTGGCTGTTGATTACTTTACAAAATGGGTAGAGGCAAAACCGCTCGCCTCAACCACCGCTATGATAACAAGGAAGTTCGTCTGGGAACATATCATCTGCCGTTTCGGTCTACCAATGTGCATCGTTACCGACAACGGTACCAACTTCGCTGCCGACGACTTTCAAAAATGGCTACAAGAGCTTAACATTGAACACATATTCTCTTCAGTGGCGCATCCACAAGGAAATGGTCAAGTCGAGAGTATCAATAAAAGTTTAGTCGAAGGCATCAAAGCACGGTTGGGAACAGCCAGACGCGGCTGGGTTGATGAACTCCCAAGTATCCTATGGGCTCACGGGACAAGCCCAAAGACAAGTAACGGTGAGACACCCTTCAGCCTGGTCTATGGCACTGAAGCGGTGATCCCCGAGGAAGTAGGCCTCCCCTCACCTAGAATGTTGGCTATCAACAAGATAGACAACAATGAGGAACGCAGGGTCGACTTGGACCTCCTGGAAGAAAGGCGTGAAAACGCTGCCATCAACGAGGCCAAGTAGAAAACCAAACTTGAAAAGTACTACAATGCACGCGTCCGCATTTGTACCTTCAACCCGGGAGACTACGTCCTTCGTGACAATGAAGCATCTAACGCATAACGCCCAGGGAAACTTGCCCCCAAGTGGGAAGGACCCTACCTCATCCAAGAGGTCCTGGGCAAAGGTGCGTATAAACTGCAAACATTAGAGGGCGAAACTATCACGCGCACATGGAATGCACAACAGCTTCGACGCTGTTACATGTAAGCCATGTTTATATTCACCATGTAACCTATCGGGCCGCAGGCCATTTGCAAATAAATAAATAGACGATTCAATGCAATATTGTTTATTTACTTGTATTACAAATGCGTGTTCCACTCCGCGGTATCTACAAAAACAGATTGGCAAAATCTTCATTCGCGATACCCACACAGAGTGGTAACCACACGAAACTATTGTAATAGGCCAGCAATGGCAAAACATCAATTGTCTATCCGACTGGATATGCAAAAAACGGTTTTCACAGAGCCTACACAATTCCTAAACCCTAACGAAATAAAAACAGGAATTAACTAATACTCATACGACAAAGGTATGTAGTAGACTCAACCGCGCTTACAGCAGGTAGAGCTTCTTCATATACAAGTTCAAACATGCAAGTAATAAAAACACTTGTACAACTTGAACAAAAACGGTTAGAACTTTATATTCAAAAAATTTCTACACCTACGCGGTGCACAAGGGATTTACATAAGGTTCTTAACATTTACATTGAGGAAACAAAAAAGGCACGCAGGCCAGCCTAGTCTTTCTTTGTACCGCTGGAACCCGCACCATCCTTGCCATCACCAGCAGGCTTTTCCTCATCTTCCTCATCAGCATATAATACTCGCAAGCGGTCTACATAATCTTCCGCATCTAGGCATTCCTCAAGCTCCTCAAGAGCGGCAATGGACGTGTCCTTCTAAGCCGCAAGAGCGGCAGCAAGAAGCGCTTCCGTGTCCACACCATGGAACCCAGACCTTTCCTCAGTATATTTTCCCTGGGCCAAAATGTTCATATGAGAAATGCAACGGTTGTAGCCAGCTTTAAAACCAGCATCCCGGGCACGCTGCCTAATCTCATTGACACCTGACACATTCTAAGGTGCGTCAAGGATGGACGTAACAATCTACGAAACAATAATAGTACGGTTATCAAAGGTAAACCTACATTTGTTTTAGCATAGGCAACGGATACTTACATGCCCGATACCGTGCATACGCATCCATTCGCGATCGTCCTTGAGCTGATCAAGTGAAGCAGCAAGGCTATCTCTAGCCTCTGCAACCTCCCTAGCCCGCGCTTCAGCTTCAGCAGCACGGGCAGAGACCTCCTCAATAATGGCCACACGGCTCCGCACTTCAGCCTTTTAAAGGAACACAAGTATACAGAGATAATCAACATACTTGTGAGATATATATACAAATTCAAGAGCAAAAGAAATTCATACCTGGAGGCCCTGAACAGTTTTGGTTAAGTTGGTGCGGTCAACATTTGCCCCTTCAAGAGCCTTTGCAGCGCGGGCCCCCGCATCCTTGGCCTCTTCAAGAGCCTTGGCAAGGCGGGTTTCTGCCTCCTTGGCCTCTTTGGCAACCGCATCAGCTGCGACTTTCTCCTTAACCAAAGCAGCATTCGCGGCCTTGGCGTTGGTAAGATCCTGACGAACACGAAAGAGGGTTTCATTCTGTTTGGCCCAAGATTCTTTCCAAGTCTTGCGCTCATCAGAAAGTATCTTGCGCTCATTAGAAAGAGATTCTTTCCAACTCTTGCGCTCATCAGAAAGCAGCTTTGCAAGGGTACGGACCTATTTAAGCTCAGCAGTTGCAGCCCACTCCTCAGTCTGCTTATGCTTCTTAAAAGCAGCCTTATGCCTTTCAAGATGCTCTGCACCCTCACGAGCAGCCTTAACCAACTCTTCAGCTTCAGCCCGTAAGCGAGCATTTTCCTCCTCCTTATGCCCCAACACCTTGTAGTTTTCCATAATGGCATTCGCCATTACAGAACTCCCCACAAGCATGGAGGAGAGTTGATTAATCTGGACCTCACTTGGCAAAGAACGGGCCCGATTGACTTCAAAAGGGGTGCCCAAACCACCTAAAATCTCCCTACACACGGAGGGGTCAGCAATAATATCATCCACTTGCATTACAGTCCATGGGGGCGGTGATAGGTCATGGCCCAATCTTTAGTATAGGTGCGGTAATAGAACTCCAATTCAGACTCTTCAGGCTGAATAGGAGTCCCTGTAAAACCCGCACCCCCAGAAGCGGAACCAGAAGCTTTCTCAGCAGCGGGGGATTTCTTCCTCTCAGTATAAGCAAAATTCAAGTTCAAACCATCAGTGTCCTGCGGGGAGATCAGATTATCATGGGAGTCCACCATGTCATAGATCTGAGCTGCATGCCCCTTCCCAGTATCCTCCGCCCGCGCAGAGGGCTCAGGCACCACTTTAACCCCCGCATCCGCGGCTGTGTCACGCGGGGGAGAATGAGGAGCATCAAAAATAGAAAACCCTTCATCTTGCGGTTCTGTAAACGAAGCATAAACAATTTAAACTACAAGTACAAAGACAAAATACTTGTACAAGTTGTGAATCACTTACCAGAAACAACCACAAGTTTCACAGGTCCCACAAACGCCACCCGTTTGGTCTGTATCTTTGGACGTTTCTTCTCACTGGTATCAACAACCTTCTCTGCCTTTCTCCTCTTCTCATCCGCAGTCTTCGAACCCGCAGAGGTCCTACCTGCAGCCGCACCACCACCTGGAACACCCAAACCCTCAAGGGTGTCAGATACTACCACGTAATCAGTATATCTGCGGAAACAAGAACAAGAGATACCTGCCCCCTGCGGCACCAACGGAGGAACAACGGCAACCTTAGGTCTTTTCTTGCCGCGACCCCGCACAACCATCTCTACAGGCTTTTTCTTCGCATGCTTCTTGGGAGCACACTTCAACTCAAATTTACCCAGGACTCCAAGAGTACCTGCGTTTGGATCATCAAACAAGAAAGATCAGCAAGGTGAACCTTATAAGGCAAGTAAGAAGGTTATGGATTATACCTTTGCCTTGCGGCAGGGGTGCGATCAGGGCATCGCGTGTAGGAACGCGGAAGTTATTGACAATGGCTAAGTTAAAACCTTCACCTTCCGCACACTTGACAAAATCAACCTTGCCTGTAAAGGTTGGATCAAATATCTTCCACAGCTCAGCAACTTCTGATAATACACGTACAAATCAGTAACAAGCAAGGGGATAAAGAAACCACGCAGGAGTAAGACACTTACCACCACTTTTTTCCCGCACAACGGGCCTTGCATGCCTATCAGGCCTAGTCAACATCATCCGCAGCACCCACAACTGATTGTTGTCCAGCTGCTTATGCTCAATAGTCCTCAACCTCGGGAACCACTCCACAGTCTCCGCACTGGGTAGAGCAATATCCTCCACCGGGATGGTCTCATTAACATTCCGCAAGGTCATGTTAGCAACAACCGCAGCAGCCTTAATATAGAAGAACTTGTATTTCCACTTTGAAATACCCTTCGGAGGGGTCATCAGCTTGGTGCTCCATACCGTTGGCTGAAAGAAAAGAACCCGGTGTTCACCGTTAACTGGTAGAACCGCCGGAAATTATCAACGGTAACCGGCAAACCAAGAGCATGAAAAGTGTACTCAAAGTTTCTAATACGAATCATCCCAAAAGGACTCATCTGGGAGATATGGAGTTTGTAGTACTCCAAAACTTCAGCAACAAAAACAGTTAACGGTAAACGAAGGTTACCGTCAATAAAAGAATCAGCCCACATGGTGACATAACCGGCTGGAGCAGCAACACCGGTGTCACCCTCCTGGGGATAAACTGCCCCAAACTGCTGGGGCATTTGTATGCTGGTCATCAGGTGGTTAAACGACACCTTCGACCATTTCAGCACCGGTAGGCCCCCGCCCGGGGCACTACCACCGTCGTCTTCTTCTTCCGCCGCCACCGGCGAAGAATGTTCAGGGTTTTCACCCTCAACGTTGTGTGGACTGGATGGTTCAGCCATCAGTAATAAAGAAGATAGAAGAATGAGGTTAAAGAAAAACCAAGAAACTTGACCGGAAATTCAGATAGAGTTTATCGGAGAAGACAAAGATAACACACTCTTTCACCGGAAAAAATTTTGAAATTTTGAACAAAGTGAGGAGAAATCAAAACGGTTTCCCCTTATATACTCATCGCAATTAATGCGATGCAGGAAACCGACTTATCACGTTCAAAATGGGCCAATTACGGGACGCCACGTCTTCAGCGACGTTTCCACTGACGGTTATCACGCGCGCGTGGCGGACCACGCGCCTGACAGAAAAGACCTTTTACACTACTTGTTACAGTGCATTTATGACCTCGGGCAGTGCAAACGTCCTTTCAGATCAGCACATGACAGAAATCCTACCAACTTTCACAAACCCACACGTGCAATCATGACGTATGCAACAGAAAGCGACAACATTATCCAAACATAAGCGGCATGCGGTTTCTCTGGTTTACCGCACCATGACCCATACCGCATGTCGTTTTTTACATACCCCTCAAAAAAAGGCAAAAATATATATCTCTACATTATATAAAGGGGTATAAAACCGCACATACCCACGAGCACACGTGGAATATGCGGAGATGACACACACGAACCCGCACAGGTGTGTCAGATACTCAGAACCAGCATGGTTCTTTGGACTGCGAAAACCGCTTCTCAGAATGCGGTAAACCGCATTCCATAAAACATTCTTCAAGGTTCAAATCCCTCGTGTCCGGTTCACAACCACGGAGGGAACGCAAACAGCTTCTCCTTAGGATAAAGGACAAGTATGCTGAGCAATCGCACATCAGCAACCCTGACTCCTGATCCTTCAAGAGCCACATCCAAGCTTCAAACTCTCTAGAAGCGAGTTCTTTGATGCAAACCGCAGACACTCATGAGTAGCTGCGGCGGAATATAATTACCCTAACGGTAGCTACGGAAGAGCCACGACTAAACCGTCACGCAGTTTATCAAATCTACTTCGAGGAAAACTACTTTCCAACTAAACGTGAAGGAAAGTGGTTACAGAATGAATGCGGAAAGGTTTCACCCAACTTCCCAAGTATCTAAGGTGATCTCCTCCGGCAACACTACTTAAAGGAAAACTACTTTCCACCAAAGCGTGAAGGAAAGTAGCTCCAGAACAGTGGTAACAAGTCTGCTTGTGACTGGTTACCCACCTATGGACCGCATAGAATAAACAATGGTAGGCACAACCATGCCTATGACCATGTTTATCTGCCCATAGTCCAGATTCACATTGTTCGACCAAACACGGCCAACAATGACGCAACTACCCCACGTAGCTCAAACGCACATGGCCAACAAGGTTCGGCAACGAGGTAACTGCAAAGGACGTGCGGTTACTTGAGAGCTAAACCTCAGAGGACGTGCGGTTACTAGAGAGCTAAACTGGAGAACACGAACACTCTACAAAGCAGGGATCATCGTTGAATGTCCAGTTGAACATAGAGCTTGAGCAAAGTGCTTACAAACGTTAAGGTAACGGACACCTTCTGTCACCATCTCAAAGGTTGGTTCGAACCCTGCTGAACACTTTCCGTCACCATCTCAAAGGTTGGTTCGAACTCTGCTAACATCGTCAGTCACCGTTTCAAAGGTTGGTTCGAAACACCAACAGTTGGCTGATGACATCAGAAAACAGTAGACCATATTACCGCATCAAATCCTCGGCTGAGAATTCCGCATCAGACGGAACTTGCTCACCGGTGCAGAGTTCAATGTTTTCAAATGCTACAACAAAAACATCAAAAGTCAAACCATCATACACAAACACATCCTTCTCAAAGGAAGAAATAATCCACTCGAACGACCTACCGACCGGACAGCGGTCCGAACGAACAGGTCAGCAGCGTGATTTCCTAGAAGAAGGAGCCATCAACATGGCCCATATTCTACCTTCTAGACACCATAGTCTAGTATCCCTCCCACATGCAACTTGCATAAGGAAGGAACACTAGACTGGGGGGACTTGAAGGTGTATGGTCCCAGATCTCGCGCCAGCATGACCGCGAGTGACCATTACCTTTATCAAAAACCCCCACCAACAGGAACTTACCTGTGTCCGTGCGGGCACGCGCGAACACAGCGGTCCAATATGTCCATTGATGAGAAGACTTACCTTAAGTATAGGAACACATGTTACGCATAGCGATGCGGCCTGGCACCGCATCCTATGGACATTTTCGTCACGACAAGGGATCTAGACAACAGTAACAGTCACCAAGCGGCGATGCGGCACGACACCGCAATCCGCATACATCTTGGCCAGAACAAGAACGCGGGAACAACATCAGTTACCGCAAGCAGCGATGCGGCCCGGCACCGCATCCTGCCTACAAGGCAAGTGGGTCTGACACTCAGTGCAAGTGACACTGAGAACAGTCACCTACTAGCCCACATGTGTGCAACAGTCTGACACCACAGTAAGATGTGGCATCACTACCATAACTGACAGGTCTGACACACCTACGAAAGACTGTGCGATGTCAGACTAGCTACTCAACTACTCTCCTTCACTCCTCGGCTATAAATACCCATCCCAAACCAGGTTTGAGGTATCACTTCTCAACTCTCTCACTACTACTACTATCACACTTTGCTTCCCAAGCAAACTACTGATTCTCACGCCGGAGAGTGGTAACAAGGAGCACCCCCCACCCCATCCTCCTTGTTACGAGTCACGGCTTGTTTCCTGTGCAGGAAACTAACCAGCGGACGATCCAGCCAGCGATCCTCGGAAAGAAGGGATTAACCCTACTTGACGAGACCAGTGAGTTAACCCCACCCGGTTAACCATTGTTTCATCAGAAACCGACGTGGCGGAGTTGAAGAAAAACAAAGGTCAACTTCCTAGTGACACCAAAGTAAATCCTTCCCATAGTTCATCACGAGGTAACAATGTTAATGTTCATCATGTTAGTGTGTTAAGAAGTGGCAAATAATTTAAAGCCAATTTGTTACCGGGTTTGGTTAAGGGGGTAGTTGAGGATGTCACGGGTAATGAAAGTGACGATGATGAAGTTTCACCGGTTGTATCTAAAGAATCAAATGTTAAAAAACCGGGGTTGGGTGAAAATGAAAAGAATGAAAAAGGTGAAGGTGAACCGAGTCAAGTCCCTTTTCCATCGGCTTTGCTTGACCCGGGTAGGAAACATTTTATTGCATCACGAGGTCCCCAAAAAGAAGAGTTGTGGGACATGCTCAAACAAGTAAAAATTAACCTTCCATTACTTGATGCATTAAAGCAAGTACCCGCATACGCTAATTTTTTAAAGGAATTATGTACACACAAAAGGCAACAAAAGAAGAAAATGCCTAAGCGGGTAGACTTAACCGGGCAAGTGAGTGCGGTATTGAATGGGGAGCTTCCTACTAAGCTCCAAGATCCGGGCACGCCATTAATAAATATACAAGTTGATAATTTTCAAATGGCAAAGGAGTTACTAGATCTTGGAGCCGGGGTGAGCATTTTACCGGGGGGCTTATGTGACCAATACGATTTTGGTCCGTTAGCAAGGGTAGAGACAACGGTTGTTTTGGCCGAGTTGTCTCATAAGCTACCTCGGGGGATGGTTTAAAATGTGATTGTGAAAATTGATGAGTTTTACTACCCGGTTGACTTTTTAGTCTTGGACTACTCATCCGCGGACCCAAAACAACAACAAAATGTTATTTTGGGTCGGCCATTTTTTAGCACCGTGCATGCTGTGATCGATTGTAGATTTGGTACAGTCGATATGACTTTTGGAAATTGAAAAATGCACTTGAATGTTTTTACTAACAATTATAATGCTGTTGGTGTTGGTGTTGGTGTTGGTGTTGGTGTTGGTGTTGGTGTTGGTGTTGATGAGAGTTTTATGGCAGACTTAGTCGACGGATGCAACCCGCACGAGTATGAGGAGGATAGTATGGATGTTTGTGTTTGTGATTTTTCTGAACAGGTACATGCTTGTGCGCTAAGGGTTGAAGAGGAGAAACAAGATGCTATGGCATTGAAAGAAGGTCGACCGCCATGGACCCACCAATTTGAAAGCTTGCCGGTGGAAATAAGCTCGGGTACTAAACCATAACTAGAAGAACCACCAAAGTTGGAGCTCAAAGACTTACCAAGCCATTTGAAGTATGCTTTTCAAGGGGATAATGACACTCTACCGGTCATTATTGCCTCTAATTTAGAGATGGCTCAAGAACAAGCTTTATTGGAAGTCTTGAAAGAGAATAAAGGAGCAATCAGATGGACGATTGCCGATCTTAAAGGAATTAGTCCATCAATCATCATGCACAAGATAATCACCACCGAAGATGCAAAACCGACAAGAGAAGCTCAACGACAATTGAATCCGAACCTAAGGGAGGTAGTAAAGAAAGAGGTAATTAAATGGTTGGATGTGGGAATTATCTATCTGATTTCGGATAGTGCTTGGGTAAGTCCTACCCAAGTTGTGCCTAAGAAGGCCGGCATTCAAGTAGTCACGGATGAAAATGGTGAACAAATAGCCACCCGACCGGTTACCGGGTGGCGTGTTTGTATTGACTACCGCAAATTGAATGCCGCCACTTCTAAGGACCACTTCCTGCTACCTTTTATTGATCAAATCATTGAAAAATTGTCGGGACAAAAATATTACTGCTTTTTGGACGGGTATTCGGGTTACAATCAAATAGCAATACACCCGGATGACCAACACAAGACCACCTTCACTTGTCCATATGGTACCTTTGCCTTTCGGCGAATGCCATTTGGCTTGTGTAATGCACCGACAACTTTCCAACGATGTATGATGAGTATCTTCTCAGATAATGGTTGGAGAGTCGCTTGAAGTGTTTATGGATGACTTTTCGATTTTTGGCACTAGTTTTGAATCGTGTCTCAACGAATTACAAAAAGGTGTTAAAAAGATGTGTTGAGAAAAATTTAGTGCTTAGTTGGGAGAAAAGTCATTTCATGGTGCAAGAGGTAATTGTGTTAGGCCATGTAATCTCGGAGAGGGGTATGGAGGTGGACAAGGCAAAAATACGGGTAATATCAACTTTGCCACCACCGAAAAATGTTAAGGGTGTAAGGTCATTTTTGGGACACGCGGGATTTTATAGACGTTTCATAAAAGGTTTTTGTGTTATCACCAAACCTTTATGTAACTTGTTGTTAAAGGATGTTCCATTTGATTTTACTAATGAGTGTTTGCAAGCCTTTAATGTTTTGAAGGAACACTTGGTGAAAGCTCCCATTTTGCAACTGCCAGATTGGTCAAAGCCATTCGAAATCATGTGTAACGCAAGCGACACTACAATTGGTGCAGTTTTGGGTCAACGAGTTGACAGAAAGCCGGTGGTGATTTACTATGCAAGTAAGACTTTATCCGAAGCGCAACTGAATTACACCACAACCGAAAATGAGTTATTAGCGGTGGTGTATGCTTTGGATAAGTTTTGTTCGTACATTTGGGGGAGCAAAGTGGTTGTCTATTCGGATCATAGCGCGGTCCGGTATTTGATGGAGAAAAAAGACGCGAAGCCCCGTTTAATCCGGTGGGTGTTGTTGTTACAAGAGTTTGATTTAGAGATTCGAGACAAGAAAGGAAGTGAGAACGTAGTGGCGGATCACTTGTCTCGAATTCCGGTGGAAGGGATATATAATTTGAGCGAGATAAATGAAAGGTTTCCCGATGAGCAACTACTAGCCGTGTCCACTTTTGTTGCACCGTGGTATGCCCACTACGTAAATTATTTGGCCACGGGTGCCATCCCAAATCATTGGACCAAGAAGCGAAGACAACAATTTATGGTCAAGCGAAGCAATATATTTGGGATGAACCGAACCTTTTCAAGATCGGTCCCGATCAAGTCATTCGGAGGTGTGTGCTCGAAACGGAGGTGTTGGAAATCTTGACTCATGCCCACTCATCCGCATGTGGAGGTCACTTTAGCGGGCATAAAACGGGCTATCGGGTTTTGTCATGTGGGTTTTATTGGCCCACAATTTTCAAGGATGCGTGTGAATTTGCAAGAAATTGTGTAAACTGTCAAAGGATGGGAAGCATTTCAAAGATGGACGAGATGCCATTGCAACCAATTTCGGTTGTGGAAATATTTGATGTATGGGGCATTGACTTTATGGGTCCCTTCCCGAATTCCAATGAGTTTTTATACATTTTGGTGGCGGTGGACTACGGCTCGAACTGGATTGAAGCTATTGCAACAAGAACAAATGACCATTCAGTTGTTTGAAATTTGTTCAATCCAACATCTTTGCCCGTTTTGGTATTCCGAGAGTTATCATAAGTGACGGCGGTTCGCATTTCAAGAACTTTAATTTTGGGAAATTGTTGAAGCGGTATAACGTGAACCACCGGATTGCTACACCTTACCATCCGAAAACTAGTGGACAAGTCGAAGTGTCCAACAGTCAAATTAAAGAAATCCTCATGAAGACGGTTCGAACGGATAGGAAGGATTGCTCGAGCAAGTTAGATGATGCCTTGTGGGCATACCGGACGGCCTACAAGACTCCAATTGGCACAACACCTTACCGGATGGTGTATGGAAAGGGTTGTCATTTGCCAATGGAGTTAGCCCATCGGGCGCATTGGGCAATCAAGATGGTTAATGCGGACTATGATGAAGCGGGAAGATGAGGAAGTTGCAATTGAGTGAAATAGAAGAAATTAGAGACGAAGCGTATGAGTGTGCATCGGCTTACAAAGACAAGCTCAAAAAGGTCCATGACGCAAAGTTGAGAAAGAAAACTTTTGAAGTGGGTCAAAAGGTATGGTTGTACGAATCAAGGCTAAAGATGTTTGCGGGTAAACTTAAAAGCAAATGGATGGGCCCATATGTCGTTCGGTGAGTCGAGAGATTTGGTGATGTGGATATCCAAGATGAGCAAACCAACAAACAACAAACAGTGAATGGACATCGGTTAAAGCCATACTTGGATGGAAATGACATCAACAACTTGGAGCTTGACAAAGCAGGCTACATTCTACGCCCGGTAGATGATGAACAACCGTGAGAGGCCCATGTTTGGTAGTGTACATAGTTAGTATTTTATTTTGTTTGTTTTGTTTAGTTTGTACATTTACCGTATTCGTTTGAAGCTCGTGTTTGAAACAAGTGTGGGGACGTTCGGATTACGAATAGTTCTAGCATCGTGTTAAGGACAACACGGGATTTTCGAGGGGGTAGGGTAATTTCTCCATGTTTTTGAAAAATCATAAAAACATAAAAAAAATTAAAAAAACACTTAAAATTGAAATTTTGGTGAAGCATGAATGCCCAGAGGCCACCGTAATTTACGGTATATACCGTAATTTACGGTAGGCTTGAAAAACTTGGGGATTTACGGTGTAAACCTACTGGTTTACGGTGGAATTTTATTGCCAGGAGCCACCGCGTAATTTACGGTAGGCCTGGCAAATGAAAGGGTGCAGCAGGGTTTTGGCGTTACATAACATAAAAAAAAAATAACTCACGTGACTTTAACCCCTTCCACTCATTTTCTTCATTCATTCCCTAACCACACATCTCACCTATCTCTATCATCTTCCCACAAGATCTAAAAAAACCCCCATAACACTCCAACCTTCAATTCCTCATATCTTCTTCAATCCTTGGCCAAATCTTGTGAATTTTGGGTCTATCTTGACTGAAATTTCACGTACTTGCCGATTTTGAGGAGATATTTGTAAGAAAACATTGTTTTTTTGTCCGATTGACAAACCCTAGGGCCGAAATTTTTTGGGGTTTTTTGAAGTTTTTGAGTTTCTTGTGTTCTAGCATCTTCAATCCAAGGTATGTGATGTTTATTTGTTACTTTTGATGATGCATTATGAAGATGAAGGTTATTGTTGTTACTTGTTTATACACACTTGCTTGTTCTTAGTTTTTGCTCATGAAAAATTGTTATTTGAACATTGTCATGGTTGTAGATGTAAGATTGATGTTAAAGTTGTGGACTTTTTGGGACTTCTACATTGTAGAGGCACCATGCCTGATTTTTGTGAAAGTAATGTATGGATTTTTGTTCACTAGCATCTACAACCATAGTAACAAGCAAGTGTGGGGATGTTTTTGAGAAAAAGGCACTGATTTTGTGTTTGGTTGTGTTGTTTGTTTTTCTGGTGTGTGTAGGAAAATGGTGAGAACTAAGGAAAAAGCCGGAGCTAGTTCTTCTTCAAAAGGAAAAGGCAAACAACCGGAAAAACAAGAAAAGAAGAGGAGGTATTTGGGTAGGGATGATGATAGTGAGAGTAATGAGGAAGAAATGGTAGAGTTAGACCCGGCTGACAAGCCAATGTGGGAAGCGGAAGTAAGAAATGGATGAGTGGCAGCCGACATTATTTCATGATCGAATGAACCATTTAAAGAATAAGGCTGTTACGTTTATCTGTGAAAGGGAAGTAAGAGAGGTAGAGTTCGGGCCATTTAATGTTTTTGCTCAGTTTCGTGCCTTAGGATGGGAGGCGGCACTCAGTTGTTATGACAAGGACAACAAGAATCTGTTTATGGATGAGATTCAAGAATGGATGGCTACGTTGACATGCAATAGGTACGACAAGCCGTCGCAGATGAAGTTGACGGGAACGGTTAATGGGATAAAAGTGGAAATGTCGTTCGATACATTGCGGAAGTTGGCGAGATATGACAGTTTGCCTGCTCGTGATTACAAATTCCCGAGTCTTGATGATTTGTTGATTAAACCGGAGAAACATCATAGGTGGAATGACATGTTAGCGGCCTTGTTCTTACTGGGTACTTATAGTGGCATATTGTACCGAAGAAACTTGAAGTTTGAAGCAAAACTGCTGCTCACTATTTGTATCTTGAATGTGATACCAAGAAGAGGTGATAAACAATAGGTGAGGTACCCGGAAATACCCGTTCTTTATTCGTTGCTCCATGGGTCTCCCCGCTCTCCGATTCGGTATTTGATCATGAACCTTCTTTGGATATGCCGAAACAAAGTGGGGAGGAGCATCATCCCGTATTGCCGGATTATTACGGGGTTGTTGAAACAATTCAAGGCGATCACATCGGAGGACAAAGGGGCAGCAAAAAGACACAAGCCCTTTGACATACAAAGGATGGGTATTGGATGGACCTACGATCAATCGGAAAGATACCACAAGCTCAAGTCGGAAGGTCAAAGATGGAGGGCTTTGAAAGTTGATGCAAGGGCACTTTTACCGGGTGAAGCGGACGAACCCGAGAGTGAAGATGAACCCCCAAGTAGGGATGAAGATTATGCGGATGAGCCTCATGGAGAGCATATGGATGTGGGCCAAGGGGGCCCGAGTCGGGGACATTGTGGTGGTTTCTTTGACTATACGGAGCGCTCATACGAGCCGGATTGGGCTTACGATGGTACTATGCAAGAAGTCATCGAGAACCAACGTCCACCGGCATCGGTTTTTGACACATGGTCGGGATCAGAGCGTACATTCTTTGATCACCAAATGATGATAGGGGCTAGTATGGAGCGGGCCTTAAAGCACAACTTTGATCGCCAAGAGTCGTGGAACCGCGCTCATGCTTATTCCCGTGAGCAAGAGATGAATGATAGGTATGTTGATGATCAAGCCCGGCGGATGCATGCAGATTGGCATGCGGGGCGGCCCGTGGTTGTGGATCCACCTCAGGTGGATTATGCGTCTCTACCACCTTACGATGGTAGTGTTTCGTATCCGACACCGCTGCTTCATCATTCGCAGTGGTTGGACCCCCGACGAGAACAACAACATGGAGCTTCGCAACAAAGTGGGAGTGGTAGCGGCGCATTTGCTTTTGGTTAATGGAATGATATGATGTCTTCTATTTTCGGGCCTCCTCAGCCAAGCTACTACTAGTCAGGTCGTGCTCCTTCTTGTATATTTTTGTGAATATTTGTTTGTTGGTTATGTTTATGATCGGGTGGATGGGTGGTGTTTAGTTGGTTATGTTATGTTATTTGTTGTGCGAGTTGGTGGTGTGATGTTTTTAAAGAAGAAAAATATAAATTGAAAAATACCAAAAAGAAATTTGTGGTTTAAGATTTGAAGCTTTGAGTTGATGTTGAATGGTTTAGCGATCAATCCCTCTAAAAACCATACATTGGGGTCAATGTATCCCAAGTGTGGGGATGGGGGGAAATTTTGAGGTTTTTGAAAAAAAAAATTTAACCAAGCAAAATATTGGGAGAATTTGAACACCTTGGATTACACCCGAATGATGCACCGGCAACCCTTAATTACCTTTGTTGTTGGTGAGAGTTGAAGCCACACTTATATATAAATAATACTTGTCTTTGATGAGAGTGGCAACGGGAGGGAGTGCATTAGAACTTGTGCTTGAATACGGTTCGAGACCTTAGTTGGATATGAATGTAGAAAGGATAAGGTCATTTAGGTAGCCTAGTCATAGTGAGTGCGAGTGTGGGATTTGGGGGGTTGGACCTCATAAATTATATATATGAGCTTGGTAGTGAGAGGGGCGGGGGGGTTTGGACATTTAGTTGCCCATTTTTGTGCCTAAAGCCAATCATTTGTTACCCCTTAGCTATTTACCCAAAAATTTACCCAACTTGACCCGGTCTTATAGTGTTAGTAGTTGTTTTGGTAGTGTGTAGATGCGTTTTGATGTTATGTTGAATGTTTGCTTTGTGTGTTTAAAAAAAATGGAAAAAAGCAATGAAAAAGAAAAAAAAATGATGTTGAGTTGTCTTGTATATAGAAGTTTAAGTTTGGTAGTTGTTTGTTTGTTTCATTGTGTAATAAAAGACCGGGTTAAGTTCTTCGCTACGACATATATATTCCATTTCTTGCCCGTACACCTAGCCACGTTACAACCTTAAAGCCCCTTTGATTTGCATTCATGTTTGGCACTTGTTAGGAGAAGGACCGATTTAGGTACAAGCCTATAGTTGTGCAATCACCCGTTTGCCTTTTGTGTGTCTAGCTTACAAATGCTAGTGCTTACTTGTTGCCGAGAGGAGAGATATAGCGAGGGGTGTGTTATTTTGGGTGTTAAGAAAGGGTTAGTAAAAGGACAACATGTTATTGCTTGATTTATATTGATCGCTTGTATTGAAAATGGTTTTGATGAGTTGCTTGGGACAAGCAACGGTTAAGTGTGGGGATGTGACGGGTGGTCCATAGGACAACCCTTAAGGGTGTTAAAAGACGAGTTTATCCCTCACTTGATCGAGTAATTATCTTGAATTAGATGACTACAGTTGCTTATGTTTTAGGTGCGTCTTGGAGCTTAAAATGGAAAACACTGCTTTGAATGGAATGGAGTGGAACGGGGCAAGCATGGATGGAAAGAAGAAACAAAAAGGAAGAATCAGGGGTCCACCGTAATTTACGATGGCTACCGTAAATTACGGTAGCCCTGAAATTCCCATTCTTCCACTGTACCACCGTAGAGATCCACCGTAACAGTTTGAAGGCTACCGTAACTTACGGTAGAGGCAGCGAGGAAAAGACGTAACTGCTCAAATAAAACTGTTTTCTTGTGTCTTTTGGAGTCATTCATGATTGGGAACGTTTCTCTGCACTTTGTGGGCGAATTTTAGCTTTGGATATCATTTAGGAACAATTTCTAACATCCTGGTTTAGTTTTCGATTCGTATGAACTTTAACTTTGATGTTATGATCATCAACCGAACAATGTCCGGCTAAATTTGTGGTGATCATCTTAGGTGAAGGTTTCTCTACAACTCTTGTGTGTTTTTTCCTTAATTTCTAGAATGATAAGTTTGTGTGTTTGCTTTGATTATCATGGTGTATGAATATTTGATTGTAGCTTGTTAATTGAAGTTTCAATTCTAGTCTAAATCGTACGTTCTTGGTGTCGTTGACAATCGAGATATCACGGGAAGGGTTAGGGTTGGATATTGATTGATTGATCATCGGGAAACAACCTCGCATTAATATAATCCGAGTACTTTGTTCCCTTTTATCACAAAAAATGTTTATACACGAGTTATGTCTATGTAACTCTTTCTAGTTGGAATTTTGCACAAGTGTTAAAAGAAAACGAAACCTAAGATGGTCATTGTTCTCAAAATCTGAATTAAAAATCCAATCTTGATTAGCAATTTGTTGATAACTTAGTTTTTTAAATCAAACAATCCAAACTCTTGATCTTTAATTTCTGTACATTAGGTTAATTGTAGTTAATTTGCAAGACTATATAATCAACACATTTTCCACAAACTCCCTATGTTCGATACCTATTTACTGCTATCTACTAGTTGTAATTTGGATTAAATTTGCGTGTACTACGACAGCACGTCAGTAGGCAGTAGATTTAGCCATCGGAAGAAAACCAGATATACACGCACCGTCGCCAACGCCCAAGAGGGCCGTCGGCGACACCCTCTGCTGCCACATATCGCGAATCTTTGATTTCCATTCAAGGGGGACGAGTTATATCAAACTTTTTGACCATTTCTTTGGGGGTTATGAATTTTGGGAGTTTGAAATCATATCTTGGAGCCAAGAACACCTCTACCTACAATTCTAATCCATCCAATCCATCCATCATCAACCGAATTCATCATCTATCAATCGATCCTAACCCTAATTCACCTTCATCACTACCATCTGTTCAAACCATTCACCATCACCACTCACCATAAACCCTAAACCTCATCTCTATTATATTCAAAGCTTCAAGATGTCCACAATCAAGCTTCAAACCATCGTTGATCAAGTTCCGTTCATCATGAACGAATAATTCTCACGGGTTTCACCCAGGTGTAGGTTTTTGTAAGTTTCTAGGGTTTAAACAATGTATTTGAGATTCGATTTGTGACAAATTGTGATTTGATTTTGAAACTTATGATAATTGTCTTGCATTTGTATTGAATTCGTAAATTGTCGAGTGAATATTAAATTTAACTTTATGAAATGTTTATGTGCAATTATGCCTTGTCTAGGTTAGAGTTTACATGTTCTTGGTAACAAAGTGCATTGCGGTCCGTTGTTTACGATGTTGATAGCTCTTGGCACGTAAGCCACGCAACACTAAATTCGTTAATCATATTTGCAATTGAATTGAATCTAAAACATGTAGAAACCCTACGACTTCAATTACCGAACCGAGTGTGAACCTTGTTCTCACATATCGATTAAAATCATTAATTAAGTTTTCGTGCATTGATTCAAGTTTTTAATAGTTAAATAATCAAAACGTGATTGTTGGTTCGTTCCGACACTCTTTCAAACAAAAAAATTGATAGTTTTCTTAGCAAGCTTCATAATTTGTGACAACATCCTTTAAAATCAATCAAGTCCGCGCACAAACCACAAACTCTTCGTGGTTCGATCCCTTACTACCACTAACACATTGTTAACGGTAATTTGGGCTTATAAATTTTATCTTTGACTGTGGCGCCACACTCCAATCAGATTCATCACATATAAGTTGGTTTATGTGAACCGTTTCTAGCTAGGGTTTGTTGGGTTGTTTGTATTTAGGGTTCAAAATGCTTGAAGTTTTATTATAAACACCTTGGTGAAAGTTATCATATTTAGGGTCAAGTGAAGCAATGAATGGGGGAATATATTTTACTTATTTTATGTTTAATATATGAATCATATTATATGAGTTTTTAGAAGGTGTTTGTAAGGTTTAATTACCTTGTGTAACTTTGATTGACATCTATATACGGAACGAGATTCTTCGAGAACTAGAAAAGGAGAGAATACGGAACGAGACTCTTCGAGAACTAGAAAAGGAAAGAATACGGAACGAGATTATTTGAGAACTAGGTTGAAACCGGGTAGCAACAAGATGAAGAAGAAGGGGCATGAGAAAGGAAAGAAACATTAGAAACCATGTTAATTAACAAGTTTTTGGTTGAATTTTAAGTAATTGTAATTGGTGATTAGGACTTTGTTATGGTTTGGTAGGTTTTATTTTGAAATGTCGTGTTTAAGGTTTCTTGTTATGAAAAGTCCTTGTTTTGAAGTCCCCTTTTGTTACACACATATACCCACCCACCCACCCATCCACACACACCATTTCACCCACACTCTTCACCTTCTTCCACTGGAAAATCAACAATCTTCTACCGGAAAACAAACCGGCATGGCTAAAGCTTTTGGTATTCATATAATATCCATTATCCTCTTGGTGGTTTCTGTACCCATCCCCACGCGACATGGCGTCTAAACCCTTGAATCCCAATGCTTCTCCTTACATTACTCATCATTTCCTGAGTTCGAGTTCATTAAGAAGTACAGACTGCTGACTAATTGCAAGACTGTTTGTCGGGCTTCCAACGCTCACACCGGGTGATAAACAACGCTGATATGGAATTGGAGAACCGTTGTGGGTGGTAGTTACCTGGTCCTCTGCCGCCTTGGTAGTTGTTACCATATCCATTATCCCCTTGGTAGTTGTTACCATATCTATTATTTCATTACGTTAAGCTTGATCTTTTTTCATGTTCTGACAATTTGTAATGATGTTAGGTAACTAAATACATGTATGGACATATTATACGAACATTTTTTGATTGTATACGACCCGTATAAAGTTATACAGGTCATATACAACCTTTATTAATTTTTTATTCGCTCGTATACTCAATATACGAGCACTGTTTTATGTCCTGTATACGAGCCATATAACGTTATACGACCTGTATACAATTAACCAACTTCTTTTTTAATTAGTATATGTGAAATTGACAAAAAGCGGTAACGTTGAGGATTTAGAACTACGAACTTTGTTTGAGTTAGTTAATAATACACCAATATGGAAAGATGACCGAATAAGGATCTGAATAACCGGTACCGCCCATTTGTAACCCAACTAAAATCTCGTAACTGTGAATCTCTTCCCTCTGCCTAATTTTGTGTATTTGCTTACTGATTATCTAGGGTTTCTGTTAGGGCTAAATTTGTGTATTTGCTTACTGATTGTTGGAAAGATTTGTTGAAATCGAAGAAAAGAGTAAAAAAGATGAAATGAGGCGTGTTATGTTAGAAACTGAGGTTGAAAATTTGAAGAAAAGGAACGAAGAACTCGAGAGGAAGATCGCGGCGGTTAAGAAGTGTGAGAGTGGAGTGGAGTAGGCCCATCGTTTGGAAAGATGATCGAATAGAGATAATAGCAACCCTAAATCCACGAACTCCTGCGTCTTGTATTTATCAATGATGTTCTGATATCGAGAACTCTCAGAGAAGGCCCATCGTTTACCGTGGAATGCATCCTTAAACGATGTTATGATATCGAGTTGTACATTCCTTGTAGAAGTTTTCTGGGGGGTTAAGAATTTGGGTGATGATGAAGGTTCGTTTGGGGACAATGTTGTGTACAATAATAATGATTCAACTGCTGCTATTGAGTCTTCCATGCTTGTTAATTGATGAACGGTTGAAACTGTACAATAATAGTGATTCAACTTCTGCTATTGAGTCTTCTATGCTTGTTGATTGATGAACGGTTCAAAATGGTATTTGAACTATCGGAGAAGGATCATCGTTTACCGTGGAATCCTTACTTAAAATTGGAAAGATGACCGAATAGAGATCTATATACGGAATGAGATTCTTCGAGAACTAGCAAAAGGGGAGAATACGGAACGAGATTCTTTGAGAACTATATCCATTATCCCCTAGATTTCGTTAGGGTATAGTTATAATTCCCCTAATATCAAGCCCATCGTTTACCATGGAATGCATCCTTAAGCTTCATAGCAGCAATATGGTGATATTAGAACGCTCTACACTACATGTAAACATGGGGGCTTTGTGATGATATCTTACAATTTGGGAACCACATATTCGTGTGTTGCAGTTTGGAAAGATGACCGAATAAGGATCTGAATAACCGATATAGCCCATTTGTAACCCAACTAAAATCTCGTAACTGTGAATCTCTTCCCTCCAAAACCACCACCTAGTCGCGTATGGTCTCCTTGAGCCAAGATTTTTGCTTAAATGATGTTCTGATATCGAGAATGTTCGTTTGGGGAGAATGTTCTGGAAATTGAAGGAAAAGTAAGGTTGAAACTGTACAATAATAATGATCAACTGCTGCTGAGACTTCCATGCTTATTGATTGTTGAACGGGTTGAAACTGTACAATAATAATAATTCAACTGCTGCTATTGAGTCTTCCATGCTTGCTTTATGTTTATCAACTGGTCGTTTGTTTGAGTTTTCTTTACCTTTGATGAAATGGGATTTGTTTCAAAGTAAAAAAGAAAACTGAAACCAGTTTTCCTTGATAGTTAAAAGTCTCCTTTTGTCGGTCAGTGCAAGGGAAATTGGTGTAACCCGGGTTTTGCGGTGTTGCGGTCCACCATTTTGATTATTGGTCAAATGAGATTTGGTGTTGAACATACACTACTTGGATCTTGTTGGTGAAAGATGAGAATGCCTAGTTCTCTCTAATGTGTGATCTGGCAGTCTATATAGTGTTCAGAACCATTACCCTACCTCATCGGAAATTTGATGAGGTAGGGTAATGTGATCGGATGGCAGAAACCGTTCGATTTGATGGTTCTAAACATTATATAGACTGGCAGATCGAAACCATATTGTGTGAATATTAACTAAAAAAAGAAATCCGATCTATACTGGTCGTATTCCATTATACGACCCGTATAAACATGTCATATACGTTATATACGACCACTGTTGGTTTTAACATGGTGTATATGGGCTGTATAATTGTATAGAATAAGATAAACTAACAAAGGCTGCGCCCACAGGCTTTGTCAGTTTATCTTATTCTATACGGGCCGTATAACCTTATACGACACGTATACACCATGTTAAAATATGATGTAAATATGATATATATATTGGATTGATGTAAACTGTAATCTGGTTTGTGTCGATTGTTTTATCTACCTTACTATTGCTTGGGTCGGTGTGTGTTTTAAACTTTTTTGAACGACCAACTAAATCACTGGATAAGGAACCTGAGATGCTGAAACGCCTTCACACGTAATAACTTGAAAAAAAAACGCGGGGGAAAAAGAGCCTTAAAATTTTTTCTCTATTAGACACATTTCTTACATGAAGGCTCAAATACGGAATGTCAAACATTAACTAAAAGAAATATACAACATTCACTTTCAATTAACACTTTAAGGTGTTACATAATTAAGGATATGTGACCGTTCTTTTCCGTATAATCCTTGTTCTCGACTCGATCTATGTCCGCTTCTCTTCGTTTGTGGTAGAAAAAATCCGTGTAGTACCTGTGGACATCACATACAACTTAACCATTAGTCGTTAACAACATCATACGACATTATTCTCATGTAATTTAATATCAAATATCATTCAACTATCCTCTCGTATTTTCTCGTTCCGAGTTTGACTTCGATACCTCATGAACCCGATGTTCTTTTACCTGCATTACATTTCAACTTCAAGGCACACCATTAGCAAACGTCAATGCCCAAACATAATGAAACCATTCCTTCATACATTTATAACATCTCACATTTATATATGTATGCTAATTCCTATGTGCATTTATAGCATATTATATCCATACATGCATACATTCATAAATCATACATGTACACAAACATATACACATACATATATACGCACACATTCGTACACGTACACATACATACGTACAAGCTCTTACATACCACTTACATTCCCATATAATTTTACTAAAATATCATAGTCACAAACATCCATATAAATAAGTCCCATACGAACAAACTTACGTGCAAGTTCATTTCTATTCATGCTTACCTCTGGATTCCGTCACTAACACGTAGGTAGATCTATACACATACATATCTCCAAACTTAATTCTTTCCCACACATACTTTGAGTGAACGTTCATGCTCATGAGTGAACACTTCAACTGTTGAGTGAACATTCTTGCTGATGAGTGAACGTTCCAATTGTTGAGTGAACATTCTTGCTGACGAGTGAACGTTCCAAATGTTGAGTGAACATTCTTGCTGACGAGTGAACGTTCCAACTGTTGAATGAACATTCTTGCAGTCGAGTGAACGTTCCAACTGTTGAGTGAACATTCTTGCTGACGAGTGAACGTTCCAACTGTGGAATGAACATTCTTGCTGATGAGTGAATGTTCCAAGTGTTGAGTGAACATTCTTGCTGACGTGTGAACATTCCAACTGTTGAATGAACATTCTTGCTGAAACGAACTAAAAAGAAAACAAAGTTTGCCATCTAACTGGCTCCCGCGGGGCGCGACATCCCCTGCCCCAGGCGGTCGCGGGGTGCGACATCTGTCGCGTTGCGCGACGATGAAACTGAATTGCTGTTGCGTAGCGTGACAGCGCTATTTCGACATAATACTTCCCTTTGCTGCTGCATAAAGTGCCCAGCTATGTTTTCAACCAAAACTCAACTTGAAACTTACATAACTTTTGAGCTAAGCGTCCGTTTTGTGTAATTCTTGTTTCTGCGCGTCCGTAATTTAATTACGGATTTGTTTACCATCCTAACTCACATCAAAAGCTGAATTATAAGAAAAAGGCTTAAAGATCCTTCATGCAATTATTCGACCCGTTCGATTCCACTATTTTATTTCCGACGTAACTAGCTACTTTCAGCCCCGACAATCATTCCTACCTTAGCATTTCCATTTATTAATTAATCATACATGACCTTCTCACATTTGTAAGCATTAAATTACTCCCTAAACATACTAATAAGTGAGTCGGAAGTCACTCACCTTAAGCGTACGTATTAGAGCTTACTTCCTTCCTCATCTCGCCGAGCTAGCCCTCCGTGCTTGAGTCAATTGATACGATTCCTTTCCTTACATGTCATCACGTTCGTATCAAAGTTAGCATATATGATCATACATACAAACATTCATTTTCTTTTATTTACACATTATTTGACTTCCATTAGTACATGCCACACTAATTCTCTACTCTAACATTTGTGTTCAAAAGCCCATCCATTACATTAATACACTGTTGACTTTCAAAAGTCAACGATCTAACTTACATGTATACCTTCAAATTGTTATTCTTAATAAGGTAGACCATAGTAATAACATCGAATGCATTTCATACTCATGTGGTGACGCACATACCACATCGTCACCTAGTTATATCCACATATAATCACATAGTAAATCCTACATATGCGAATTCTTCATGATCCTACCAATTGACCAACACATTCTAAATTAACCCATTTACATAACTCCACCTTCTTTACTCGCTAGTGAGTTCACACGCTTAATATTTAGTACATGATTATTTACTAGTTATGATCAAACACCTAATCCCACATACGGTGTGCATCACACCCTCAAAGCATGTAGTACAACTTTCTAATGCAAGTATCTTACCGTATCATCTCATCACACTAATTTCCCACTTGTAATCCATCTAAAACATGTTCCTTTTGCAAACCTATTATCTATTACATCATTATCACATTCTACATATAATTATCCATTGCTAGCATACAAATTTCACTTATCATTTTCATCTAAGCATTTTATCGAACACTTGGTGTGCATACCACTTTCTAAGCATAATGTACAAGTGTTTTGAGCATGTTTCTCCCAACTTCATCTCATGAACCACCACATTCAAACAAGACCTCATAATCATCAATTTCCTATCAAGTTTGTCTATCAAAATCTATCATATAATACCTTGCTCATCACAAAATCACAATATAACATCTACAATTTCTTCATGATCATCCTCTTCACATTCATGCATGGGTTTCATTCTAATTCATCCAAATAACTACAATTTAACCATGATTCAACTTCAACATATTAGCATTAACAAGTATTCATTCTATTTCAACCAATTTCACAGATTAAACGTAACCCACTTCATACAAGGTCACCAATCTAAGTTTTAGAACATACCTCATGATCCCCTTGTGAAGGTGATCATTAATCCATGCTCGGTTATGAATTTAAGCTTCATCTAGCCTTTCATTTTGATGATCTTTCTTGATAAGGGTTTGGCTCTTTAGAGCTCCTGAACATTCACGAACACACACGAAGTGTGTGTTTGTGTGTGTGTTGATTTCTTTTAAGTTGATAATTCAACTTTCATTTTATCCCAGATTAGTCCCTCGTGTTTGCCACGAAAATATATTTGACACAACTTTCGTCATTTAATATTTTTGACCACACACTTAACTAGGTTAAATAGCCTAGTTATTTATTTCATGCTATGTCATGTTGGAACATACGGCAAATATAAACATTCGGGTTTTGGGGTGTTACAAGTTTACCCCCCTTAAATGAGGTTTCGTCCCCGAAACCCTTCTCATTTCCACTAAACACTAATTATCTTTCCTTTACGCCCCATCAACACGACCACGAGCCCATCTAATGACGACCTTCTATTCTTCAAGAACCCATCCCAGAGTTCTTATTAGTGTCGCTTAACTGGCGCTAGTTTCTAACACACTTCATAGCTAGCGGTTCATTCATCATTTTAATACTCGTATATCATGTACAATATATCATTTTGTTTATTTCAACATTCCTATTATTTTCATCGACCATACGATCTAAATTCGTAATTTATACATACACATATATGTTTAACTTTGACTGGTACATCATAATAATAGGTAACTATCCATTCCCGATTCATTAATTATTCATATAATTGACTTCTTCCTAATAAGTCCATACTTTCCATACCATACTTTCACCTAACATTCTCATTTCATTGACCCGTTTATAACGGACATAATACCTCCATCTCATCTCTTAAAATTAGATTCTATACATATATCATATAACATTTAGTTCTTGTTTTGTTATTGCAACAAAACTACTAGTTCATAGTTACATGTACGCGCTTAACTCCAAAGTTAACATCCTTCTATGTTTCCTATAGTTATTTGTACTATACATACTCTTACGTTACCTTCAACTCACCTCATTCATTCTACATTACCATTCCTCTTGTTTCATGCATTACTTAATTTGCATAAGCAAGCGTGTCCTCGATTTCATTTCATACTTCAGCGATCCGTAAAGCAGATCGATCCACTCCTTCACGAGTACTAACCGTACCAAGCCAGCTTTCATTCATTCTTGTAATGGGCTTCCACTCGTGCACATTCCTTCACCAATTCGATTGGTTTCATCACATTCAGAATTCTACCATTAACATCTATAAAATCGGCGGTTAGCACCTTTCATTCAAACATTCATTATACTAGGTGATTACCCACCTATAATCCCTTTTTACATATTCCTACATATATGCTATAACACATCCCACATTTCATCCCTTACATGCAATTCTTTTATTCTGATTACTTATTTCGTTAACCTTCGCAGTTTGACTTTTCAAGGTCAAACTGACATTTCTTACTTATCGTAGATGTGTTGAAGTACACGTTCTTACTTCTTTCCTTTCATGCTTACTTGCCAAGACATTCATTACATCATTTCAGTATTCTTCCCAAAACTTACCCTTCTCAATCATACTTAAATTATTGTCCGGGTCGTAGCCCGTCATTCATTATGACTCCTAAGAGTCGATTTCTAACACATCTAACACATAACATGTTCAAAACTTCTTTCTTTCGTCAAAATTTAAGTTTGCATGCCAACATTATGCCCACCTATAAGTATAAAACTTAACCAATGAAAACATTAAATATATCAGGTTTAAATGGCGATTACCATTTGACCCGCATGACTCATTCGTCTCTTTAACCATTCTTGCATACAAACATATTTGTGTATATATATATATATATATATATATATATATATATAAGTTTAAGACATAACTTGGATAATATTCTCTTTTCAAAGAATATTTACTTGCTTAGTCTGTAATTACTTACACATTCAAATCTTTTCATTTTTATCATTCATTATGTTTCGAACTCGTCGCGCGATTTCTAACATATCATTCATACTTTTATTCCTTCTTGGTTTTGAATCCATCTCACGGATTCTAACATATCATTCATGCTTTCATTCCTTTCATGCTTCGAATCCGTCTCGCGGATTCTAACATATCATTCATACTTTCATTCCTTTCATGCTTCGAATCCGTCTCACAGATTCTAACATATCATTCATACTTTCATTCCTGAAAGTCTTACATTTCTCTTCACGCTCACGTTCACCTACTACCTAATTCTAACGGACATACGTGTAACAATTATCATGGTCTCACGAACGTCATATGTTTCTTGTGTACTGGCCAGGTACACAGTCCACATACTTGTTTCGTGTCTTCGTGTAATTGCCACCTTATGTCCGAAGAATTAAGTTTTGGCATGTGTAACATTTTCAAAACTTCATTACCATTCCATTATTATATTTCATTTAAAATTTTCTTTCACTTGCTAGATTATACCGTTACATGCGCCCACGTGTTAAATTTACGTACCTTGGGTCAATTTGTCTTATTACATGCCTTGATGCCGGTCCTAGACCACATTCACGGATCATCCTTTCCCAGCAATCTTACTTACCTTACACATAACATACTGTTAGTTTTCTTCAAATACATACCTAAGCACATACTTACCTTTACTTCCACCCTTAGATCTTGACCGAGTCTCGGATTGTACGGGTTTCTTGTCACAAGAGCACACATGTTTGAGTTCAAGTATTTATCTCCTCATACTTGATTCACTCAAACCAGGGCTCTGATACCAACTTGAAACGCCCTCACACGTAATAACTTAAAAAAACGCAGCGGAAAAAGAGCCTTAAAAATTTCTTTCTCTATTAGACACATTTCTTACATGAAGGCTCAAATACAGAATGTCAAACATTAACTAAAAGAAATATACAACATTCACTTTCAATTAACACTTTAAGGCGTTACATAATTAAAGCTATGTGACCGTTCTTTTCCGTACAATCCTTGTTCTCGACTCGATCTATGTCCGCTTCTCTTCGTTTGTGGTAGAAGAAATCCGTGTAGTACCTGTGGACATCACATACAACTTAACCATTAGTCGTTAACAACATCATACGACATTATTCTCATGTAATTTAATATCAAATATCATTCAACTATCCTCTCGTATTTTCTCTTTCCGAGTTCGACTTCGATACCTCATGAACCCGATGTTCTTTTACCTGCATTACATTTCAACTTCAAGGCACACCATTAGCAAACGTCAATGCCCAAACATAATGAAACCATTCCTTCATACATTTATAACATCTCGCATTTATATATGTATGCTAATTCCTATGTGCATTCATAGCATATTACATCCATACATGCATACATTCATAAATCATACATGTACATAAACATATACACATACATATATACGCACACATTCGTATACGCATACATACATACGTACAAGCTCTTACATACCACTTACATTCCCATATAATTTTACTAACATATCCTAGTCACAAACATCCATATAAATAAGTCCCATACTAACAAACTTATGTGCATGTTCATTTCTATTCATGCTTACCTCTGGATTCCGTCACAAACACGTAGGTATATCTATACACATACATATCTCCAAACTTAATTCTTTCCCACACATACTTTGAGTGAACGTTCATGCTCATGAGTGAACACTTCAACTGTTGAGTGAACATTCTTGCTGATGACCGAACGTTCCAGCTGTTGAGTGAACATTCTTGCTGACGAGTGAATGTTCCAACTGTTGAGTGAACATTCTTGCTGACGAGTGAACGTTCCAACTGTTGAATGAACATTCTTGCTGACGAGTGAACATTCCAACTGTTGAGTGAACATTCTTGCTGACGAGTGAACGTTCCAACTGTTGAATGAACATTCTTGCTGATGAGTGAACGTTCCAACTATTGAGTGAACATTCTTGCTGACGAGTGAACGTTCCAACTGTTGAATGAACATTCTTGCTGAAACGAACTAAAAAGAAAACAAGGTTTGCCAGCTAACTGGCTCCCGCAGGGCGCGACATCTATCGCGTTGACCGACAGTGAAACTGAATTGCTGTCGCGTAGCGTGACAGCCCTATTTCGACAGAATACTTCCCTTTGCTGCTGCATAAAGTGCCCAGCTATGTTTTCAACCAAAACTCAACTTGAAACTTACATAACTTTTGAGCTAAGCATCCGTTTTGTGTAATTCTTGTTTCTGCGCGTCCGTAATTTAATTACGGATTTGTTTACCATCCTAACTCACATCAAAAGCTGAATTATAAGAAAAAGGCTTAAAGATCCTTCATGCCATTATTCGACCCGTTCGATTTCACTATTTTATTTCTGACGTAACTAGCTACTTTCAGCCTCAACAATCATTCCTACCTTAGCATTTCCATTTATTAATTAATCATACATGACCTTCTCACATTTATAAGCATTAAATAACTCCCTAAACATACTAATAAGTGAGTCGGAAGTCACTTACCTTAAGTATGCGTATTAGAGCTTACTTCCTTCCTCATCTCGCCGCGCTAGCCCTCCGTGCTTGAGTCAATTGATACGATTCCTTTCCTTACATGTCATCACGTTCGTATCAAAGTTAGCATATATGATCATACATACAAACATTCATTTCCTTTTATTTACACATTATTTGACTTCCATTAGTCACATTTTCGCAATAATGAGACACATATCAATAGTTGGCTTATTCAAATCTAACGCAATCCGATTACCATCATACATAGCACATAAATCATCTAGTACATGCCACACTAATTCTCTACTCTAACATTTGTGTTTAAAAGCCCATCCATTACATTCATACACTGTTGACTTTCAAAAGTCAACGATCTAACTTACATGTATACCTTCAAATTGTTATTCTTAATAAGGTAGACCATAGTAATAACATCGTGTGCATTTCATACTCATGTGGTGACGCACATACCACATGGTCACCTAGTTATATCCACATATAATCACATAGTAAATCCTACATATGCGAATTCTTCATGATCCTACCAATTGACCAACACATTCTAAATTAACCCATTTACATAACTCCACCTTCTTTACTCGCTAGTGAGTTCACACGCTTAATATTTAGTACATGATTATTTACTAGTAATCATCAAACACCTAATCCCACATACGGTGTGCATCACACCCTCAAAGCATGTAGTACAACTTTCTAATGCAAGTATCTTACCGTATCATCTTATCACACTAGTTTCCCACTTGTAATCCATTTAAAACACATTCCTTTTGCAAACCTATTATCTATTACATTATTATCACATTCTACATATAATTATCCATTGCTAGCATACAAATTTCACTTATCATTTTCACCTAAGCATTTTATCGAACACTTGGTGTGCATACCACTTTCTAAGCATAATGTACAAGTGTTTTGAGCATGTTTTTCCCAACTTCATCTCATGAACCACCACATTCAAACAAGACCTCATAATCATCAATTTCCTATCAAGTTTGTCTATCAAAATCTATCATATAATACCTTGCTCATCACAAAATCACAATATAACATCTACAATTTCTTCATGATCATCCTCTTCACATTCATGCATGGGTTTCATTCTAATTCATCCAAATAACTAAAATTTAACCATGATTCAACTTCAACATATTAGCATTAACAAGTATTCATTCTAATTTCAACCAATTTCACGGATTAAACTTAACCCACTTCATACAAGGTCGCCAATCTAAGTTTTAGAACATACCTCATGATCCCCTTGTGAAGGTGATCATTAATCCATGCTTGGTTATGAATTTAAGCTTCATCTAGCCTTTCAATTTGATGATCTTTCTTGATTAGGGTTTGGCTCTTTAGAGCTCCTGAACATTCACGAACACACACGAAGTGTGTGTTTGTGTGTGTGTTGATTTCTTTTAAGTTGATAATTCAACTTTCATTTTATCCCAGTTTAGTCCCTCGTGTTTGCCACTAAAACATATTTGACACAACTTTCGTCATTTAATATTTTTGACAACACACTTAACTAGGTTAAATAGCCTAGTTATTTATTTCATGCTATGTCATATAGGAACATACGACAAATATAAACATTCGGGTTTTGGGGTGTTACAGATGCCCTTAAACGAGCAAACGCATTCCCTCATTCATAATAGTCAGAGTTAAATGCATATCTGAGCCACCAGTTCCAGGGAAAACCCGCCCGCCCGAAGACCCACTAAGGTAAAACCTGGTTCGGCTCGGTTTTGAACTGACGACCTCGAGAGAGGCCTAATTGTAAACTTAATTGCCACCACCGATGTCCTTCAAAGTGATGCTAGTGTAAGTTGAACTTGAGATCTTAAGAAGAAAAACCAAGTAACTAAGACCAACTTGTCAAGACCAGTCTGTTTTAATAAAGTTTCTCCTTTCAAATTTTTTTTTGAATGTGTCACTTGCAGGAAGTTAAAAATATAAACATTATAGATTTCAATTATTAGACCACCCGTAGTGGGGCGTGTTTTTTTTTTAAAAATTCAAAAAAAAAAACGCCCCAAAACGCCGTCCCCCCACTACACCAGGCGTTTTTGGGCGTTATAAATGACAATTTTGCATTCTGGCGTTTTAAATAAAACGCTCAAGTGAGGAAAAGGAATTTTGCATGTGGCCAATCAAAGGGGTCCAAGTGTAAAGGGACTTTGACTTACCAATAGGAAGGGACCAATATGGCTGACACATTATGACAAAACACATGCCACTTTACTTTTCAACCTACATCCCTTTTCCTTTTTTTTTTTCATTAAAAATAATATGGGCGTTATTGGTATAATGCCCCACTACGCCACTTTTGCTATAATGCCCCAACGCCGACTATGGCGCCACGTGTCGGATAATACCCCATGGTGGGGGCATTATAACCCACTACCACTACACATGCTCTTATTAAAAGTTAATCATACTTTTGTTGAAAATCGGGATATTTATAGATATGGTAATTCTTACACGATTTTCAATAAAAGCATGAATAACTTTTAATAATGATTGAAATCTATAGTGTCACGTGTTGTATTATATATTATATATGTTAACGTTCAGCGTTATAGTAATTTGACCTACACCTCCGGTTTGTCATTCCCACAAGTAACAAACCTGTATAAATACCCTTATCTTATAGATACAATGTCACGGTGCAATATACCAAAGAGAATATGGTGGAACATCAACAGCAACTCGCAAGAGAGATTAATGAATATGGTATTCTGCTTAGCGATGGGATCGTTGATAGAGACGCACCAAAGAGTGATACGTGTGTTGAATCAAAACTAAGGTGGCTGCGATCACAAATCATAGGCGGGTTTGCTGAGATTCAGACTCCGTTTGGATCGCGTAAACTTACATATGCAGATCATACAGCCTCAGGCCGTTGTCTTCGTTACATTGAAGAATATATCATCCAGAATCTTCTTCCCTTTTATGGTAACCTAATTACATAAAATGATAAAAAGTGATTTGGATTGTTTGCACTACAAGAAAGCTGGTTGAGTTCCTATGAAAAATTTCTTAGTAAAAAAACCGTCTCGAATTCTGACACATGTACTACGCATTTCTCACGAACTATAAAACCCAAATTTTCTGACAACATATTTCATTTAGCTATGGTGTTGATAAATTTTCAGGGAACACTCACACATCTGACAACTATGTTGGCGATAGGACGATGAAAATGCTCCATGAGGCAACTGAATTTGTGAAGAAATGCTTAGGAGGAACCCAACATGATGCACTCCTTTTCTGTGGATCAGGCACTACAGCCGCTATAAAACGGCTTCAAGAAGTGTTGGGAATTGCTGTTCCATCAATCTTGAAAGAGAAAATATTGAACACATGTATAGGAAGTGAAGAAAGATGGGTAGTTTTTGTTGGTCCTTATGAACACCACTCCAACCTCCTTTCCTGGAGGCAAAGCCTAGCAGAAGTAATAGAGATCGGTCTAGACAAAGAAGGAATGATTGGCATCGATGATTTGAAGGCGCGTCTAGAGTTTTATCAAGGCACTGGCCGCCCCATGCTCGGTTCATTCTCTGCTTGTAGTAATGTTACTGGAATTTGTTCTGACACTCGTTCGTTAGCTCGCTTGCTTCACGAGTTTGGAGCCTTCGCATGCTTTGATTTTGCAGCAAGGTACTAATTTTATTAACTTGCACAATCTATAAGTAATAACCAAATTATGTTAGATGTGAAACCGACTGATACATTAATGTTGAATGCATAAAAGTGGCCCATACGTGGAGATTGACATGAGATCGGGTGCTGATGATGGCTATGATGCCATAACCTTAAGCCCACACAAGTTTCTTGGCGGACCTGGATCACCAGGGATTCTTCTGATGAACAAGGCCTTATACCAGCTGAAATATGCTCCCCCTTCTACCTGCGGAGGTGGGACCATTAACTACGTTAATTTCTTCGATGATCAGGTACTATTATTTTTTATTTTTAGAACGATAATTTACTCACTTTATAATTCTACAACTAAACTAATCCTGTTTGTCCAACACCTTGGACCGCTAGGCCAAAGGCCCGTCGATGAAACTAAAAGTGTAATTTTTTAATAAAAATATGAGGTTTTATGCATGATATTGTAGGACACACTATACATTAATGACATTGAAGAAAGGGAGGATGCTGGGACACCACAAATTATTCAACGAGTAAAAGCAGCATTAGCCTTCCAACTTAAAGAATACATCAAATGTGAAGTTATTGCCAAGAGAGAACATGACTACATTGAAAGGGCGCTAGAGAGGCTTGTGAAACTTTCCAACGTATGGGTGTTGGGAAATACCAAAGTAGAGAGACATGGAATTCTCTCCTTCCTCGTTCACACAACTACAAACTCTAATAAGAAAGGCAAGCCTCTTAATGGTACTTTTGTCGCTAAGCTTCTCAATGACCTCTTTGGCATCCAAGCTCGAGGAGGTTGTGCTTGTGCTGGACCGTATGGTCATTTTTTGCTTGGTATCGACCAAGTACGTTCACTTGCAATGAAAGATGCAATCGAAAAGGTAAGTCATATTTCTAGATTTCTTCATATTTAGGGTTGTTCATGAGCCGAGCCGAGCTAAAAAGCGAGCCGAGCTAGGCTCACTTTTTTAACGAGCCGAGCCGGCTCGGCTCCGTTTCAAACCGAGCCATATCGAGCGAGCTTTTTCCGAGCTAAATCCGAGCAAACTTCGAGCGAGCTTCGAGCCTCGAGCTTTTTGGACAATATTACTGTAAAATATTTTATGCAAAAATTATGAAATATGTAATTTTAACATTACATAATCCACATAACGTCCATACCTATTAATTTTACAAAACTATGATTTGTGATGATGTTCTCCAAGGAAAGAGGAAAACATAGATCCTCTTTTTAAGGTAGTTTGGACAAGTTCTTATGGTTTTTTAGTCAACTTTTGGAACTAGTTGTTTATGAGAATTTGCTAGTTCACTTGCGGATGTTGCACGTTTTTCAAACTTCATGATGAGTTGGAAAACATGTATTTGCTTTTCAACATAAAGTCTATTCACATCCGTGAATTCAACTAGGGGTTCCTCATAAAACATCATTCGTATATGTTAGTTCAACTAGTGGAGTATATAGTATTAAAACAATCTCCTAAAATTGACCAAAAACTATGAAAAATCTCCATACCACCTAATAATAATAAAAATAGAAAATCATATGAGTTTGTCATATAGTTTATTTATTTATTTCTCTTCTTCCATTGGTAGGGCTATATTGGAGTAAAGGTGGGTTGGACAAGAGTAAGCTTTCCATACTACATGTCTAATGAGGAATATGAATACATTCTAGCTGCAATTGAATTTGTAGCTGTTTATGGACAAAGATTTCTTCCCCTTTATCACTTGAACTGGAATACAGGCAGTTGGACTTTCAAGACTAATACTTTCCAGAAGTCTTTTCTCAAAGAGAAAGACTGTAAGCTTTGTGCTTCATTTTGTAGCACTACTGTATCGCAAGCTATTAACAAATTACCATATATTCAACAACAAATGATAATAGATTGTAAAACAATGGAATTTGACAATTACACATTCTATCTAGAGGTTGCAAAGCACATAGGGAACATACTTCCGGAGTTTCCACCTCATCGTAGACTTCCCAAGGACATAGATCCCAACTCTGTGTTTTTTCATATGTAGTTTCAAATCTAGGAGGTGGAAAGAGAATCATAATTGGCATGCTAGTTACAAATATGTATTTTGATATATTAATTTAATCCATGTTGTAACAAATATGTATGTTGATATATTAATTTAATCCATGTTGTAATTATTCACATTATTTGTATTAAATATGGTTGTGGAGTTGGCGTTCTTTAAAACATATGTATTACCAATATGGTACTAGGTTATAGACTCATGTATTAAATGAAGTTGTATAATAAAAAATAAAAATATAGTAATGTGTGTGAGATTTACAATAATGTGTATAATAGAAATTATATACTTTTGTACTATGTATAAAAAGTTATAAAACTAAAATATTTTTATTATGTAAACAATAGAAAAAGAAAAAAACGATTACAATACACAATTTCTAAATAATTCTTTATTCACAACATTTGTTTTTTTTTTCTAATTATACCGTCTTTATCAACTTTGAACTGCTTAACCCATCCCTATTATTCAATATATATATATATATATACACACACACTAAAACAATAAGTTAATACTACTTCTAAATCCTGTATTGTAGGCAAATAATAATTAAGTGTCATATCATAATCTAGTTTATAAACATTTATGTTAAAAAAAATAAAACTTAGCATATGTAGTATTAACTCGAAATTTGAATAGCTATGTAATACGGCAAGTAACAGGTGTTTTACAATATATACACTTAGGGATAGGGATATTGTTAAGTATAGATTTTTATATTAAAAATAAAAACGATTTAAATTAAATATATTTGACTTAGGAGGCACATGTCTATCTCAAAGAATTTGATACTAATTATTATATTTGTTTAAAAATATTAATTTGTATATGGAAAATTAGAAAATTTTGGTTAGAAAAAAATGGTTATACACATGGCGTTTTTAAAATCATTTATTAGAATAGATTGTTATAAACAAAATTTAATCTTGATTAAATTACGAACAAAAAAAAAAAAAAATGTCCTGTATAAAGAAGTATTTTGAGATTTGTGTAATTGTACATTCATTTTGTATTATTGTATGTATGAAAAATAATTCAAGTATGCATTTTTTTTATTAATTTCATTGCATGTTGTTAATCATGTATAAATTTATCTACATTGTGTTAGGTTAATCAACATAAAACAATACCTAAAATATATGGTTGATTTAAATAATTAAAATCAAAATGGATTGTAGTATTTATTTAAAAATCAATTCAAATATAAAATTATAAATCCAAATATCATACATGTTTCTTTATTAATGATAAATTATGTGGGTTTATAATTCATTGGATTATGTTTCAATACTAGTAAACATAAATGCAACATTTAGATTTAGGTATTATAATAAATTTACGTCTTTTAGTATGATATTCAATAATATCATTAACTAATTATGTTTTTGTGGGTTTATAATTCAATTATATTGCAATATTATTCACACTAAAGATAAATATAAATTTAGATTTAAATATCTATAACAAATTTATGTCTATTAATCTGATATCAAATATTATTAATTAATTAATTAATTAATTAAAGGAGAGGGTGCATAATAATTAGTAATATTAACAATATTATTACTAAATTAGTAGAAAGAATGTCATGTGGCATAAATAAGACTCAAATATTAAAGAAGAGGGTGCATATATTAAATATTAGATATTAAATTAATATAATAACTAGCAATATTAACAATATTATTAATAAGTTAGTGGAGAAAATGACATGTGGCATTAATAAGAATGTTTTAATAGTATTAGAATGCCATGTGGCATTAATAGGAATGCTTTGTTAGTTTTAGATTACGTGGTGATATTTATTGGAGGAATATAATGACTATACACCCGGTTTAGTGGTGATAATGCCAATGTGGGGTAACCCACTTAGTAGAGGCAGTTGTCTCTTAAACAGAAGTTAAGGTTTAAAACTGGGGCAAGAGTATTTTGTGTTGTTTGGTGCAAAGTAGAATAAAGTAATATTTTCCGTTTAAAAAGAGGTGTTGATGACTTTTCAGTAATTATTTATACTATTTATTTAAAAGTGTGATGCGTGTGGGCCCATTTGGGCCGTGTATGACCTGTAACATTTTAATGGGTATAAGGCCCGTACTCCTAGGAGTAAGGCCCACAAACCTCATCTGCTTGGCCATTTCACAAATGGGGAATGGAAATCGTTGGACCGTTCCCCCCGGCCAAAGGAGGAGTCAAATTCCTCCTAGTAGCGGTTGATTACTTCACCAAATGGCCGGAAGTGAAGCCATTGGCAAAGATAACAGGAAAGCAAATCATTGATTTCGTGTGGGAAAGCATCATTTGCAGATTTGGGTTACCGGGGGTATTAGTCACGGACAATGGTAAACAGTTTGCAGAGAAGCCTTTCAGCATATGGTGCAAAGAGTTCCGAATAACACAAGTCTTCAGCTCAGTAGCCTACCCTCAATCCAATGGCCAGATTGAAAGAACAAATCGAAGCATTGTTGAGGGAATCAAAGCACGATTGGGAAAACATGACACCAATTGGCTTGAAGAACTCCCAAACGTGTTATAGGCAATAAGAACCACCGAAAAAACAAGTCACAAGAAAACACCTTATAGCTTGGTGTTCGGATCCAAAGCTGTAATCCCAACAGAAATAGGAGTTACAACAAAGAGAACGTTCACCATTGATCTAGAAGCAAACAAAAAAGAGACGATGTTGAACTTGAAACTCCTAGAAGAAGCACAGGATCAAGCAGCCATTCAAGAAGCAAGGTATAAACAAAAGATGGAATCTCATTACAATGCTAGGGTCAAGCATGAATGATTCAAGCCTGGTGACCTAGTCCTCAGAAACAACGAGGCAAGCAAGAAGGAAAGCTAATGAAAACTTGATCCCAAATGGGAAGGACCATATGCCATCTTCGAAGCTCACAAGGGAGGATCCTACAAACTAGCTGATTCAAATGGCAAAAAGCTTCCCAGGCATTGGAATGGCAAAAACCTTAAAAGGTTCCACGTTTAGAAAAAACATGTGTTAGAAAAATTGTCAAAGTGTTGTTTTTGTTCCTTTGTAATTTGCACACTTTGATAAATGAACAACGAGGTTCTTGTTAAAACTAGCAAAAAAACTCCATGACAAGGGTCATGTAAGGGGATGAGCTCCCAGGCCACATCGCTCAATAGGTTCAAGGGTTGAATGAACCTATATAAGGGGTGAGTTCCTAAATCAATACAACTCCATGAGACTTATAAAATTTTCAAAAACAAACTTGTCTCATAGACAGGTCTGAGCAGCCTTCACCAAATGTTTCTTAAGCCTTAAAAAATTTTCTAAAAAAATCATAATCAACAGGCTTACGAACCAAGATCAAGCCAAGAAAAACGATAGATAGGATAAGTGCTATGTCTTCTTGTTAAAAATACCAAGGCTAAGTGACCGCATCACTGAACCCTTCAAGGTATAAATAACATAAAGACAATACAAAACCAACAAAGACAATTACATAAACAAAACACAAGTAAAGGACCAGAACAACAACACAAAATCAAATCAAACTTAGAATCAAAAGTGCTTAGCAAAGCACCAAGCTTCCACATCAAGCAACAACTGGAAGCCTCGAAGGCTTCAAGCTACAAGTTGCTCAACCAAACTGCCTTACAAAAATATACAACAACATAAAAAATCACAACACACGGCAAGTACTAAAAAGTTAATAGCATAGCATAAGAGGCCTTAGGGGCCTTCAAAACCTACATACTGTTCAACAAGCCATCACAACCAACAATCAAACCATAACGGTTTGAAAACCTGCAAATTGTTCAAACAGCCACTAGGGCTAACAACCATCAACAGAAACCTTAAGGGTTTCTGTAAAACTAAATTGTTCGAAAAAAAATGAAAACATAATATTGTTTAGAGTTCTAAGATAGCTACGAATGAAATTCAGAAAGTTAATTTGCATCACCAGTACCAGAAGGCTTCGATGCCCCAGCTCCATCATCCTTAGACTTCTTTGCCTTTTTCTTCTTCCGACCCTCACTAGCAGCCTCAGAGGCTTCAAGGATTCCTTCCTTCGAGGCTTCATCACCAGCAGACATGGTTTCTTCACTATCTCCCGAGCATGCGTGTTTTTTAGACATGGACTCCAACGCTTTCTTGCAAACAACCTCATTTAGACCATGAGGTTTCAAACCCTGTAAAACAGAAAGTGGCTTGTCAAAACACTCAGAAACCTCACCAACAAAAGGCCAAGTCATATGCTCCATGTCCCTAACAGAATCTTGAAAAATTTTAAGAGCTTGCGGTTGAAAGTGGGGAGATTTCTCTTGTGGTTCACCAGCCTCGCAAGCCTTGTAGCCAGCAACAAGACCTTGATGCCTTCTATGAGCTAGTAACTTCGTATACACAGCACCCAAAGCTTGGTTGAATTCAGAAGAATGAAGAAGGTAGGTGACCACTTGTTGAAAGCCATGCTCAATAAACCATCTATTGTCAGCCTTCAACACCTCCTGCTCCTTCAAAGAAGTTTTCTCCCGCACCTTCAAAGCATCCATCTCCTTTTTCAAACCCTCAACCTCCACCTCATGCCTTGACATAACCTCGTGGATGTTCTTCACCCAAGCCTCTTCCTTTTTGGCAAAACTGTCAATCTCTTTCTTCATAGAAGCAATGGAAGCCTTCATTTTATCCTTCTTCTTTGTAACTTCTTCATATTCCTATATCCCTTTCGTAAAACGGGTAACACCCTCAGCCAACAAAGCAGAAAGGTTACAAGAGTTCAACATCAACCTTGAAATAAAATGATCACCCTCTATCTCCGATATAGCATCTCGGACACTAGGGGAGCAAAATGGGCCAATACATCTGCATAAACGGCAGGATCCTTGAAACTGCCCCCAACTTTCATACCCCAGTTGGGAACGTAAACCTCTTCAGCACCAGGCTCTTCCAATCCTTCAACGCTTTTGCCTGATGAACCCTGGATAGTAGGCACAACACCCTTCTTAACCAATTTTTTTCTTTTTCCCAGCAATCACCAACTATTTTTCCTTTTCCTTCTCTACACCACCTTCAAAAACCTGCTTCACGGACACCTCAATGTCATAACTAATATCAATAGCTTTTGAACCAGAGGGTTGATCAGCACTTTTTAAACGGTGGTTTGACCGACGAGTAGAAACCTTGGAAGCAAGAACTTTTGTGAAACCCTTAACGTTAACGTTTGGAACACTCACATAACCGGAACCTTCGAACCTATGCTCAGACCCCCTAGCAACTGCATCTTCACCAGGTGTAGCCGCAACATCCTCAAACACAACATCAGAAGTGTCATCACTCTTCACAAAGTCAAGTGCAGACATAACTACAAAATAAACACAAACACAGGGTATAAGAAAACAGACATCAGGAACATAATAACACAACAGAACAAATGCATACCCTGACCATCTCTTATAAGCACTGGATCCCGATCAGGTCTGTCCCACAACTTACTAAGGCCCAACAACACTAGTAAGGGCTCAGGAAAGGGACGAACCCTCGAAGGACGCTCCCTGATGTTTCAAGAAAACAAGTATTTATCTCAAGAGCAGAGGGTTCAGGTTCGTTAAGAACGGCGTCCGGATGTCTCCAAACCATTTTAAAAGGAACAATCTCATCCGAAACCCAGAAGAACCGGTCTTTCCAAACACCAAGACTGGAGACCATGGATGAAACCAAACAAGTGTCGACTTGAGACGTTTCAAATGTAAACCAATCACCATTCTTGGCTAATCGGAAGACCGACGAAACGACAAAAGGGTTGGATCATATCTGGAAGCCCGACATAAAACCTCAAAATGCAGAACCCTAGCCAGACCCTGAGGGTGGATCTGACCAAACGAAACACGGTAATATTCTAGAACATTCAACACAAAGTTCGAAAAAGGATGACGGAGATTCGAAATTTCAAAATGGCGACAATACAGAGCAACAGAACCAGGAGGACACCGATCGATTGAAATATCACAACCCGGTGCAACCGGTTTAAACCTCAACCCAATGCCCCGTTCTAAGCAAAAAGCTTCTACTTCTTCTTGGGTTAAGCGTGAGAACGATTTCGCTAAATCCTTACGAGCACCCATACTAAAAGAAAATAAGTAGAAGAAATAAAATCAAAACTAACCTGGAGGAAGAAAAGGGAATAAACTTGGGAGGAAATGTGTAAAAGTTGTTTTCCTTCTAAGAGATAAAGGAAAAATAAATGAAAACGGACGTTATCATTACACGGCAGTTTATTGAACCGCCGCTTGACAAAAAACTCACTAGTCACATCAACTGTCTCTTCAAAATTAAAAAACCAAAAATCTCAACCGCTATGAACCTTTTAAGCTCTCAAGCCTTGAAGCCCTCAAGCAAAATAAAACAAATGTACAAAAAAGTCAGAAGCATTTGTGCTTACACCCCAAAAACCTCTGACTTGGGGGACTGATGACGGGGGTAGCTCAAGCCTCAATAAATTGATTAAGGATACATAATAGCTTGAAGGGTTAAAAGGTTAAAGGGTTTAAAACCCGGGAACTAAGGTGAACAGCAACGTGAACAGTAATCAGTTACTTCACTGATTACTTAAACAACTCTCCCACAGCCGCAAAAGCAAACATGTGCACAGGGTGTCCTCTTTTATCCGCAGGTCCGAACGCTTCAACCCCCAAATTTAGTGTCTTTTTGTTCTCGCAATAATTTAGTGTCTTGCCATGAACACATATATACACACTATATATGTGTATATATACATATATATATATATATAGAAAGAGAGAGAGGAAGTGTAGAATACAAATCCCCTAATCATACATTACGTACGCGACGATAATATCCTTACACGTGTCTGAAGGGGTATGGTCCCAAAAACCCTACGCAGGCATACAAGACCATACCCTAAATTCATCTCAAAGAACATCTTAACGAAACTTCGTGCGGCTGCGCAAAGGTTCTCAACAAGAGATAGAAGAAAAATAGTCTTTGATAACCATGCGACGGAGGAAAAGAGAGGAACACTCAACTAACACCCTTGCGTGGGCTCGCGCAAGGGCACAGTTAAGCTTAAAGAGTAAAACCTCCGTATCTCCGCGCTCCTGAAGTCAAGACTTGAACAAAAGGAATCTTTTCTGTTACAACAGAATAGACACGTGGCAAGGGAATAAAGGTTTACAGCTGTAGATCTTCTAGAAGGCTTCCTAATGCTCATCATGCATGGCCATTCGGTTACAACAGACTGTGACGTGGCATAATCATGAACGCTTATCTAGTCACGATGATGGCACTCATTTGAAGATTAATCTACACAAACCCACTTTCCACGTGGAATCTCCCCGGCCATCGATCACACTCACAATCCGTGTGCATGGATGTGACGTTAGTGGTTGACGGAAAAGTGGAGTAACCGCCGACGGAAAAGTGCTTTCCGTTACTATCTCCGTCAGACTATTTTCCCGCCCAAAACCGGTTACTTTCACAAGTTACTTTCACTTCACTCTCACTTTTACTACTTCTTCTTCTTCCTAGAGATCACGGTACTTATTCTCACGCCGGAGGGTGGTCACGGAGAGAACCCTCATTCTCCCCGTGGCGAGTTTAACGGCTTTCTGTTTTGCAGTGATCGCTGGAGAAAGAATTCAGCCAAACCCACGAATCAACGAGAGGATTAACCCCTTTATGCAGAGACTAAACCCCTGATATGATTGACTCCGGTCAATTCCGATCACTGTTTCTTCATTGGCGCCCACCGATTCTTCAATTTTCATTTTCATCTTCTCATTTGATTCATTTCTTCCCTTCTGTTTTCAATGGCAGAAGCTCCGACAAATCATTCGCCAGGTCCTCGGCCAGAGAATAGGGGCAATTTTGTTCCTGCTTCCCTCGTCGAGGGGATTGTGGAAGAAGCATCCGATGATAACGATGTTCAAAACAACGTTAATCATGAGAATGATCCTGTTACACCGGGAATACAGCCTGAAATCCCGATCAGCTCAATTTTACCTTCTAGCGAGACACCGATCTCTTGGTACGTTAAGTCTCAGGGAGTGTTGAACGCTGTTTATGCACAGCTATGTGCACAAACTGCTCAACAAGCACCACAAACACGTAGATCTACAGCTCAGCTGCGAGCTCCATCTGCACCTCGAGTATTGCACTACGACACACCGTCACGCATGTCAGTTGATGATACGGAGGTCTATTCCAAATCTAGCACTAGATTTGAATCGACTCACTCCGAATCCAGACGACGAAATCACCATGAAGAAAAATATTCCCAGAAACGTCAATCGGTTCACTCACGTTTGGGTCCGCGTCCCTCGCCGAAGCGGGACACCCAAACCGATGAGTACGACAGGACGTACAACGAAGATGACAACACGAGCGTTTTTAATCGATTTCAGAGAGATCATGCAAACTATAAACCAAAAATCCATGTGGTTTACAACCCAGAAGCGGAGTATGACTACAACTTGATTTATCGACCAGCAGATTCTGCGGAAAACTCGAAGTTTATCAAAGAGATTGCACTGGCTCCCCTTGAGCGGGCAAAATTACCTTCAAATGTCGGAAAGTTCAATGGATTGTCAGATCCTGATGATCACCTATGTGTGTTCACCAGTGCAGGATTAGTCGGTGGATGGACACTACCTATATGGTGCCACTTGTTTGTCCAAACCCTAATAGGCGCCGCGCGCTTATGGTTTGACAATCTACCAGTAGGTAAGTTAACATCCTGGGTTGATTTGAAGGAAAAGTTACTGGTTCATTTCAGTCAGCAGCGCAGATCCATTCGAGACTCCGCGGATGTTATGAACATCTGGCGGAAGGACGATGAAAGTTTGGAAGACTTCGTCACAAGATACAACAAAGAAGTGTTGGAAATCGGTGATGTGCATGAGCACTTAATCCGAGCGCAGTTCAAATACGCGGTAAGATGCGATGATATGATCAAAGTGTTGTCAGGGCCAACTCCTTTTCATTAGAAGCCTATAGTTTGTTATTTCATTTTTGTACATTTTCGATCCGCCTGTGAATCTTTTATTACAAGCAGTCTGCATTATTATTTTGAACATTCCGACAATTATGTTTGTAATAATATTTTAAATCTAAGACTTGCGCTGTGCTATTTGTGTATTTGGTATCAATCTAGTCACGTACTCCCCATCCGGGCCCACCGGGACGATGTTGAAATACCGGGGTGTGAAATAAACCATTTTCTTTACCAACAAGAGGTCATGGGTTCAATCCTTGGATAGCCTATTTTTCTATTTTTTTTAAATCGAATTTAAACGTCGCTCTGACCCGACCCAAAGGAGGACCGACCCGAAAAATTTAACATTTTGTTATGAAAATTTTGAACATCGAAAAAAATGGACCCCATTAGAAAAAAAAAATCCTAGGTCCGTCACTGGCTGTGGTTTGCACTTTGTAACGCATTCAATCCCTAACTTGGACCTCCTGAAACCTTTAGATTTGGTGGTTGGGGACTTAATTCGTTACAAAGTGCAAACCACAGGAATCATCCGTGTACTTTTGAAAAACTTGGGACCAAATCCAAAATTTTAGAAAAAAACACCAGTACTAACCATGTACTTTACTCTTAATAAATGCTAGAGCTTTCACTTGGTGAAACCCTTCTCTAGTTCTAAGGGTGTCCGGAGTGGGCGGTAAAGGGGGGCAGCAAACTCAGTTTGCCGAGCGGGAACACCGTTTCCGACCCCTTTACCGATCGGCAAACATAAAGGGGTGGGGGCAGCTTGCCGACTCGGGATTCTTCAATGTTTTGACCGTTGTGCTTTTTCCAACGGTAATAATACCATTCAAAGTAAAAAAATTATTTTTTGTTTAAAAAAATTACAGTATACATACTAGACCAAATACCTTCTTTGTCATCCATTTTACTACATTCAACTCTGTAAACTTTCAAATATTTTGATAAAAATGGAAGGCTCAACAAACAAGGGTGAAGGCAAGAAGAAAATGGTAGGCTCCGGTTCGAAGTCGAGGGGTCAAGATAAACGTGGTTCGCGTGGTACTAGTGGCCCGTTTCATCCGCACCTTGGGTTTGCGAATCAAACCCAACCTCCATTTTATTTTAACCAACCCATGCATCAACCTTTCGGTTATGATACCCAACCCATCCAAAATTGGATGCAACACGGTCCGACGATGGCTCGACCCAGTTATTATGATTACCCCCTAGAAGCACAAAATGTTTTTGACCCGTTTGCTTTTCAAACCCCAATGTCACAATCACCGAGAGACTTACAAAATGACTACGATGAGGAGGTCGTGCCGGAAACCCAAGAACAAGAGTTAGATGAGGATGAAGATGTTGCGGTTGAAGAAGTTGTAGCCGAACCGGGAAGAAAAGGAAAAGCGAAACGGGAAAATTGGATGCATAGACAAGAAGAGGCGTTGGCGAAGGCTTATGTTCATTGCACTTTGAATAAAAAGAAAGGCAATCAACAAAAGGCGGATGGGTTTTGGAAGAAAGTTCTAAACCACTACAATGAAACGGTCAGAGGAAGTAACCGAACCCACCACCAAGTTCGCTCAAAATGGATGCCGATGCAAACAAAAATTAACACATTCAACGGCATATATCATCAAGCGGTAATTTTTTTATACGGTTTATTTTTTTAAGAATTATTTGGATTAAGTTGTTGATAATTTATTATTTTAGGATCGTTTACGTCCTAGCGGGGAGGACGATGCTTATGTAATGAAGCAAGGGCTAAAGGATTACAAAGACAAAGAAAAAATTGACTTTGCTCATATTGCGGCTTGGGAGGTTGTTAGAACAAATCAAAAGTGGTCGCCGGTACCTTTGTTGAATGAAGAAAGCTCCGGCTCGGGTCGAAAAAGAAAGTCTTCCGATTCGGGAAATTATGCACGATGATCACCGAATGTCGAAATCTCGAGCGGATTCGATATTCCCGACATAAACGAGGATCCTTCACCACCACCAAGATGACAAACGAGGAAGGACAAAAAGGACAAAGGGTCGTCTTCAACAAACGAAGTTCCAAGAGATATAACACACAAATTCGAAGAGTACAAAGCCATGAAAAAAGAGATAATGGAAATTAAACGTATACGAGAAGAAAAATACTTGACATTGGCGGATGAGCAACGAGAGGCGTTGCGACAAACAATGTTCGACAAGGACTTGGAGACGTATAATCGGCCTACCGACAATGTTCACCCTGCTATGTTGGCAATCACATTCGCTAGAAAACGTGAGATCGCAAAAAAAAATATGGATGGCCTTGTGATTTTTGGTTTTTTTTTTAAGTTACATTTTAAATTTATTTAAAATGTAATGTAATGTAATGTTTTATTTTTATTTATAAAAAGTTTATGTTTTTTTTATTTTATCTTAAATTTAAAAAAAAACAGAAAATAAAAAAAAAAGTTTACCACTTCAGCAAGTGTTTAAATCATTGCCAACACTTTTCAGCAAAGTTTAAACACTTTTACCTTATTGACATGGCGCTCTCTGATTGATCGGTTTTTTAGTTTACCACTCCAAAGTGTTTAACCACTCCTTACACCCTAAGCCTGGTTGAGCTTTGACTTGGTGAAACCCTTCTTCTCTCTAGATTCTTATTCTCTAGTTCTAAGCCTAAGACTAGTGGGTATGGGGCACGGCATAGGCCCGTCCCCATACTGCCGCTCCATTCCCCCCATCCCCCTTGGTCCGGCGACGTGCTTGGTCCGGCAAGCCCAGCAAGAATCCGCCGCTTGTGCCGCCCCTCCACCTGGACCACCTCTCACACACACCTATATATACATACATACATATATATATAAAGGGGTTCATCCCCCACCCCCTTGGTCCATCCCCTCTAGGCCCATCCTCACACCCGTCTACGTGGCGTCTACGTGGCGGCCCATCCTCCCCTCACATACCCTTTAGTCTAATAGTCGCTGACGACATGAAATATATATAAAAGACACCACTTCTTGATACACATTTTATATATACACGTACTTTACGTTCGTTTATGGTCAGAAAATCAACACCATCTTTGAATAACTTATAATCCCTTGAGTAAACATCTTAACTCTAGTTAGTGTTAGTAACCCAAAACTCAGCCACCATAGGAAACCAAAAATGCTCATTATTTAGTAGAATACAAAATTTCAAGAAATTCAACATTAAATAATTAATTCTTTTTAGATAATTGTTTTAAAATATCAAAAAAGATAAGTATTATCAAATTATAAGTAAAGCGATGTTTGATATTTTACAATAGCTTGTAATCTAGTAAAAAATGATTATAAAAAATAGAATTAAATCAAGCAAGGTAAAATCGTATTTAGAGGAAATGAATATGCATTTGAAGTTACACATGATTATCCAGGTTGTGGTGTTCGTATTAAAGGCTTCATTTGATTGTGTTGATGGTTTCATGTTTCAATAGAAGAAGAGTAAGATGAATACGTTCGATTTGTTTTTTGAACGACATGAATACGTTTGATTTGATTATTAGCTTTTACTAGTAAGATGAATACGTTTGATTTGGTTATTAGCTTTTATTAGTTAAATATTTTGGGACCAACGTAATTTCTCAAGATCTTCGAAGAAGAGTAAGATGAATACGTTTCATTTGATTATTTAGGGTATAAGTGGCTGGTGGCTGTAAGTTATTAGCTGTAGCTGGTAGCTAGTAGCTTTGTAGATATATTTAGTGTTTGACAGAGTAGCTGGAGCTTTTTAATAAAATGTATAAAATAACCAAAATGGACATAACTAAAAATTTAGAAAGTTTGTGCATTAAAAAGTTCATTATCTTTAGAGTTTAAAATAGTCATTTTTTTCCTAAAAGCTTGTAGCTTCTTCTAAACGCTAGTAGTAGGAGCGTTCAACCAAAAGCTTCAAGTTTCTAACCTAAAAGCTTCAAGCTCCTTCAACCAAACAAAGTTTTTTGTTATGTAGGAGGTTTTTCTTAAAAGTTAAAGCTAGAATCTCACAAAAGCTCCATGCCAGTTTTCATTAGTCAAAATACCTTCTCTGATTATATGCCGGTCTTCACTAGTGTACTCTCGGAATTCCATGTTAAATTACTTTTATATATTTTGTGGTTTGTTTTGTAACTAATGTATCTTCTATGATTGTATATCGGTCATTAATGTACTCTTGGAATTCCATGTTGAATTATTTTTATATATTTTGTTTGTTTGTTTTGTATAACTAATATAACTTCTATGATTATATATCGGTCTTCATTATTATATTCTTGGAATTCCATGTTAAATTATTTTTATATATTTGTTTGTTTGTTTTGAATAGAGTAAAATGCTAAAATTGTCCCCAAGATTTGAGCGCTTTTGTTTGTTTTATTCAAAATAAGATTTTTTTAACTGTCACTAGCCAATTCAAGCCAGCCACCTCAGACCTCCCCTGTCCCACGTTGGGTTTCAAAGTCACTCTAGCGGGGCAACGCCGTGGTCAACGCTAGCACGGTGTGGGTTAGCTAGCGTTGTCTGGCATCCCCCGCTCCAACCAACGCCCCACACCCACTAGTCTTACAAGGAATCATAATTATTGTTGGTTGGTGCATATCGAAAGCAAGATATGAAGTCATCTTTGAACAAAAATTAAACCATAAAAAGTGAAAAAATCAATGAAGATGTAAAATTATAGGGCTTGTTATAGTTGAAGAACGAGTCGAAACACGAAGGAATTTTATGGAAGAATCGGTATAGCTTTTCAATATGATGTAAATATGTTATATGCTAAAGTTCTCCTTTCAATTTTTTTTGAATTTGTAACGTGTAGGAATTTTATTTTTTTTTGAACGACTAATTTTTTTTCTCTTAAATACTTACATCTCACGTGCCGGAAGTTAAAAAATATAAACGTGGAAAATGTCCTGTGCAGGAAGTTAAAAATATAAACACGGACAATAATCAATAAAGAGTAAGGGGCTGTTTGTTAGCCTCTTAATGACCATTCAGATGCTACCTCTGAATGGTTTAAAACCTCTGAATGAATAAGAGGTAACCTCAAGTCTGAATGGTTAAGAGGTAACCTCGGAATGGTAAATCATCACATGTCACATTCTTCTACTTTCTCATTGGTAAAATTCTTAATGGTTACATTAAGAGGTAGCCTCTTAATGACCATTCAGAGACTACCAAACAGCCCCTAATCCTTACACGATTTTCAACAAAAGTAAGAGTAACTTTTAAAAACCAACTACCAAAGAAATACAAGGCACCACCTCTTGACATGGCAAATGATTGAAATCTATAACGTCGCCTGGTGTATTATATATTTATATAGGATTAGGATCAAATACAAAGGATCCTAATTGTAAGAAGTGTAAGAAGGATTTATAGAGTGACAAGTGTCCAATAACCTAAAAAAACTCACTACACAAAAAAAAAACCCACTACAAAAAAAAAAAAAAAAAAAAAAAACTTAAACATCCACCACCACAAAAAACCTAAACACCCCCCCCCCCCCCCCCCCCCCCACATCACCTACAAATTTTTTTTTTTTTTTTTTTTTTTTTTTTGCCGAGAGGGTGGGGGTGGGGGTTTAGGTTTTTGGGTGGTGGTGGGGGTGGATGTTTAGTTTTTTTTTTAGGTTTTTGGGGGGTGGGGGGTTAGGTTTTTTTTACGTTTTTAGGAGGTGGGGGTTAGGTTTTTTTTATGTTTTTGGGGGGGTGGGGGTTAGGTTTTTTGGGGTTTTTTTGGTGAGGTATAGTTTTTTTTTTTTTTTTTTTTTTTGCGGGGGGGTGGGGGGTTTAGGTTTTTGGGTGGTGGTGGGGTGGGGTGGGGGTGGGTGTTTAGGTTTTTGGTGGTGATGTAGTGGGTTTAGTTTTAGGTTATTGGACACTTGTCACTCTGTAAATCCTTCTTACACTTCTTACAATTAGAAGCCTTTGTAGAATAACTTGACCCTATTTATATATGTCAACGTTCCGCGTTACAATCATTTGACCTACAAGTAACAAACTGTGAAGGAGTATAATCACTTGACTTTTCTCATTAGATAATTACAAAACATATATAGATACACAGGACCGAGATATTTACGGAAACGAATAATACAAACAAATACAAAGATATACAAAATAACAACCGAATAATTGTGGAGCACAATTATCGGTTAAAACGCCCCCGCAGTTTGAGCCGGAGGAAGCCGAAGGCATAAACTCGATCGAAATCGTTGAAAAAGATGCTTCGGTAGGCCTTTCGTGAAGATGTCTGCATATTGGTAATCGGCAGGGACGTGAAGAACTTTGACAGCGCCAAGACGTACCTTTTCGCGGACAAAGTGAATGTCCAGTTCTATGTGTTTAGTCCTTTGATGCTGAACCGGATTATCGGAGAGGTACACAGCCGAGATGTTATCGCAGTAGATAATGGACGCGTGGCGAACGGGGACAGATAATTCAAGTAACAGGTTGCGAACCCAGCTAAGTTCAGCAACTGTGTTGGCCACGCCACGGTATTCAGCTTCTGCACTTGACCTAGAGATAGTAGACTGTCGTTTAGAGGACCAGGAAATCAAGTTGGATCCCAAGAAGACGCAATAGCCAGAAGTGGACCGTCTGGAGTCGGAGCACCCGCCCCAATCAGCATCAGAGTATGCTGTCAAGTCGGTGGAGGAGGATGGGGAAAGTAGTAAACCTTGGTCAAGGGTGCCTTTTATGTAGCGAATGATCCGTTTTAGAAATTGGAAGTGTGGTTCCCGGGGAGCATGCATGAATAAACAGACTTGCTGAACAGCATAAGCAATGTCGGGTCGGGTGATGGTAAGATACTGAAGAGCGCCGGCCAGGCTTCGATATAAAGAACCATTGGAGAAGGGAGAACCAGTGTCGGCACTTAACTTAGATCTGATTTCAACAGGAGTAGTAGCCGGTTTACAGTTTGACATGTTTGCACGGGATAAAATATCGGTTGCATACGTGGACTGAGACAAGAATAATCCGTTCGCATGTTTGGTGACTGTAATGCCCAACAAATGATGTAGAGTCCCTAGATCAGTCATCTTGAATTCAGCAGTGAGGGACTTAATGATGTGTTGCAGTAGGTCATTACTGGAGGCAGTTAAAATGATATCATCAACGTATAAAAGTAGATAAGCGATCTGGCCCCGGTGATGGTAAATAAAAAGTGATGTATCACAAACACTGCTCTTGAATCCACAGCGAAGTAAATAGCCTGCAAAACGTTGATACCAGGCCATGGGGGCTTGTTTTAGACCATATAAAGATTTCTTAAGTTTGCAGACATATTTGGGATGTATGGAGGAGGTAAAACCGGGTGGTTGAAACATGTAGACAATTTCCCTTAGATGTCCGTGTAAAAATGCGTTTTTGACATCAAGTTGGTGTGTCGACCAACCTCGCGAAACAGCAAGACTGAGAACCGTTCGAATAGTGGTGGGTTTGACCACCGGGCTAAATGTTTCATCACAGTCAATACCTACGGTTTGGCTTTTGCCATTAACAACCAACCGAGCCTTGTGTCGTTCCAAAGAACCATCCGCATGAAACTTATGCTTGAAGAGCCACATGCATCGAATGACCGGAGCATCTTGCGGTCGAGGGACAAGTTCCCACGTGTTGTTAGCCAATAGTGCTTCATATTCATCGGTCATGGCAACCTTCTAGTTTGGGTCAGATAGGGCGGTGAGATGGGACTTGGGTAGAGGTGACATGGTGAGGGTATTGAGTGAAAAGGGAAGTTTGGGTTTAAAAATACCAGAACGTGATCTGGTTTGCATGGTGTGAGTAGGAGGGGATTGTGGGTCAGGTATATGATGTGGAGATGGGCTCGGCGAAGCTTGGTGGGACGGGATTGGGCTAGCGATTTGGGCTAGGCTGGGGATGGGCCGGTTTAGGAGTGGGCTTGGGCTGTTGTGGGGTGGAGGGCCAGTGGGTATGGTAGTTGAGGATGGTGGAGTTTGGGCCGATGGAACAAGAGGCGAAGTATGGTTGGTGTGGTGACCGTAAGGGGAGTTGGGTGAATTGGATTGGGTCGATGATGTGGGTGTAGGGGTAGCGAACATGGTTGGGTCAAACAACAGAGGGTTAGGGTCGAGAAAATCGTGAGATGGTGGTGGGGTGTGTTGGTTGGCCTTTGGAAAAATAGTCTCGTCAAAGGTGACGTGACGGGAAAAGATAGTTTTTCCTGTGGTAAGATCAAGACACCGATAACCGCGGTAATTCGCTGGGTATCCAAGAAAAAGGCATGCGATGGATCGGTGTGTGAGCTTGTTTGGGCGAGTGGCGGAGGTGTTGGGGTAACAAATGCATCCGAAGACACAGAGATGGTCGTAGGTCGGTTCACGGAGGTATAAGAGGGACAACGGGGTGCGGTTTTGGTGTAATTTAGTGGGTAGGATGTTGTGTAGGTATGAAGCGGTGTGAAGAGCCTCGACCCAAAAGTTGGAGGGGAGAGAGGCGTGAGTGAGGAGGGTAAACATGATTCCATTCAAACGACGAATCATACGCTCCGCTTTGCCATTTTGTTGAGAAGTGTGAGGGCACGAGAACCGTAGGTGAATGCCATATTGGGAGGTGTAGTTGTGAAGGTTTGTGTTATCGAATTCGCCGCCCATGTCGCAATGTATGGCTTGGATGGGAAGGCAGAATTAGGTTGTAACAAATTGGTGAAAATGGGTTATTTTTAAAAAGGTTTCGGATTTGAACCGAAGAGGATAAACCCACGTGTATTGAGTGTAATCATCGATGATGACCAAATAATATTTATAACCTGCATGGCTTAATAGAGGAGAAGTCCATAAATCACAATGCAATAAAGAGAAAGGACATAAAGAATAAGTGCGAGAATCAGTAAATGGCAAACGTTTATGTTTCGACAATTGACAAGCATGACAAAGAGACAAAGTCTTATGTTTATTACAAGAAATAAAATGGTTCAAGCGAAGAAAGTCCATAACAGGTTGACCCGGGTGACCGAGTCGGTTATGCCAAAAAGGAGAGTCTTGAGTAGTAGCAAAGCAGGCGGTGGCGGAAGCTGGTGGGGTGAGCGGGTACAAGTCACTAGAGCTGTTGTGACGACTCAGGATCGTGCCATCCTTGAAATCCTTCACAGAAAAACCATATGGGTCAAATTCAATCGAAGTGTAATTGTCAATATTAAATTGTCGAACAGATATGAGGTTTTTGACAATGTTGGGATTGAAAAGAATGTTTTTGAGATGTAAAGGTTTAGAGGCAAAGTTGAGGGTTGAGTGACCCGAGCCCATAATTGGAAGTTTATTGCCATTACCAACGATTATTGACGCTATTGGTGCAAACGTGGAAAACGTGTCAATATTATTTTTAGTTAAGGAAATATAAGAAAATGCACCTGTGTCGAAATTCCACTGGTCATTGTTTTCACCTGAATCCATGGAGAGAGCATGAACTGCTTCAGCTAGTTGTGTGGGTTCGAGGGGGTCTACCTCGACAAGGTTAGCTTGAGCCGACCGACGGTTGCCACGATTATTTTGGGACTGAGATGAGGCCTGAGGATTCCATGGTTGGGCCCAGCCTTGAGTGGGATACGGGCACGGTGGGTGTGTCTAGTATGGGGGTGCCCAAAATGGCGGGTAGTATGGTGGTTGTGGGTGTTGGTTCGGGTATGGTTGTTGGTTTCGGTTAGAGTTGTTGGATGGATTATGGTTGTTGTAGTTGTTGGATCGGTAGTTGGAACGGTTGTTGGGCCTATTTTGATTTTGGCGATTTTGGCGTTGGGCTGTGGGTGGGTTGTTTGGGGCAGTGTGGTGGGGCGGTGAGCAGGGGCGGACTTATGTAGAAAGTACGGGTTCCCGGGAACCCATTCGGTTTTTAATTTTTAGTGTAAATATATACTAGTAAACAAAACCCCGCGCATTGCGGCGGGTGATAACTCGAATTATTAGGTGCATAATAAACGAAAGAGAAAACACAAAAAATAAAGCTTTAATTCTTTGATTTGATTTTAGTTAGATGAACAGTGGGTTTTAGATAGAGAAAGATTTGGGGAGGTTGATTTGTGGGTGCTGATTACAAAATGTCAAGTGGGTTTCGATTGATTTTTGCTGCTTCGGTTGTTCTTATGCTATTTGGTATGTTTTCTTTGTTAATTGTTATGCATGTAAGGTGTTTGTGTAAACGTTTGAACTAGTTTTTTGTGGTGGGTGTGTTGGGTAAGTGTTGTAGAATGTGTGTTAGGTGTTGGTGTGTGTGGGTTTAAGGTGGTTTAGTGAGTCGATTCATGTTTTGGTGTTTGGAAACAAAGATCTGTTTTATGCATATTAGGTGTTTGTATAATTGTCTCAACTGGTTTTTATGGTTAATGTGTTGATTAAGTTTTGTAGAATGTGGTTTTAAGCTGATTTAGTGGGTTAATTCACATTTTGGTGTGTGGGTTTTAGCTTATTTGTTGACTTAATCCACACTAGGGATGTGCAAATACCGATACCGTCCCGATCCCGAAAAATACAAATCCCGAATTTTGTGTAAACTTGGTACCGATACCGAAATATGTCGGTACGGTATCGGTATTTTGAGGGTAAAATTCGGTATTTTACCGATACCATACCGTACCGATATCGAAAATGCCAAAAAGTGGATACCGTTTACGGTACCGAAAAAATTCGGGATCGAGATTTCGGGATCGGGATCGGGATGGTATTTTATACCAATTGCTCATCCCTAATCCACACTTTGTTGTTTGGGAACAAAGATCCCTTTTATGCACATTTTGTGTTTGTGTAAATGTCTCTTACATGTTTTTGTGGTTTTAAGCTGATTTATTGAATTAATTAACATTTTGGTGTTTGGAAACAAACATCCCTTTTCAATGCTGGAACATTGGCCTACATAAATGGGATATTGTTTTTTGGTTATATATAAACATGAATCAAGTGTTTCCACTTCTATATTTGTTTATTATAAAGAATGTAAATTTGATTAGCTTAGTATAGTATAGAGTAAGGACTGTTTGGATAACTTTAAACTTCACAATAATCAGTTTAGGGTTTTTTTAGGACAACTGTTTGGATACTAAAACAATTTGTAGAAGATAGTGTTGGTATCTGCTTTAGCCTGTTTAAACTTGCTAGTATTAGGGGAGGAGGGGTGGTTCACTAGTGATAGATTCTAGTGATAGGAGCACCCAATCAAATCATGTCATGTCAGCACCCAATATTCTATAACTAGTGATAGAAATGTAGGCGGGGTGGTATCACCAGTGATGGAATTCTATCACTCCCAAATTTTTTTAATTTTCATTTTAAATTTATTGTAGTGGGCTGACACACTTCAGTAATATTAGCCGACAACAATTTTGATATTAAAATGTGATTGGACCAAAACAAATAATGGGCTGACAACAATTTTGATATTAAAATGTGATTGGACCAAAACAAATAATGAGCTGACACAAGATGCTTTGATGAATTGAATGAATCAACAACCGTCCAATTTTTCAAACTTTCAACGCGTTGAAATTATAACGCGTTATATCATGTGCGGCGGCGGTGTAGCGTGATGGATTAACGAGTGATCGGGTGGTATAACGGACCACCCCGTGTGCCCTAAAGATGCTATATTTTGATAAAGGAGATGCCTTTTGTAAGAGAGGGAAAAAAGGTAAATTTATTTAGGGGTGTTCAGATAAATGAATATTAAGGCCGAACATTTAAGTATGGTTTTGAAAAACGACAAACCAGACCAGCCCATTATTTGCTTAGATAACATATATTCAGTTTTGTTACAACGGGTATGAAAAAACCGACTATTTGCTTGAATAACATAAAGCTTATTTGTTGAAGTCTGAAAGTTGAAAACCAAATATTAACGTCTTAAATCTTGATGTAGACCCATTAAGGTTGTTTTGTTATTAACCTAGGGGTGTGCGTGGGTCGGTTTGGGTCGGGTTTGACCAAAAACCATAACCATAACCGCGATGTCGGTTATTGGATAACCATAACCATAACCGATCGGTTATGGTGGTTATGGTTATTCGGTTTTGATGGTTATAGTTGGTCGGTTATGGGTGGTTAACCGTGTATTTAGCTTAGCTAAAAATAGCTTATTTTTTTAACATGGAATAAATTGTTATTGCATATTTGTATATATTAGTATATTACATAGCATTAAAAAATACATATAATCTATAATATTAATACCAATTATCTATTATGTATTACAAACCAAAAACGATAACATAATTTATCATATTGGATTTTATTATTTTTAGGTCGATCGATGATGGCATGATGCGAGCGAACAATCATTTGATCGGTTGTACGACCACAAGTGTCATGTATATCATGCAAAACATATAGCCATCCGACATAGTGAGGACTTGAGGTTTTCCTTATGACTGGACTGTGGCTTTTGGCGAGCCTATCTCGAGTAGCTCACGAACGACTTGCTCGTTTACACCCCTAGTTACATGCTACCAAACAATCTATTTATAAATTTTCAAGGATCGATGTGCAGGTCCGTTATCCGCTAATCATATAGATGGAGACCAACCTCATCTAAACGAAAACGAAAATAAGTATGAGCAATCATTCAACACACTGTTCATGATAGTGTTTACAAGAATAGTTGTAGTTGTAATAGTATGAAGCACATAGACCTTGCCTCAAACTCAGTATCAAGGTGACTTGAAAGTCATGATGGTAAAGTTACAGGCTCTAAGAAGAGAATTTAAAATTTTAAACTTTACAAACTAAATGATGAATCAATTTCTGATATTCTGTCAAAAGTAATGGGAATTGTCAACCAGAAATGCGCCTACGGTGAAAATGTCACTAACCAAAGTATGTCGAGAAGGCCTTAAGAAGCTTACCTTCGCGTGGTAAAAAGGATACATATGAAAGTTATTCCGTGTAAAAGAGGCTATGAAAAAAAGGTGCTATCTCGTTGAATAAATTTGGTATGCTAAAATTTGCAAACTCCATAAATGTTAATGAAATGTTACAAGGCGGCGATTGTGAAGCTCGAGCAAATTACATAAAATTCTACAGGATGGATCTATCTCACTCACACGAGGTCAGGTTTTATCCTTTGACATTTTGGTTTAAGAGTCTTACAGGTTTCAAATGTTCTCTTAAGGTGCTATCTTTCGAGTGCCCGTGACACATGTTTTGTTGGGTACCATCCTCTTTTATCCCGCAAGAATGTAGTCTAGCGTATTCTGCCTCATATGTTAAAATGGTTTTATTACATATATGCATAATATTAGTTGCAATTATACATCTGCGCAGAGGTGGAAAAATGGGCAGTGTGTGAGACGAGTTTAGGTTGTGCAAGACTTTAAAGGGTTAAAACACGTCGTCTTCAAAAAACAGGTAAACCAAGTCCAGGTAAACTTGGAACACACATCCACATGCTCACCCACCCACACATAAAGACATATACACACACACACACACACATATATATATATATATAGGACAATGCTAGACAGAAAACCCTATTTACATAGAAAACTCTATTTACATAGAAAACTCTGGAAACTCAAATCTCCACCCATTTTTACCCAACCTCCCGACATTTTTTTTTTGAAAAAAATAACACATGTAATATACATGTTTTAAAGTGTTTTGGGCCAAAAAAAACAAAAAAGCGCCGAAGGGATTTTTTTTTAAAAAATAAACAAATTTCAGTGCCTAACATGTGTTAGGCAACAAAGACAAAAAATGCTGAATTTTTTTTTTTTTTAAAACATCCCTTCGGCGCTTTTTTGATTTTTTTGGCCCAAAACTCTTAAAAACATGTATATTACACGTGTTAATTTTTTCAAAAAAAAAATGTCAGGAGGTTGGGTTTTCTAGGGTTTTCTATATAGATAGGGTTTTCTATATAGCCCTACCCTATATATATATATATATATATATATATATATAAGACAGGAGATTGTTAGATCAGAAAAAGTTTCTCATATCACTAAAATTCTAGTCTCAGATAGGTACCACAGACACATAAGGACCAATTCAACTAACAGACAAAATATTCTGAGGAATTACTTGAGAACAACTGCAGCATTTCTAAGAGCGAGATATCTTTGCACATACTCGTTAGGAAGTGATCTGATGAGCTTAAACACTTCGGTGTTTGCATACCGTAGATGGGTTCTTGGGTCGCTATAAGGAGCCTGCAAAAAATAAAAATAAAAAACTTTTAGTTTTTTACTGCAAAACAGCGTATGTTGAAGAAGCTAAATAGGCAGCTGGCAAGATCGATGTGTTTAGTAACGGGTCCTTTTTGCTACATGTCGAAACAATTATTTGGTACATGTCGAAACAAGATCGATGACTTTCAATCCGTTTGACCTGTTTCGTTTTTTATTTTAGCAGTTCTAGATAAGCACATGACCTGAATCGACCTATAGATAAATAAATGGTCAAGATTGTGACCTCTAGGTGGAGTCATTCAAGATATTTCATATTTCAAATGAATGAATAAGATTAACCCCCAAATGATGAGGCATTAAGTAGGGTGTGCAAAAATATTGAACGCATGAGAGATGGAGAACATTTATTTCAACATTTTAAGTTATTCTTAATTGAATTGCATACTTCTAGTCATAGTTATTAAAGGCGCATAGGCCTCGCCTGGGGCCTAGGCGCAAGGAGCAAAAAAGCGAGGGCCTAACAAGAAAAAAGCACACAATGCAAAAAAAAATATGCATATATTATGTATTAGAAAAATAATAATGTTTTTCAATAACATAAACTATTATATAAAATTTAATATCATCTATTTAGTACCAAAAGTTCTAAAATATTAGTATATTGGTGTAGAAAAGTAGTTTTCCTTAGATAAACATAGAAATATGGCTGGAATCTTGACAGAATTTAAGAAATTTATCCGGAAATCTATGAATCGCGCCAGAATCTACGCCTGAACCATCACCTAGAGAATTAAAACGCAATTGCCTCAACGAAAAATGGGCCTAGGCGCAAGAGGCGATGGCTTTTAACAGCTATGCTTCTAGTGTTATGAGCTATGACAATCTCTGTTGAAATTTCTTTCAAGTAACAAAAGGTGAAGTTTTCAATATATAGGGAAAAAAACAAAAGTTAAAAGGATCGAAGGCAATGTTAAGGGTCAAACCATTAAGATTGTTTAAAATATCTCAATTTACTTTATCTTTGTACAAGTTTTGTACAAATGTCGATGGATTTATATGGCCATTTTATGAATTGGGTTAGGTTACCCGATACACTTTATGTCCAATAGTATATATATGATTTCAGAAACCTTATTATAACTTTCAGAATAAACTGATATAAGATGTTGCACCGATTCAATATACATTGCAGACGATTTTCACAACGGGCTGTTTGACATGTTTTCTTTCTAGCTAAATATTTGACCAGCCTTAAAAATTAAAACACAACCCGAATGAATCCACTCATAAGTAAATTCAAGATTTACATACCTCAAATCCAGTAATATCACAAATTTGCTTCCGAGGGTGCATCGATGGTGGCGACTCGATATTAACATCTGCAAGATCACACACACAAATTCCAACTGAACATTAGGTCAAAAAAGAGAACAAATTTCATTAAAAAAAGGTAAACTGACAATTGGGTTGATGAGGTGGGTAATTATGGTAATTTTCAGCTTGTATGATTTGTTTGAGATGCTTCCAGTGCCTCCCTCTAGCTTGCCCCTTTGGGTACTTGTCATGCATTTGAATCTTTTTGAAACTCAGGTGTATAGGTAAGATCATCTCTGATTCGATCACCTCTTGCTCCATCTTCCAAACCAAACCAATACCTGAATGAAAAATGAAATTCCCAGATGTTATTCGACTTCAATTTTGCAACAAACCCTAAAGGGCTAAATTCATTTGGGGGAAACAAAAGGAGGGGGATAATAACAGATGAAAACGAGTATGATTAACTTAATCATGGTGCATTTATAAAAGCAAAAAAAATGATCGTGAGCAAACCTCTTAAGACCTCAATGAAGCTTGCAATTTCAGACCTCCTTGACGATTTTAAGGGTGGGGGTACGGATGAGCTTTTTTCCCATATATATTTTCACTATTTTTTAACAGTAACTATCAGACTACTGGAGTATCATCATGTCATCAGCAAAACCATCCGATCATATCTATCTTCACATACGTTCCGCCACCCAAGGCACGAGACCTAAGTTATTATCATTATTTATTAACCCTGAGTTATATAATGTTTTGTTACATTCTATAACCTTTAAAACTAACGTCGTCCAAAAACTCAGTTAAGTTACCTCACATGCTTTGCATGTGATAGTACTATGGTCTTTTATAACATAAAGGTCGATTTGTGTGAAAAATATTATTATATATATAGTAGATTTTTTTTTTTTTTGCATAAACATTAGGCAAATTGGAAATAAATAATCTTTTTTACCCAAAAAAAAAATTGGAAATAAATAATCTCACCAAACTCAATTTAGCCGATAATAATCCCAACTCAGTTATTGGCTGATAATAATCCGAATTGGTCAATTTTTTTTGTAAAATAGTCCGCCATTAAAATAGTTTATCGGAGTTAAGTTTTTTTTCCGAATTACAAACCGATGTTTTAGGGCTTTTGATCAGAACGATGATACGAGTTCTGTAAACTTCTTGGAAAGCGTGCCAACCAATGTTGTAGAAGGCGCTAGGCACTAGTCGGGCGGTGAGGTACCGCCTAGGGATTAATCGGAATGGGATTTTTATCTGTATTTTTTCAAAATTATATATATATATATATACCCAATAATATAAAAATAATACTTCAAAATTCACATAAATACTTCAAGTTTCAGATAGTATGGTTCGATTTTGACCAATTTTGACCGCCTAGGACCGATTTTGACCGATTAATATAGTCCGATTAATCCGATTTTTGACCGCCTAGGACCGATTTTCACCGATTACGACCGACTTTGACCAAAACCGATTAATTCCACCGACTAGCTTAAAATTAATCAGTAGCCTAGCGCCTAGGCGCCGATTAATCGGCCGCCTAGGCCGATTTCTGCAACCATGGTGCCAACATATGAAGTCAATTAAGGATTGGTAACGTTCGTTGTAGAGTTTTGTATATTTTCTATTGTTTGAGTCGTATTGTTTGTTACTATAATCGTTTCCGTTTTGTACTAATCTCTTTGATGTGTGAAGTTGAAGACATCACGAACGAGTCATGAAGATGAAAGGTATGTCTTAGGCTTGTTGTGTGTGTTGGGGGCAATACACGGCTTTTCGGGGGTGGTAGGATCGTTAAACGATTTGTTGATTTTAGAATTGAAATTTATAAAAAAAAAAATTATAAAAGATTTTTAATAAATTTTAGGATTTTTTTTCTAGCCTAGGTCCCTTTTGTAAAAAATTGCACAAAATTTTCCATATTTTTCAACTAAAAAAAGCTGAAAAACTAAAAAAAATTAAAAATGGGAAAACAGTGAGGCGTCAGCGACGGGGCATCATGTCATCGCCGACGGTATGTGCATGTGGGTCGTCGGGTGATAAGCGTCGTAGACAGCCATTTAAACCGTCGGAGGAAGGGCTTCAAAATAAGGAGCGTCGGTGACGGGGCATCAAGCCGTCGCCAACGGTTTGTCGTTTTTTGGCCGGCGCAACTCGTTTCCCAGCCACTTATCTCAAACCCAAACCACTTAGGGTGTTAGGAGTGGAGAGCGGCAAACGTCGGCAAACCGGTTTACCGCATCGGTAAACCACCGCCAGCAAAGAGGGGAGATCGGCAAAGGTCTTTGTGCGGTGAGGCTAAGCCGATGCGGGGAGGAAGGATAGGAGAGAGAGAGGGGGTGTGTGGGGTGGGGTCCATGCCAATCTCAACCAATCACACATTTTTCCTTTTTTTAAATAGTTTACCACTTCACCAAGTGTCTAACCATTGCCAACATTTTGAGCATAGTTTACCACTTTGATATGGCGCACTCTGATTGGTCGTTTTTTTTGGTTTACCACTCTAAGGTGTTTAACCACTCCTAACACCCTTAAGACCATCTAAAACATAACCCGAACACTTTCTTGACCACCCAAACGACCCATATACCACCCAATCGACCATATACCACCTCATCTGATATTAGCTCATCCAAAACCGTGAAAACACCTTCTCACCTCTCACATCTCACTTCATCTTCCTCAAATTACCCAAGAACCCTAAAACCTTCAAGCATCCATAACTTCTTCAATCCTAAACCAAATTCAGTGATTCTTGAGCCCATCGTGTGTAGTTTTTCGAGACGAACAAAACCCCTAACACGGCTTTCATCAATTCTTGCTAGTTTGCAAGATTTATGAACTTGAAATTTCGGGTTTTCACAAGAGTGTTCTTCAATTTAGTTGATTTTCATCTTTTGCTTGTGTCTCATCATCTACAACATCAAGGTATGAACTTTACATGATTTTGAGCTTTATTATCCTATGGTATGTTGAATTTTTCCGAAATTTTTGAACTTTTGTTTGAAGAGTAGGTTATTTATTATAATGTATGATGTTATAGCTTGAAATTGTCATGTAAACATGCGATTTGGTTTAGGTTGAACATGCAACAAATATGGTCATGTGATTACACCCTTTTGTTCGCATGATTGAGCATGGTTTTAGTGTTGAATGTTGTTAAAAATCTTTTGAACTTAGGATTTTTACATGAAAGTTTAATTTTTGATGATTAAATTATGCGACTTCGGAAGTTTAAAATGAGCTAGTTTACATCTAAAGTTAATGGAAGTTCAATACAATAACTCATGTTTAAGTTTGAGATGATTTAAGGTTTTTAGTGGTATTGATTATCTTCCTTGTGTGTGATTGTAGTCATGGCAAGCAGGAAGAGGACCAAGATTACGGGCCAAAGTTCATCGGCTCGGGTTTAGGGTTATTTAGGAGGAAATGGGAACAATTAAGCAATGTGGAAGAGAATGACGGTAGGTTATACCGTCAAGATTGGGTGTGGGAAAAGATAAGAGATAGTAGTATCGGTGAAACTTGGGAAGCAAACAAGAAAAGACAAATTTCAAGGTTCAATGATGCACTCCTCGAAGTGAAATTGTGGAAGTGGAAGATGGTGAATGCCACCACTACTATTCCGGAGAGGGTTGTATCGGAAATGACGGTGAATGTGGAAGAATTCCGGACGATTGGCATCGTCCAAATGTTCGAGAGGCTCGGTTGGGAGCGGGTTTTGGATTGGTGTGAGGATATCACACCACGGGTGTATTTGGCGGCGGTGTGTGAATGGCCAGCTTCATTAAGGTTTGTCAATAGGGATGGACCGGTGAACACATGGCAGTTGGTCGATGATGTAGGAAGAAATCAGATGATAATGTCTTTTTGAGACGATGAATTGTATCACACGGTTTGACTCGTTGGGGGCTGACGAGTATTCTTACTACACTATGGATCAATTTTTTGATAACAAGATGCACACCGCGGACCCGGAAGGGATGGTTGGGTCGGTGATACCTTATTCTAGTGGCGAGGCTGCGTTGAGGAGTGATCTGTTGGTTGAAGGGAAAATCCATCAACCTATTTCGTTGGAAAACATCATGGTACATTGGTACGATTCGGAGATCAAGGGAAATTGAAGGGGCCAGATTGTCGGGTTTTGCAGGCATTGTTGTTTAGGTCGCCCAAGTTGTCGTGGCGACATATCGTGATGATGAACACGTGGGATACCCGCGAGTCCCATGCTCGGAAAATGATACCGTATGCGTTGATTAGCGCCATGATGGTGCAACAAAACTGTTTACCACCGGAATCATTATATAACACCGAGGTTTTAGGTTTTAGGGTTTGTTTAAAGGTGTGCATGAGATTGTTGGTTTTGAGCTTTTACTAAAAACCACTACCAAAATTAAGGCACTTTGATCTAAACAAATTATTACGATTTTGACTTGGGCTAATTTCTCAGATGTAAAAACATCAACTATTATTTCATAAGGCCCTTGCAAACGGATCGGTTTTAGTTACATTCGTTAAGGCGGTTCTTGAATGTCTTCCTAATTATTTTTTCTCTTTATACAAAGCTCCGGTGGGGGTGATTCATCACTTAGAATCGATTATTAGGAGATTCTTGTGGGGTGGCTCGGGGTCGGGGAAGAAAATGAGTTGGGTTTCCTGGGATCGGGTGGCGTGCCCGGTAGATAAAGGTGGTTTAGGGTTGCGGAAGCTGGGTTCTATTAATAAGTCGTTGATTCTAAAGTGGGCTTGGAGGTTCAAAGCTGAAAAAAATAACTTGTGGGTTAGAGTTGTATCCACAATTCATGAGCACAGTAGGTGCTGGGAGTTCCTTCCGGTTAAGCTTTCTTTGGGTGGTGTTTGGGCGAATATAGCGAAGTTGGCGGTTAGACCGGTCCGGCATGAGGTTCACTTTTGGCAGTTTATGAAAGGGGTAGTTGGCGACGGAAGGGATTTGCTTTTTTGGTTGGATCCTTGGCTGGTTGAGGATCCTCTCAGGAATCGTTTCCCGAATCTTTTTGATCTGGAATTGGATAAGAGATGTAACATCCGGAGGCGTATTGTCTTGCCTATCTCGAATCCTGAGGCGGCGTGGCAGTGGAAGAGACCGCCGTCCAGTAGCGTTGAGCTAGCGGAATGGTTGTCCTTGTGTTCTCTTCTCCGTAATGTTTCGCTCACCGGTGTCCGAGATAAGTGGAGTTGGGTGGATGGCGAAGCGGGGGAGTTTAGCGTCAGCTCTCTTAAACGTCTTTTGGATCCAGATTTTCTCTCGGAAGACAGGTTTGTGTGGGAGTGGTGCAAGTGGGTCCCGTTGAAATGCAATGTGTTCGCGTGGAGGGCTGAGATGGAAAGGCTCCCTACTAGGGTAGAGTTGTCTAAAAGAAATATTCAGGTCCACGATTTGTGCTGCCCGTTGTGTGAAACAGGGGATGAAACGGCTGCGCATTTGTTCTCGGCATGTGCTTTCACTACGGCTATTTGGATGAAGGTTTGTAACTGGTGCATGGTGCCTTTTCTTATGGCTTTTTCCTTTAAAGACATCCTTCAAGCTCACCTCCACAGTGGTTTGAAAGGAAAGGATCAACTCGCTTTTCAAGGTATTGTCATTATCACTTGTTGGTTGATTTGGAAGGCTAGGAATGACGTGGTGTTTGGCGGAGGAATTCCGAAGGTTGAGGAGATTTTTTGTTCTATTAAGTCCCTTGGGTTCTTGTGGTTTAAAAATAGGTCAAAGTGTATAGGTGTCTCGTGGGATAGTTGGTATAAATTTCGTTAGTTGATGTAGTTGTTGGCTTTGTTGGGTTGGCCGTCCGTTGTTTTTGTTTCGGGCTGGTCGGTTTTTTTTCGTTGAATGAAGTTTTCCTTTAAAAAAAAAAAAAAAAAGTTGATTTAGTCATGCTTGTTAAAATCCCCGTCTATCAGTTCTAGTTGTTCATAACTAAAAAAACCACGACTTGAACTAAATAATTTATGAAAATTTTGACCAGGCCTAACTTATCATATGTAAAAACATCAACTATTAATTTATATGATTTTTAGAGAAGAAGAATAATAGCTTTCGATGTACGATTTTAGGGTTATTTTTTTATATACAAAGCTACTCTCCCTGAATTTTCCTTTTATAATAACATTTCCATCTACTTTTTGTTGCAACCTTCGATGTGGGATAATTACATTTTATGAATTTGTAGTCTCGCAAGATAAAAGACCATCCGGTGTGAGCATGGAAAAGTGGCGTTGAAGCCACAACCACGCCGGAACACCACCCCGGAGGTGGCGTTATGGCTAGAATGGGGGAGGGGCGGGATAATTTCCATAGGCGTTGTGTTGTTGATGATGATGTGGGCGATGGTGATTAGGTGCGGTTTAGAGATTTGTTTATTCTTTTTATTTAATATATTTGTCTTATAAAATAATAATAAAAAGTGTGGCACGTGTCACACCACTCCACTCTTTCATGCCCCATCCCACTCTTCCCGTTTTTGAACCACACCACTATTCTGACGCGTGCTAACATGGCGTCCACATGTCGTACAAAACCCCTTTTCGAGCCCCCCACTCTGTATAGTCTAAGCCTGATCAAATGCATCTTCAGTTTTAATCTAGGCGCTAATATTGGAAAGTTAAAAAATATTTTCAATCCCCCAATTGTATGTTCTTCATCAACGTAACTCATTTTTATTCTATAATTTTTAAGATTAACCTTTTTTTTATAGAAAAGATCCAATAATTTTTTTAGTTTCACAATTTTAAACATATATATAGAGAAAATTTAGAATACGCTGCACAGTTACTTACGTTGTTTCTTCCATCTCCAGAAACAATAAGAAAATTAAATTACAATTGCTGAAATAAACAATCTTAAATGGGATTGAAAATTGAACATGCAGCGGTGATAAAATATGCTCATAGTTTGAAACAAGGTCAAACTTTAAAAAAAATTTTTACCTCAGCAGTTTTATACATCAAACATTATTAAATTTTGTAATAAACAAATTAAAACTAATATGATAAAACTTTGTATATATTTACTTTACAATACACAACATGCATCTTTATGTATCTTATTTCCAGCTTTACCTTCTCTATAATATTAAAAAGGTTGGCAAGCTGGGATGTTGTGTTGAATCAGTTCTGTTTATACATGAGGGAAAACATGAAAACATACCTTTGGTTGCATCAGCACAGGTTAGCAGAGAATCTAGCAATGGAGACACAGCCATTAAAGTTTGACATCATTGTCAACTTGGTCTGGTTCCTCCTTAGGGTGCTGACTGATGATGGTGGCTAAGAAAAAAAAACCGATAAGGGAATCGGTATGGAGATGGAGGTCGATTATGACGTTAGGCTTATGGGGTGTGTCTAATTGTGTAACTGAGTAACCCTTTAACCTCCACATAATTCTCCTTATATAAGCACCCAGGAGGAAACCCTAATTAGTTAATAAGGGTAATATGGTCCATCAACAATTACCAACTAATTATTTAATAGGATTGTTATATATTTTGATCTATATAATGTAAATGATTATAATGGCTACAGATTAAATATTAATACGTAATATATTTAATCTTACATTCTCCCACTTAGCCGAGTAATCATTTACTATGAGTATTAGATAAGCCTGATCAGGAGTTAACACTCATTTTAGCCTTAAACAAGTACTATAGCAGAGAAATACAGCCGTTGAATCATTATGCGACTCAGGACCCCCATTAATCATACTATAGCCTTAATTTAAAACCTAATCGTCATGATCAAAATACGCGTAAGCCCTTTGTTTGATTTGTAACTTTATTTGTCTTATATGCCATTATACCGGCTTGACATATTCTTAGAGACATACAAAATCAAACTGATGAGGAAAATTCACTAATACTTAGTCATTCATAGTACGATATGCAATTGCGCACGGCCATTAACTAATACCCGTCTATGAGCTCTCTTAATAAGACTTATGGGTAATAGCCCTTTAGTTATAGGATCCTTAAGCATACCATGAATGTATTCGATACAAAACTTAGTTTCCTCAATTCGTTACATAAACGAATAATTAATTGCGTATCGAAATTTAATGCAGCACCTCTTGAACTGTTACTGTTCAAGGAGTCATGGTAGCTGACTTTATCACACTAAGTCTTCAAAACATTAATTATATGGAGTTAATAAACTTATGAGTCCACTGATATATTTCCAACAACATTTAGTGACTATATTATGTCGTTATAACTTAGGTTGTTAATATCAGTACATTATGACTCCTCCATGAGATATGTTTTGTCTGCTAACATAAGGATATGCCCGAAATTACATTTTGTCATCTTTGAACATCACAAAGTTATAGTAATAAACCGGTTTTAATTCTCACTTCTTCTTCAAATAATAGCCTCTCGTTTCTTTAAAGATATTGTAATACTCCATTAGATGCTTCACATTAATCTAGACAAATCTAGTATGTTGCAATGTGAGTAATATCTAAACGAGTATAGACTTAAACTTACATAAGGCTTCCAATTAATGAAGCGTAAATAAATAATCTCACTTATCCTATTATCCTCTAAAGGAGAGCAGTATTGTTTGTTACATATGTAAGGACCCATTTAAGGTTAAACTTATGGAACGAAACTAACGTCCCATTGGGTCTATCTCGGTACGTTATGATATCTATTACATAAGAGATATCTCTGAGATCTATTATATCAAAGTTTGTGTTAACAATGCTTTGACTTATGTAACATACACTTGTCAAAAGAATGTCATCTATATAGACAAGTTTATCTTAGTTGCTCCCACTCATTTTGAGGTAGGTACATTAATCCACTTGATTGTTGATGAAAATAATTATGTTAAGATTTCATCACATTATAATGTTTGCATTAACCCATACATGGATTTTATTGGCTTACAGATAAAGTGTTCTTTAACCTTCAGTTTGAAACTTTCAGGTTATTTTATGAACATGTAAATGTATCAGCCATTTGTTAGGGAAAATTGTTTTAATGTTCATCTAATGCAGCTCAAAATTATTATAAGCTACTAGAACAGTGATGATCCTTAAAGAAATCTTTTGTAAGATAGGTAAGAAAAACTCTTTCATAATTTATCTCTTCCTGAGTATAACCTTTGACAATCAAACATGCTTCTTAGTGTCTTAACGTTTATATTAGGGTTTGATTTAGTTATGAACACTCTTAGGTAATTCAATCAAATCTCAAACGTTATACGAACACATAAAATCAGTTTTACTAGAAAACTGTTTTATTCCATTAAGAATATTGATTGACACTAATGGCTTAATTTGAAGAGACAGGATCAGTAAACATTTCCAAAAACTATTTCAACTTCAGTTAGGGAGGTTATGTAATCATCAAAATTAGTAGGCTTTTAAACCTAGATGACCTCCTGAGTTGATTATTGGGTTCATTAGAAGTTTCAGTTTTATGGATTAGCTCTTGGTTAGGTTGCTATCATTTTCAGGATTCTAAGTCTATAAGAGTTGGTGCAGTATGGTGTACAAGAGGTGTAATCGGAGTTAAATTCGGAGTGAAATTTAATGACACTCTTCCCCCCGCCTCTTGTATTCCTTGCAAGTCATGATAAGGACTTTGACTGCTCCCACTAACCTTAGAAATCTTTAGGAACTCAGCATGCTTATGGTCAATATGTAACGACCAACAAATTCTAATAGAGAAACGAGTTAATGACATTAGTCGTTGTAGTTTCTCTTGTTGAGGATTATGTTAGTTCAGGTAAGAAATCTAAGTGGGCCCACAATTAGGCAACAATGAAACTTTTGTAAGAGTAGCATTAGATTTAAGGAGATAAGTTATGATAGAACAGTGTCATAATGGAGCAGTGTCTTGTACAAGAGGTGTAAATTGAAGTAATGTAAAAAAAAATTTTCACTCCCCCACCTCTTGCAACTATTGCAAGTTATTATTAAGACACTTAATGCTCCCACTGATCTTTGATATCTCTAGAAATGCTACAAGAAAAGTTTCAATGAGGTACGTGACGTGGGAACCTATCATATATATGTTAGACTTTAATTGATTTCCTTAACGTCCAAATGTCATAAGAAACTTTAGGGACATATTTAATAGAAATCTTGTTAAGTACATACATGAATAGACTTCTTCTAAGAACGTGGGCCATATGTGACAAAATTTAGATACAAGTTGATAGTCTGTTAAAAGATAAATAAATTATGTCTGAATATTCCATTTGGAATAAGTTCCACGAATGTCAATGAATGACTTATGATGGACCCATACTTATTCCTTAAGCCAAGTCATATTTAGGGCTTTAACGTCATGATTTAAAATCACTTAGAATGAGATTAGTTGAATAGTCATCCTCATTAACCATGTCATGATTTCTCATGAAGTTCGGTTATAATGAATGAAATTTATAAGTCTCATTTTCCTTTTGTCAAATTCTCATTTGCATGATAACAAAAGTTGTGAAAATGTAAGGTATCATCTAGTTTCATTTTAGTAATGTTGCTATCCAGATATTTAGAACAAATAAGATGAGAGTTTAAGATAAGTGTGACTTTAGGTTGACTATGCAAACCTCACAACCTTCATGACATAGCCTAAGTAATGATACTGTACTCTGATTAATAATCAGAATATGTAATGTATCGAAAAAATTTGTTAGAAGACTGCTTATTATGGTTCTTATAGCCTTAACATTTAACTTTGTCACTAACTCTCATGTTAGTTATTTGTCGAGTTCTGGTAAGGAAACGTATGGAACTAGAGTCAACTAATCATGTGTTAATTGGAATATTGAAATTATCAGACTTAAATATCATTAATAAGTGACTATCTAATCAATTTACCCAACTGTTCTTTAGAATAATGGATAGTCTCGTTGCTTATGTCTAATCTAATGACATAATTATGCAGTGAGATTTTCCCTTGAAGAACCTTAAAGTTGGAATTAGCACTTGTAATTTGTCTATGGACCTTAGAACAATCCTCTTTTATACGTTTTAGTGGTTGTAAGGTGAGTAACAACTTATTTTTCCAGCTTTAAACATTTATTTCTTTGTACATATGTTGCTTATCAACACACTCGTTATACTTCGGTATTTTGAGTGTTATAGTTGATTTATAAGGCATCAAAATGTACAAGTGAAAATCTTAATATGTAATGTACTGGAAAAATGTACTTATTTCCATGCGTAAGCCCTTAACTTTATGGGTCATGGTTTTGTACATTATAATGTATTCACATATACCACTTAACTTTATAGTTTAGAGTTTCAAATTAAGGCATGCATCTTAGGAGTTCTAGTGATTATTCCGTAAATAAAGATTAGTCCCAGGAAAGACTTAATCTGGAATAACTTTAGTGATAGCATTTACGTTAGAGAGTTCTTGATTATCATAAGAGACATCATGTTCGATTTGTCCTATTCATCATGCTCTAATTGTTCTTCTTTATAATCTTTATCAGAAGAGAGCAATAGGATTATCGTGTCTTAAGAAATAATCAAGGATTTAATGTACGAGCTAATTCTAATAGAAACTTTAAGCAAAACATATTAGATTTAGGAATTAAAGTGGATGAGATATAGATTTATAGAAGAAAATTACAGTGAGTAAATAATTATGGGTACTAAGAATAAGGCAGACGAAATGATCATAAAAAATTAATTAACGATCATTAATATAAGGATCATTGTGTGAAGATGTTGTGATATGTCTATTACTAACATCAAAATAATAGACTTAGCTAAAAAATTCTACTTAAACGAAGACAAAACAGCTTTGGCCAGAAGTGTAATCATTTAAGCATATGTGCAAAGTGGTTGTAACAAATCAGCTTTGGCCAGAAATTGAGACAATCACTTTAGTTATGCACTCGTTAAGTATGCCATCTATGAATGAATTAAATCAGCTTTGGCCAGAAATTAAGACAATCATGCTTATGATGCATGCTTAACATAGCTTTCGTAATACTTGAACGATAAGTAGACGCATCAAATCAGCTTTGGCCAGAATTGATACATTAGAAGCTCATTCAAGTTAAGCCATTTTGGTTTTGTAAAAACATTATTTGATCCTTATTAATTAACTAAGTGATTACAAAACCAATTATTTAATAGCAAACCACCTGTTAGCGCGGATCGAACTAATGAGGTTTCGAGTCTTATGCGATCCTTATTAATTAACTAAGTGATTAAAAAAATTTTAGGTCACATTAAACAGCTTAAAATAATGAGGTTTCGAGTCTTGTGCGATCAGTAATGCCTTGTGCGATCGATAATGCCTTGTGCGATCGATAAGGCCCAAAACTTGTGCGATGTAAATAAAGCCCAAGTCTTGTGCGATCAGTGAGGCCCAAAATTTGTGCGATCAGTGAGGCCCAAAACTTGTGCGATTAATCAGGCCCAAGTTTTGTGCGATCAGCACTATCTTGTGCGATCTACAGGTCTTGTGCGATCCATAAGTTCTTGTGCGATTTCCCTTGTGTGATTGTCTTGTGCGATCAGATCATATCTGATCTGATCTTGTGCGATCAGATCATATCTGATCTGATCTTGTGCGACTAAAGGGACTTATGCGACATGTTGATAATTTCGAATCCTCTCTTTAAGGTTGTTTATTGTGATAATATAACAGAAAATTCAAAAATTATGAATTGTGATAGAGTTTCCTATTATAACATTGATCTAATTTTATCATAAATTTTCGAAAATCATAATTGTTTATCTCATTAACAGATTTCGAAAACAACTTATTAGATAAAATAAGATCAAATTAGGAAAAACATTACACAATTCAAAACACATTCCAAAACATAAGGGAAATTTCGAATTTTAACTAAGAACATTATGAACCCTAAAAAATAAAAAAAACATAATTCTGGGTTCCGAAATCTAAATTTTAAGAATTTTGTTAACAGATTTCGAATATTAGGTTTGTCCATTATGATTTCGAGTCAAAACATTAATTCATTAACTTCCGAAAACAGTGATTTCGGCAACAAAACTCGAAAACAGCCGTGATTTTTCAAGGCTTTAACAATTTCGTTTTCCAGATTTTTGATCCCAGAATAATGGATACGAAAACAGAACTGACTAATCAACATATGCTCTGATACCATATGTTGAATCAGTTCTGTTTATACATGAGGGAAAACATGAAAACATACCTTTGGTTGCATCAGCACAGGTTAGCAGAGAATCTAGCAATGGAGACGCAGCCATTAAAGTTTGACATCATTGTCAGCTTGGTCTGGTTCCTCCTTAGGGTGCTGACTGATGATGGTGGCTAAGAAAAAAAAACCGATAAGGGAATCGGTATGGAGATGGAGGTCGATTATGATGTTAGGCTTATGGGGTGTGTCTAATTGTGTAACTGAGTAACCCTTTAACCTCCACATAATTCTCCTTATATAAGCACCCAGGAGGAAACCCTAATTAGTTAATAAGGGTAATATGGTCCATCAACAATTACCAACTAATTATTTAATAGGATTGTTATATATTTTGATCTATATAATGTAAATGATTATAATGGCTACAGATTAAATATTAATACGTAATATATTTAATCTTACATGTTGGTGTATCAAAGTAAGACCAGAGTGTTTGCCACATTTTCCATACTTCAGACAAACATGCTTCTGATCTAAAGTCTAATAAAACTATCCACTACCAACACTAAAACAAGAGCTAAAACATGAAATTCTGAAAACATAATAGCCCTTTTGGAACCTAAAACACTCGGGTGCTGACCCAGGGGCTGACCGAAGCATCCCTGTCTGGTTTGCCTCTCGAGTAGTCGCGTGGATCAGCACCACGGCTCATTGGCGCCAGTTTCACTCTTTCAGGACCTGGGCATGGGCTCCTTGAGCCATTACAAGGTGGAGGAGACCTGTCCCTGACATGACTTTGCCTTTTTCTGTGAGGTGTAACAGACCTAAAAAAAATCATAATTAGGAATACAATTTGAATCGTATGCTATTCACAACCACAAAAAAAAAAAAAAAAAAAAAAGACAAAAGAGAATTAAAACACCTACCTTGAGTGATGCTTTCTATTGGGAGAATGCGAGTACTCACGCCAGTAGGACCGTGATCTGCCATGGCATGGAGATAGAGAGCGGGTGTAGTGACGTGGAATCGATCACCTGCAGTGCCATCGCCTCTGCAACAACATTTAGCGTGTCATTTTAGTGAATCAGAATTATATCAACGCCATATCTGCCAATATACACACTCTGCAACATTTAGCGTGTCGTGTTTACTGTGTTTACTGAAACTTACTTTTTCCAGTTACATTAGAAAACAATCCTTTGAAGAACTTTGCAGACTTGGTGATTGGAGAATTAATAGCCATCAAATTATACAAAACATTCTCAACTTCCACAATCGAAGGTCTCATCTTAAACCTCGAAACGACTTTCAGTTCCCCTTCTTCAAACAACACACTCCATCTCTCACCACTCAAAACCCCATCTCAAACACATTTATAAACCACACCATTTAGCTTGCTCAACAGTCCCCTAACCTCTTATACCATAAACAACTTCAAACGATCCCAAAAATTTCGCAAAACAACAAGGATTACTTTCCTCGTCATCATAACTTCACCATGTTGTTGAACATCACCACAGGATTAAGATACACACCATTGGTATTTGTATCCATCACTTCCACTTGTGAAGCTTCTCTCTCTCTAGAAACCTTCTCTCTATTTCTAGCTTCTGAGGCCTAAGATGTTATAAACAAAAGTTATTCTAACATCCTACGTTAAGATGCACGTAACCATTAAGTTAAAAAAAAAAACAGAAAGATGAAGAAAAATTACCTATTTTTTTTCCGGTTCCAATCATTGAACTGTTGAACACCTTAAATAATATTTCATCCTACAGGTGAAGAACCAATGAAGCAACTAATAAAAAGGCCCTTCTAACATATACAGTGGTCTATGGGAAGACAATACGTCACACATAAAGAGGTATAGAAAGTGAAATTACGGTGCAAGATATGTAATAACACATACCTCTTCTGCAGACCACTACCCCTTTGTCGAACACCTTGTAGGTCCACCTGTCCTTCTATAAAAAGAAGCATACTTGTTCAATCCAGTATTATACATATAAGTAAATCATAATTTCACAAGTGGCATGCCCATTTAGAGATCACATTTGCTCAAGTCCTTTGTTGTGGCCATTAGAAAAACATCGCATCATCTCTCTCCAGCGACATTCTCATTGCTTATATCCTAATAGATGGTAACAAAAATTACCTGCACACCAAATTCTAGTAGGCAAAACAAAACGAAACCCTAAGTAGCTTTTAAGAAACATAAATTGCACAACGTTAAACAAAATCGAAAGTCTTTTCAATTGACTGATTATATCCTACTTAGAGTCATTGCATATGAATCCAATCCCGATTTAATGACGTCAAATACATATAATTAGCATTCTCAAGAAATAATTCCTCATAGTCACTGAATGGAAAGGCTCAACCCACCAACACTAAATAAAATGCCTTAACCTGAGCGAATCAATGGTTTTTTAGGTTAGATTGAATCGGGTACTTGATACTCTCCTTACAAGCACCGTTGAATATCCAACCATGAAATTAGAAGAACCAAACAAGTGAAACTCTGATGGATCTGCTATCAGACACAAGATAGCATGGAAGATCTGCTATCCAAAAACGGCCTGGAACCGCCCCTAAACCAGCCTGCATGTATAAAACCCCTAAAAATGGCATTTTATACTTCCTTGCTTAGATATATGTCCGAATTTGGAAGAGGTCTTATTAATCAATTTTGAAAAACTATATCCATGGAACAACTACTAAAATAACTGGTTATAGATACAAAAAAGTGATTCTACCTTCACTAATAATATAACTGCTAACCACTGCACAAAATCAAACTAATCATATTATGCCATATTCACATCATGTATTAAATTTCAAACATCATTCAAACATACTAAGGCGGGTCAAAGTGTTTGTGCAAAGTCAAGCTAGTGACATTATCTTATATTCATGTCATGTAATAAATTCCAAATACCGTTTAAACATACTCAAGCTACTCAAATTGTTAATGTGCTAATAAAACAGCTAAACTTAAAACCAAGACGGTAAAGTACATAGTCAAATCTTACCATATACCCCAAACTAACCTTCCGTTTAATTCAAGAAACCCTTGACAAAAATCTTGCATATTCCTTTTAACATCCACTTTAACTCTGTTCACATTGGCCGGGTTTAATCTCTGGATCCTGGTGTAATCGGTCGCCATCACTGGTTGTCCTGATGGCGTTGTTATCCCACCACAAACAACCTGAATCCACCTGAAATATGTTATTTCTTCGTGGGACAGCCTGGGACAAATAACTGGAGAAAAAGATTAGGTCTTGTAAAGTTAGGGAAAGAAACGAAAGCTCACGGTTGTGCATCATAATGGATACATCCAATTAGTAAAATTGGTGTCGTTTCTGTTTCAGGGTCTTTCTTTGCAAACTTTTCACTCCAATAAGCAAATGGGTCAGCATAAGATGTTCCAGCCTCACTGGGAAAAAAAGTTAAACCAAGACCAACAAATAGATTTAGTCATTAGTCATGGTGCTGCAAAAAAAAATTGTTAAAACAGTAAGGAAAAAGAATTTAAATCCTACAAATTAGTTTTGATATTTTCACAGTATGAGTTTAGGATGGAAAAAAAAAAGAAAAGGAATATGGTTGAAACATTTAACTGTTTATTTCAGAAAATTTGGATGAAAATCAAAACAGCAAAAATACCAAAAAAAAATCGCCCAAAACCGAGCTGGAAGGGGATCAAACCGGTGTCCTCAAGTTTAGGTGCACCCGTCCCTTCCACTGAGACAAGTGTCTAACCCAGAAGGAATTCTGAGTTTTAATTCATTTATATGCAGCTAACTGTTCTTCATAAATTGATATAATGTAATGTAAAAAAAAATGATCAGCGATAAACAAGGGGCAGGGGCCGGGGGGGTCGAACGACGTTGTGTCTCTTACAAACCAAAACCATTCCACCACTTCATTAGTTTGCAACTTAATCAACTTTTAATTCATATGTACCATTTCACCAGTTCATCTTCTTTGTTTAAAACAAAATCCAGAACTAAGTATTACTGTTACATTTTTGTTTGCCACTTTAATTCAAACAAGCTTTTGTATGTTTATAAATTTTTTAAGGAAATTACCTTTTTGTACATTGGAGATCTATTATATAGTACTAGTGGGAAACCCGCGCGTTGCAGCGGAGTTGACAATATGGGCCGAGAACATAATTCAAACCTAAAAATGTTAAAAATCTTTATGATATCTATTACAAATATTGATGTTAGAAAACCAAACATGTCACTCTAACATTACAAAATATTTTAGTAGGAAACACATGTGATGGTACGGGATGTCATCTTTGAAGTTTGAATTTATATATAATTGTAAAAGGGTCATTTGTACAATTGACATAAAAAAGGATTACCAACACACATATACTTAAGTACACATTTGGTTGTAGTTAGCAAAATATGAGTTTTTACATCTTTTAGGTATGTTGGTTGAAAGGTATGCATGCCAGCACTGCTATTTTCAAGCACACCTTTAATTGAGAGTGTTGAGGCATCCCTCAATATGCCGGATGTAATACACCTTATTTAACAAAAAATAAACACGTTTATAAGTTCCAAATATATACACATTAAAATATTATGAAAATGCATCAATTTTAAATAAATTAACCTGAAATGCGTCAGGGGCCTAACGATGGTGGCATGAAAGACAAAATATTGTATATCACCTACAACTGAATAAAGTTAACTGGAAATCAATAGTTTTAACGGACCCACAACCATCTTAGCAGCCGATTTTGAACAAGCCCAAGCATGTGCCCCAGGTTCATACTTCATTGGCCAATATGTTCTCAATCTGTCACAAATAGTTTTAACATATATAAGAAAACAACTAATTAATAATATAAACTTTTTATGGTGACCATCAATATTAAATAATAATTATCTACCTATTATGAATTATTAGAGATAGTGGCAGACATAGACCCCACCAGTTTTGTTTTATTTCTTTTTCTTTTCTGTATAACGAATGTAATATATTCGATGATAGACAGGTGAATTGTGAAAAGAAGAGAGGAATATAGAGAAATATATATTGAGAAAGTTTTAATCTCAATCTCTTTGTTTTATAACACGTTATCAGCACGAGGGTTCTCTACCAAGCAAATCAACAAAAGCAAAGGAGCTATTACCATACTCAATGTAAGAATTTCATACATTTAAATACATACATATGTGTACATATATATATATATATATAGGATTAGGTTCAAACGTGAACAAAATCCCAAGAGTGAACTGCGTGAACTGATCTGGGCCCTTGATTTTTATGATCTTGAGATTAAAGTGAGTGGCATGATGGTAATTATTTGGTTAGTTTTTGTCATTTAATTAAATACAAAAAGGGTATATGTGTAATTTCAATCTTAAATTGATTGCATAAATCTCTCACAAATCAAGTAATCAATTATCCTCTTAAATTTATTGCATAAATCTCTCACAAATCAAATCAAGGATTAGGAAAGATGTAACTTAATTCAATTATTAAAACAATTATTTGTTTAAATGCGATGTACACATGTGTATTCTGATTTTGCCCTCTTTTTAATGCGATGTACACATGTGTATATCGTCTGTTTTTGTGATATCTCAGAATTTTTTTTTGTATTGAATGTTGATGTACACATGTGAATTACTGTACACATATGTATGATGCTGAGTACACATGTGTACTGTTCTATTTATATCCAAGTACACATGTGTATACCGTTGAAATATGAAGGTTACGTGGATCTTAAAAATCAAAATTTGAATTCTGGTGATTAAATCTGAAATAAAAATTAAAATTGAAATCTGGTGATTTGTTGTTTGTTTTGATAATTATCTTATTAATAAATAAACATTATGTAGATAATGAATTTAAATTAGGAAAGATGTAACTTAATTCAATTATATGAGTTAAATGCCATTTTAGTCCCTGTGGTTTGGGTCATTTTGCCAGTTTAGTCCAAAGGTTTCATTTTTAACCTGTGGGTCCAAAAAGGTTTCACTGTTGCCATTTTAGTCCACTGGGTTAACTTTATCCATTTTTTCTGTTAACCAGAAGGGCAATTCGGTCATTTTACATGTAATTCTGTTAACTAGAAAGGCAATTCGGCCATACAAAATGACCGAACCGCCCTTCTCGTTAACAGAAATAATGGATAAAGTTAACCCAGTGGACTAAAATGGCAACAGTGAAACCTTTTTGGACCCACAGGTTAAAAATGAAACCTTTGGACTAAATTGGCAAAATGACGCAAACCACAGGGACTAAAATGGCATTTAACTCTTATTAAAATAATGATTTAAATCTAATTTTTTATATAATTACAATCCTACCCTTAACAACTAAAAAGGAAATCAAGGGTCTATATCTGTTTACGCAGTTCACTCTTGGGAGGTTGTTCACGCTGGAACCCTACCCTATATATATATATAGGTTGAAAGCCTAAGGGTGCACCGGTGGATTGTAAAACCATACACCTTTAGGATGATCTTTTAGATCCCGTTTCTCCTTTATATATATGTATATTTATAATATAGTTCTTTGATAAATAAAAATGAGTACAGGGTACCTATTGCTATGGGAATATAATAATAATGGGATTACTAACCATCTAACATTTATACATCTAACGTTTATTTACGCATCTAACATTCATTTATGCAAGCTAACATTTATTTATGCAACTAACATTTTAATTATGTGTATTGTTATATTTTATCTCATTTTAATAAGTATGTAATCCTAATATTTATATATTTGTATTTAGTAACAAAATGGCAAACATCGCGAAACTTGAATTCCAGCATTGAATATCTCCGGAGAAAATTATATGACTTGGACAGCAAATGTCAAAAGACACCTAAAAGCAATGGGTGTAATAGAAGTTATAAATGAAGAGAATAATTGTTTGGATCAGGAAAAGGCCAAAGCTGATGTCACACCCCAACCGTTGGCGGAAACATCGGGGTATGGCACTGAGCGAAACAGATTGTCCAGAAGTTTCCATAACAATTATCATTACCAATCAATTTAAAATAACATGTCCCATACCATGTCTCAAAAGGTAAACAAATTATTACAGATAAAATCTAGGCAAATAGTTCTATTCCGACAACACAGATTTAAATAGAGCAATTGTTTATCTGCTTCTAGAGACCCTTGATTTAATTTGTACAGACAACTATTTGTTGGCCTCTAGAGCCTTATTCTAGCCTCGATTTCCTACCAGATGTGCATCCTAAGCACCTGTCACATACGTTAAAATAAAGTCAATACATATAATGTAAAGGTGAGCATACAAGTTTGATAATAGCATATAAAGTTCGAATTCGTTTACGCATAACCAGCACGTACACGTAGTGAAATGAGGCATGTTAGTTATCGACATAGATCCATCGATACCAATGACTGCGGGTTGACTGCCAGAGGCAGTTCGCAATACATGATTACCACCCTAATCCATGCAAGTAATTGTCCTTAACAACCCCTGCGAACAGGTGCTGAGTCCAAACTATAGTACTATCGTTGCTAAGGCAGGTAGACAACATTCCATATGTAAACATAACAAACAAGCATTCATAAGCCACGTATAACATGCATTAACGGTTAGCGTTCTAATAGTATTGAGTAGTGTGTTTGTTGTGATTTGAATATTCTTATTGTATGTAACACCCAAGAGTGCGTAAAGCAAAAAGGGATCGAGTATACTCACAATGATGATGGATTGAAGGGAGCGGGAGCGCTTAGAGCGGAATTAGCCTGATTAGAACGATAACATAACGATAAGTGACGCGTAAAACGATGCAAGGTGTAAGTGGCTCAGACAGTAGCTCGGTCGGATTGATAATCCGATCGGGCAGTCCAATCGTGCGGATTGACAATCCATTCGGATGGTCATCCGGTCGGACAGGTTTTCCGGTCAGGTGACTATTCGAGTGGATTGTTTCTTCCTTTGATGTGTTTGTGTATGATGGCTTGTCCTTTGAATTTTTCGTTGTAGCATTTTGAAAACATTGAAGTATCTCTACCCTTTCAAGTCGGTCGATCGGACGGTCTGTCGTGCGGACGACAATTCGCTCGGATGATTCATCCGGTCGGACGACGACTCAAATGGCAAGGTTACTTTGTGAGAGCAAATCCACAGCAGGGCGGTCACTCGTTCGGATTGGTAATCCGGTCGGGTGACATCCTTAGTGTATTGAACATGTTGAAAATTGTTTAAGTCCAAGTATCTCATGATACGAAGAGTAATCCGGTCGGGTAGGTAGTCCGATCGGATAGCAATTCCTTCAATACTCAAACTTAGATAAAGTTGGTTAAGTGTGGGACCCAAAGTGCAAGCCGCTCGGAGGACCTAGTCGTTCGGATGACTTATCCATTCGGATATGTTGTCCAGTCGGATAGGACTCCATGCTTGTCGTTTCGTTCGTCTGTCACTTGGTCGTTTTGATTGTTTGTTGCTTTTATCGAGACGTTCTGACAACGTGCTAACCAACGGGACCCCATCTTAACCCTAGTGACCCGATCAAACAGGAATCACCCTAATTTCGACCAGTTAACCGGTTCAAGACGGTTGTTCTTGGTTAACCCGAAATCAGTGGTCTCGTGAGTAGAATCCAGATCTTGAACTAGTACAACACCGCGAATGAGTAGAAGACTAGAACAAGGTCCGAATCTATCGGTTTTGAGTGCACTGAGTGTAAAAGAGTTGAAAGAAAGTTAGAAACCATCTTTTGATCCTTTTTCACTATGTTTATGTTTAGATCTATGCAAGATCTTTGTGTATTTGTGTGGAAATCGATTAGATCTAAGTTGTTCTTGGTGGATTGAGGCCAAAACATGAAGTTCTTCAAGAAGACCATGATGACGTCATCCTAAAATACCTCAAATCTAGTGATTTCACGGTTAAAAGTCAAGATTCAAAAGATAGAAAGGTGTAGGAGTGCGTGTAGATCAAGAAAGTACAAGATTTAGGACGAGATCTTACCGGAATCGAGAGAAATTAGAGAAAAGGTGAGGAGCACGGGCTGGTCGGTCAGAGAGTTTCCAAAAGTAGAAAGTTTTAGAGTGACATGGGTATTTATAGAGTTACCCAAAGAGGAAAGTGCGAGTCGGTCGGGTGGCATCCCGCCCGGATGACCTATCCGGTCGGATTGTCATCTCGGTCGGATGACATTTGGCAACAGATCAAGTGGCAGCCCGGTCGGATTGGCAATCCGGCCGGATGGCACTTGGTTCGGATGTTCGGCGCGACGATTTTTGCTGTTTCGATTTCGATTGTGATTGGTGCGATTGCGATAGAATTTCCTAGTCAAATTACTTTTAATCCCAACTATTCATATCTAGCGTTGTCTCTTCTCCACTAATTATCATAGGTTGATTTCGATTGCATTTCGAGTTTGATTGCGTTTCGATTGATTACCACACATGACATAAATAAACATGCACAAGTAACACATAAGGCACACACACACGTATAACAATAACCATAATGTGTAGCTCGAGTTGCGATTTGATTTGATGTCGATTGATTAGCATAGTTTGATTATCGTTTAGTTTACTTTATCGCATTGTTACTTCCTATAGTTCACAGTTGTAAATCGATTAGATAGCGAATAACATACGTCGATTATTGTAAATATTAACAGTTACTCCACATAATACAACTAAAATAAACACACAAAAGAAATTCACTACAAGTCAAGTTGCGCGAAATTGGTCGTTGACTTTGACCTTGACTTTCGAAAACACGGGGTGTTACAGCTTCCCCTTGTTTAGGGAATTTCGTCCCAAAATTAGGCCGAAGCCGTAACGAATAACTACGGGTACTTCGCCTTCATGTCGCTTTCGAGTTCCCAAGTGAACTTTGCGCCTCGTTTGCCTTCCCATCGGACTTTCACAATAGGAATGCGCGAGCGTCTGAGCTGCTTGGTTTAGCGATCCATGATTTCGACAGGCTTCTCCACGAAGTGTAGTGTTTCGTTTACTTGCAGATCCTCTAATGGGACATGTAAGTCGTGGTCGGCCAGGCACTTTCTGAGGTTTGAGAAGTGGAAAGTCGGGTGGACGTTACTAAGTTCCTCCAGTAGTTTGAGTCTGTAGGCGACTTTTCCGATCCTTTCCAGAATCTTAAAAGGTCCAACATATCGAGGCGCTAGTTTCCCTTTCTTGCCGAATCTGACCACGCCCTTCCAAGGTGATACCTTTGGGAGTACGTAGTCGCCAACGTCAAATTCAAGGGGCTTGCGTCATCTGTCGGCATAACTATTCTGTCGATTCCGAGCTTTCGTTAGATTGTCTCGAATTTGGAAAATCTTGTCTGTAGTTTCTTGCAATAGCTCGGGACCGGTTAATTGCGAATGACCGATCTCGTGCCACACAATAGGCGATCAACATTTTCTTCCGTATAAAGCCTCGAATGGTGCCATCTGAATGCTGGAATGATAACTGTTGTTATACGAGAATTCGACTAACGGCAGGTATTTATCCCAATTACCACCGAAGTCTATGACAAACGAACGGAGCATGTCTTCAAGAGTACGAATCGTTCTTTCAGTCTGACCGTCGGTTTGAGGGTGGAAAACGGTACTTAGATTAAGCGATGTACCGAGAGCCGTTTGAAACGTTTCCCACAATCGCGAGGTAAACCGAGCATCACTATCAGAGATGATGTCGCGAGGCATCCCATGATTACAAATGATCTCGTCGGTGTAGATTCGGGCTAATCGGTCTACCTTGTAGTCCTCTCGTATTGGCAAGAAGTGGGCTGATTTGGTCAAACGGTCCACAACAACCCAAATGCTGTCGTGACCTGATGACGTGTGTGGAAGTTTTGTTATGAAGTCCATAGCTATACTCTCCCACTTCCACATAGGGATAGGTGGTTGTTCGAGTAAACCAGAGGGTCTTTGATGTTCAGCCTTGACTCTTGCACAAGTTAAGCATTTCCCAACGTAGAGAGCAATATCCATTTTCATGCCAGGCCACCAGTACTTGTAGCGAAGGTCCTGGTACATTTTGTCGGCACCGGGATGAATAGAATACCGGGATTTATGGGCTTCGTCCATCAAAATCTGTCGCAAATCGGTCCGTTTAGGGATCCAAATTCGGTCCAGAAAGTGGAATATCCCATTCGACTTACTCACAAGCTGGGCTCCATCGTGGTAGATTCTTTCCTTCTTCAGAGTGCGCTCATTAAAACATGCATGCTGAGCTTCGCGGATGAGGGTTTCGAGATCGTATTGGGCTTGGACGTTACGAGTGCTAAGCAGATAGCTCCGTCTGCTGAGTGCGTCGGCAACAACATTTTCTTTGCCTGGGTGATAACGAATCTCACAGTCGTAATCGTTGAGAAGTTCTACCCATCGACGTTGACGCATATTAAGTTCCTTCTGATTAAAGATATGTTGTAGGCTCCTATGATCGGTGAAGATCGTACACTTTGTACCATACAGGTAGTGTCGCCAAATATTTAACGCAAAAACAATTGCGCCTAGCTCGAGATCATGGGTTGTATAGTTTTTCTCATGGATTTTGAGCTGACGAGATGCGTAAGCTATAACCTTGTCTCGTTGCATGAGGACACAACCAAGACCAAGGTTGGAAGCATCACAGTAGACAATGAAATCGTCGTTTCCGTCGGGCAATGTGAGAACAGGAGCATTGCAAAGCATGTGCTTGAGAGTTTGGAAAGCAGACTCTTGTTCAGTTCCCCAAACAAAGGGCTTATCTTTATGCATGAGAGCGGTAAGCGGCACAGCGATCTTTGAGAATCCTTTGATAAATCGTCGATAATAGCCCACTAGTCCAAGAAAAGAACGGACTTCAGATGGGTTCTTAGGTGTAATCCAACTCTTAATGGCTTCAATCTTTGCGGGATCAACGTGAATACCTTGACTATTAACAATGTGACCCAGAAACTGAACCTCCTCCAACCAGAATTCACACTTGGAGAACTTAGCATAGAGTCGATTCCCCTGGAGTAGTTCGAGAACCAAACGTAGATGTTGCGCGTGTTCGGTTTTCGACTTGGAATAGATCAAGACATCGTCGATGAATATAATGACGAAACGGTCGAGATATGGTTTACACACGCGATTCATCAGATCCATGAAAACCGCGGGTGCGTTGGTTAAACCAAAAGGCATAACAATGAATTCGTAATGGCCGTATCGAGTGTGAAACGTGGTTTTGGGTGTATCCTCCTCTTGAATGCGTAGTTGGTGATAGCTTGAGCGTAGGTCGATCTTCGAGAAGCATATAGCACCTTGTAGCTGGTCAAACAAATCGTCGATGCGGGGTAGGGGATAGCGGTTCTTGATAGTTAACTTATTCAATTCCCGGTAGTCGATGCACATCCTGAACGACCCATCCTTCTTTTTGACGAAAAGGACTGGCGCGCCCCAAGGAGAGGTGCTCGGGCGAATAAAGCCTTTCTCAAGTAATTCCTAGAGTTGGTTCGAGAGTTTGCACATTTCGGACGGCGCGATTCGGTAAGGAGCTTTGGCAATGGGGTTGGCTCCAGGAATGAGGTCGATATGAAAGTCGATATCACGACTTGGTGGTAGTCCGGGAAGATCCTCAGGAAAAACGCTAGGAAATTCTCGAACCACAGGAATGTCGTTTACTTCCTTCTTCTCTTTCTTTTCCTTCTCCGCTACTACGATGTTAGCCAAGAAAGCTCTGTATTCCTTGCGGAGATACTTGCTAGCATGGACACATGACATGAGCTTGAGACCTTTCGAAGCAGTTTCAGTGTAGACGCACAATAGATCACCATTCGCGAGCGAAAATCGAATCATCTTATCGTAGCACACAACTTCAGCATGGTTTTCGCGAAGAAAGTCCATGCCTACTATGACATCAAAACTTCCGAGTTGCAGCGGCATAAGGTCGATTGGGAAGATGTGATTGTTGAGCTCAAGAGTACAATCACAAAGAACAGAGTTAACGGTGACAGTTCTTCCGGTAGCGACTTCAACATCGAACGTCGAGGAAAGTTGGGAGCGTTTACGACTAAGGAGCTTCTCAAATTCGAACGACACAAAGCAATTATCGACTCCAGTATCAAATAAACACGAAGCATAAATACCATTCACAAGGAACGTACCATTAACCATGTTGTTGTCGGCTTGGGCTTGGCGCACGTTAATGTTGAAAGTTCGTGTGCGTGCTGCTTGTTGCTGTTGCTGCTGGTGAGGCTGCTGCTGCTGGGGCTCTTGTTTCACAACCCTGTTTGGGCACATGTTGGCGAAATGGTTAGGATCGCCACATGCGAAGCAGACTCTGGCGTTGACCGCGGGTGCCGGGGGAGCTTGTTGACCCTGAGGGGCGGTGAGTAGAGCTTGATGAGTAGGAGCTTGTCGAGCATGACAGTTGGTGGTGAAATGGCCGTATATATTGTAATGAGCACAAAAAACGGCAAGCGATGGTAGTCGGGTGGTGGTAGGTACAAGTAGGGCAAAGCGGGTGTGGCCCAGTGTATGCACGCTTAGCAGGGGGTGCATTTGCCACAGGCGCCGCTACTTGACGCTGTTAGGCTGGCACAGCTTGAATCGGTGCAACAATGATCGCACAGTTCTTGTTGCTGGAGCTGTTCTTTCTCTTGTTCTTCCTCTTGCTGCTCGATGAGGTGGTGGTTTCAGCAGTTGGTGCGGTGATGGTAGCTTGATGCAGGTGCTTTGAAGTTTTATCCCAGACACCAGCCTTGACCCGCTTGTCGTTGATTTCAGCGGCCAGTAGGTAAGTCTCTTCGATCGTCTTAGTCTTAGCCGCTTGCACGAAATCTGCAACACAGTCAGGCAGGGCTCGGATATATTTCTTGATTGCCATGTCAGAAGTCTTCACTTGGTCAGGGCAGATGATGCTGAGCTATTTGAAGCGAGCAGTGAGAGCAGCATTTTCACCTTCCTTCTGCTTTATGTGCCAGAATTCATCTTCTAACTTTTGGCGCTCGTGAGGAGGGCATAATTCTTCTAGCATGACCTCCTTGAGTTCGTCCCAAGACATACCGTAGGCTGCATCATTTCCCCGCTTGTTTCTCTCGGCCGTCCACCAGTCTAATGCGCGGGACTGGAAGACGCCGGTAGCATTTAGAGTGCGGAGGTCGTCGGGGCAACCGCTCTGTCACAGTGTGACCTCAATGGAATCAAACCATTGGAACAACGCTGTAGGGCCTTCCTCGCTAGTGAATTCCTTTGGCCCACAAGACTTGAATTGCTTGAAATTGAAGGGAGCTTTGGTAGTAGCTTTAGGAGCGTCGGTTCTCGACTCCTCAGATGATTTGCTGACGTTCTCGTAGACATCACTCACGACTTTTGCTACTTGTTTAGCGATGATAGCAGCAAGACGTTTGTCTCTCTTTTCTTGACGAGAAAGTGGTGTGTGACGGGATGATGGTCCAGTTGACATTGTCTGCAACAGACATCGCCATAGGTCTCAGACACATCATAATCGAATCTCACCTCACACGTCTACTACTTACTAAAGCCTAGGAACACGCAATGTAACATGTATCGCACAAACACGTAAGTACATAATCACAGATTCATATAAACACAGAAGCACATAAGCACGTAGAGCACAGAATCACAGAATCCACCAAGGCACATAATCATTTAATTGCAAGAGGCATATCGGAGCATATGGAAACACGTAGAGTATCCTGACTGCCTCAGAATACAGAAACCTATCATTCACAGTTCGCGAGTATTCGAATATAGCGATCGAGTAGCGTAGTATAAGCGTATAGCAATAGGTCGTCCTTAGTTTAGCGATTTGTCAGCGTATTGAGATAGAAATGCAGTGCGAGTCGTGCGTGTAGATCGAAGTGAAAGCAAAAATTGAGTAAATCTCCAAAAATTTAAACACATAAACAGGTAAATACACATATAAGCACATAAAATTGACGAATCATCAGAGTCAGCAGTTGCGGGCTCAGAATCGAAACACATAAAAATTGAGAAATGGACTGTCTGCGGCTAGTAGACTTCGACTACCCAAAGTGACTCAACTATTCACAAGGACTTGTTGTGCACACTTGACCTTCAGGATTATGCTTTTTGCCTCGATTCTTAGGCGTTTGGCACACCTCCCGTTAGTCATATTGTGACTTCAGGTCGTTGGAGTCCGTCGAGACTTTGGTGAGAGTTTTGTAAAATGAGCGGAACAAGTTGTCAAGGTTAGGGTTTCACCCCTAGCTTAACAACTTTGTCCCTGTTTTGATAAAATAGAGGAGATTATTCATCAAAATATGGATTTCACTCCTGATTTGGCATAATTCTCCCGTTTATAGATAAAATACGGGTCGATTAAGCAACTTTAGTCGAGAGTTTACGGTTTTCACACCTATTCTTGACTTAGTTGCTCCTTTATAGTTGAAAATTTCGAGTGCAGTGATAGTGTAGCATAAGCGAGAATAGCGAGAAATAACGGTAAGCTCATACATAATCCCTAACGGATATGCACAAGTCGGTCTTGTTGGTTCCTAACTATAGACTAGGTCTCTAAGACATCGACCCGGACTAGGTCGAGTCTTGCCTAATTCCCTATAGTTATGGCTCTGATACCAATCTGTCACACCCCAACCGATGGCGGAAACATCGGGGTATGGCACTTAGCGAAACAGATTGTACAGAAGTTTCCATAACAATTATCATTACCAATCAATTTAAAATAACATGTCCCATACCATGTCTCAAAAGGTAAACAAATTATTACAGATAAAATCTAGGCAAATAGTTCTATTCCGATAACTCAGATTTAAATAGAGCAATTGTTTATCTGCTTCTAGAGACCCTTGATTTAATTTGTACAGAAAACTATTTGTTGGCCTCTAGAGCCTTATTCTAGCCTCGATTTCCTACCAGATGTGCATCCTAAGCACCTGTCACATACGTTAAAATAAAGTCAATACATATAATGTAAAGATGAGCATACAAGTTTGATAATAGCATATAAAGTTCGAATTCGTTTACGCATAACCAGCACGTACACGTAGTGAAATGAGGCATGTTAGTTATCGACATAGATCCATCGATACCAATGACTGCGGGTTGACTGCCAGAGGCAGTTCGCAATACATGATTACCACCCTAATCCATGCAAGTAATTGTCCTTAACAACCCCTACGAACAGGTGCTGAGTCCAAACTATAGTACTATCGTTGCTAAGGCAGGTAGACAACATTCCATGTGTAAACATAACAAACAAGCATTCATAAGCCACGTATAACATGCATTAACGGTTAGCGTTCTAATAGTATTGAGTAGTGTGTTTGTTGTGATTTGAATATTCTTATTGTATGTAACACCCAAGAGTGCGTAAAGCAAAAAGGGATCGAGTATACTCACAATGATGATGGATTGAAGGGAGCGCTTAGAGCGGAATTAGCCTGATTAGAACGATACCATAACGATAAGTGACGCGTAAAACGAAGCAAGGTGTAAGTGGCTCAGACAGTAGCTCGGTCGGATTGGTAATCCGATCGGGCAGTCCAATCGTGCGGATTGACAATCCGTTCGGATGGTCATCCGGTCGGACAGGTTTTCCGGTCAGGTGACTATTCGAGTGGATTGTTTCTTCCTTTGATGTGTTTGTGTATGATGGCTTGTCCTTTGAAGTTTTCGTTGTAGCATTTTGAAAACATTGAAGTATCTCTACCCTTTCAAGTCGGTCGATCGGACGGTCGGTCGTGTGGACGACAATCCGGTCGGACGACGACTCAAATGGCAAGGTTACTTTGTGAGAGCGAATCCACAGCAGGGCGGTCACTCGGTCGGATTGGTAATCCGGTCGGGTGACATCCTTAGTGTATTGAACATGTTGAAAATTGTTTAAGTCCAAGTATCTCATGATACAAAGAGTAATCCGGTCGGGTAGGTAGTCCGATCGGATAGCAATTCCTTCAATACTCAAACTTAGATAAAGTTGGTTAAGTGTGGGACCCAAAGTGCAAGCCGCTCGGATGACCTAGTCGTTCGGATGACTTATCCGTTCGGATATGTTGTCCGGTCGGATAGGACTCCATGCTGGTCGTTTCGTTCGTCTGTCACTTGGCCGTTTTGATTGTTTGTTGCTTTTATCGAGACGTTCTGACAACGTGCTAACCAACGGGACCCCATCTTAACCCTAGTGACCCGATCAAGCAGGAATCACCCTAGTTCGACCAGTTAACCGGTTCAAGACGGTTGTTCTTGGTTAACCCGAAATCGGTGGCCTCGTGAGTAGAATCCAGATCTTGAACTAGTACAACACCGCGAATGAGTAGAAGACTAGAACAAGGTCCAAATCTATCGGTTTTGAGTGCACTAAGTGTAAAAGAGTTGAAAGAAAGTTAGAAACCATCTTTCGATCCTTTTTCACAATGTTTATGTTTAGATCTATGCAAGATCTTTGTGTATTTGTGTGGAAATCGATTAGATCTAAGTTGTTCTTGGTGGATTGAGGCCAAAACATGAAGTTCTTCAAGAACACCATGATGACGTCATCCTAAAATACCTCAAATCTAGTGATTTCACGGTTAAAAGTCAAGATTCAAAAGATAGAAAGGTGTAGGAGTGCGTGTAGATCAAGAAAGTACAAGATTTTGGACGAGATCTTACCGGAATCGAGAGAAATCGAAGAAAAGGTGAGGAGCATGGGCTGGTCGGTCAGAGAGTTTCCAAAAGTAGAAAGTTTGAGAGTGACATGGGTATTTATAGAGTTACCCAAAGAGGAAAGTGCGAGTCGGTCGGGTGGCATCCCGCCCGGATGACCTATCCGGTCGGATTGTCATCTCGGTCGGATGACATTTGGCAACATATCAAGTGGCAGCCCGGTCGGATTGGCAATCCCGCCGGATGGCACTTGGTTCGGATGTTTGGCGCGACGATTTTTGCTGTTTCGATTTCGATTGCGATTGGTGCGAATGCGATAGAGTTTCCTAGTCAAATTACTTTTAATCCCAACTATTCATATCTAGCGCTGTCTCTTCTCCACTAATTATCATAGTTTGATTTCGATTGCGTTTCGAGTTTGATTGCGTTTCGATTGATTACCACACATAACATAAATAAACATGCACAAGTAACACATAAGGCACACACACGTATAACAATAACCATAATGCGTAGCTCGAGTTGCGATTTGATTTGATGTCGATTGATTAGCATAGTTTGATTATCGTTTAGTTAACTTTATCGCATTGTTACTTCCTATAGTTCACAGTTGTAAATCGATTAGATAGCGAATAACATACGTCGATTATTGTAAATATTAACACTTACTCCACATAATACAACTAAAATAAACACACAAAAGAAATTCACTACAAGTCAAGTTGCGCGAAATCGGTCGTTGACTTTGACCTTGACTTTGACTTTCAAAAACACGGGGTGTTACAGCTGATGTGTTTATTCATAAACACATTGATAATTTACTACAACATGAATATTTCAATTCTGATGATCCATATGAATTATGGACGGATTTGAAGAACATATTTGATAATTAATAGGAAGTTTTACTTCCTACAGCTAAAAATGAATGGAACAATCTGAGGTTCCAAGATTTTACAAAAGTAAATGATTACACATATGCTTTATTTAAATATGCTCAAAATTATAGTTTTGTGGGCTTCCTGTTACTGAGGAAGAAAAATTGTAGAAAACTTACTCCACATTTCATGCATCACATATAAGTTTAGCACAACAATATCGATTGTTGAGATTTTACAGATACTCTGATTTGAATGCACGTCTCCTCGTAGCAGAACAACTTAACATACTTCTGATGAAAAATCATGAAGCCCGTCCCACAGGATCATTAACTATACCTGAAGCAAATGTTGTTAATAATTATCAAAATAAAAGGGAACAAGGCTGTGGGCGAGGCCAAGGACGAGGCCGTGGCCGCGGTCATGGGTATTTTGGTAAAGGTCATTATAATGGTCACAACCTTACTTTCAAAGGTAATAAAAATTACCGAGGTCATGGACGCGGTCGTGGCCGTGGCCGAAATCAAAGAACTACAAATTATCATGCTCCACAAGATAATACTTCCAATTTTCATAATCAAAGGAATGAAGCCGGTGTGTCCGAAAAAAAAAAGATAATTCTCGTTATAGATGTGGAAGTATAAATCACTGATCAAAAACTTGTAGAACAGATCCACATCTATGTGAGCTTTACAAAGCCCCTCTTAAAGGAAAAGAGAAGGAAGTAAACTATTTGGATAAATCCGATAAAAATGTTGAGCTAAACGTCGTGGATTTTGATGAAGACATTTAAACAAAATGTTGCTTGATCTCAATGATTTTATGTAACAATTAAATGTGTATTTTTATTATGTCTTTCTTTCATATAATGTTTTTTTTAATAAAGTTATTATTAATAATTATAATATGTTAATCATACTCTTATTATTTTTCTTTTTCTAATTGTAAGATTAAAATGGATATCATTGAAGCTCAAGATCGAATGAATGAAGCGAATATTTGTATAGCGGATAGTGGAGCCACACACACTATATTTAAATCTAAAAAATATTTTTATGAATTGAAACCAACAAGGGGAACTGTCAACACAATATCAGGTTCTAAGAACGTGATAGAAGAGTGGGAAAAGCTAATATAGCACTACCAAATGGAACAACACTTGAAATAGAAAATGCTTTATTTTCCCCCAAATCAACAAGAAATTTGTTAAGTTTCAAAAACATATATCATAATGGATATGATACTCAGTCAAAGACTGTTGGTAATGAAAAATATTTGTATATCATGAGCAAAGATCAGATATTGGAAAAACTGCCAATGTTTCTATCTGGTTTGCATTATACATATATTGATGTGCCTCAAGCACATATGGCAGTAAAAGAAAATTTTTGTGATCCTGAAACATTTAACTTATGGCATGACAGATTAGGCCATCCAGGATCTACAATGATGAAAAGAGTGATTGAAAATACTCATGGACATCCATTGAAGTATAAAAAGATCCCAAAATCTGATAAAATTCCTTTATGTGTATCTTGTTCTCTGGGAAAATTAATTACAAGACCTTCGCTTGTAAAAGTTGAAAAGGAAATTCCAATGTTCCTTGAAAGAATTCAAGGAGATATATGTGGACCAATCCATCCACCATGTGGACCATTTAGATACTTCATGGTTCTAATAGATGCATCAAGTAGATGGTCTCATGTGTCTTTGTTATCAACTCGCAATATGGCTTTTGCAAAATTTCTTGCACAAATTATTAAATTGCGAACACATTTCCCAGATCATACTATTAAAAGGGTGAGACTCGACAATGCTAGTGAATTTACATCACATGCTTTTTGTCACACCCCAACCGATGGCGGAAACATCGGGGTATGGCACTGAGCGAAACAGATTGTCCAGAAGTTTCCATAACAATTATCATTACCAATCAATTTAAAATAACATGTCCCATACCATGTCTCAAAAGGTAAACAAATTATTACAGACAAGATCTAGGCAAATAGTTCTATTCCGACAACTCAGATTTTCAAATACGGCAATTGTTTATCTGCTTCTAGAGACCCTTGATTTAATTTGTACAGACAACTATTTGTTGGCCTCTAGAGCCTTATTCTAGCCTTGATTTCCTAGCAGATGTGCATCCTAAGCACCTGTCACATACGTTAAAATAAAGTCAATACATATAATGTAAAGGTGAGCATACAAGTTTGATAATAACATATAGAGTTTGAATTTCGTTTACGCATAACCAGCACCTACACATAGAGAAATGAAGCACGTTAGTTATCGACATAGATCCATCGATACCAATGACTGCGGGTTGACTGCCTGAGGCAGTTCGCAATACATGATTACCACCGTAATCCATGCAAGTAATTGTCCTTAACAACCCCTGCGAACAGGTGCTGAGTCCAAACTATAGTACTATCGTTGCTAAGGCAGGTAGACAGTATTCCATGTGTAAACATAACAAACAAGCATTCATAAGCCACGTATAACATGCATTAATGGTTAGCGTTCAAATAGTAATGAGTAGTGTGTTCGATGTGATTTGAATAGTTGTAACGTATGTAGCACCCAAAAGTGCGTAAAGCAAAAAGGGATCGAGTATACTCACAGCGGTTGATGGATTGAAGGGAGCGCTTAGCGAGTAAGGTTAGCCTGAATAGTTTGATAGCATAGCGATAAGTGGCGCGTAAAACGGTGCAAAGTATCAGTGGCTCGGACAGCAGTTCGGTCGGATGGTAATCCGATCGGACGGCTTGTTCGTGCGGATGACAATCCGTTCGGATGGTCATCCGGTCGGACAGCTTGTCCGGTCGGATGACTATTCGAGTGGATTGTTTCTTCCTATGAGAAGGAGGTGTTTGTGTATGATGGCTTGACTTTTGAAGTTTTCGTTGTAGTATTTTGAAAACATCGAAGTATCTCTATCCTTCAAGTCGGTCGATTGGACAGTCAGTCGTGCGGATGACAATCCGCTCGGATGGTCATCCGGTCGGACGGTAGTCCGGTCGGACGACGACTCTAGTGATGAGGTTACTTAGTGGGAACAAATTCATAGCAGAAGAGTCACTCGGTCGGATGTCCATCCGACCGGGTGGCAACCCTGTTAATGAACATGTTGAAAATTGTTTAAGTCTTTAAACTCCTAGTATCTCATGATCCAAAGAGTAATCCGGTCGGATGGTAGTCCGATCGGATGGCAATTCGTTCAATACTCAAACTTCAGATAAAGTTGATTAAGTGCAGGACCCAAAGTGTGATCCGTTCGGATGGCAATCCGTTCGGGTGGCCTATCCGCTTAGGCAGTAGTCCGGTCGGATAGCACTCCGTCCCGGTTGCTCCGTCCGTCTTACACTAGGTCGTTTTGTTTATTAATCGTTTTATCGAGACGTTTTGACAATGTGTTAACCAACAGGATCCCATCTTGACCCAAGTGACCTGATCGACTAGGAATCACCCTAGTTCGGCCAGTTAACCGGTTCAAGACGGTTGTTCTTGTTTAACCCGAAATCGGTGGTCTCGTGAGTAGAATTCAGATCTTGAGCTAGCACAACACTAAGAATGAGCAGGAGACTAGAACAAGGCCCGATTCTATCGGGTTTGAGTGCATTGAGTGTAAAAGCGTTGAAAGAAAGTTAGGAACCATCTTTCAATCCTTTTTCACCGTGAATGTGTTTAGATCTATGTGAGATCTTTGTTTATTTGTGGGGAAATCGGTTAGATCTAAGTTGTTCTTGGTGGATTGGGGCCAAAACATGAAGTTCTTCAAGAACTCATGATGACGTCATCCTAGAACACCTCAAATCTAGTGATTTCATGGTTAAAAGTTAAGATTCAAAAGATAGAAAGGTGTAGGAGTGCGTGTAGATCAAGAAAGTACAAGATTTAGGACGAGATCTTACCGGAATCAAGAGAAATCGAAGAAAAGGTGAGGAGCACGAGCTGGTCGGTCAGAGAGTTTCCAAAAGTAGAAAGTTTGAAAGTGACATGGGTATTTATAGAGTTACCCAAAGAGGAAAGAGTGAGTCGGTCGGATGGTACCCCGCCCGGATGACTATCCGGTCGGATGGCATCTTGGCACCACGACCAAGTGGCAGCTCGGTCGGATGGCTATCCGGCCGGATGGCACTTGGTTCGTGTGTTCGACGCGGCGATTTTTGCTGATTCGATTTTGATTGCGATTAGTGCGAATGCGATGGAGTTTCCTATTCAAATTACTTTTAATCCCGATCATTCATATCTCACACTATTCCTTCTCCACTAATTATCATAGTTTGATTACGATTGAGTTCGATTGCGTTTCGAGTTCGATTGATTGCGTTTCGATTGATTCCCACACATACATAAATTAAACATGCACAAGTAACACATAAGGCACACACACACGTATACAAATAACCAAAATGCGTATTTTGAGTTGCGATTCGATTCGATGTCGGTTGATTAACATAGTTTGATTATCGTTCTAGTTAACTTTATCGCATTGTTACCTTCTATAGTTCACAGTCGTAAGTCGATTAATTTAGGGAATAACATACGTCGATTATTGTAATTATTGACACTTACTCCACATAATACAATACATAAAAGAAATTCACTACAAGACAAGTTGCGCGAAATCGGTCGTTGACTTTGACCTTGACTTTGACTTTGAAAACACGGGGTGTTACACTTTTAATGATTATTGCATGTCTGTAGGAATTATTGTTGAGCACCCTGTTGCTCATGTGCACACACAAAATGGTTTAGCTGAATCATTAATTAAACGTCTACAACTAATAGCTCGACCATTAATAATGAGGACAAAACTTCCTGTATCCGTTTGGGGTCATGCAATCTTACATGCTGAATCATTAATTCGCATAAGACCAAGTGCAAATCATGAATACTCTCCCCAACAAATTGCATCTGGCCAACAGCCAAATATTTCCCATATTAGAATTTTTGGATGTGCAGTTTATGTCCCAATTGCACCACCACAACGCACAAAAATGGGACCTCAAAGAAGATTGGGAATATATGTTGGATATGATTCACCTTCTATAATAAGATATCTTGAACCTTTCACAGGTGATGTCTTTACAGCACGGTTTGCTGATTGTAAATTTAATGAAACAACTTTCCCTGTACTAGGGGGGAGAATAAAGATAAAAATAAGGAAAAGGATGTCACATGGTGTGAACCTTCATTATTATATCTGGATCCAAGAACTAAACAATGTGAGACAGAGGTTCAAAAGATAATACACTTGCAAGAAATTGCAAATCAATTGCCTGATGCATTTACTGATATAAATAGGGTTACTAAATCTCATATACCAGCTGTTAATGCTCCAGCTCGAGTTGAGATCCCTAATAAGGCAATAGATAATAATATGACTGATGAGTCTCAGAAACGTTTAAAACGTGGAAGGCCAATTGGTTCGAAGGATAAAAATCCTCGAAAAAGAAAAGCGCTTATAAATGAAATTGACCAAAAAGATAAAAATCTTGATCAAGCGGTAAATACCGAAACCTCTCATGAGGAAGATGTTGATGATACTAACAAAGAGATATCAATCAATCAACTATGGTCATACACATATAATATGGAACCGAGATGAAATGGAAAATGTGGATGAAATATTTTCATATTCGGTTGCCAGAGAGATTATGAGCGGAGATAATGCTCCTGAACCAAAGTCTGTCAATGATTCTAAAAATAGACATGACTGGGGAAAATAGAAAGATGCTATGCAAGCTGAATTAAATTCATTAAACAAACGAAAGTTTTTTGGGCCTATTGTTATCACACCTATGGCAATAAAGCCTGTAGGGTATAAATGGGTTTTCGTACGAAAACGAAATGAGAAAAATGAGATTACAAGGTATAAAGTGAGACTTGTAGCTCAAGGTTTTTCACAAAGGCCAGGGATTGACTATGAAGAAACATATTCTCCCGTGATGGACGCGATAACCTTTCGATACTTAATCAGCTTAGCAATATCTAAAAAGTTACAAATGCATCTTATGGACGTTGTTACAGCTTACTTATATGGATCACTTGATAGTGACATATATGAAAATTCCTGAAGGATTTAAACTCCCTGAAGCGTTAAGTTCAAAACCCAAAGAAATGTATTCGATCAAACTACAAAGGTCTTTATATGGGTTGAAACAATCTGGGAGGATGTGGTACAATCGTTTGAGCGATTACTTGATAAGTAAAGGTTATACAAATAATCTTATCTGTCCATGTGTCTTTATTAAGAAGACAACGTCAGGATATGTGATCATAACTGTATATGTTGATGATCTAAATATAATTGGGACTTAAAAGGAAATTCATGAAGCAATTATTCTTTTAAAGAAAGAATTTGAAATGAAAGACCTTGGAAAAACCAAATATTGTATTGGTTTACAAATTGAACATATGAACAATGGAATACTTGTTCATCAGATGAATTATAATGAAAAGCTATTGAAACGTTTCAATATGGACAAGGCAAATCTTTTGAGCACCCCAATGGTCGTTAGATCACTTAATGTTGAAAATGATCATTTTTGTCCTTGTGATGACAACGAAGAAGTTCTTGGTCCAGAGACACCATACCTTAGTGCAATTGGAGCACTTATGTATCTTACTAACTGTACAAGACCTGACATTTCTTTTGCAGTTAATTTGTTAGCAAGATTTAGTTCAGCTCCCACTAAAAGACACTGGAATAGGATTAAACATATTTTTCGATATCTTCGAGGTACTGTTGATTTAGGCTTGTTTTATCCTAACGATTGAAAAGAAGGGTTAGTTGGTTATGCAGATGCAGGTTATTTATCTGATCCCCATAAAGCAAAATCTCAAACTGGATACATATTCAAGACTGGAGGAACTGCAATTTCATGGCGTTCTCAGAAACAAACACTTGTTGCAACATCTTCAAATCATGCCGAAGTCATTGCACTACATGAAGCTTCAAGAGAATGTGTATGGTTAAGATCTATGACACAACACATACTAACATCTTGTGGACTAGAGAAAAACATAAATCCAACTCCAATCTATGAAGATAATGCAGCTTGTGTCACGCAAATGAAGGAAGGGTATATCAAAAGTGATAGAACAAATCATATACCACCAAGATTCTTTGAATATACTCGAGACCTTATGAAAGACAATCAAGTCGAGATGAGATATGTCCAATCCAGCAACAATTCAGCCGATCTTTTCACAAAAGCACTACCTACAGCAACTTTCAGGAAACACGTTCATGATATTGGGATGCGACATGTACAGAAAATGTGATAATCCACACATGACAATTTGAGGGGGGAGCATTATACACGTTGCATATTTTTTTTCCTTAGCTATGGTTTTATCCCACCGGGTTTTTCTTAGCAAGGTTTTTAATGAGGCAACATATCTGATCCACTGTGTATAATACAAGCTGCACTCTTTTTCCCTTAGCTATGGTTTTGTCCCAATGGGTTTTCCTAGCAAGGTTTTTAACGAGGCAGTATTTCAAAGCTAAGCACCAAAACAGAAGAACAACATAAAACAAAGAGCTAATGATTTATTCATCAAATAAATAAATGGGCATATGTCTGAGGGGGAGTATTATGAATTATTAGAGATAGTGGCAGACATAGACCCCACCAGTTTTGTTTTATTTCTTTTTCTTTTCTATATAACGAATGTAATATATTCGATAGAAGGGTGAATTGTGAAAAGAAGAGAGGAATATAGAGAAAGATATATTGAGAAAGTTTTAATCTCAATCTCTTTGTTTTATAACACTACCTTATTTTTATAGCTTACGTTTATAATACCAACCCTTTAAAAATGGGTCATTTTTAGTATTGATCAAAATGGAGGGCTTGGGTTGACCCACAAACAATTCACCCACTCATAACATTTCATATACATAATTGATGTATAGATTTTGGATAATAGTCAACTCATTTGACCCATTCCCTTTTTAGTTATTTCTTGTTTACCCGTTACCCAACCCGTTTGACATCCCCATTTTATCAGATGTACACAGTATGCACAATGAACATAAATAAATTCAATTACGAACCTTAATTATGTAACAACTTTTTTAGAGAGACATACCAAGGGTATTTAAGGGAAACTCTTATTTAGATACTCTAGAGTCCTAGATTCTCCTAAACTCTAACGTACTTAACAAGGGTAGAAATGTAAAAAATCAATGCCAAACAAAGCAAACACAGAAAAGCAGCGCCCAAACCCTCCACGGTTTGACGGGATCAGACATTACTGAACCCACATTGACTGCTACTGTGTAATTTCCAGCATCCTCGCTTATTTTAGCACATTAAATTCGCTTAATATTCTAATCCCAAATGACCCCATTGGACATCAGCATTCATACTTGTCTCGACACATAATATAGCTTAAAGTTTAACCAACTCGGCACAAAAAATAGTTAAAAATTTAACCAACACATGACCTGGTATCACAGCCACACGAACACTTGTTTCCCAGCAAATGTGCCCGTTACCCAACCCGTTTGACATCCCCATTTTGTCAGGTGTACACACTATGCACAATGAACATAAATAAATTCAATTACGAACCTTAATTATGTAACAACTTTTTTAGAGAGACATACCAAGGGTGTTTAAGGGAAACTCTACAATTACCTCTAAGTGAAAATACTCAAAATAGAATCATTCGTTAATCCATTGGTGATTGTAGTACCTCTAAATAATCTGTTAGTGAAAACTTAAAAAAAATGTTATAATTGACCATCCTAATATAATTTTTGCACCAGTATTTAAAATAGTAATCAGTTAAAATTCTGATTTTTAACAACTAAAGCTTTCATCCAAGCCCATACTAATCAAGTTCGATGTAACCCGTTTACATTTTGTTTCGATGTAACTTCTAATCAAGTATAGCGCATACTACCCTCCCAAGTCCCAACTTAGCAGCCCATTTTCATGTTGGTTAACTTAGAATACTTTTTCTTCCAAAACTTTTTTTTTACCGGAAAAAGATTCTACGATTATATAACAGGCCAGTGAATTTGTAAAACTCGAATAAAATTACCCCAGTTAGATATTGACCCGTTTGAATAAATACGGGCAGAGTAATTTTTTTAATACCAAACAATGCAAACACTGAAAAACAGCGCGCTAAAAGCAACAATCAAACCCCGGTCGATTGACTAACAAGTCATAAATGGATCATTTTTAGTATTGGTCAAAATGGGGCGGCTTGGGTTGTCCCGCAAACAATTCACCCACTGATAATATTTCATATACATAATTGATGTATAGATTTTGGATGATAGTCAACCCATTTGACCCATTCCCCTTTTAGCTATTTCTTGTTTACCCGTTACCCAACCCGTTTGACATCCCCATTTTGTCAGGTGTACACAGTATGCACAATGAACATAAATAAATTCAATTTCGAACCATAATTATGTAATAATAACTTTTTTAGAGAGACATACCAAGGGTATTTAAGGGAAACTCTTATTTAGATACTCTAGACTCCTAGATTCTCCTAAACTCTAACGTACTTAACAAGGGTAAATATGTAAAAAATCATACCAGTTATACCATTGGTTACAAAGTTCCAATTAACAACCCTGGGCTCCACTGCAGTGAGAACCTCAAGGAAGAAAGTCCCATTAATTAGAAAGGGTTTTATCCTGCATAAACCATTTAACAAAAACAACAAAAAAGGTAATCAATTAACAACCAGTGACAAAGAAAGATTAATAAATCAGTAACCAAAACTTGTTTAATATTTGACCTTGCAGCTCTCCATTTCTAAAGTTCTGCTTATGCTTTTTTACTTTTCGATTCACCCACTTCAAAATATAATCATTAGTTATCTCATTAGTTATCTCATGGTTGCCAGATTTCAATTGGTTTAAAAGTTGAAGCATATTAAACTGACCCCATATTAATAGTATAAACTATTTTCAACATGACAACTACATACATAAACTATCTGATTACCCCACCTTGATAGCTTCCATATCCACCGCCTCGGTTCCCATATCCGCCCCTGTTCCAGCCACGACCTCTGCCTCCTCTTATCCCGCCACCTTGACCACGGCCCCTGTTGTTATAATAGTTTCTTCCACCTTCATTTACTGCATTGTATGCTTGTTGTCTTTGATAGTTGTTATATTGTGGCCTCGGTCTCTCTACATTGAGTGGAGCTTGGTACCTGAGCCATGAAGCATGTTTACATCAATAATGTAAGAGCGTAAAAGCTTATTATTAGTAAAAAAATTAAAAGATGGTGAAAAAGGCTCATGTGATACTTGTTAAAGTGTTTAAAAAAAGAACCATTACAAGATACGTTAGAACTCACCCCCGGTGAATTCTTGTTTAGTTCCTCAGTTGACAAGGTAATGGAAATCATCGACACCTGGCGAGTCATCTCCACATTGTATTTCATTTAACAAAAAGTACTTATAAGATCTTGTCAGGAATCTTGAAACTTAAAAACACGAGCATACGAGGGAGTAACAAATATGGGACCTGCGGTAGAAGGCCCTCTTCAATCGGTTCCCATACGTCGGTTATGCTTACTGAACTGATGCTAGTATCTTGATGCAATCTAGGAATGTTTCTCTGTTTGAAATACAAGTGTCTTATTACTTGTGCACAATAAAAAATAAAAAAGAGAGCAATCAAATACAAACAAATAAATTGAGTAGCAATCCTTGATAATCTCTGCAATGGCTACTGTGTTGCTGATTGCTTGTCCCATTCCTTTCAACATAATTTCTTTCCCGCGCCTCAGTTATCACACCTTAAAGATCAAATCGATTAACATTCCAACCAAGCAACATACACATTTGTTGCATAGCCAAATATCTGTTAACGCCTACTAAGCTCTTACCGCTTTTAAGGCAATTAACTTTTCAAACGTAATATCAATCATACGACACGAAGAAGACGATTAACAAACACGTAGCCGGATACAACACACCCTAGAAAACTTAGATACAAATTTCAATTTACTTAGGATATGGGGTCACTTAGATTAGAACATAAGATTGAAAAATTAGGGTTTAGGAAACTGACCGACGACCGAGCTTTGATCAAGTGTACAACCGCCACACACGTGACCCATCGAGCAACGACACAATCGATACAGATCCACCCAACAACACTGATAAACAGATCCAAAAACTCAGCAACCTGCAAACGTAATTCAAAACCAATCGATTAATCGTATAATACATATTACCACTTGATAAACAGATCCAAAAACTCAGCAACCAAAAATCACAAAGAGGAAATCTGAAAGACGTTACGATAAAATCAAGCAAGATAACATAAAACCTGATGAATTCGAATCAAGTTGTAGAGTATCACCACCACCGCCTCCGAATCTCTCCATGTTGCAAGTTCTTCTTCCACTGGCAGCCCATGAATCCGACCTTAAGCAACATCAGCAGACAAAGCCGTACTGCATCAAGGTCCGATAACTGATCAAGAGAGCTATGAAAAACGTTTTTGAGATCCGAAACCCCCTCCTCCTAAATGTCGTATTTGTCTCAAAAGTTGATGATGACTGAATCACATTCCTGTAATGAGGCAAATACCCTAGATCGATTTAGGGTTTGATAAGGAGAATTAGGGGAAAAGAAATCGATGTGAAACTGAAAGTGAAGCATTCAATTATACACTGAAATCTCTCAATTACCCCTCTAGTGTCTTAAAAGTTTGGAGAATTCCCCTCTCAAATGGCTTTAAACACCTTGTACATGTTGCTTTAAAATTGATACATGTGACAAAATTACCATCTTGTACATCACTTTTCCTTTTTAATATATTATAGAATAATACATATTACCACTTGATAAACAGATCCAAAAACTCAGCAACCAAAAATCACAAAGAGGAAATCTGAAAGACGTTACGATAAAATCAAGCAAGATAACATAAAACCTGATGAATTCGAATCAAGTTGTAGAGTATCACCACCACCGCCTCCGAATCTCTCCATGTTGCAAGTTCTTCTTCCACTGGCAGCCCATGAATCCGACCTTAAGCAACATCAGCAGACAAAGCCGTACTGCATCAAGGTCCGATAACTGATCAAGAGAGCTATGAAAAACGTTTTTGAGATCCGAAACCCCCTCCTCCTAAATGTCGTATTTGTCTCAAAAGTTGATGATGACTGAATCACATTCCTGTAATGAGGCAAATACCCTAGATCGATTTAGGGTTTGATAAGGAGAATTAGGGGAAAAGAAATCGATGTGAAACTGAAAGTGAAGCATTCAATTATACACTGAAATCTCTCAATTACCCCTCTAGTGTCTTAAAAGTTTGGAGAATTCCCCTCTCAAATGGCTTTAAACACCTTGTACATGTTGCTTTAAAATTGATACATGTGACAAAATTACCATCTTGTACATCACTTTTCCTTTTTAATATATTATAGATTATAGATATAGATAAGAAACTGAAAAGGAACCATAAGTAAATTCTAAAGGGAACCCATAAACAAAAAAAGCCTTTGTTCCACTGGTTATGTCCGCGCTTTTCTTCCTAACTCACCTGAGTTCGAATCCCGTACCAAGTGGTTTTTGTTCCTTTTTTTTTATTTCTCTTTTAATTTTTTTTCTTTAATGTTATGTAATAAAACCCATTTAGGGTTATCAAAACACACGCCACACAGAGCCACAGAACAGGTAACGAACAGAGAAACAACATCAACAATTCAGCCAGCTCCACCTCTCCGCCGATTGCTGCCGTCTGCCCGCCGCGACGTCTTCCTCTCCGCTGCTCGGCTGCTCCGCCTCCGCCAATTGCTGCCGACACTTTGTTTTTCTTATACGAATCAGCGATTAAGGTTAGAATTTTGATTACATCAGTCATTATAGTTTGTTATACATCTGTTTGTTTAATTGTTTTACATGTTTGTTTAATTGTTTTACATCAGTGATTTCAGCTTTTGATGTTTTATGTATGTTTTAAACTTGAATTTGGTAGTTAATATCAGTGATTACAGTTTGTTATACATCTGTTTGTTTTATTTAAGTTAATATTGCTGCTGAAATTGGGTTTTTGAGTTGAGAATAAACAGGTTTTGATGTATGTTTATTATGTGATGAACCTTACCCGATCCGAACTGATCGAACCGACCCGAAATTCTTTATGTTCAGTCACATGAAATTGGAGTATCTAAAAAAGTGAACCCAGTGAAAAATATTCCTGGATCCGCCACTGGCGGTGAGTGGTTGTTGGCTGGAGAGTGTGAGTTGGAGTTTGAATGTGAGTGTGGTGATGGTATGGCAGCCGCAACAGCCGGGTTTTTGGTGACGGCATCTCGGGTTTTAAGGCGACCGGCCTCAGAGAGGAGCTGATCAATGGCATCCTCCCATGAGGGTAGGGAGTTGTTGAGGATAGAAGCAACGGTGTCAAATTCCGATGGAAGGCCTTTCACTAGATGGAGCACACGCTGCTGATCGTTCATCGGAAAATCGAGAGCATGAAGTTGGTCGGTTAAGTCACGAACTTTTTGGCAATACTCGTCAAGGCTCGGCATGGAGGCTAATGTAAGGTTGGCCAGTTCATGTTGGATTGCTTGTGACCGGGGCCCTTTGTTATTCACAAAAAGGCGTTTGACCCGTTTCCAAGCATCCAAGGCGGTGGACTCATCGGCCATAACTCGAACGAGTAGGTCGTCCGAGAGAGTGCCATAGACCCATTGCAACACAATGGAGTCTACGTTCTCCCACGCGGCAAAGTCGGCGGACTCTTTGGCCGGAGACGGCGTACCGTCGATGTGACAGAGCACATTGTATCCTTTAGCATGAAGGGTAAAGAGTTTCACCCATAAGGCATACGACACTTTGGTGCCATCGAGAGTACGAACTTTGTTCTGAATATTTGATACTGTGTAAACCGGGTGGAGGGGTTTGAGGGCAGCATCGGCTTCAGTGGTGATAAGGGTAGTGGATTTGTCGGTCATGTTGACTGAGAGTACAAAAGGCAGAGGACAACACCAATGCAAGGAAAAAAAGAAAAAGACAAGACCTGATCGAAACCAGGTGGAGGACGGCAGACAAGGGAGTGTTCGAGAACAAAACCCTAGGAGGATGATATCATGTGAAGGAGTATAATCACTTGACTTTTCTCATTAGATAATTACAAAACATGTATAGATACACAGGACCGAGATATTTACGTAAACGAATAATACAAACAAATACAAAGATATACAAAATAACAACCGAATAATTGTGGAGCACAATTATTGGTTAACACAAACCTCTATAAATACCCTTATCTTATAGATACAATGTCACCGGTGCAATATACCAAAGAGAATATGGTGGAACATCAACAGCAACTCGCAAGAAAGATTAATGAATATGGTATGCTGCTTAGCGATGGGATCGTTGATAGAGACGCACCAAAGAGTGATACGTGTGTTGAATCAAAACTAAGGTGGCTGCGATCACAAATCATAGGCGGGTTTGCTGAGATTCAGACTCCGTTTGGATCGCGTAAACTTACATATGCAGATCATACAGCCTCAGGCCGTTGTCTTCGTTACATTGAAGAATATATCATCCAGAATCTTCTTCCCTTTTATGGTAACCTAATTACATAAAATGATAAAAAGTGATTTGGATTGTTTGCACTACAAGAAAGCTGGTTGAGTTCCTATGAAAAATTTCTTAGTAAAAAAACCGTCTCGAATTCTGACACATTTACTACGCATTTCTCACGAACTATAAAACCCAAATTTTCTGACAACATATTTCATGTAGCTATGGTGTTGATAAATTTTCAGGGAACACTCACACATCTGACAACTATGTTGGCGATAGGACGATGAAAATGCTCCATGAGGCAACTGAATTTGTGAAGAAATGCTTAGGAGGAACCCAACATGATGCACTCCTTTTCTGTGGATCAGGCACTACAGCCGCTATAAAACGGCTTCAAGAAGTGTTGGGAATTGCTGTTCCATCAATCTTGAAAGAGAAAATATTGAACACATGTATAGGAAGTGAAGAAAGATGGGTAGTTTTTGTTGGTCCTTATGAACACCACTCCAACCTCCTTTCCTGGAGGCAAAGCCTAGCAGAAGTAATAGAGATCGGTCTAGACAAAGAAGGAATGATTGACATTGATGATTTGAAGGCGCGTCTAGAGTTTTATCAAGGCACTGGCCGTCCCATGCTCGGTTCATTCTCTGCTTGTAGTAATGTTACTGGAATTTGTTCTAATACGCGTTCGTTAGCTTGCTTGCTTCACGAGTTTGGAGCCTTCGCATGCTTTGATTTTGCAGCAAGGTATTAATTTTAATAATTTGCACAATCTATATGTAATAACCAAATTATGTTAGATGTGAAACCGACTGATACATTAATGTTGAATGCATAAAAGTGGCCCATACGTGGAGATTGACATGAGATCGGGTGCTATTGATGGCTATGATGCCATAACCTTAAGCCCACACAAGTTTCTAGGCGGACCTGGATCACCAGGGATTCTTCTGATGAACAAGGCCTTATACCAGCTGAAATATGCTCCCCCTTCGACCTGCGGAGGTGGGACCATTAACTACGTTAATTTCTTCGATGAACAGGTATTATTATTTAGAACGATAATTTACATACTTTATAATTCTACTACTAAACTAATCCTGTTTGTCCAACACCTTGGACCTTTAATTCGTCGATGAAACTAAAAGTGTAATTTTTTTAATAAAAATATGAGGATTTATGCATGATATTGTAGGACACACTATACATTAATGACATTGAAGAAAGGGAAGATGCTGGGACACCCCAAATTATTCAACGAGTAAAAGCAGCATTAGCCTTCCAAGTTAAAGAATACATCAAATGTGAAGTTATTGCGAAGAGAGAACATGACTACATTGAAAGGGCGCTAGAGAGGCTTGCGAAACTTTCCAACGTATGGGTGTTGGGAAATAGCAAAGTAGAGAGACAAGGAATTCTCTCCTTCCTCGTTCACACAACTACAAACTCTAATAAGAGAGACAAGCCTCTTAATGGTACTTTTGTCGCTAAGCTTCTCAATGACCTCTTTGGCATCCAAGCTCGAGGAGGTTGTGCTTGTGCTGCACCGTATGGTCATTTTTTGCTTGGTATCGACCAAGTACATTCACTTACAATGAAAGATGCAATCAAAAAGGTAAGTCATATTTCTAGATTTCTTCGTTGTTCATAAGCCGAGCCGAGTAGGCTCAATTTCTTACCGAGCCGAGCCGGCTCGGCTCTGTTTCAAACCGAGCCATATTAAGCGAACTTTTTTCCGAGCTAAATCCGAGCGAGCTCCGAGCCGCGAGCTTTTTGGACAGCCCTATTCATATTACTGTAAAATATTTTATGCAAAAATTATGAAATATGTAATTTTAACATTACATAATCCACATAGCGTCCAACCTTTTAATTTTACAAAACTATGATTTGTGATGACGATTTGTCCTCTAAGGAAAGAGGAAAACATAGATTTTTTTAAAGGTAGTTTGGACAAGTTCTTATGGTTTTTTAGTCAACTTTTGGTACTAGTTGTTTATGAGAATTTTTGGACAAGTTTTTATGGTTTTTTAGTCAACTTTTGGAACTAGTTGTTTATGAGAATTTGCTAGTTACACTTGCGGATGTGGTCCCTTTTTCAAACTTCATGATGAGTTGGAAAACATGTATCAACATAAAGTCTATTCACATCCGTGAGTTCAACTAGAGGATCCTTATAAAACACCATTCACATATGTTAGTTCAACTAGTGGATTATATAGAATTAAAACAATCTCCTAAAATTGACCAAAAACTATGAAAAATCTCCATACCACCTAAAGATAATAAAACTAGAAAAATCATATGAGTTTATCATATATTTTATTTATTTATTGCTTTTCTTCCATTGGTAGGGCTATATTGGAGTAAAGGTGGGTTGGACAAGAGTAAGCTTTCCATACTACATGTCTAATGAGGAACATGAATACATTCTAGCTGCAATTGAATTTGTAGCTGTTTATGGACAAAGATTTCTTCCCCTATATCACTTGAACTGGAATACAGGCAGTTGGACATTCAAGACTAATACTTTCCAGGAGTCTTGTCTCAAAGAGAAAGACTGTAAGCTTTGTGCTTCATTTTGTAGCACTACTGTATCACAAGCTGTTAATAAATTATCAAATATTCAACAGCAGGTGATAGATTGTAAAATAATGGAATTTGACAAGTACACATGCTATTTAGAGGTTGCAAAGCACGTAGGGAACATACTTCTGGAGTTTCCACCTCATCGTAGACTTCCCAAGGACATAGATCCCAACTCTGTGTTTTTTCATGTGTAGTTTCAAATCTAGGAGGTGGAAAGAGAATCATAATTGGCCTGCTAGTTACAAGTATATATGTTGATATATTAAATTAATCCATGTTAGTAATTATTCACATTATTTGTATTAAATATGGCTGTGGAGTTAGCGTTGTTTAAAACATATGTATTACCAATATAATGGAATAAAGTAACATTTTTTGTTTAAAAAGAAGTGGTGATGATTTTTCAGTAATTATTACCATTTATTTAAAGTGTGACGCGTGTGGGCCCATTTGGGCCGTGTATGACCCGTAACTTTTTAATAGGCATAAGGCCCGTAGTCCTAGAAGTAAGGCCAACAAACCTCATATTTGGATTTGTCTCGTCGAAACAATCAAGATTGATATATTATAAGTCCCGTAACGCATTTTCTAACTCAAGATCTGTCTGTTTGAAGTTCATGCTCTTCCTTGCCACACTGTTATGCTTAGTTTTTCCTTGTTTCTTTAGTTTTTCACCCATGTGCTCGTTTCTTCATGATTTAGACTCGTTTTCACTACTTTTGCACCTGAACACCTTTAAAACACCAACTATAAGTACTAGCTAAAATCCACTAAAAACAACTAATAAACTATACAAAAATGATACAAACTATATAGGAAAATAGATGTGTTATGCACCACATCAAGAACCTCAAAAGATTAAAGCTATACAAGACTAGTTAACTCCCACTAATGTTAAACATTTAAGGGGTTTCCTTATTTTGGTTGGGTATTACATACGTTTTATCAAGTCATTTGTGCCTATGTCTAATTTACTCAAGAAATGCCTTTTGTGGCATGAAGAGGCGCAACAACCCATTGAGGCCTTGAAAACAACTTCGTGTACTGCCCCTATTCTAGTTTTACCGATTTTTCAAAAGTATTTGTGATAGAAATTGTTGCCTCAGCCAAAGATTGGATGCAGTCTTAATATAGGATAAGCATTATTTCTTTCATTAGGAAGGCTCTCTCTATAAGACAACAATCTTTACCTAAAAAGGAACTTTTAGCTATTCTCTTGGCTTTAAAACAGTGGCCCCTCATCTTATAGTGAAGTATTTCATTTTAAAGACAAATCAACAAAGTTTGAAACATTTGTTATCTCAAAAGATAATTATACCTTTACAACAAACTTGGTTGTCGGATATGATTATGAGATCTATTATAAAAAAAGGTTGTGATAATAAGGTGGCAGACGCTCTATCTCGGGTGCAAGGGTTGGCACTATTACACATGGCTATTAGACTATCCCCATTCACAACCCAACCCAACCCAACTTTCAATAAAAAATTAATTTCTCTTTCTTCCACCTACACAACTCAACCCAACCCAACCTTTCACACCCATTAACAACCCAACCTAACTATTTTTTTATTAAATAAATATGACTTAGGTTAATAATTTATTCTATAAAATTTATATAAATGATAAAAATGTTTATTATTTAAACTTTAAATATTTAAAATAAAAAAAAGTTATTAAAAATTAAAAAAAGAAATATCACATAACAACTTAATGTAAAATTACAAGGACATAAAATAGAAATTACATAATCATTCCTCATTGGAAAATTTTTGCCATATATGCTCAATCAAATCGTTTTTTAGAGCGATATGAGTTTCTCTGTTGCGAAGTTGTGCCCTATTAGTCATATAACTAGATAGGTCTGCAATTCGTTCAGTGGAGTATTGAAAAGATTGTCCATCATCTTCAACAGAGCTTGTTCGTTGCTGGTTTGTAGGCGTATCATTTAGAAATTCAGATGGATCATAATAGTGAAGGTATGTGTCCCGTTCATCCTCAACAAAAGTTTGGAAACGAAGAACTCATGGTAGGAAATACAAAAGAGATTAGAGATATGGAATTCAGAATGGATATGAAACTTTGTTATGTTTTGTACAATATTTATAATACATCTAAAAATCTTAGATATTTTTTTATAAATCCCTTTTAAATTGGATAATGTTAGATTTTTAGATAATAAATTTTATCAAGAAATCTAACAAACCAATAGAATGTTGACATGTGGCAAATAAGATAATGTTAGATAAAAAAACAATTAAAAAAACATATCATTTTTTTATAAAATTTATATCTGCATGTTCACAAAAAAATAAATAAATAAACAAGACTGTTATTTTAGATTTTTAAAAACAGTAAAATTTTATAAGTTATTAGATATAATCTAATTATACTTATAATTAATTATGTTAAAAGAAAAAAGGAAAAAAATTAATTATATCAACCATTGGAATGTTGACATGTGGCATGACAATTATGAGAAACAATGTCACAACCTGGGTCGTGGGTTAGACCAGGTTGTTGATATTAATTGAATTTTTCTTTTTCTTTTTATTATTTTCACAACCTAGGTTGATAAAATGTCACCAATGGGGATAGTCTTAGTTCCCTTGATCCTATTTTATGGTAAAGGATACAAACTGCTTGGCAGACTGATAAAGTTGCTCAGAAATTGATCATTCAAATGTAGCAGTGGAAGAATTCTAAAACTAATACATGGGATGGTATTGCGTTAAAAAGGAAAGTCAAAGCTGCTTATTCCTAATGATAATCAATAGAGAAATGACATCATCTCTTATTGCCACTCTTCTTCTGTTGGTGGTCATTCTTGATTCAAAGCTACTTTAGTTAGGCTAAAAGAAGTTTTCTACTAGAATGGGTGTTCTAAAGATGTTCACAGATTTGTTAAAGACTGTACAATATGTAAAAGGGCTAAAGATGAGACCATTTCTACCCTTAGGTTGTTACACCCATAACATGTTCCTAAAACAATCTTCAGTGACATTTCCAAGAACTTGATTTCAGGTCTTCCTAAAAGTCATGGAAAAGATACTGTGTTGGTGGTGGTTAATAAGCTAACCAAATATGATCATTTCATCCCTTAACACTTCCCTTTACTGCTTGCTGCTCACATTGCTAAAGTATTCATTTTCAAGCTTCATGGTTGTCCTACTACAATAGTATCATACATGGATCCTATATTCTTAAGTCATTTTTGGCAGGAACTCATGCCAATATGAGGGATAACTCTAGCATTTTCAATTGCCTCTCACCATCAATCGGACTCGAAAACTGAAGTATTGAACAAATGCCTTAAATCTTACCTTAGATGTATGTCTATGGACCAACCTTTACAATTGTCTAAATGGTTACCTCTAGCTCAATGGTGATACAATAACACCTACCATTCTGCCATTAAAATGTCCCCATATGAAGCTATATATGATCTTAAGCCCTCATTACACATTCCTTATATTTCGGGTGACACACAAGTGGCTGGAGTAGAAGACTTGCATAGAAACAGGGAAACTATGATTAAACAGCTGAAAGCTAACGTGGAAATGACCCGGAATCGCATGAAGCAAGTTATCGAAGCTAATCGATCAGAAAGAAACTTTGACATTGTAGTTTGGGTATATGTAAATCCAGGGGCGTACCCACCCTAAGCCAAGGGTGGGCGGGCGCACCCCATGAAAAAAATATTTTTTAGTGTTATTTTTCGCCAGAAATCCCGACCGCACCCCTTAGAATTTTTCAGCCGCACCCCTTGAAAATTATCAACCGCCCCACTTAGAAAAAAAATAATTATTAACCACTTATTCACTTAATTATTTAATCCAATCAAAGCCCAATCTGCAATCAATTTTTATTAACACAAGCCCAAACCCAACCTAAAGAAATTTGAACTAAATAAAATTACCCAAACCCGTCCACCCATTCCATTTCCAAATCCCGCCCAAAAAAAAAACTCCCAGCGCCTTGACGCCACTGCTCACAACCTGTTGGCTTTTTTTACCTGAAAAACCAAAATTCCGGTTGGAACGACCCATATTACGTCAGAATTCCAACATAGAACTAGTATGGTTTATTTATTTATTTATTTTGTTTTATATGATGATTATGAGAAAATATAGATGTGTAAGGGTTTAATCTTTTTATTTTTTTTTTTTTGATTTTTTTGTTGTTCTAGACTTGTAGTTAAATGATTTTGTTGTTTTATTTATAGCTTTGTTTGTTTAAATGATTAGTTACAAGTAATCAACATTTAATATTAGGGCTTGAATGTTTAAAAATATAATTGGAAGTTATGGACTATGGTTGAACATGATTGTTTATTTTGTTTAAATGTTTAGTGTTGTTTTATTAACTTATGGAGCAAATTATATGTGTTAGGAACAATGAGTAAGAATGTAATGAACTTATGACGTGTTTAGTATCTTTAGAAGATATTTTGGATATATTTCAAAAAAAAAAAAAGCTGTAGGGCACAATTTTAAATACGTTTGTAATTTGTAATGACGTTTGACGTGTTTTTGATGATTTATAAATTAGAGTTTGATATTATTTTGTCTTACATAATCCGGCCCGACCCGCTATGAACCGGTATTTTTATACAGCTAGGGCCTAAAATCTTTGAAAATATTCCGCACCTCCTAGAAAAAATTCATGGGTCCGCCACTGTGTAAATCTGCAACCTTTTGTTCAGACTACTCTAAAAAACCATAGGCAAAATAAGCTAGCAACTCACTTCTATGGACCCTTCTTGATCATTGAGATGTCAATAGTTAGGCCACTCGGGGCGGGTACGTGATAATATCACGGAAACAAGTTCGACGCGTTATATCCCACCGCCGGTCCATACTTCAACGCGTTAATCTTCCACGGAAACCGATTTTCGTGATGTATTCAACGCGTTATGGTTTATTTTTGTGAGGGTATTTGTTGGTTGGGGGGAAATTGTTGGGTGTGGTGGTGAGTGATGACCACCCAGCCTAAAAAAGGTTGTGAGTGATGAAAAAATGGTTGATGACATGGCGGAACTTGATTGGTGCTTGTGAGTGATAGAAACTTTCACTAGTTAACCACCCCGAGTGGCCTTATAATTCAAGGACTTAGTTGTAATTGTTCAAATTTGTTACGGCTGTTAATTTATAAAGTGGTTGAGGTAGTCAACAATCCCGACGACATGAAATTTATATAGAAGACACCACTTGATACACATTTTATAGTCAGAAAATCAACACCATATCATCATTGAATAACTTACTTATAAACCCTTGAGCAAACATCTTAACCCTAGTTAGTGTTGGTAACCCAAATCACAGCCACATACCATAAAAACCAAAAATCTAATCTAACTACTATAATAAAATCCCAAACCATACATCGGATATTTCGTTCCAAAATAGAAGATGGTGGAGAAGGATGATGATAACAAGGGTTTGAGAGGTATATTTGTGTTTAATTGTTTACTTTATGTATTTGTTTTTTATGATTTTATAACTGTTTGTTGATTTAATTTTGTATTTAAGTTATTTTAACAATTAGTATTGGTTTTTTGTGTTGTAGAATGTAGATAGTTATTATTTGATTGATAGTATAGCTAGCATATACGATGGGAATAGTGATGGATAAATGGTTGGCTTTTATGTTGATTTCTCTTTAGGTTACACAGTTTGAATGTGTTATATGTTGGTAATTAGGATAAGTAATGGATGAATGTATCTGTTTAGTATATTCTATCATACGAAGCTTCTGCAGGAGACGTGTGTGCTGAGTATTGTTATAGTGTTACCACATGATTGTATGGTGGATATTGAATGATATTATGATAATGCATTACTTTGAAAACACTGTCTTGTAGCCTAATATCTTTTGAATAAAAAATCAATTAATCGCTATGTGTAACTTTTCAATCAAGATAGCCCTAAATTCCGATGTTGATTCTTGCGACAAACGTAGACGCTTCAAAATAATAAATACCACAAAGTTTCGTTGTCGCATTTGTTCTTCTATTTCATTATGTTCTTTTTTTAAAGGTTATAGGTTAAGAAACAACCGGTGTTGAACGCTTGAAATTATATATAACCTGAATATTTATTAAGAATTTTTAGGTTAGCTGTAGGAATACATCTTAGGGTTCATATTACCAAAATCATAGCATATGGTCAGTTGAAGTTACCAGAGTCTGATGTTCCTTTCCATCCATGAAGGGTTGTTAGTTTTGTTTACCTCATGTTGCCAATGGACTTTTTTTTTTTTTTTACTTCAGTGTTGTTTAACGTGAAAGAATTCAACATGTAAAAAGCATGAGTAAAACAATAAAAATCGGGAACAGAAAAATTACTAGATGAGTTACGACTTGATTTTCTTTTGCATTCCATTTTGAAATCACTCTTAACAAATAATGGGTGATTAAGATAACTTGGACCAATAGTTAAAAGCTAAACTTTATATTAAAAGTTGCAATTTGATCATGCTCTACTGAAACAAAAAAGGAGGTTTTCTCACAGTTCTATAGTAAGTGGTAATTGCATAAAATGATAACTTTGTTTCAATTTTTTTGTGACCGTGAGAACCCATTACGAGTATATTCACAGACCCACCAATACCATGCTACCCATTGGGGTCAAGTCAAACGTAACTTACGTTGGCATGTGACCTTCAAGGGGGTTATCGGCAAAATACCAGTCGAAACTATATTCACTTAGCACTCTGTCACCCCTTGAAGGTTACTTTGTTTTTCTCTTTGTCTTGTAATTAGGGCTGAGTGTGCATGCAATCCTGTTCGATACTTTGTTATCGCATCAGCACAAAGATTTGGGAGTGGATGACAATAGTCATTTAAATGTAAGCTCAAATGGAGAGATTTTCTGAGTCAAACAACGTAGAAGCACTGTTTCAACAAGAATGAGTGCATAAGTGCAGTGGGCTTGAAGCGGATGCTTAATCAGGTGGAATGGGAAGTGGCATACAAAACACAAGTAGAGGCTTTTATTAATTTACGAAGGTTGATCAAACAACGTAGAAGCAATCTTTGGTGTGTAATGGGAAGTGACATAATGTTAAGTATTCTTTTAATTTTATTTGTATAATGTTGCTTTTTTTATTATTCACTTAGCATTTTCTGTAACTTATATTCATTGGTGTTAAATAATATAATTCAATTCTTCTTGACAAAAATACAATTTACAATATTCTTTCATGGTCGAGTTAGTATTTTAAGAGGAAGTCATAATTTGAAAGATCTATTTGTAGTTTTGTCCAAATCCGTAAATGTGGTTTTGTGAATTCGGATATTTTTGAATTATAAGTGCAACTTTTCTTTTTCATTTTTATACGTAATCTATAATTTTCGTTATAAATTTTTTTTACAAGGGGGTTCCCAGATTTATTGGGTTTCCTCCTAAATTGGTGTATATGCATTATTGCCTAGTGGAGATGGATATGATCGGGTGGTTCTGCTGGTGGCACGATGATACTCCAGTGATCCGTCAGTGATCCAAATTTGCCGTTCAAAAAAATAATTTTTTTTTACAAATTTATGAATAATATCGTTTTAATTACTTAACCCGTGTAACACACGGGTTATAACCTAGTCTATACTATATAATAAAATAAATCACTTTGGAAACACTTAGGGTATCTCTTATAGATAATTATTATTTTAATTTAATCTTTTCTAATTAATTATAGATAACCTTCCTATTAAATATTATTTAGTTTAATATCTTATGGATAACTATTATTTTATTTAATCTTCTCATTTATAATATTATTTAGAGAAAATTATGATTTTGGCCCCTATGGTTATATCACTTTTACCCTTTTAGCCTAAAAAGAATTTTTTAACATCTGAGCCCCTAACGTCTTCTTTTCTAACTCTTTTGGCCCCTAACACTAACCCCATCCATTAAATGTTAGGGGCCAAAAGGGTTAAAAAAAGGCGTTATGGGCCAAAAATGTTAGAAAAAAAGACGTTTGGGGCTTAGATGTTAAAAAAATCTTTTTTGGGCTAAAAGGGTAAAAAGTGATATTACCACGGGGGCCAAAATCGTAATTTTATTATTTGATGTATAAAATTAAATTTATTCAATTTGTACAATATAAAAGGTTTTTTAAGGATATATATTTTTTATTATTTAGTACAGAAAACTACATTTATTCAAATCGTGGAATACGCATATTTTTAAAGATGTATTTTTTTTATTTGTTATATAAAATTACATTTATTCAACCCGTGTAATAAATGTGGTTTTTTAAAGATGTATTATTTTATTATTTGGTAAACAATATTACATTTGTTCAACTCGTGTAATATACATGGTTTTAAAGATATAACTTTTTTATTTGGTATATAAAATTACATTTATTCAACCTGTACAATATTGTTCTTATAGATATAACTTTTTATTATTTAATATATAAAATTTATTTATTCAACCCGTGTAATACACAGGGTTATAACCTAGTGTTCATTATTTAGTAGCATACAAAATTTCAAGAAATTCAAGATTAAATAATCAATTCTTTTTAGATATTTTTTTAAAATATCAAAGAAGATAAGAATTATCAAATTATAAGTAAAGCGATGTTTGATATACAATAGCTTGTAACCTACTAGAAAAATGATTGTAAAGGTCAAAATTAATAGCTTGTAACCTACTAGAAAAATGATTGTAAAGGTCAAAATTAAATCACCAGTGTAAAATTTTTAGAGCAAATAAATTGTTAGAATTGATGTCTAATTATCGATTATTTAATGTTACCATTGAGGTATAATTCAAAAAGTTATACTTTGAATGACGAGCAAAATATAATATTTAAGTGTTAAATATCATAGAACACAAAAGCGGATTAATTGTGAAGAAACGAGTGTTTAGCGAAATACTAGAAATATTAATTGTTTGCGAAACAATTAGTTTAATAGAAATAATTGGTGTTATTTAAATAGTTAAACGAGTAAGGATTTATTATTTAGATAGTAAATTAAAAGCCTATTTTATTAAGAATAAAATAAAGTCAATGTGTTTTGACTGAGTGGTGGATAATTGTTATTCGACGGAAACAAAGATTAGGTATTATTAGATAATAATTATGGGAGTAATTTTATTATTAGATAATAAATCAAGGTCAAAGGAATATCGACCGATAATTAGTAATTAATAAGTGATTAGTTACTTAGAGAGGACGCTAATAGTTAGTGTCTTAAATTGTAATTAAGAATTCTATAAATAAAACCTTAATCTGAAAGCCTAATTGTATCAAATACACACTACATGAGATCAATCATGCAAGATCTTTTAGCCAACGACCAACAAAATTTCTCTCTTTGACCCGCCGGAACCTTGTTTTGCTCGACGATGAAGACGGGATCTGAATAGCGTGCGATAATATCCCCCACGGGTGCAGATCATGGGATCTTGCGATGTTTCTTAGCTCCTTCGGGGAAATAGTTGGATCGTTTATTGCAAGGAAGAGAAATAAGAACGGACTCAAGTTTGGATTTGTTAGCTTTAAAGGAGATTTAGACCAGAAGGAGATGGAGAAGGGAATGCAGGGACTCAAACTAGGGGGATATAAACTCAAGATTAATCGAGCAAGATTCGCAAGGGAGAATGGAGCGGCAGAAGAAAAAAGAGACACTTCGAGTAAGGTTCAACATGAGAATAGGAGGGAGGAGATGGTTCATAATTACAACTACCAGAAGGAGGATTTTATTAGACAGGGATGTTCTTACAGTGCAGCACTTTTGAATAACAAGGGAGGTGCTAAGAGTTCGGAGGAAGAATTGGTGGATACTGATAAAGTGGTGGAAGTTCACGAGGAGACAAGTGCGTTTTTCGATTTACAAGGAAGATCGGTAGTGGGAAGAGCTAAAGACTTCACAAATCTGATCAGGTTGAAGGACAACTTAAAGGAGGCCGGAATAAGTGGATTCCAATTATTTTATTTGGGGGTAGGAACGTGATGCTTACATTCAAGGACGACATAGATGCTTCGGATTTCATCCTTAACGCTAATATGTGAAAAGAGTGGTTTGAGACTTTGGATTTATGGTCGGGTCAGTCTATGGCGTATGAAAGGCTTGCATGGTTGAAATTCTATGGCATGCCTTTGCATCTGGCAGAGAATAAGGTCTTCGACAATGTGGCATTGGTGTTTGGGAAAGTCGTAAAAGGTTCTCAGTTGTCTTTAAATGATTGGGATTTGTGCACTAACAGTTTCAGAATTCTGGTTGATTCGGGGTCAAGAATCACAGGTTCAGTAGTACTCAAATGGAAAAACAAAAGGTTTAAGGTTTGGGTGATGGAAGAATTGGATGATTGGGTTCCGGATTGTTTATTTGAAGAGGAGTGGCCAGAATTTGCTTCAGTAGCAAAGGAAGGGGATGTTGAATTGACATCGCCGGGTAAGAATATGGAAGAACAGGGTTCTGGTAATTCAAAGAACGATGATGACTTGAACGAGGACATGATGAACGAGGAGGAGGATAAAGATTATGGAGCTAGCTGTTCCAAGAATGAGGGGGTTCAAGATGTTGGTACCGGAGAAGTAGCTAGTCCGGTCTGTATGTCACCAGAATCTCGGTTTCCGGCAACGGTTCTTGAACAGTCAGGGGAATTTAATGATGAAGGTTTCCTAGGCAATGATTATCAAAAGATGTTTGGTGTCTCTAGTTTCGTTTCGGATCCCCAAATGGAGGTGGCGCCGAAAAGTAATTATGGGGACCACGTTCCACATGCTGAGGTTCCATCTAGTAAGGAATTTTTTTTTCCTTTTAGTTCCGAGGTACAGTTGGGCAGGCCCAACAAAAATGAAAGGAAAACAAGGCCCAAGATTAATAAGGTGGGACAAAGTGGAAGTATAAGCCCAAATAAGATAAACATGCCTGCGAAAAGAAGAAGGGATGAATGGGATTTTAATTTTGATCTTAATGTGCGAGCAGATATAGGTCAATCGGAGCCTCTTCCTAGGTCTCAACACTCTGTGGAGAATAACACTCTGGGGAAGCAAGATCTTCTTAATCAAGTGGGTGGAAAAGAAGTGCCATGTGAGTATCAAACTGGATCTCGTGATAGGATGGAGGATATGGAAGGAACTTCAGTCGATAAGGTTGATTTGGAAATCAGGGATACGGTTATTATCAGGAGCATTGTGGGGGTAGACCTTGGTAACCATAATGATCTCATCAGTGAAACCATCAGAGGTGAAGGTATTAATGCTGTGTATCAATGAATTTTTTGTTGGCCAATATTAGAGGTATCGCGGGGGATGCTAAGGCGTCTTGGGTTAAAGAGGATTTCTAATAAAATCAGTGCCATTGCTCTTCAGGAGACAAAGGTATCTTCCATCTCTAATTTTTTTCTAGCGAGGTATTGGGGAAACATGAATTTTGAGTCCGTGTTTTCAGCTTCAGTGGGTCTTTCGCGGGGGTTAGCCTGGATTTGGGATCCCAAAGTCATCAAGATTGAGTCTTCTTTACGGGAAAGGAACTACGTGATTTTAAAAGGAGTTATGGTAGGCAGTGGTGACGTGATTAATCTTATCAATGTTTATGCCCCTCAAAACATGGCGGCTAAGTTACTTTTGTGGGGCGAGCTGTCTAATGTCATTGATTCCTCGGCTTGTCAGTGGGTTATTGTTGGTGATTTCAACGCGGTTCGGTCTCAAGAGGAAAGGAAACGCTCTCAATTTAAGCCGATATGTACGGAAAATTTTAATAAGTTTATTTTTGATAACGGCTTGCTTGAATATCCGATGCAAGGTAGGAAGTGGAAGTTTACCTGTATTAGGGATAACGGTAAAAAGCTTAGTAAGTTAGATCGTTTTCTAGTTTGCTCAGAATTTTTTAATAAATGGCCTTCGGCGTGTGTGAGGGCTATGCCGATCCGCCATTCCGATCATTGCCCTATCATTCTTGAATTGGTGGATTTAAAATTCGGTCCCCGACCTTTTAGGGTCTATAGCTCTTAGACTGGGAAACCGGGTTTCGAGGAAGCGGTTAAAGAGGCTTTGGATAGAGTTGAATGCTTTGATCCCCCTGATTCTTGTCTCTTGTTCAAGTTCGCCAGTATTAGATCGCATCTTAAGATTTGGAGGGATGATTATTTGGCTAAAGAAAGTGAATGTGAGAAAGTTGCATTAACGGAGTTGGAGCAGTTGGAATTAGACTTGGAATTGAGGGATCTAACCGAAGAGGAAGAATGGATTACGGCAGAGAACAAGAAAGTGATTAAATAGATCGAAACCAGAAAGAACTGGGATGTTAAACAAAGAGCACGGTTAAAGTGGGCTATAGACGGCGACGAAAATTCGAAATTCTTTCATGCTAAGGTCAACAACAAGAAAGCTTCGAATAGTATTCATGGTTTATCAATCAATGGAGTTTGGAGCACCAAACCGGTAAAGATAAAAAAAAAAAAACAGTGTCACACCCCAACCGATTGCGGAATCATCGGGGCGCGGCACTGAGCGAAACAGATTGTCCAGGAATTTCCATAACAACTATCATTACCATTCAATTTAAGTTAACATGTCCCATACCATGTCTCAAATAGCAAAACAAGTTATTACAGACAAAAACTAAACAAATATTCTGTTCCGACAACTCAGATTTAAACATAACTAATTTATTTATTGGTTTCTAGGACTCCAATTCCTAGCTTCGATTTCATCACAGCACAAAGAGCAAACATGCAACCTAAGCACCTGTCACATACGTTAAAATAAAGTCAATACATAAAATGTAAAGGTGAGCATACAAGTTTGATAATAGCATATAGAGTTCGAATTCGTTTACGCATAACCAGCACGTACACATAGTGAAATGAAGCACGTTAATTATCGACATAGATCCATCAATACCAATGACTGCGGGTTGACTGCCCGAGGCAGTTCGCAATACATGATTACCACTGTAATCCATGCAAGTAAAAGATCCTTAACAACCCCCGTGTGAACGGGTGCTGAGTCCAAACTATAGTACTATCGTTGCTAAGGCAGGTAGACAGCATTCCATGTGTAAACATAACAAACAAGCATTCATAAGCCACGTATAACATGCAATAATGGTTAAGCGTTAAAATAGCTTGAGTAGTGTGATAGTTGTAGTTTGAATAGTTGTAACGTATGTAACACCCAAAAGTGCTAAAGCAAAAAGGGTTCGAGTATACTCACAGTGATATGGATTGAAGGGAGCGCTTTACAGTGAGTACGATTAGCCTGAATAGATTCGATAACGTAACGATAAGTGACGCGTAAAACAGTACAAGTGAGAGTGGGTAGGATGGCTGATCATGCGGATCAGATATCCGTGAGTAGGAGTCATCCGTTCGCATGACCTATCCGTGCGGATGGTGATGCGTGCGGATGGTGTTCCATCCGGATGGGTTATCCGTGCGTGTGACTGTCCGTGCGGGTGGCAACCCGTGCGGACTAGTTGTACGTGCGGACGACTTATCCGTTCGGATAGATTGCTTGTGTGGATAAATGTTCAAGTGGATTGTTTCTTCCTAAGATGTGTTTGTGTATGATGGCTTGTGCTTTGGAGTTTTCGTTGTAGCATTTTGAAAACACCAAAGTGTTTCTACTTTTCAAGCCGGCCGCGCGGACGGCGGTCCGTGCGTATGGCAGTCCGTGCGGGCAGTCTGTGCGCGTGGGTAGAGACAATCCGTCCGGATAGCCTGTCCGTGCGTACGGCTTGGCCGCGCGGATGGAGATTGTTTGGTTTTCATTTTAAGACCTTAGTATCTCATGATCCGAAGAGTAATCCATTCAGAGGTCGTCCGTCCGGATTGCTCGTTCGTCGATACTCAAACCTTGTTTGGAAAGTGGGTCCCAAGGGTAGTCCGTGCGGATGACAACCCGTGCGTATGACCTGTACGTACGTATGGGCTGCACGTGCGTATGGCTCGTCCGTGCGGACAGCTAGTCCGTGCGGATGGCTTGTCCGTGCGGACAACTGGTCTGGTTGTTCCGTTCGTCTACACTTGGTTTCTGTTGTCGCTTATCGAGACGTTCTGACTACGTGGCAACCACTTGGAGTTGTGTTCTTACCCGCGTGACTAGACCGGTCAGGAACCACCCTAACTCGGCCTGTCGGCGACTCAGAACGGTCATCCCGGTTAACCCCGTAGTCAGTTGTCTATGGGTAGAATTCCAGATCTGGAACTAGGGCATCACTATTGACGAGTAGAGCACTAGGGCTGATCGGATTCGTACCGGTTTTAAGAGTAAAAGAAGGAGAGAACTTAGGTTTATTTCCTTCCACTCTTCTATCCTTAGAAGGGTTTAAACCTAGGTGGAATTATTGTAAAAACTTGTAGAAATCGTTTAGATCTGGGATATTCTTGGTGGAATGAAGCCAAGCATGAAGTTCTTACGAACTTCATGATGACGTCACCCGTGAATACCTCAAATCCGGATGATTTCATGGTTTAAATCGTAGATTCGAAAGATAGAAGTGTGCAGAATTGTGTAGTGATTAAAGATGTACAAGAATTGGTGCAAGATCTTACCTGGATTGAGAGAAATCTGAGAAAAGGTGAAGAATGCGTGTGGTTCGGACGTCACTTGCCAAAAGTGGAAAAAGTGGAGAGTGACCCGTGTATTTATAGGATGCCAAAAAGGGAAAGGGGTGAGCCGTGCACATGGCACACACCCGGGTAGGCTATCCGCGCGGACTGGCCATCCGTGCGGACTGGCAATCCGTGCGGATTGGCCATCCGTGCGGGTTGGCCATCCGTGCGGATGCCACCTCCTTGGGTGAGCTCGATGCGATGTTGATTCGGCTCTGATTTGCGAGCGGTTCGATAGGGTTTCCTAATTTAAATTACTTTCAGTCCCAACTACTTCTTATAGGGTTCGACTTGGAATTCGGGTTCGGGTTCGTTTATGTTCGAGTTAGGTTTCGAGTTCGATTGAGTTCGCTTGATTTTCCCAACATAAAATAACATAAAAATAAACATGCACAAGTAGCACGTAAGGCACACACACACGTATAACGGCAAGTAAAATACACAGCTCGAGTTACGATTCGATGTTGATTTGATTAGTATAGCGTGATTAACTTTATCGCATTGTTACTTCCTATCGTTCACAGTCGTAGATCGATTGAGATACGGGGTGATGCTTGCAATGTACGACACTTACTCCACATAATCTAAATATCACACAAACAATTCTACGAGTCACGTCGCGCGAAATCGGTCGTTGACTTTGACCTTGACTTTGACTTTCACTCGTGAAAACACGGGGTGTTACAGCCTCCCCTTGTTTAGGAAATTTCATCCCGAAATTAAGCCGGAAGTTGTAGCTAATTCGTGGCTCACGTGTGAGAGTCCTTTGTTTGGATCATGGGAAATCGTCAAGTTAACCAGGATTTTACGGTTAAAATTCGCTCATTTTTGGATATGATGTGCGAATATACGTGATCTAAAAGCCTATAAAGTTTTGATTTCAAGACCCTTTTTCTTTTTCTTTCAAAACCTTGACTATTGTAGGCTCTGATTTGAATTCGCTTCGATTGCGATCCGGCGCGTACGACGTGCGGGATTCGTGAACGATCGTGACCAAACACACAAACAGTAATAAAAACTGTGATTCTATTGGTTAGGTTCCGGTTCGATCCGTTTCGATTGCGATCCGACTCGTACGACGTGCGGAATCCGTGCACGAGTGAGATCGAACAGACAAAAACGTACAAATGACGTGATTCAATTTAACAATCTGACGATTACAAGCTCCGAAGATCACGTGAGAGACTTTCTCTATCTAGACTCTCTCTATCTGAGAGTATCTCTCTAATATAGTCGGTGATTCTATTGATTGATATGAAATCGTACAAACACCTGAATCACGATGTCACTTTCTCTCTCTAGACTTAACACTTTTATTCATAGGCAAAGGATTATAATGGATTTCTCCTTATTTACATATATGCCACCTTGCCTTTCCTAACTGGACGTTACCCCTTCGTTAAACAGCTGTGGATACTTTGCCTTCATGTCGCTTTCGAGTTCCCACGTGAACTCCGCGCCTTGTTTGCCTTCCCACCGGACTTTCATAATAGGAATGCGTGAGCGCCTGAGTTCCTTGGTTTGGCGATCCATGATTTCGACAGGCTTTTCCACGAAGTGTAATGTTTCGTTCACTCGTAAATCATCTAGAGGAACATGTAAGTCGGGGTCGTAGATGCTCTTTCGGAGGTTCGACACGTGGAAGATCGGATGGACATTGTTAAGTTCTTCCGGTAATTCGAGTCTGTAGGCGACTTTTCCGATCCTTTCCAGAATCTTAAAAGGTCCCACATATCGAGGCGCAAGTTTCCCCTTTTTGCCGAATCGGACTACACCCTTCCAAGGTGATACCTTTAGGAGTACGTAGTCACCAACGCCATACTCACGGTGCTTGCGCTTTTTATCGGCGAGAAGCTTCTGTCTATCTCGTGCCTTCGCTAGATTGTCCCGAATTTGGAAAATTTTGTCTGTCGTTTCTTGTAGCAGCTCCGGACCGGTTAGTTGCGAGTGACCGATCTCGTGCCACACAATAGGCGATCGACATCTTCTTCCGTATAAGGCCTCGAAAGGTGCCATCTGGATGCTGGCCTGGTAACTGTTGTTGTACGAGAATTCGACTAGCGGAAGGTGTCTATCCCAATTACCACCGAAGTCTAGAATACACGAACGGAGCATGTCTTCAAGCGTAAGGATCGTTCTTTCAGTCTGACCGTCGGTTTGTGGGTGGAACGCAGTACTTAGATTAAGCATTGTACCGAGTGCCGTTTGAAACGTTCCCCACAATCGTGAAGTGAATCGAGCATCACGATCAGAGATGATGTCACGAGGCGTCCCATGTCGACAAATGATCTCGTCGGTGTAGATTCGGGCTAATCGTTCCACCTTGTAGTCTTCTCGTATCAGCAGAAAGTGGGCTGATTTAGTCAAACGGTCAATAACAACCCAAATGCTGTCATGGCCTGATGACGTGGTTGGAAGCTTGGTTACGAAATCCATAGCTATGCTCTCCCACTTCCACATGGGGATTGGAGGTTGTTCGAGCAAGCCAGAGGGTCGTTGATGTTCAGCCTTGACCCTAGCACAGGTTAGGCATTTTCCGACGTAGAGAGCGATATCCCGTTTCATGCCCGGCCACCAGTACCTATATCGAAGGTCATGGTACATTTTGTCAGCACCAGGATGAATAGAGTATCGGGATTTGTGGGCTTCGTCCATGATAATCTGTCCCAGGTTGGTTCGTTTGGGAATCCAGATTTTGTCTAAGAAGTGGAATATCCCGTTTGATTTGCTCACAAGTTGGGCTCCATCGTGGTAGATCCTTTCTTTCTTCAAGGTGCGCTCGTTGAAACATGCATGCTGGGCGTCGCGAATGAGAGCTTCGAGATTGTGCTGGGCTTGAATATTTCGGGTGCTAAGCAAATAACTCCGTCTGCTAAGCGCGTCGGCAACAACATTTGCTTTGCCTGGGTGATAACGAATCTCACAGTCGTAATCGTTGAGAAGTTCTACCCATCTGCGTTGACGCATGTTTAGTTCCCTCTGATTAAAGATGTGCTGTAGGCTCTTATGATCGGTGAAGATCTTACACTTGGTACCATACAGGTAGTGTCGCCAAACCTTTAACGCAAAGACAACGGCGCCTAGCTCGAGATCGTGGGTTGTATAGTTCTTCTCGTGGGTTTTGAGCTGACGAGATGCGTAAGCTATAACCTTGTCTCGTTGCATTAAGACACAACCGAGACCAAGGTTAGAAGCATCACAGTAGACAATGAAGTTATCGTTTCCGTCGGGTAGCGTGAGAACAGGAGCATTGCAAAGCATGTACTTGAGGGTTCGGAAGGCAGACTCTTGTTTGGCTCCCCAGACAAAAGGCTGGTCCTTATGGGTGAGAGAAGTGAGTGGTACAGCAATCTTCGAGAATCCTTCGATGAATCGTCGATAATAGCCCGCTAGTCCGAGGAAGGAGCGGACTTCAGTCGGGTTCTTAGGCGTAACCCAGCTCTTAACAGCTTCAATCTTCGCAGGATCGACATGAATACCCTAACTATTTACGATGTGACCCAGAAACTGAACCTCCCCCAACCAAAACTCACACTTGGAGAATTTGGCGTAGAGTTGGTTCCCCTGGAGTAACTCGAGAACCAAACGTAGATGTTGCGCGTGTTCGGCTCTCGTTTTGGAATAGATCAAGACATCGTCGATGAACACGATGACGAAGCGGTCAAGATACGGTTTACACACTCGATTCATCAGATCCATGAAAACTGCTGGTGCATTAGTCAGGCCGAAAGGCATGACAACGAATTCGTAGTGGCCGTAATGAGTGCGAAACGCGGTTTTGGGTATATCTTCCTCTTGTATACGCAGCTGATGGTATCCGGAACGTAGATCGATCTTCGAGAAACACGTAGCGCCTTGTAGCTGATCAAACAAATCGTCGATTCGAGGCTGAGGATAGCGGTTTTTGATAGTCAACTTATTCAATTCCCGGTAGTCGATGCACATCCGGAACGACCCATCCTTCTTTTTGACGAAAAGGACTGGTGCGCCCCACGGAGAGGTGCTCGGGCGAATAAAGCCTTTTTCAAGCAATTCCTGGAGTTGGGTTGAGAGTTCACGCATTTCGGACGGCGCGAGTCGATAAGGAGCTCTGGCGATAGGATTAGCTCCAGGAATAAGATCAATGCGGAAATCGATATAACGCTTCGGAGGTAGTCCCGGAAGATCCTCTGGAAAGACTTGAGGAAATTCTCGAGCCACTGGAACGTCCTTTACTTTCTTCTTCTCTTTCTTTTCCTTCTCCGCTGCTACGACATGAGCCAAGAAAGCCATGTATTCCTTACGGAGATACTTGCTAGCTTGTAGGCATGACATAAGCTTGAGACCCTTCGAAGTAGTATCACCATAAACGCATAGTGAATCACCGTTGGCGAGCGAAAAACGAATCATTTTATCGAAACACACAACTTCGGCATGGTTTTCGCGAAGAAAGTCCATGCCTACTATAACATCGAAGCTACCTAGTTGCATCGGAATGAGATCGATTGAGAATATGTGATTGTTGAGTTCGAGAGTGCAATCACGAATAACAGAGTTTACAGCGACGGTTCTTCCGGTGGCGACTTCAACTTCGAATGCAGTGGAGAGTCGAGAACGTTTACGACTAAGGAGTTTCTCAAATTCGAGTGACACAAAGCAATTATCGGCTCCAGTATCAAACAAACATGTAGCATAAATACCATTCACAAGGAACGTACCATTCACCACGTTGTTGTCGGCCTGGGCTTGACGCACATTAAGGTTGAAAGTTCTGGCTCGTGCGGTCTGTTGCTGCTGCTGTTGTTGCTGTTGTGGCTGCTGCTGTGGCTGCTGCTGTGGCTGCTGGGGTTCTTGTTTCACCACCCTGTTTGGGCACATGTTGGCGAAATGGTTCGGGTCGCCACATGTGAAGCATGCTCTGGCTTTGACTGCGGGTGCCGGAGGAGCTTGTTGACCCTGTGGGGCAGCGAGTAGAGCATGATTGGCAGGAGCTTGACGAATACGGCAGTTGGCAGTAAAGTGGCCGTAGACGTTGCAATGAGCACAGAAGCGGCATTGAATAGCAGTCGGGTGATGATAGGTGCAAGTAGGGCAGAGTGGGTGTGGTCCAGTATATGCACGCTTTGCAGGCGGAGCATTGGCCACAGGCGCCACTACTTGACGCTGTTGAGCAGGTACAGCTTGGATTGGTGCAGCAGAAATTGCACAGTTCTTGTTGGTGGAGTTGTTCTTTCTCTTGTTCTTTCTCTTGTTGCTTGATGACGTGGGTTCAACAGTTGGTGTAGCAGTAGTGGCTTGATGCAGATGCTTGGAGGTCTTATCCCATACCCCAGCCTTGACCCTTTTGTCGTTGATCTCAGCGGCCAGCAGATAGGTTTCTTCGATCGTGGTAGTCTTAGCCGCTTGTACGAAATCAGCAACGCAGTCGGGCAGGGCTCGGATGTATTTCTTGATGGTCATCTCAGGGGTCTTGCCTGGTCAGGACAGATAATGCTGAGCTGTTTGAAGCGTGCTGTGAGACCGGCATTGTCTCCATCCTTCTGATGTATGTGCCAAAATTCATCTTCAAGCTTTTGACGCTTGTGAGGAGGGCAGAATTCCTCTAGCATGACTTCCTTGAGTTCATCCCACGACAAACCGTAAGCTGCATCATTCCCTCTCTTGTTCCTCTCGGCCGTCCACCAGTCCAAGGCACGGGACTGAAAGACGCCGGTAGCGTTCAGAGTTCGAAGGTCATCAGGGCAACCACTTTGTCGCAGAGTAACCTCGATAGAGTCAAACCAGTGGAATAGAGCAGTAGGACCTCCTTCGCCTGTGAATTCTTTCGGCCCACATGACTTGAATTGTTTGAAGCTGAAAGGTCTCGCGGCAGCTTTGGGACCCTCAGTCCTCGATTCCTCGGATGACTTGCTGGCATTCTCGCAGACACCGCTCACAGCCTTTGCTACCGCTTTCGCGACGATGGAAGCAAGGCGTCTGTCCCTCTTTTCCTGACGAGAGAGTTGATGACGGGATCCAGACGACATTGTCTGCAATAGACACCGCCATGGAACTCAACATATGTATTCGAATCTCACCTCACACTTCTAGGACTACTAAAGCTCAGTAACACGTACCATGTAAACGCATATAATCACAAATTCACAGAATTGCACAAAATCACATAGACATATAGAGCACATAATTACAGTATTCCTAATCACATGAGCACAATCAGCAAGAAAACACATAAACTTAGTCACTAAAAGCACCTACGAGCGTACAAAGTGTTCTAATTGTTCCTATTGTTGAGTTGCTAGCGAGGAGTTGTGTGGGTTTGTGTTTTAGCAGAAGAAATAGTGTTGGGTCGGAACCAATAATATCTCAAAACGTTAACAAATAACAGAAAAAGCATAAAATTTTCATAAAGATCGAAGGTAGATTGTCTGCGGCTAATAGACTTCGACTAACCAAAGTAGCTCGACTATTCCCAAGGATCCTGCACAACGACCTCCAGGACTATGCCTCCGCCTCGATTCTCGGGCGTTGGTGCAATTCCCTTTGGTTGGGTTGTGTTTTTAGACCGTTGGAGTCCATCGAACCTTGGTGGAGTTTGCATAAAAGCGGGACGAGTCGTCAAGGTTAGGGTTTCACCCCTATCTTGCAACCCCCGTCCTCGTTTCTGGTAAAAATTGAGGAGATTATTCATCAAAATATGGATTTCACTCCTGATTTGGTATAATTTTCCTCGTTTGTAGTTAAAACGCAAGTTGATCAGGCAACTTTAGTCGAGAGTTTGCGGTTTTCACACCTATTCTCGGCCTTATTGCCTGTTCACGACTTGAAAATTCGAGTGTAATGATAGAAAAGAGTGAGTGATAGCGGCGAGTCTAAGCATATGCGCGAGTTGGTCTGTTGGTTCTTAACTATAGTCTAGGTCTCTAAGACTTCGACCCGGACTAGGTCGAGTCTTGCCTAATTCCCTATAGTTATGGCTCTGATACCAATCTGTCACACCCCAACTGATGGCGGAATCATCGGGGCGCGGCACTGAGCGAAACAGATTGTCCAGGAATTTCCATAACAACTATCATTACCATTCAATTTAAGTTAACATGTCCCATACCATGTCTCAAATAGCAAAACAAGTTATTACAGACAAAAACTAAACAAATATTATGTTCCGACAACTCAGATTTAAACATAACTAATTTATTTATTGGTTTCTAGGACTCCAATTCCTAGCTTCGATTTCATCACAGCACAAAGAGCAAACATGCAACCTAAGCACCTGTCACATACGTTAAAATAAAGTCAATACATAAAATGTAAAGGTGAGCATACAAGTTTGATAATAGCATATAGAGTTCGAATTCGTTTACGCATAACCAGCACGTACACATAGTGAAATGAAGCACGTTAATTATCGACATAGATCCATCAATACCAATGACTGCGGGTTGACTGCCCGAGGCAGTTCGCAATACATGATTACCACTGTAATCCATGCAAGTAAAAGATCCTTAACAACCCCCGTGTGAACGGGTGCTGAGTCCAAACTATAGTACTATCGTTGCTAAGGCAGGTAGACAGCATTCCATGTGTAAACATAACAAACAAGCATTCATAAGCCACGTATAACATGCAATAATGGTTAAGCGTTAAAATAGCTTGAGTAGTGTGATAGTTGTAGTTTGAATAGTTGTAACGTATGTAACACCCAAAAGTGCTAAAGCAAAAAGGGTTCGAGTATACTCACAGTGATATGGATTGAAGGGAGCGCTTTACAGCGAGTACGATTAGCCTGAATAGATTCGATAACGTAACGATAAGTGACGCGTAAAACAGTACAAGTGAGAGTGGGTAGGATGGCTGATCGTGCGGATCAGTTATCCGTGAGTAGGAGTCATCCGTGCGCATGACCTATCCGTGCGGATGGTGATGCGTGCGGATGGTGTTCCATCCGGATGGGTTATCCGTGCGTGTGACTGTCTGTGCAGGTGGCAACCCGTGCGGACTAGTTGTACGTGCGGACGACTTATCCGTTCGGATAGATTGCTTGTGTGGATAAATGTTCAAGTGGATTGTTTCTTCCTAAGATGTGTTTGTGTATGATGGCTTGTGCTTTGGAGTTTTCGTTGTAGCATTTTGAAAACACCAAAGTGTTTCTACTTTTCAAGCCGGCCGCGCGGACGGCGGTCCGTGCGTATGGCAGTCCGTGCGGGCAGTCTGTGCGCGCGGGCAGAGACAATCCGTCCGGATAGCCTGTCCGTGCGTACGGCTTGGCCGCGCGGATGGAGATTGTTTGGTTTTCATTTTAAGACCTTAGTATCTCATGATCCGAAGAGTAATCCATTCAGAGGTCGTCCGTCCGGATTGCTCGTTCGTCGATACTCAAACCTTGTTTGGAAAGTGGGTCCCAAGGGTAGTCCGTGCGGATGACAACCCGTGCGTATGACCTGTACGTACGTATGGGCTGCACGTGCGTATGGCTCGTCCGTGCGGACAGCTAGTCCGTGCGGATGGCTTGTCCGTGCGGACAACTGGTCTGGTTGTTCCGTTCGTCTACACTTGGTTTCTGTTGTCGCTTATCGAGACGTTCTGACTACGTGGCAACCACTTGGAGTTGTGTTCTTACCCGCGTGACTAGACCGGTCAGGAACCACCCTAACTCGGCCTGTCGGCGACTCAGAACGGTCATCCCGGTTAACCCCGTAGTCAGTTGTCTATGGGTAGAATTCCAGATCTGGAACTAGGGCATCACTATTGACGAGTAGAGCACTAGGGCTGATCGGATTCGTACCGGTTTTAAGAGTAAAAGAAGGAGAGAACTTAGGTTTATTTCCTTCCACTCTTCTATCCTTAGAAGGGTTTAAACCTAGGTGGAATTATTGTAAAAACTTGTAGAAATCGTTTAGATCTGGGATATTCTTGGTGGAATGAAGCCAAGCATGAAGTTCTTACGAACTTCATGATGACGTCACCCGTGAATACCTCAAATCCGGATGATTTCATGGTTTAAATCGTAGATTCGAAAGATAGAAGTGTGCAGAATTGTGTAGTGATTAAAGATGTACAAGAATTGGTGCAAGATCTTACCTGGATTGAGAGAAATCTGAGAAAAGGTGAAGAATGCGTGTGGTTCGGACGTCACTTGCCAAAAGTGGAAAAAGTGGAGAGTGACCCGTGTATTTATAGGATGCCAAAAAGGGAAAGGGGTGAGCCGTGCACATGGCACACACCCGGGTAGGCTATCCGCGCGGACTGGCCATCCGTGCGGACTGGCAATCCGTGCGGATTGGCCATCCGTGCGGGTTGGCCATCCGTGCGGATGCCACCTCCTTGGGTGAGCTCGATGCGATGTTGATTCGGCTCTGATTTGCGAGCGGTTCGATAGGGTTTCCTAATTTAAATTACTTTCAGTCCCAACTACTTCTTATAGGGTTCGACTTGGAATTCGGGTTCGGGTTCGTTTATGTTCGAGTTAGGTTTCGAGTTCGATTGAGTTCGCTTGATTTTCCCAACATAAAATAACATAAAAATAAACATGCACAAGTAGCACGTAAGGCACACACACACGTATAACGGCAAGTAAAATACACAGCTCGAGTTACGATTCGATGTTGATTTGATTAGTATAGCGTGATTAACTTTATCGCATTGTTACTTCCTATCGTTCACAGTCGTAGATCGATTGAGATACGGGGTGATGCTTGCAATGTACGACACTTACTCCACATAATCTAAATATCACACAAACAATTCTACGAGTCACGTCGCGCGAAATCGGTCGTTGACTTTGACCTTGACTTTGACTTTCACTCGTGAAAACACGGGGTGTTACAAGCAGGTTCATTCTTTTTTTTCGTAATAAATTCAAAGAACGTGTACTTAACAGACCTTAGCTTCTTTGCCAAAATATTAAAAGGATTTCGTGGGATGAAGGTGTGATGATTGTTGAGCCTTTTTCAGAACAAAAGATTAAAATCGCTATATGCGAATGTGGAGACGATCGATCGCCGGGACCGGATGGTCTCAATTTCAGATTCATAAAGCATTTCTGGGAATTATTTAAAGATAACTTTTTTAAATCTTTTGCTTGGTTCCACAGCAACGGTGTGATTAGTGATGGCAGTGGGGAGTCGGTTATTGCTCTTATTCCCAAAGTTACCCATCCGGTGTCGCTTAATAACTATAGGCCTATTAACTTGGTCGGGGTTATTAGTAAGGCAATTTCTAAAGTTCTGGCTAACCGGATGAGACTGGTTTTGGATGGGATAATTTCAGATTCGCAGTCCGCGTTCTTAAAAGGTAGATACATCTTGGACGGCCCCCTCATAATTATTGAGCTTATTTCATGGATAAAAAAGAGGAATCTCGAAGTTTTTTCCTAAAAATCGATTTCAAAAAGGCGTATGACAACGTCAATTGGAAGTTCATGATTAATACGCTTCTTCAAATGGGCTTTCCGAACTTGTGGTGTAACTGGATATTGGGTATTGGGTATTCTCAAATCGGCTTCTTCGTCAGTTCTGGTGAACGGGGATCCTACTTTCTTATTTAGGTGTGAGAAAGGTATGACACTAGGGGATCCTTTATCTCCGTTTATGTTCTTGGTTGTTATGGAGGAATTATCTTGTATGTTCAATAGTGCGAGAGACGCGGGGGTAATTAAAGGGATTGCTACTCCTAACAATGGGCCGATTATCACTCACCTTTTATACGCAGACGATGCCTTAGCAGTGGGAGAGTGGTCTAAAATCGAAGTGATTAATATTGTGAGAATTCTTCGGTGTTTTTTTGTTTGTTCAGGTCTCAAAATTAACTTAGAAAAATCCAACTTATATGGGATTGGGGTGGGGTTGGAAGAAACAGGGGTTATGGCTAATGAGGTTGGTTGTAAACCGGATTCTCTTCCATTCAAGTACCTCGGTCTTAAAGTGGGGGCTAACATGAACAGGATAAATAATTGGCAGTCGGTGTTTGATATTTTTCGTTCTCATCTTGCTAAATGGAAATCTCACCTTTTTTCGATTGGTGGAAGGGTAGTCATTATCAAATCGGTAATGGAATGCCTTCCAAATTATTATTTTTCGTTATAAAAAGCTCCTAAGAAGGTGATATCGGATTTGGAAGCCATGATCAAAAAGTTCTTATGGGGAGGTGTTTCCTAGGAAAGGAAGATGCACTGGGTGGCTTGGGATCGGGTTTCATGTCATAAGAAAGATGGGGGTTTAGGTTTGAATAAACTTAAGGAGATTAACTCGTCTCTCTTAGCTAAATGTGGTTGCCAGTACAAAACGGAGAATAACAACCTTTGGAAAAGAATTATCGATGCCTTACATTATAGTCGGGTTGGGTGGAAATGCATTCTGTTTAAGAAAACTCTTAATGGTGTTTGGAACAACATTGCGAAGGTTTTTATAAATATAAAAGCGGGTGGATTACCTCTTCGGAACTACTTAAAAGGCGAAGTTGGTAACGGAAATAATATTTCTTTTTGGCTCGATACTTGGGTTAGTGATGAGCCTCTTAAGCTGATCTATCCGGATTTGTTTCGAATGGAATCGGATAAAAAATGTAAGATATCGGACCGAATTAAAAAACAAGATGTTGTTTTGTCTTTCGACTGGAACTGGAAGGCGCCTTTGAGTGATCAGGCTACTATCGCGGATTTTCAGCAGCTTCGGCAGACATTGGTTTCGGTTCAGATATTATGTGGTGAAGATAAATGGAAATGGGCCTCAGATTCGGACGGTGTGTTTTCAGTTAAAGCTGTTAAGAAGCTTTTGTATTCGGACATGGAGAATAGTTACAGATACATTATGGATTGGTGTAAATGGGTTCCTGAAAAATGCAACATCTACGCGTGGAGAATGGAGATGGATAGGATTCCTACGGGTGAAGCCTTAAGGAAGAGAAACGTTCTTCACAGTGAGTCTACGTGTCCGGTTTGCAACTCAACCGAGGAATCTGTTGACCATTTGTTCATTGCTTGTTTTATTGCGTCTAGTGTTTTATTGCGTGGTGTAAAATCCCAACATATTTTCTTTCTCGATCAAAGGCCTTCTTGGAGTTCACAAGGTTATCTTAGCATCGGATAAGAAGAAGGAAGCTATACACAGTATTGTCATTATTGTGTGTTGGAGTTTGCGAGGAATAATTGGATTTTTTCTAGCATCCCTATTAAGATTCATAAAATTCTAAGTGAGGTTAAGTCTTTAGGTTTTCTTTGGTATTCAAATAGATCGAAACATAAAGGGATAGAATCTTTTGATATTATGTAATTGTCTATTGTAGTTGTTGGTTGGCCCGGCTTGGGTTGGCTGTTTGTTAATGAAGTTTACTTTTCAAAAAAAAAATCATGCAAGATATTTAGCCACCTCTCTCTCTCCCTCTCCCCTTTGTGTGACCGGCCATCGCTGACCGTTGTCTGCTGCAACCACCTCACCAGCCACCTTCGACGGCCACATTCGCCTCGCACTGCCGCCTCTACCACGCCGCATCGCCACCTCTTGTGGCCACTTGCCATCTCACGTCTGGTGATTCGAATCTGATTGGTTTCGCGTGTGGAACCTCGTGGTGTTTTGGATATTATGATCAGGCTTACTAGCGTGCAGTTCGTTGCATCCATCGTGCGAGCTTTTGGTTTTTGTCAAAGCACAATTCTAAACCCGCTATGGTTGTGTTTTATATAATTATATGAATATGAATAGGTTGTAACTGGATCACTGGCGAGAATAGTTTTATCTGTTTTGTGTTTATTCACGATTTCACATATAATTGATAATATAGCGTTATTATTATTATTTAATATAAACTTGGATTTTATAAAATAAAAGGGATACGCAAAATTCCCACCATGAATATGCATTTTTATCATAAATTTTGACTTATACTTTGGCAGTCTTGTTAGGTTTCAAAGCATCGGTTATTTAAAAGGTGTGGTAAATCAATGTTCAAGCAGTGGCGGACCCAGGAATTTTTCCATGGGGGTGCGGAATATTTTTAAAAATTTTAGGCCCCTAGGTATATGAGTAAAAAAATCGGTTCGTATCGGGTCGGGTCGGGTCGGGTCATTTAAACAAACGAACATCAAACTAAATTTATATAATAATAAAAAACATGTAAACTTTGTTACAAACATAATTAAAACGTCGACGCCCTACGGATTTTCATTTTTTGAAATCTATCCAAAACATCATTTAAAACTAATTTTTTAAACAATTCTTTCTCTATATAACATAAGTTCATCGCTCCATAACATAATGTTTCAATTTTAATTTTCAACTATTCAAGCCTAGAAATCATAACGTTAGTTGTAATCACCCTAAAAATATATAAACAACATAATCACCTTAAAAATCATCTAAACAACCATAACCAACGTCAAAACACACAAAATTTCAAACATATTTAACAACTTTATTACCTTTTTTTCTCCTATAATATCAACCAAAATCATCAAAATAACAAAGAAACTTACCCGTGTTCGGATTCCGGTTAGATTTGGTGTCAAACGACAGTGGTATGGTGGCTGATTACGGTGGTCGCCGGCTGCTGGACTGTTGTCGCTGGGTGATGTTGTTCGTTGGCAGTGTAGGGACGCAAGAGAGGGAGAGAGCGGGAGAGAATTTCTAAAGGTTTTGAGCTTTAATTATTTTATTATAGTTTGAAATATTGTTGGGTTTGGTTAATGGGCTAAGACTTAGTGGGCTAGCTAGTTAGGAATTATAAGTGGGTAAATGTATGGGTATTTCGGTTTAGTTAGTTAGGTATTAAAAGTTATATAATTTAGGTAGCATTTTTTTTTTAAATAAGAGTTTACTAAAAAAAATTAAAATATAAATTGATAACACTTTTTTTCCTAAGGGGTGCGGACGAAAAATTTCAAGGGTGCGGTCGAAAAATTCCAAGGGGTGCGGTCGAAAAATTCCAAGGGGTGCGGACGGGATTTTCGACGGAATTTAACACTAAATATTTTTTTCCCCGGGGGTGCGCCCGCCCACCTTGAAGTGGGCTTGGGTCCGCCCCTGTGTTCAAGACAATTAAAATTATAATGTATAAGTTTAAAATTGCATGGTTTTTTTTCCGGGTTATTGGATTTTAATAATCTTATGTTTCACGTGTTCGCCAATAATAATCCCAACTTTAAAACTTCCCTCCAATAATCCCAACTTGTAAAAGTTTAGCCGCCATTGATCATTTTCTAACATAGGTGCACTTAAATCAATTAACGAGACTCTAGGTGTAATTGAATTTATTGAGGATACCAAATTCTTATATGTTTGAAAAGGATCAATGGTGGCCAAACTTTTACAAGTTGGGATTATTGGAAGAAAATTTTAAAGTTGGGATTATTATCTGCTAACAGGTGAAACTTAGGATTATTAAAATCCAATAACACTTTTTTTCCTATGGTTTATAAACGGGTAATGCTCGTGCTTCCGAGAATAGATGGACACAGGGCCGGCCCAAGCCCAAGTTAAATGAGGCTTGGGCCTTAGGACACCAAAACTATAGGGCATCCACGATTTGATAAAACCACAGTCCATTTATAAAAACTTTAGGGTGTGGGTCATCAATAAATTGATGGTTGGTAGCGTAGTGGTTTAGTGTATGTATGGATGTTAGTGGGTCATCACCATTTTCTTCCAATTTTTTTTCTTGTTTTTAAATTTTAACACAATCTTTCAAATAATTACACTTGGACCCTTCAAGTTTAAATTACAATTACATACGTTTTTTTGGGGAAAATGTCACAAGCTTTTACTTCGCCTTAGGCCACCAAAATGGTTGAGTCGGCCCTGGATGGACACTTTCGGCGACCAAGTTTTCAAGCCTCTTATTTCTTTGTAAAATGCCATTCGACTTCCCAGTGAGCATGTAATGAAGTCCCTTCCTACTATTGAGAGGGCAACGGCTGTTGGATAATCTTGACGGGTCCGGTTTGGATCAACGGATCCGGGTAGCATAGCGGAGCTACCGGTTTGTTTAATTGGGTCACGTGTGGAGTTAATTTGAGAGTTGCAAGTGAATGAGAAACAGTCAAGTTTGGCCGAGTTTCATGCATGAGTATGTTGAATGTGTAGTTGGACTCTTGGAGAATTATAGGTGCAAGTTGGAGGTTCTTGCCATAAAAGTTTTATATATTTTGTTTGTACTCTTGGAATTCCATGTTGAACTATTTATATATATTTTGTTTGTACTCTTGGAAACTATTTTTATATATTTTGTATGTACTCTTGGAATTGCATGTTGAACTATCTTTATATATTTTGTTTGTTTGTTTTGAATAAGTGATACACCTTCTATGGTCATATATATATATTGGTCTTCATTAATGTACTACCATACTAGCTGCATGAATCAAATCGGATACGGATACTGGAGTGGGACCCTCCATAGCATCGGGTGACCAAGTATGCGATCCTATTTGTGCAGATTTCCCAGCCACACCAATAAGAAGTAAAATACAAATAAGAGTTATGGCATTCAATCTCATATTGCGGGACGATTGCTGAATAATTTTCAATCAATTAAAAAAACACTACTATAATTTTGCTAGGAAAAAAAAACTAAAACGATGATAAGACCGTAATTTTGGGCTTAGGGCAAACTTTAATTTTTCAGGACTAATGAGCGAGTGTTAGGCAGCTCTTTGACACGAAAAAAAAATCGAGTGAACCAATTAAAAAAACTTTTAAAATTTTGCTAAAAAAATAAAACGATGGGAAAAATGTAATTTTGAACTGAGAGTGAAATCATAATTTTAATTCAGGGATAAAATCGTGAATTAACTAGACCAATGGGGGAGTGTCAGACAGCTGTCAGCATGACTGTAATTTTACATTGGGGCAAAATTTTAATTTAACCAGGGAAACAAACAAAAACGATGGAGAAAATGTAAATTTTAGTTGAAGGGTAAAATCGTAACTTGGCTGTCAGGAAAAAAAAATAATGGCAAAACTGTAAATTTAAACGGGGCAAAATCATAATTTTGAACCGAGGGCAAAATTGAAATTTTTAGTTGGGAGCAAAAGCGTAAATTTATTTTTAAGTGGGGTAAAAACATATTTTTGAACCGATGGCAAAATCGTTATTTTAAGGGAAAAAAACTAGTGGCAAAACTATAAATTTAAACCGGGACAAAATCGTAATTTTGAACCGAGGGCAAATTTGAAATTTTTATCTAGGATCAAATGCGTAAATTTATTTTAGGGTTATTGGATTTTAATAATCCTAAGTTTCACCTGTTGGCCGATAATAATCTCAACTTTAAAAATTTCCTCCAATAATCCCAACTTGTAAAAGTTTGACCGCCAATGATCCTTTCCAAACATATAAGAATTTGGTCTGCTCAATAGATTCAATTTGTAACACCCCGTGTTTCGAAAGTCAAAGTCAAAGTCAAGATTGAAGTCAAAGGGAGACAAGATTGCTAATTGCGATCTGTCGCTCCTTGCTCAATTCCTGTTTTGACTTCTTTGACTTGTAAATAGTCTTTTTATGCTTTTACGTTAGTTGTATTATGTGGAGTACTTATTACTAATCGAGGTTTTATCGATATTTATCGCATGTTTTATCGCTTTATCGCTTATCGCAATCGCACTCGCAACTCGAATTACGCGTCTGGTTATTTTTATTACGTGTGTGTGTGCCTTATGTGTTACTTGTGCATGTTTATTTATGTTGTTGTGGTGATTAATCGAAACGCAATCGCAATCGAATCGCAAACGCTAAACGAAAGTTAAATAGGATGCTTGTATGTTGATATAGTAGTTGGGATTAAAAGTAATTTGATAAGTAAAACTATCGCATTGCCCTCTCGAATCGCATCGCAACACTCAACACCCGAATCGAAACTGCAAAAACTCAGCGCGCAAAGCACTCGAACCGAGTGCCCAGCCGGCTGAACTGCCACCCGATCGGATTGCCATCCAATCGAGGTGCCACTCGACCGAGCTGCCACCCGACCTAGATACCACCAGACCGAGTTGCTACTCGATCGAACTACCACCCGGACGGGCTGCCACTCGATCGACCAACCTCTTTCCTCCTTTCCGTTTATGGAAACCCTATAAATACCCCATATGTCAACCTCATTTGATGTTGACAGCTCTCTCTCCCTCTCCACTCGTTCCGGCTGATATTTCTTCAGATTTCTCGCGATTCTTGTAAGTTTTCCACCTAAATATTGTACTTTCTTGATCTACACGCACTCCTACACATTTCTATCTTTTGAATCTTAACTTTTAACTATGAAATCACTAGATTTGAGGTGTTCTAGGATGATGTCATCATGGTGTTCATAAGAATCTCATGTTTTGGCTTCAATCCACCAAGAACAACTTAGATCTGAATGATTCCCACATGAATAAACAAAGATCTTTCATAGATCTGAACATGTTCATGGTGAAGAGAATTGAAAGATGGTTTTCTAACTTTCTTTCAACTCTTTTACACTCAATGCACTCAAAACCGATAGAATCGGAGCTTGTTCTAATCTTCTACTCCATTTTGGTGATGTGTTGGTTCAAGATCTGGATTCTATCCATGAGAACACTGATTTCGGGTTAAACATGAAACACCGTCTCGAACAGTTAACTGGTCGGACGAGGGTGATTCCTGTCCGATCGGGTCACTAAGCCTTGACGAGGTTTCTGTTGTTCAACACGTTACCAAACAGTCTCGAAAACACGCAAAACTATCAAAACAACCAAGGAAGAAGACGACCAGGTCATCTGGGACGGATTGCAGTCCGATCGGATTGCCACCCGACCGGACTGCAGTCCGATCGGATTGCCACCCGACCGGACTGCCACCCGATCGGATTGCACCTTGGGTCCCACACTTAACTTTTGTTAACTTTTGAGGCTTGAACATCGAACGGATTGCCGTCCGAATGGATTGCCACACGACCATGTGATGTTTGGCTTCAACCCTTAAACAATTTTCAACATGTTCAGTACGTACGGATGGCCACCCGATCGGATAGCCATCCGATCGAGTGACCGTCCTGCTGTGAACTTGTTCTCAACCTGAGAAGCCTCGCCAATCCGATTGTTGTCCGATCGAACGGCCGTTCGATCGACCGACCTGAAAGGTAGAGATACTTCTCTATTTTCAAAATGCTACAATGAAAACTTCAAAAGACAAGCCATCATACACAAACACATCCATCCCAAACGAGATGACAATCCAATCGAGTGACCGCCCGAATAGATTGTCATCCGATCGACCGACCACCCGATCGGATTGCCACCTGATCGGATTGTTGTCCAATCCACAGACACTTTGCTTCATTTTACGCGCCGCTTATCGTTATGCTATCGTTCTGATCATGCTAAGCTTGCTCTCTAGCGCTCCCTTCAATCCATCATCGCCGTGAGTATACTCGAACCCTTTTTGCTTTACGCACTTTTGGGTGTTACATACGTTACTTATACTAAATCACATCGAACACACTATGCAATACTTTAACGCTAAACGTTACTGCATGTTATACGTGACTTAATGAATGCCTGTTTGTTATGTTTACACTTGGAATGCTGTCTACCTGCCTTAGCAACGTTAGTACTATAGTTTGGACTCAGCACATGTTCACTCAGGGGTTGTTAAGGACATTTTGTTACATGGCTCACAGTGGTGAGTGTGTATTACGAACTGCCTTGGGCAGTCAACCCGCAGTCATTGGTATCGATAGGTTCATGTCGATAACTAACGTGCATCATTTTACACTGTGTACGTGCTGGTTATGCATATACGATTTCGAACTCTATTATGTCTATCAAACTTGTATGCTCACATTTACACTATGTGTATTGACTTTTACTTTAACGTATGTGGCAGGTGCTTAAGATGTTTAGATGCTTGGCTTGCTGTGAAATCGAGGCTAGGAAAGGTCTAGAAACAAATAAATCAATTGTCTGTATTTGAAATCTGAGTTGTCGGAAAAGAACAATTTGACTAGATCTTGTCTGTAATAATTATGTTACTTTTTATGTCATGGTATGGGACATGATGCTTTAAATAATTGGTAATTATAGTTGTTATGGAAACTTCTGGACAATCTGTTTCGCTCAGTGCCACGCCCCGATGTTTCCGCCATCGGTTGGGGTGTGACAGATTAGTATCAGAGCCATAACTATAGGGAGTTAGGCAAGACTCGACCTAGTCTGTGTCGATGTCTTAGAAACGACCTAGTTTATAGATAGGTACCAACAGACCGACTTGTGCACACCCTGTGGGGGTTATGTACGAGCTTACTTGTTATTTCTCGCTATTCTCGCCTACGCTACACCATCACTGCACTCTAGTTCTCGAAAATGAACGAGCAATTAGGTCGAGATTAGGTGTGAAAACAGCAAACTCTCGACTGAATTGCTTGTTCGACCCGCATTTTATTCACAAACGGGAGAAATTGTGTCGACTTGTTCCGATCTCTATTTTGTTTTACAAAACTCTCAGCAAAGTCTCGACGGACTCCAACGACTTAAAGTCACACCGTAACTGGAAGGATGTGTGTCATTCGCCCAGATTCGAGGCGAGAACACAGTCCCAAAGGCCAACGTGCGTACTGAAAGTCCTTGTGAATAGTTGAGCCACTTTGGTTAGTCGACGTCTAAATAGCTGTAGACAATCTATTCTCGATTTTTATGTGTTTCGATTCTGAGCTCGCTACTGCCGACTCTGATATTCGACATTTTTATGTGCTTTATGTGGTTTTATCTGTTTATGTGTTGCGATTTTTGGTGATTTATTCGCTCTTCGCTTCGATCAACACACACGACTCGCACTGCACACCTATCTCAATACGCTAACAAATCGCTACTACCATGGGGAACCGCCGTACGCCATGTTACTTGCTATGTTATTCGCTTATGATATACTACTCGCTATGCTATTCGCGATCGCTATTCTCGAACACTCACAGACTTTGAATGATAGGTTTTTGTATTCTGATTGCCTCTTGTGATTATGTGCTTATGTGCTTTTGTGATTCTGTGCCTTACGTGTTTATGTGATTCTGTGCCTATGTGAATCGGTGATTATGTGCCTATGTGCTTACGTGATCGTATTTCTAATCTTTAGTAGTACTAGACGTGTGAGGTGAGATTCTGTTATGTTGTGTTTGAGCCCTATGGCGATGTCTGTTGCAGACAATGTCATCATCTGGACCCTCATCTAGACCCCGTCACCCATGAGTTACTCGTCAAGAACAGAGAGATAAACGCCTTGCCGCTCTCGTCGCTAAGCAAGTGGCGAGTTCCTCAGATCGTGAGTGAACTATACGAGAATGTGAGCAAATCGTCTAAAGAGTCCAGGACCGAAGCTCCCAAAGCTACTCCTAAAGCTGCTTTTAGCTTCAAACAGTTCAAAGCTTGCGGACCGAAAGAATTCACTGGTGAAGATGGCCCAACGGCTTTGTTTCAATGGTTCGACTCGATCGAGGTCACCCTGCGACAGAGTGGATGTCCTGACAATCTCCGCACTCTGAATGCTACCGGCGTCTTCCAGTCCCGCGCCTTAGACTGGTGGACGGCCGAGAGGAACAAACACGGAAATGACGCAGCTTATGGCCTGTCATGGGATGAGTTGAAGAAAGTTATGCTCGAAGAGTTCTGCCCTCCCCATGAGCGCCAAAAGTTGGAGGACGAATTCTTGCATCTGAAGCAGAAGGATGGTGACAACGCTGCTTTAACTGCTCGCTTCAAGCAGCTCAGTATTATCTATCCTGATCAAGTGAATACTGCTGACATGACAATCAAAAAGTACATCCGCGCTCTGTCGGATTGTGTTGCAGATTTTGTGCATGCCTCAAAACCAGCAACAATCGAAAAGACCTACCAGCTTGCCGCTGAGATCAACGACAAGCGAGTCGAAGCTGGATTTTGGGATAAAACTACCAAGAACCTGCATCAAGCTACTGCCGCACCAGTCGCTGAAACCACCAGCGCTCAACATCGAAGTCATCTCGTCCCAAGAGGAAGAACAACAACAGCAGCTCCAGCAACAAGAACTGTGCTGCCACTACCACTGCTGCTCCACTTCAAGCCGTACCGGCTCAGCAGCAATCTCAGCACCAGTTTCCTATGCACCGCCTGCAAAGCGTGCTTACACTGGTCCCCACCCTGCTTGCCCGACATGTTCTTAACATCACCCGGTGGTTATCGCCTATAGATTTTGTGTGCACTGCAATATTTAAGGCCACTTTACCGCCAATTGCCGTACTGGTCCTCGACAAGCACCAGCCCAAGCTACTGCCCATCAAGCTCTACTTCCAGCTCCTCAAGGCCAACAAGCGGCTCAGGCACCCGCGATCAATGCTAGAGTCTGCTTCGCGTGTGGTGATCCCAACCACTTCGCGAACATGTGTCTGAACAAGGTTGTGAAACAAGAGCCCCAGTAGCAGCAGCCTCAGCAGCAGCAACAGCCTTAACAACAACAACAACAATAAGCCACCCGCGCCAGAACATTCAACATCAATGCGCGCCAAGCCCAGGCTGACAACAATGTGGTCAATGGTACGTTCCTTGTGAATGATATTTATGTTTCGTGTTTGTTTGATACTGGAGCCGATAACTGTTTTGTGTCGTTTGAATTCGAGAAGCTCCTAAACCGTAAGCGCTCCCATCTCCCCTCGACGTTCGATGTCGAAGTCGCCACCGGAAGAACCGTCGCTGTCAATTCTATTCTTCGTGATTGTACTCTTGAACTCAACAATCACATCTTCCCAATCGACCTTATTCTGATGCAACTCGGAAGTTTTGACATCATAGTAGGCATGGACTTTCTTCGTGAAAACCATGCTGAAGTTGTGTGCTTTGATAAGATGATTCGATTCTCGCTCACAAACGGTGATATGTTGTGTGTTTATGGTGACACTGCTTCGAAGGGTCTCAAGCTCATGTCATGTGTCCAAGCTAGCAAGTATCTCCGCAAGGAATACAGAGCTTTCTTGGCTAACACTGTAGTAGCAGAGAAGGAAAAGAAAGGAAGACCAGGAGTAAACAATGTTTCAGTGGTTCGAGAATTTCCTAATGTGTTTCCTGAGGATCTTCCCGGACTACCGCCAAGTCGTGATATCGACTTTCGTATCGACCTCATTCCTGGAGAAAATCCTGTTGCCAAAGCTCCTTATCGACTCGCTCCCTCCGAAATGCGCGAACTCTCGAGTTAGCTCCAGGAATTGCTTGATAAAGGCTTCATTCGCCCGAGCACCTCTCCATGGGGCGCACCAGTCCTTTTCGTCAAAAAGAAGGATGGGTCGTTCAGGATGTGCATCGACTATCGGGAATTGAATCAGTTGACAATCAATCATCGCTATCCCCTACCTCGCATCGATGATTTGTTTGACCAGCTACAAGGTGCTACGTGTTTCTCCAAAATCGATCTACGCTCAGGCTATCACCAACTACACATCCAAGAGGAGGATATATCCAAAACCGCTTTTCGCACTCGATACGGCCATTATGAGTTCGTTGTTATGCCTTTTGGTCTAACTAACGCACTCGCGGTTTTTATGGACCTGATGAATCACGTGTGTAAACCTTATCTCGACCGCTTCGTCATCGTGTTCATCGATGATGTCTTGATCTATTCCAAGTCGAAAGCCGAACACGCGCAACATCTACGTTTGGTTCTCGAGCTACTCCAAGGGAATCGACTCTATGCCAAGTTCTCCAAGTGCGAATTTCGGCCGGTGGAGGTTTAATTCCTCGGTCACATTGTCAATATTCAAGGTATTCACATCGATCCCGCTAAGATTGAAGCAGTTAAGAGTTGGGTTACACCGAAGAACCCGTCTGAAGTCCGTTCTTTTCTGTGACTAGCGGGCTATTATCGTCGATTTATCGAAGGGTTCTCAAAAATCGTTGTGCCGCTTACCGCTCTCACGCATAAAGACAAACCTTTTGTTTGGGGAACTGAAGAGTCTGCTTTCCAAACCCTCAAGCACATGCTTTGCAATGCTCCTGTTCTCACATTACCCAACGGAAACGACAACTTTATAGTCTATTACGATGCCTCAAACCTTGGCCTCGGTTGTGTTCTCATGAAACGAGACAGGGTTATCGCTTACGCATCTCGTCAGCTCAAGATTCACGAGAAGAACTATACAACCCACGACCTCGAGCTAGGCGCAGTTGTTTTTGCGTTAAAGATTTGGCGACACTACCTTTACGGTACTAAGTGTACGATCTTCACCGATCATAGGAGCCTACAACATATCTTTAACCAGAAGGAACTTAATATGCGTCAACGCCGATGGGTAGAACTTCTCAATGATTACGACTGTGAGATCCGTTATCACCCAGGCAAATCAAATGTCGTTGCCGATGCCCTCAGCAGACGGAGCTATCTGTTCAGCATTCGAAATATCCAAGCCCAGTATGATCTCGAAACCCTCATCCGCGAAGCCCAGCATGCTTGTTTTAATGAGCGCACATTGAAGAAGGAAAGAATCTATCACGATGGATCCCAGCTTGTGAATAAGTCGAATGGGATATTCCACTATCTGGACCGAATTTGGATCCCTAAGCGGATTGATTTACGACAGATTTTGATGGACGAAGCCCACAAATCCCGATATTCTATTCATCCCGGTGCCGACAAGATGTACCAGGACCTTCGCTACAAGTACTGGTGGCCGGGCATGAAGAGAGATATCGACCTCTATGTTGGAAAGTGCCTGACTTGCTCGAAAGTCAAGGCCGAGCATCAAAGACCCTCTGGCTTACTCGAACAACCCCCGATCCCTATGTGGAATGGGAGAGTATAGCTATGGATTTCATAACAAAACTTCCGCGTACGCCATCAAGTCACGACAGTATCTGGGTTGTCGTTGACCGCTTGACCAAATCTGCTCATTTTCTGCCAATACGAGAAGACTACAAGGTAGAAAGATTAGCCCGAATCTACAGCGATGAGATCATTTGTCGACATGGGACGCCTCGCGACATCATCTCTGACCGTGATGCTCGGTTTACCTCGTGTCTATGGGAAACGTTTCAAACGGCTCTCGGTACTATGCTTAATCTAAGTACCGCATTCCACCCTCAAACCGACGGTCAGACTGAAAGAACGATTCGTACCCTTGAAGACTTGCTTCGTTCGTGTCTCATAGATTTCGGTGGTAATTGGGATGCTTACCTGCCGTTAGTCGAATTCTCGTATAATAACAATTATAATTCCAGCATTCAAATGGCACCGTTTGAGGCTTTGTACAGAAGAAAATGTCGATCGCCTATTGTATGGCACGAGATCGGGCACTCGCAATTAACCGGTCCTGAGCTATTGCAAGAAACGACTGACAAAGTCCTCCAAATTCGAGACAATCTGTTGAAAGCTCGGAGTCATCAGAAAAGTTACACCGATAGAAGACGCAAGCCCCTTGAATTTGACGTTGGCGACTACGTACTCCTAAAGGTATCACCTTGGAAGGGCGTGGTCAGATTCGGCAAGAAAGGGAAACTCGCGCCTCGATACGTTAGACCTTTTAAGATTCTGGAAAGGATCAGAAAAGTCGCCTACACACTCGAACTACCGGAGGAACTTAGTAACGTTCACCCGAATTTCCTTGTGTCGAACCTCAGAAAGTGCCTGGCTGAGCATGATTTAGTTGTACCTCTAAAAGATCTTCAAGTAAACGAAACACTACACTTCGTGGAGAAGCCTGTCGAAATCATGGACCGCCAAACCAAGCAGCTCAGACGCTCGCGCATTCCCATTATGAAGGTTCGATGGGAAGGCAAACGAGGCGCAGAGTTCACTTGGGAACTCGAAAGCGACATGTAGGCGAAGTACCCACAGTTGTTTGTTACGGCTTCGGCCTAATTTCGGGACGAAATTCCCTCAAATAGGGGAGGCTGTAACACCCCGTGTTTCGAAAGTTAAAGTCAAAGTCAAGATTGAAGTCAAAGGGAGACAAGATTGCCAATTACGATCTGTCACTCCTTGCTCAATTCCTGTTTTGACTTCTTTGACTTGTAAATAGTCTTTTTATGCTTTTACGTTAGTTGTATTATGTGGAGTACTTATTACTAATCGAGGTTTTATCGATATTTATCGCATGTTTTATCGCTTTATCGCTTATTGCAATCGCACTCGCAACTCGAATTACGCGTCTGGTTATTATTATTACGCGTGTGTGCCTTATGTGTTACTTGTGCATGTTTATTTATGTTGTTGTGGTGATTAATCGAAACGCAATCGCAATCGCAATCGAATCACAAACGCTAAATGAAAGTTAAATAGGATGCTTGTATGTTGATATTGTAGTTGGGATTAAAAGCAATTTGATAAGTAAAACTATCGCATTGCCCTCTCGAATTGCATCACAACACTCAACACCCGAATCGAAACTGCAAAAACTCAACGCCCAAAACACTCGAACCGAGTGGCCAGCCGGCCGAACTGCCACCCGATCGGATTGCCATATGATCGAGGTGCCACTCGACCGAGCTGCCACCCGACCTAGGTGCCACCCGACCGAGTTGCCACTCGATCGAGCTGCCACCCGGACAGGCTGCCACTCGATCAACCAACCTCTTTCCTCCTTTCCATTTATGGAAACCCTATAAATACCCCATATGTCAACCTCATTTGATGTTGACAACTCTCTCACCCTCTCCACTCGTTCCAGCCTATATTTCTTCAGATATCTCGCGATTCTTGTAAGTTTTCCACCTAAATCTTGTACTTTCTTGATCTACACGCACTCCTACACATTTCTATCTTTTGAATCTTAACTTTTAACCGTGAAATCACTAGATTTGAGGTGTTCTCGGATGATGTCATCATGGTGTTCATAAGAACTTCATGTTTTGGCTTCAATCCACCAAGAACAACTTAGATCTGAATGTTTTCCACATGAATAAACAAAGATCTTTCATAGATCTGAACATGTTCATGGTGAAAAGGATTGAAAGATGGTTTTCTAACTTTCTTTCAACTCTTTTACACTCAATGCACTCAAAACCGATAGAATCGGAGCTTGTTCTAATCTTCTACTCCTTCTTGGTGATGTGTTGGTTCAAGATCTGGATTCTATCCACGAGAACACTGATTTCGGGTTAAACATGAAACACCGTCTCGAACAGTTAAATGATCAGACGAGGGTGAATCCTGTCCGATCGGGTCACTATGCCTTGATGAGGTTTCTGTTGTTCAACACGTTATCAAACAGTCTCGAAAACACGCAAAACTATCAAAACAACCAAGGAAGAAGACGACCAGGTCATCTGGGATGGATTGGCGTCCAATCGGATTGTTGTTCGATCGGACTACCACCCGGTCGGATTGCACCTTGGGTCCCACACTTAACTTTTGTTAACTTTTGAGGCTTGAACATCGAACGGATTGCCGTCCGAATGGATTGCCACTCGACCATGTGATGTTTGACTTCAACCCTTAAACAATTTTCAACATGTTCAGTACGTATGGATTGCCACCCGATTGGATAGCCATCCGATCTAGTGACCGTCCTGCTGTGAACTTGTTCTCAACCTGAGAAGCCTCGCCAATCGGATTGCTGTCCGATCGAACGGCCGTTCGGTCGACCGACCTGAAAGGTAGAGATACTTCTCTATTTTCAAAATGCTACAACGAAAACTTCAAAAGACAAACCATCATACACAAACACATCCATCCTAAACGAGATAACAATCCAATCGAGTGACCGCCCGAACGGATTGTCATCCGATCGACCGGCCACCCGATCGGATTGCCACCCGATCCACTGACACTTTGCTTCATTTTACACATCGCTTATCGTTATGCTATCGTTCTGATCAGGCTAACCTTGCTCTCTAGCGCTCCCTCCAATCCATCATCGCTGTGAGTATACTCGAACCCTTTTTGCTTTACGCACTTTTGGGTGTTACATACGTTACTTATACTAAATCACATCGAACACACTACGCAATACTTTAACGCTAACCGTTACTGCATGTTATACGTGACTTAATGAATGCTTGTTTGTTATGTTTACACATGGAATGTTGTCTACCTGCCTTAGCAACGATAGTACTATAGTTTGGACTCAGCACCTGTTCACTCAGGGGTTGTTAAGGACAATTTGTTACATAGCTCACAGTGGTGAGTGTGTATTACGAACTGCCTTGGGCAGTCAACCCGCAGTCATTGGTATCGATAGGTTCATGTCGATAACTAACGTGCTTCATTTTACACTGTGTACGTGCTGGTTATGCGTATACGATTTCGAACTCTATTAAATCTATCAAACTTGTATGCTCACCTTTACACTATGTGTATTGACTTTTACTTTAACGTATGTGGCAGGTGCTTAAGATGTTTAGATGCTTGGCTTGCTGTGAAATCGAGGCTAGGAAAGGTCTAGAAACAAATAAATGAATTGTTTGTATTTTAAATCTGAGTTATCTGAACAGAACAATTTGACTAGATCTTGTCTGTAATAATTATGTTACTTTTTATGTCATGGTATGGGACATGATGCTTTAAATAATTGGTAATTATAGTTGTTATGGAAACTTCTGGACAATCTGTTTCGCTCAGTGCCACGCCCTGATGTTTCCGCCATCGGTTGGGGTGTGACACAATTACACCTAGAGACTACTTAATTGATTTAAGTGTACCTATGTTAGAAAATGATCAATAGCGGCCAAACTTTTACAAGTTGGGATTATTATAGGGAATTTTTTAAGCTGAGATTATTATCGGCCAACAGGTGAAACTTAGGATTATTCAAATCCAATAACCCTTTATTTTAAGTGAGGGTGAAAACATAATTTTGAACTGATGACAAAATCGTAATTTTTAAAGCGGGATAAAATCGTAAATTTGTTGTTCCAATAGGGGAGTGCCAGGCAGCTGCCTGGCACTCTTCCCTTTGCCACCCATGTGAGCCAGTAGATGGGAAGCGGCCGCCCATTTGAACCAATGGCAGGGAGATACTATTACCTGCCATGTTCTTTATATATGTTGAATAATGAGTATAATACCAAAATTATCCCTCTTCAGCGCTTTTAGTTGTTCCATTCAAAATAACATTTTGGGTAAATTACTTTTTGAGTCCCTGTGTTTTATGGGTTTTAACTAGTTGAGTCCAAAAGCAAAAAGTTTAACGACCTGAGTCCCCATAAGCATTTTCTTTAACCATTTGAGTCCAAATTTCTAACACTGTTAGAATTATTTTGTTAAAATTCGTTAAATGACCAAATTACCCCTACCTAATATCTCTTTCACTTCCTTATCTCTCTCTCTCTCGTATCAGATTATCCCAACCGCACCACCACCACCCTCTGCACCATCATCACCATCCCCACCATCAACCCCACACTACCTCTTATTTCGATCACCCAATCGAATAATCTCAGAAACACTAGCAGATCTCTGAAGCTACAAACAAAACAATTTCACAAAAAAGCCCATAAATTATTCAAACCAAAACCAAATCATTAATTTAAAACCTTGGATACCCGGACTCCTTTCTTTGAAAAAATCCTCAACCGTCTTTAGATGATTACAATCTGCAAACAACAAAAATCAATTATCCCACATTGCAAATAAAAAACATCACAACCAAAAAGTCAATTATCCCACATTGCAAATAAAAATCATCAAAACCGAAAACACTGAGAAGAAAACCTCACCGGGTCGGTCACAGCAACATCCATTAATGGTGGTTTTGGGGGAGTTTCTGAGTGAAGTGAAAGAGACGAAGCTCTGTTCCGATTCCTGGATCTACATCGCTGTCTCACCACCGTCTCACCGTCTCATCTATTCCGATTGCCTGGGTTTTTTTTTCACGAATCTCTGTTCCGATTCCTGGATCTACATTGCCGATTCCTGGAGCTCTGTTCCGATTGCCTGGTTATTTCACGAAGCTCGGAACCCAACAAACACCACCATCACCGGATCTTCAATACCCAGCACCGACAGCCGCCCCTGGATCTGCAATACCCATCCCGACAATCGCCGCCGTCTGGATTTGCAAAACCTAACAAGTTTTGCTGAAGTTTCTTGAGTTGGAGAAGGTGGTGGATGTGTTGTGGGGACTAGGGAGGGTGGTGGTGGTAAGATGGTCTAGGAGTGAGAGAGAAGAGAGAGAGAGTGTGTGTGTGCGTGTGTGTGCAGGTTGTAATATATATAATTTAATTTTATATAATATTAAAACCATGCATTAAAGACTTGTTCCTTATACTCTTGTGCATATAAGACTTGTACTTTGCGTGTAAATGACCAAATTACCCTTGTAGTTAACAAACTTGGTGGATGGAGTTAGAAATTTGGGCTCAAAGAAAATGTTTATGGGGACTCAGGTCGTTAAACTTTTTGCCTTTGGACTCAGCTAGTTAAAACCCATAAAATACAGGGACTCAAAAAGTAATTTGCCCAAAAGTAACTGGACTTGACGTTTCATTTTTATTGTCATTTTCATCCAAATCAATAACCCAGTTAAAATGTATTGTTAACTTTAATGGACGATTTTAGCAATTCCTAAACCTCATGACGATTTTGGAAATTTACCTATTTATTCTTTTGTTTTTTTATTTTTAAATTTTTTTTTATCAAGAATGAAGAATTAAAGAAAATTTTTTTCCAACCCAACATGTTTCAATAGTTGGATGTTGTGGTGGTGGGGGTGGTCCCCGGAAGTTATGATCATAGGGTTTGTGCGATGAAGATGAACATAGAGATGGTGGGTGAGTTCCATCTATTTTTTGTTAATTGCTTAGTTTTATAATTATTTAAATGGGGTACATCATGTTTTATTATTTATAATTATAATTTAAATGTGGGTTATTGGATTTTAATTTCACATGTTGGCCGATAACAATCTCAACTTTAAAATTTCTCTCCAATAATCCCAACTTGTAAAAGTTTGGCCACTATTGATCATTTTCAAACATATAAGAATTTGGTATCCTGAATAGATTCAATTACACCTAGAGACTCTTTAATTGATTTAAGTGCACCTATGTTAGAAAAGGATCACTGGCAGCCAAACTTTTACAAGTTGGGATTATTGGAGGGAAATTTTAAAATTGAGATTATTATCGGCCAACAGATGAAACTTATGATTATTAAAATCCAATAACCGTACAATAGCAATTACATCAACTTAAATAACAAATCTAACGGTCTGTCAATCAAGGGAGCACAGGCATGCATACTATGGGTATGTTTGGCATGGAGCTTTTAGGAGCTTTTAAGAGCTTCTAGCTTTAAGCTTTTAAGAAAAAGCTCCTACTCAATAAAAAGTCTTGTTTGGTTGAAGGAGCTTTAAGCTTTTATGTTAGGAGCTTGAAGCTTTTGGTTGAACGCTACTACTAGTAGCGTTTAGAAGGAGCTACAAGCTTTTCGGGAAAAAATGACTATTTTAACCTCTAAAAATAGGAAACTTTTTAATGCATCAACTTTCTAAATTTTTAGTTATGTCCATTTTAGTCATTTTATACATTTTATTAAAAGCTCCAGCTACCCTACCAAACACCAAATATATCTAAAAAACTACAGCTACTAACTACCAGCTACAGCTACCAGCTACCAGCTTACAGCTTCCAGCTAGCAGCCACCAGCTACTTTTGCCAAACATACTATATACAGTGAAAACATGCAATTTCAAAAAAAAACTGGGACTAAATGTGAAATTTGGGACAACCCTAGGGAAGATCTTAGTAACTTACTTTTTTTTATAAATTTAAGGGTTATTGGATTTTATCACCCCCAACTATCGACCTTTGGCCGTTGCCATCTGCAACTAACACTTTGACATCCGGCACCCCCAACTTGACTTTTTTGTTTGCACTGGCACCACTCAGTTAAATCTGCTCTAACTTGGTTAGTTTTTTGTCCGACATGGCACCATTTGGCTGATGTGTACGTTATTACGTGGCTGATGATGTGTTATATCTCATTTATAAACCCTCCAACACCTTTTTCGACACCGGTTTCGGCTTCACAAACAAATACATGCACAACGGAAACTTAGAAAAAAACCCCAAAACCGGACAAGGAACATCCGGCATCTTAATCGGCGGAGTATGCGCCTGCACACTAATCAAATCAATCCCTAACTCATCCCACGTGTCCCAAAACTTGCGATCGCTATCCATCGACGGCACCACAAGCCTAACAACTTTCGAATTCTCTAAAACCGCAAACACAACCACAGGTCTTTCCCTTAACCCTTTACCCGACGGCTTAACTACGTGTTTAAGATTCCCGTCCCGTTTCGACTCGATTAAATCTGTATACGCAATCCTATCACCTACTATAGGGAGGCCCCGTGACCATGTTTTCCACTCTTGTGGTGTTAAAGTATCAATTTTTTTAACCGGGCGCTTCTTTTTGTTAGCACCTTTAGCTGCTAATACAGGCTGGGGGAGTGTAGCTGATATTAGAGTTAGGGTTACAGAAATCTGGAGCAAATTCAATGTGTTTATGTTATGTTTTGAGTGTTTTGATTGTTGTGAGTGTTGTGAAGACTCTGAGTTATGTGAATTGCATGTAATTTGTGGATTAGGGTTACGTGAGTATCGAATTGTTCGAGATTGTAACCGGGATAAGGGAATTGGGGGGAACAATGATGGGGAAATTGAGATATAATCAGATGACATGATGATAATGAGTAAATAGAAAGAGTGAGTGAAGGTTTTATGTTACAGTAATTGTTGTGGGGAGATTAGGGTTTTGTGTGTGTCATGGTGACGTTATCTCCGGTGGATAGCGGTCATCGCATCAGTGCAGCAGAAGGAAGAGGATGAAGAAGTGAATGCTAGTTGTCGTCAGAGATGAAATGAGTGTGTGTGAATTTGGATGGCCGGAGGTCTGGCCGGCGTTCATATTTTCATCTCTTTTCCCTCCCCTCCCCCTGTTAAATGAGACTCGGAAACAGAGTGTTACTGTAGTCAAATGTCTTAGTTATCCTTTGAATTTTGATAAGTACAAAATAAAGGGTGTATTGTATACAAGAATAAAGATTAATAAATAATAGATCCTTTGTTCTGGTTGTTGCTTTTGCTATAAGATTTTCTTTGAAAAATAACAAAGAATGTTGATTTAAGATTTCCTTTATTTATTTATTTTTTCTCAGGTTTGGGGAAGGAAAAATGATTACACGAATGTGGATATTGATGGAGCTCACGAAGTAGGGTCGAGTTTTGAGGCAACCTTTAATTTTAGGTGAACAGTTATTTTAGGTGTCGATAAGAATGTATCAACAAACAATATTTTTATTAACGTTAAAATATGTGTAGTATACTTGACAAATGATTATACAATGGGTTGTTTTGGTGTGAACGTGTGTGTGTGTATGTAAATAAGAGGTGGGGTTCGGCTACAAATTCTATTTTTTCTGTAAAGTGTACAAAGTCATAAAACACCACAATTTCAGCCATAAAACACCCTCAAAACCCACAAGTAATAGAGTAAAGATCACTAAAACACAATATTCGAACCATAACAGTCAATAAAAACTTCAAACACACCATCGTAGAATTATGAATATAAAACACAACATGATAATTAACATAAAACACACTAATGTTAGTCATTCGATAATCAAAGCCTTGTCATCCAAAACAAAACACAACACAAAACTCACAAATATGACGTTTTAGTAATCTTCACTTTGTTATTTGTGGGTTTTGAGTTTTAGTAATCTTCACTTTGTTATTTGTGGGTTTTGAATGTGTTTTATGGTATGGTGTTTTATGACTTTTTATACTTTGTAGGAAAAATGGAATTTTTAACCAACTCCCACCCTGTAAGTATATATGCATGTATTTTATTATGAAATGGATTTATTGTTTTTGTTATTATATATGTATCCAGATTAAATTAGTAATTCAACAATTTTTTTTTAAAATATAATATAAAAGTATGACATGCGTAAATGAACGTCAAAAATATGTGTCATAAATGTGTGTCATAGACAAGTGTCATAAACGTGTGTCAAAAAACGAGTGTCATAGATGTATATCATCAAAGTTTGCCACGACACACAAAGGCAATGCATGTCATGCTCTTGCGAGTCAAGAAAATAGTTGTTCTGGCATTCGTTTTTATGTTTTTCGATCGATGTAAAACACGAGTAGATCTCATCTTGGGCATATCTATTATAATTTTTATACCGAGTGTGTATATCGTACCGAAAAATGTAACGAAATGAAACAATATCTACCAAAGACTCACCGTAACGTGTGAGTAATTCAACTAGTTAAAATAATTGAGTTAAGTTCACGTACAAACAACTTTATCGTACAAAACGTACGAAAGACATGAAAAAGCAAAAAAAAACACGGTGGTATTTTCGTAATTATTTGCATGTAGGGTAATTATCAAAATTACTCTACAAATAATCTTTTAAGGTAATTTTGCAAAATGTTCTTGTAGGGTAATTTTGAAACTTGGAGAGTAATTTTGATACACTTGTAGAGTAATTATGATACTCTACAAAATTACCCAAAATTATCTTACAAAATCAAAATTAACATACAAGATCATTTGTAGAGTAATTATGATACTCTACAAAATTACTCTACAAGATTAAAATTATCCTACAAGAACATTTAAAAAATTACCTTACAAGATCAAAATTACCTACAAGAACATTTTTTTTTGAAAGGCAAATTTTGGATCACTGACGGACCACTGGAGTATCATCGTGCCACCAGTAGAACCACCCGATCATATCCATCTCCACTAGGCAATAATACCTACAAGAACATTTTACAAAATTACTCTATAACATCAAAATTACCCTACAAGATCATTCGTAGGGTAATTTTGATAATTACTTTACTAGTAAATAATTACAAAAATGTCACCACGTTTTTTTTACCTTTTCATCCTATTCATATGTTTTGTATGATAAAGGTACTAGGTTAGAACCCCGTGTATTACACGGGTTGAGTAAATGTAATTTTATATATTAAATAATAAAAAGTTATATGCTTGTGAACCCCGTATATTGTACGGATTAAATAAATATAATTTTATATATCAAATAATAAAAAAAGTTATATCTTTAAAAACCATGTGTATTACATAAATTAAATAAATGTAATTTTGTATACTAAATACTAAAACTTTGTATCTTTAAAAAACCCTTGTATAATCGGGTTGAATAAATCTACCAAATAATAAAAAATTACATCCTTAAAAACCTCGTGTATTACACGTGTTGAATAGATCTAAAAAAGAGTTACATCTTTAAAAACTATGTGTATTACACATATTAAATAAATGTAATTTTGTATATTATATACTAAAAACGTCGTATTTTTAAAAAACCCATTATAGTCGGGTTGAAAAATCTACCAAATAATAAAAAAATTATATCCTTAAAAACCCCCGTATATTACACGTGTTGAATAAATCTAATTTTACATAGCAAACGATAAAAATTTATATCTTTAAAAACTTCGTGTATTACACGGGTTATATAAATCTAACTTTGTATAGTAAATAAAAAATATATTTTTTAAAACCCCGTAATTTACACGTGTTAAATAAATATAATTTTGTATACCAAATAATAAAAAACGTTATATTTTTAATAAATTATGATAACATTAAATATTAATTTATTATTTGTATATTTAATATAAGATAAGTAGGAAAGAGAGGTATTTGTTTTAAAAGTATATTAAATTTACAATTTAGATTTGAGGATAATATTTTATTAAAGTATGATATAATTTAATATTAATTATTATTTATTTATTTAGTTAATATAAGATAAGTATAGATTTGAGGATACCTTTAATGAATGACACGTGTCCAAAAGTTAGATTTCTTTTATTATAGTATATAGATAGATTTGTATTTGATCTTTTGTATACAACAATTTGTTCTAGTGTTGACGTAAAATTTATATGATTTCTTCGTTCCACTACTTTTAAATATTTGTTTAGTTATACGATACTGAAGTCCTTTTATACCTTCTTACATTTTTTCAAACTCCACAAAATTCGATAATGCAATTATTGTAAATTCATTAAATTACCACAACCTCATATTATCTCTCAATAGTTGTTCTCATAAATAAGAAGATATAACAAGTACCCATCTCTAATTCTTTCCTATTTCTTGTTAGGACAGAATCTTGATAATGTGATGTACACGATCAGTGGCGAAGCTTGGATTTTTCGGGCGGGGGGTGAAAACATATATACCCAAAAATTTCTATAGAACCGGGGGGTGAAAACGTATATACCCACAAATTTCTATACGAAAACTACATATATAACACTACTGGGCGAAAAATCCCGGGGGCGGACGTCCCCCCGCCCCCATTAAGCTTCGCCCCTGTACACGATTCATCCATATTCAAATATTTCCTGCACTAAAAAAGGAGAAGCTAAGAATCATCACACATTTTAACATCCCTATATATATAACTCATCTCTATGGATATCTCCAACATCTTCTCCTGTCTTCATATCCTAACTTCACATTTTTATTACTCCACAATGTCAAACCACAGTTCTAATACTTCCATGTCTAATTCGGCCAAAGTATATGCCATGTCTAATTCGGCTGAAGTATATGTAGATGAACACGCTCAAAACAATCCTCATGATATGTCTAACCAAGTTGATGTGTCCAACCCGGACATATCAACTGAAATCCACGAGGAAACCGATGAACTTAGCACGCAGGAGCAAATATTTTTTCAAGCCACCTCCTATCTTGAAAGGGGAGTAAGGCAACTTCATGATCATCGTGGCTTCAAGGTTGTACCTGTGTAGCCGTATCTCACCACACATCTAAATACACACAAGTCATTTGCCTTGGGTATTTAGAACAGGAATCTGTCTTCCCGTGCCACCGTGCTTTTCGGAAATGTCTTGTCGGAAACCAACACCATAACTGAATGTAAAGCATGCACATTCTCGATGTAACTTCTAAAAATGGGCGGAATGCCATGGTCGAACTCCGTGTGGAAAATTGTGAGTCCTAACACGACTGATGTTTTTGTCAATACTAATGTTCATTATTTCTTGGTTTGTAACTTTTTTATTGAGCAAAAAGCAAATATGAGCTCAATAAGAAAGTTACAAACCAAGAAATAATAAACATTAGTATTGACAGAAACATCAGTCCTGTTGAAGGAGTCCTGTTGAAGGAGTCACAATTTTCCACACGGAGTTCGACCATGGCATTCCGCCCATTTTTAGAAGTTACATCGAGAATGTGTGTGCTTTACATTCGGTTATGGTGTTGGTTTCCGACAAGACATTTCCGAAAAACACGGTGGTACCGGAAGACAGATTCCTGTTCAAAATACTTAAGGCAAATGACTTGTGTGTATTTAGATGTGTGGCGAGATACGGCTACACAGGTACAACCTTAAAGCCATGATGATCATGAAGTTGCCTTACTCCCCTTTTAGGATCGGGGGTGGCTTGAAAAAATATTTGTTCTTGGTTGCCAAGTTCATCGGTTTCCTCATGAATTTTAGTTGATATGTCAGGGTTGGACACATCAACTTGGTTAGACATATCATAAGTATTGGTTTAAGCATAGTAAACTATAGTAAACTATAATCGATGTAGAGTAATAAAAATGTGAAGTTAGGGTATCAAGAGAGGATAAGATGTTGGAAATATCCATAAAGATAGAGACGGGTTGTATATATAGAGATGTTAAAATGCGCGATGATAATCCGTAGCTTCTTCTTGTTTTACTGCAAGAAATATTTGAATATGGATGAATCATGAACATCACATTATCAAGATTATGTTCTAACAAGAATTAGGCAAGTGTAAACAATGAAAATTAGTTAGTTAGTTACAGATGTGCACTTGTTATATTTTTTTGGGGATATGAGATTTAAATAACCTCAACTTTCACCAATTGGCTGATATGACTTCCAACTTCCGATTTATACCACATCATTCTCAACTTTCAACTTATTTTCCTCTGTCACTCCCAAACTAATCGAACCCAAACCCAATTAGTTTTTTTTTTTCCTGATGTGGCACTTTGTTTGGTGACGTGACATTTTTACTGACATGGCATCTGATGTGGCAGCCAACGTGGCAATTTTGATGACATGGTAGCCGATGTGACAGCTGACATGTCATTTTCATGACGTGGCATCTGACATAAGCTAACTGGGTTAAGATTCAGTTAGTTTGGGACTGCCAGAAAAAAATAAGTTAAAAGTTAGGAGTGGTGTGGTATAAATTAAAAGTAGAAAGTGATATCGGTCAATCCGTGAAAGCTGAAGTTATTTAATCCATTACCCTTTTTTTTATAAAAGAACAACTATTAAAAGATAATATGAGGTTGTAGTAATTAATTGAATTATCAATATGATCGTGTATGTGGAGTTTGAAAAGGTAAGGAGGTATGAAAGAATTTCAGGAATGTATAAGTAAACAAATATTCAAACTAGTGAACGATAAGATCAAATAAATTACACCTCAACACTACTACATTATATTGAGTAGAAAACTTCGTTGTGAAGACATTGCATTCGGTTTTAGAAACACTCAACTTTCATCTAAGAAACTTTCAAGTGAGAAGATATATAATGTGTATTCTTCTCCTTTATGTTTTTAAGTTGCTCTCTGATGCACAGACAAACGATGGTTTATATAGGGTAAGTGACCAAGCGGCCTGAAGACGCATACACACCCGCGTGATTCACCTACACAAAGTCTTCACACCACACCCTTGTGATGACTTAGCTAACTAATCACATGGTAGGTAGGTCGTAAAAACAGTATGAAATTTTTTATATTTTTGCACCTCCTCACAAAAGTTTCTGAATCCGCCACTGACCGTGGTCCTCTTCATCTACCGTTGGGGTGGTCTAATTCGTGTCTCGGTTATGGCCAGTGAAGCCACTAGGGAAGCGAGCGGCTTGAGAACAGATCGGAGGATCTGATAGGGTGAGTTTAGAGTTCATTTTTTAGAGAACTGATTGCGACTTACGTGAGTAAACTTGATATAAAAAAATGGCTAATTTTATTATTTACTAAGCCAACCGTGTTATCTTGGCCCATTACCAACTATTACTATTAGCCCATGTCAATCCTTTCTAAGCCCATGGTTACTACACACATAAAGCAAAATTTCTGAAATGACAACTTTATTTAATATTTATTTTTCAAGAACTTTTTGGCTTTGAAACATCTGAAATGACAATTTTATTTTAGAGTAAATTGCCATTTTGGTCTCTAAGGTTTGTCTAAATTTGCCATTTTAGGCCAAATAGTTTTTTTTCGCCTCTGAGTCCCTGACTTTTCCCTTTTGTTGCCATTTTGATCACAGACCCTAACTCCATCCAAAAACCTCATTTTTAACCAGGGGCATTTTGGGGATTTTCATTTTAAATCTTTTCAATTGCCATTTTGATCCAATTCTAAAAATTCTAAAAAATTCTAAAAAATCCAAAAAAATCTAAAACAATTCTAAAAAATAAAAAAAAAACATAAAAATAAAAAAATTCTAAAAATTAGAAAAATCAGAAAAATTCTAAAAAAATCAAAAAAAATTTCTAAAAATTCTAAAAAATCAAAAAATAAAATAAAATCTAAAAAATCAAAAAACTCTAAAAAATCAAAAAAATTCTAAAAAATCAGAAAAATTCTAAAAAAATAAAAAAAATCTAAAAACTCAAACAAACATATTTTAAAGTTTCAAATTCAAAAAATGACGATATATTCCTCGTCCAGACGAATAAATTTCAAGTTTTATCTATTTTGTTGAGTGGATGAGTTGTTATGATGAGATAGAACCATTTATCCATTTAAAAAAACAATTCTCATTTTAAGGTTACATCTTTCACAATCATTCTTACATTTCCACATTAATTATCACCCTTTTGGCCTTTTTATATATGTTTTCATAGCAAAACTATTTATTACAATAATATTTTCATCTTTAGTTTAGTATCAGTTAATATAATTTACTAAATATAAATATCATGAAATATAAATTTTATAAACTAAAACATAACATGTATGTTCGTTAGTTAGTGGTTCTATCTCATTATGACCACTCATTCAGTCAACAAAATAGATAAAACTTGAAAATATATTCGTCTGGACGAGGAATATATCGTCATTTTTTGAATTTTAAACTTTAAAATATGTTTGTTTGAGTTTTTAGATTTTTTTTTATTTTTTAGATTTTTTAGATTTGTTTTGATATTTTAGATTTTTTACAATTTTTTTGATTTTTTTGATTTTTTTTTTATTTTTTAGAATTTTTTTGATTTTTTAAAATTTTTTTGATTTTTTAGAATTTTTTGATTTTTTAGATTTTTTTTAGAATTTTTATGATTTTTAGAATTTTTTTATTTTTTAGAATTTTTTTATTTTTTAGAATTTTTTGGATTTTTTAGAAATTTTTTTATTTTTTAGAATTAGATCAAAATAGCAATTGAAAATATTTAAAATGAAAATCCCCAAAATGCCCCTGGTTAAAAATGAGTTTTTTTGATAGAGTTAGGGTATGTGATCAAAATGGCAACAAAAGGGAAAAGTCAGGGACCCAGAGGCAAAAAAAATTCTATTTGGACTAAAATGGCAAATTTGGACAAACCTCAGAGACTAAAATGGCAATTTACTCTTTATTTTATATTCGGAGTGTTTCCTGACTAGTTTCTAAAACAAATTCACAATGATCATTTTGCTCATATTGAGTACTCATAAATGTGCCCTTTGGGGAGTTGGTTGAAGTGATGGATATACAGGTCAAGTCAGAATAGGATTTAAATTCGTTTGACGCGGTTCAGGCATAGGAGTGTAAGTGCATGGAGTGCCTAAGGGTGTCCGGGGCACTCCCCTAAGAGGGGAGTCCCCTCTCTTACGCATAACCAATCCTCGTGTGCCACGTCAACTCCCCTCTTAAACTCCCCTAACACCCCAATTTGATGGCGCCACTCCCCTCTTAGAGGAATTGCTTTTTTTATTCAAAAAAAAAAGAAAAAAAGAAAAAATTTCATTGGCTGAAATTGCGGCTGGCCTCACCTCCTCTCTCCTTCTTCTTCGGTGACTTCCCCCCGGTTTCACCTCCTCTCTCCTCCCCGATTTCACTCCCCTCTTGGTTGGCAGCACACCACCGATCGGCAAAGTTGGTCCCCGCTCGGGGTCACCGAGGGTGCCCCGGACACCCTAATATGTAATGATATATAGTCCGTTTTCATATTTGCATGTCGAAAGGACTTGTTTAATTACTATGTCCTGAAAATGGAAGATGAAGAAACACTGGTTTAATCGACCGGAATCAATTGAACCATGGGGTTTGAATCTACATAAAAGGGTTATATCTTCTCGTTTGATTCGGGGGTAACTGATCTCCTTCTTCGAACAACAACTGCAAAACAAACAGTTGTTAGACTCGCCACGGGGAGAATGGGGGTTCTCTCCGTGACCACCCTCCGGCGTGAGAATAAGTACAAGGTTTGATGAAGAAGAAGAAGTAATAGTAAGTGAAGTGAGAGTAACTTGAGAAATTGTACATGAATTATCCTCTATTTATAGCCGAAGTTTGGGCCGGAAAGTTTGTTGATGGAAAACTTGACGGAAAGTGCTTTACCGTAAGCAGTTATTTCATCCTCCGTTAATCACTAACGACTGTGTACACACGGATCATGATCATGATCAACAGCTGGGGTGATGCCACGTGTAAAGTGGGCAAGTGTGGATCTTCCTTTAATTTGGTGCCATCATCATGACTTTGAGGAGTGCCTGGGATGATGCCACGTGGTCATTCGGTTATAATCGAATGGTTGAGCACGATGAAGCCTTCTAGAAAGATACAGCTGTAATCCTATGTGGCTCTTCTTCATGATAATTTAGTTGTAACAGAGAAGTTACTTTTATCCAAATCTGGATGTTTATTTACGCGGAGGTTTTGTTAGGAATTTATCCTGTCTGTTGTATGGGGGCTGGCGCACATATTACAATATAAGTACATGAGATTTGACTAATTAGATAAAGCACACATATTTTTTTTTTAGTTCTAACATTCTCAAGCTCAGATAAAGGAGAAATGTTTGTAGGATTTCATTTCGCTTTAGATCATAAAAACGTTAAGCCACCTTGTCCACGATAACCATTATACATTGATGTGTGCAAAATGCAAATATAAATTACATCAATTGTGGCATAAAACTAACCCTTTTTTAGTACTAATGTTGGAAAAAGTGTGCTTTTGTCTTCCTTTTGTATTTTCAGGATTAAATGAGCTCAAATTAACAAAAGAAGCAAAAGGCAGCTAAATCTAACATAAATACAAGAAAGGGAACAAACGTGGCATGCCCGACCTCCTCGAAAGCATCTTCCCAAGCAAAACAAGAGAACAGAAGACTGAACACGCCCCGTGCTCAGTGAACACGGGGGTGTGCCAAAGTGTCAGCATAAAAGACAAAGCTGTAGAAGCTTCCATCGCCCACCACGGGGCCGTGGTCAACGGACACGGGGCCGTGGTCAACTGTAAGATTCGCAGAATCCAGGAAAATCTTGATAGTACACATACGCTTCTGCACACGGGGTCATGCTCAGCGGACACGGGGGCGTGGTCAACTAATGCAGCCAAACTGCAATTAATGAAGACAGAGAAGAGGATGGACACGGGGCCGTGCCCACTGGACACGGGGCCGTGCCCAAACTTCTGTTCAGCCTATAAATAGGAGTGCTTGCCTCAAGTTCAAACCATCCCTTGGCACACCACCTCTCTCACACTTCACCCACCACCCACCACCACCATAACACCATCATCCGCCACCATCATCCATTGTCCATCATAGAGTGTGTGAGTCGTCTCGGGATGCAAGATTGATCGTAAGAGTTCTTATCAATCAAGGCCATGTTTGCCTAAGGCTCTTACATCACTTGGTGAAGACAAAGTGTTTAGTGTAATACTTTTTATTTTTAATCTTTTCGCACTTTTTACTTGGTTATGTATTAATGACTTTAATAACTAGTTTCTTATGTTGAAGGTGATTCTTTCTTATCGTTTTTTCCATGGTGTCTTGGCATTATTTTACTGTCTATATAAAATAAAAGATTTTCACCATTCATATCTCCACGGTCTATATGGAGGTATGTTGGCTACCTGGTCGGGGGTTAAGGGAACGGTTTGGTAAGAGTCTTGCCTTGTTCAGTGTATAGATCCTGCAAGGACCTGGGTCAAATTTAGTAGGACCTCCTTCAATACTTAACGGTATTGGATGGCGGAGGTCCAAACTCTTTGATCCCCTCATATGTAAACTACTATTAATACTTTAATCCGGCTACTTAGGATTGTATCCCTGCTGACTCAAACTACTTAGCCGAGGGTAACGTCACCTTCAAAAGAGGGGCCTACCACAATACGCATTAATAACTTAATTAATTATCTTTCAATAATCCAACCCTTTATGATTGTATCCTTGCTGACTCAAACTACTGGGTTGAGGGTAACGTCACCTTCAAAAGAGGGGCCTACTACAATAACTAAGATAATCTCTTAAATAGTGCAAAAGTGCGGAAATAATCAAAGATTACACTATACACGAGTCGGAGCCAAGTGATTCATCTTGTCTATCTGGTTTTACTTTTATTTTATTTTCAGCATTTTAGTTAGTTTTTATTTTTCTAGTTTAAAACTTTTTTCTAACTTTTTGATTTGATTAGACGTGGAGGATAAACCGGTACTAAAAGCTCTTATGTCCTTGGACGACCTCGGTATCTTACCAACACTATACGACGCTCACGATGGGTGCACTTGCCCATATGTGTGTTTAGTGTTAGTAAATATCGTGTTTTATAAATTTAAAACTTGGCTAAAAAAGTCTAAAAGGGCTTAAAATAAACATTAAAACCATAACACACTACACACGCATCAAGTTTTTGGCGCCGCTGCCGGGGACACAAGGATTTTAAGAAAGTTAGGAATCAACGGCCTAATCGTTTTTTTTATTATTTTTCTATTTTTTTATGATTTTACTTAATTTTTCAGCTTCTGCAGAACTTAGCACGGGCCGTGCCTGCTGAACACGCCCCGTGCCCAATCATTGGAACTGGCAATCCTGTTTTAAGTCAGACAGTAAGCTGAATACGGGGCCGTGCCCACTCAACACGCCCCGTGCCCAAGATTCAGTTACTGAAAACAGAACCGTGAGATCCCGACGGTTGGTAATTTCTGACACAAATATGAGTGATACTGATATTTTTTACTTTCGGCACTCTTATGGTACGTGGTGTCAAATATGTGGTGGTTCCCATAAGGAATTAGAATGTTATTTTCTAAATTATAAGCCCCACTATATAGACCCATCATTTTCCTGTATCCTTAAGAGGGGCGAAAGTAAAAATAATCCCTATCTCTCCCTCGAATGCTCTCAACCAGATTTTCTAGGATAAATGCTTCTTGATGATCTATTTCAATTAGAAGATCTAATTCTTAATTGGTTAAAAGAACTTAGGATAGATTTCAATAATTTATCTCAAGACGATAACCAAGAAGAAGTGTTGGGATCGTATTCAAACAACTTCGTTGTTCCCGACGATACCTCTAACTCTAGTGAGGACTTGAGCGATAGTCGTCCCTGTGTCGATTGTGCCGTGAAGGACTCCCCATCGACTTCGTTCGATGCATACATAGACCTGAGCGATTCGGCATACACCTTCTTTAACGAGAGCCCGGGAAATGGTTGGACTTGTCCACCTACATATAGCATAGAAATCACCCTCACCGACAACCTCTTGCGTTCTCGTCTTAATCTAGAACAATTAAGGTATTTTAGGCACTTTGGGGTTGTTACATCCAGTAAGGAACTGCCCGACCCGGAAAAGTTTCTTAAAAATAGACAAACTTCATAAAACAGCCTTCCGACATGGGGCCGTGCCCAGGTCAACACGCCCCGTGTCCACCAAAAGATTCCCTCCTGACTTTTTGTCAGAATACGGACAAAATGTGTCAGGATCTTGCTTGCACACGGGGTCGTGTCCAGCCGACACGGGGCCGTGTCCAGCATGTTGTCGTTTTCTATAAATGTAGCCAAGAATCCTGCACATTTGGACCATCCAGGGACAGAGATTTGAGAGGATCTTCTCACCTACCATCCTAGGTATTTTCTAAAAGAAGGTTCTAACAAACATCTTGTCCTTTCCTCTTTTATCCATTGCCTTCTTCTTCATCTTTCTTGTCTCAACACCTCCATTGAAGCTTGCTCTCAAGCTTTATTGTGTTGATTATTAGATTTTTGTCCAAGGAATCTTGCTAAAAATAAGTTGCGCAACATTGTTTTAAGTTATTTCTGTTAAAAAATGCTTCATAAGTTGGAAAAATAATTTAAAACTCCAAGATTCCTTGTTTCGAAAATCTGCAGAAAGTTGAACACAGGGCCGTGCTCATTGAGCACGGGGCCGTGTCCGATGTACTGTTTCATTAAAATGGACTATTTCTGGTTTATTTTCGTAGAATGTCTAGTCAAAACAGTGGAACTTCTTCTACGCACTCCAGAAACGGTCGAAGGGAAAGAAGGTCATCAATCGAAGCGACTCTCGTACGTTACGTGATGGCATTACGTGAAGCTCTTGACGAGATGACTTCGGTAGAGGAGGTCCTAATAGACCGTATAAATTATCTTACGGTGGGGTTGGAAAACAGTTTTCAAGAAATAAACCTCTTGCACCAGAGGTTAAACATTCTTGTAGCACCTCCCATGGAACCGATCCTCCCTCAAGAGGATTGGAACCTAGCACTTGGAATCAACAATCCTACTGGTTGGGACGACATTCCAGTGGAACCTCCTCTTGAAGATCTACAAGAAGTCCCGGTGGAGGTTGCACCTCCTCAAACCAATGCTAATGAGCCCGCCTTTCTTCTCCCTAGGGAGATAGAGGAATGGCTCCCCGACGTGTGAGGAACCCATGCCCGGAAAAAGAAGTTTTTCAAGCCACATCTAACCGAGAGATTTATCTTTTCGGAAATTTTGCTAATAGAATAAGTAGTAGGCTAGAACTTCTTTGTTTAGATTTCTTGTGTATCTTTGACCTAACTATCTAGTATTTTAACTTTTAGGATTATTTTGTAATTCTCTCTATGACTTAATGAATGATGGTTTTAGTTAAATTGGTGTTTGGATGATGTTGTAATGAATAAAACACACTGGGGATGGCAAAGGATAACAAGGGAAACTTGAACCAGCACCCCATGCAGGAAAACAGGGCCATCCGACAAAATTCCTTTGTTAACAGCAAGTTCAGCACGGGCCGTGTCCGCCCAACACGGCCCCGTGCTGCACAGTCTGCAGAAAATGCCCAGTTCAGGTAAACTGGACACGGGCCGTGTTCACCCAACACGCCCCCGTGTCCAGGCTTCTGTTTCTCTTTTTCAATTTTGTTACTGGCACCTGAACACGGGGCCGTGCCCGGACACCACGGGGCCGTGTCTAGACGCCCAGTAACACAAATTTTTGCTTTTTAACACTCTTTTACACATTCAATCAACCTAAAAACTTATTTTTGTGACACATTGAGGACAATGTGTAATTTAAGTGAGGGGGGGGGGGGGATGCTAAAACCTTGAATCTTGCAAGTCCTAATAACAAGCCTTACACAAAACTCTATTGGAACCGCTAATCACCCCAATTTTTTTCAAAAATTTTCATTTTTTTTACTTGTCTAGGTTTAACTCGGGATATTCAAGTTCTAAAAAGGGTATATTTTTACAAATTTACAACCGATAGTGTCGTGATAAAAAGAACCAACATAAGAAAATTATGAAACGGCATGATAAGCTTAGTTAAAATTTGATTATATATACTTGATCACATAAAAACCCATTCCCACAAAAGTGAGTTTTGAACCTTTATTGAGCATACAAATACATATCATTAAACTAAATGATCATCTTTCGTTTCTTGTGTGAATAGCCGCTTGGTTCTTACGACTCTAGAACTTGCCACGACGATACATTCCCGGTCCTTACCAACTTAAACCCGAGTAAGTGAATGATGGAGACATTAGGACTAACCCTTTTTATTTTTACACCATTATTTTCCTTTTTTTTACCACCTACCCAAAATCCCCCTAGTTAGCCCCTTTGAGCCTAAACATTTTCATTTCTTAACCCAAACCAAACACCCTTTCACCCACCAAAACCTTTTTTATTTTTTAACCATTTGTTTTAGTAACAAGCTCGGTTTGTCGTATGACTCTTCAAAAAAAAAATGTTGATAATGAAGCAAAAGAAATAAACAAGCAAGTTCATCAAAAATAACTTTGTTTGAATTATGGCTTCATCAAAATAAAAATTGCAAAAATAAAAAGTCTTGCGAAAACCGACGCTTTTTACGCTTTTCGCCCTTTTTCTACTAACCACTAACCCAACCACCTACCTTTAACCCAAGCCTAACCCTTCACCCAAAAAGTCCTCTTGATATTTACAAACGTGTATAGTTAAAAAGGTGGAGGATTGATTGCTTGGCAAGCCTATGGTAGGAGTAAGTTCCATGCCGCTCTCGAGTGATTCACTAAAATACATCTTCGGCCGAGTGTTGAGTGATCCCCGTGAGGTATGTGAACTTGTATATAAATAGAATTTTAAAGAGGCATGTTATGCCCTAATAAGTAATTTATCTTATGAAAAGTTTTAAATAAATCATGACGAATAGAATTGTAAATAAATATAAATAAAACTTAATAAAGAATCTTGGAAATCCCGACACTCTATGACAAGCCCAAAAACCTTCTCTTCTACCCATTCCATTTGGGAGTGTAAAGCCACATTATAAAGAGTTTTGCTTGAGGACAAGCAAAGATTCAAGTGTGGGGGTATTTGATGTGTGCAAAATGCAACATATAAATTACATCAATTGTGGCATAAAACTAACCCTTTTTTAGTACTAATGTTGGAAAAAGTGTGCTTTTGTCTTCCTTTTGTATTTTCAGGATTAAATGAGCTCAAATTAACAAAAGAAGCAAAAAGGCAGCTAAATCTAACATAAATACAAGAAAAGGAACAAACGTGGCATGCCCGACCTCCCCGAAAGCATCTTCCCAAGCAAAACAAGAGAACAGAAGACTGAACACGCCCCGTGCTCAATGAACACGGGGGCGTGCCCAAGTGTCAGCATAAAAGACAAAGTTGTAGAAGCTTCCATCGCCCACCACAGGGCCTTGCTCAGCGGACACGGGGCCGTGGTCAACTATAAGATTCGCAGAATCCAGGCAAATCTTGATAGTACAGATACGCTTCTGCACACGGGGTCATGCCCAGCGGACACGGGGGCGTGGTCAACTAATGCAGCCAAACTGCAATTAATGAAGACAGAGAAGAGGATGGACACGTGGTCGTGCCCACTGGACACGGGGCCGTGCCCGAGCTTCTGTTCAGCCTATAAATAGGAGTGCTTGGCTCAAGTTCAAACCATCCCTTGGCACACCACCTCTCTCACACTTCACCCACCACCCACCACCACCATAACACCATCATCCACCACCACCATCCATTGTCCATCATAGAGTGTGTGAGTCGTCTCGGGATCCAAGATTGATCGTAAGAGTTCTTGACAATCATGGCCATGTTTGCCTAAGTCTCTTACATCACTTGGTGAAGACAAAGTGTTTAGTGTAATACTTTTTATTTTTAATCTTTTCGCACTTTTTACTTGGTTATGTATTAATGACTTTAATAACTAGTTTCTTATGTTGAAGGTGATTCTTCCTTATCGTTTGTCCTTGGTGTCTTGGCATTATTTTACTGTCTATATAAAATAAAAGATTTTCACCATTCATATCTTCACGGTCTATATGGAGGTATGTTGGCTACCTGGTCGGGGGTTAAGGGAACGGTTTGGTAAGAGTCTTACCTTGTTCAGTGTATAGATCCTGCAAGGACCTGGGTCAAATTTAGTAGGACCTCCTTCAATACTTAACGGTATTGGATGGCGGGGGTCCAAACTCTTTGATCCCCTCATATGTAAACTACTATTAATACTTTAACCCGACTACTTAGTACTGTATCCCTGCTGACTCAGACTACTTAGCCGAGGGTAACGTCACCTTCAAAAGAGGGGCCTACCACAATACGCATTAATAACTTAATTAATTATCTTTCAATAATCCGACCCTTTAGGATTGTATCCTTGCTGACTCAAACTACTGGGTTAAGGGTAACGTCACCTTCAAAAGAGGGGCCTACTACAATAACTAAGATAATCTCTTAAATAGTGCAAAAGTGCGGAAATAATCAAAGGTTACACTATACACGAGTCGGAGCCAAGTGATTCATCTTGTCTATCTGTTTTTACTTTTATTTTATTTTCAGCATTTTAGTTAGTTTTTATTTTTCTAGTTTAAAACCTTTTTCTAACTTTTTGATTTGATTAGACGTTGAGGATAAACCGGTACTAAAAGCTCTTGTGTCCTTGGACGACCTCGGTATCTTACCAACACTATACGATGCTCACGATGGGTGCACTTGCCCGTATGTGTGTTTAGTGTTAGTAAATATCGTGTTTTATAAATTTAAAACTTGGCTAAAAAAGTGTAAAAGGGCTTAAAATAAACATTAAAACCATAACACACTACACACGCATCATACATCCTTGTGTTAATGAAGGAACATCTATAATTTCCTAATTTTTTTACTAACTTATTTACATTTAATATCGCTTCAAAAATAAGCCTTTTAGAAAATGGTTATGAAGGTTTGTGGAGTTTTTAGGCTCGAAAAATGAAAATCTTCTTGGAGAAGATATCTATATTATTTTATTTTATTTTTTATTAACTGTTCTTTTAAAATGAATCGGGTTTTTTTATTTGTGACGTGACCCATAGGTGAAAGATGTATATGTGTGTTGACCTTTCACCTTCTAATTGAAACTGTAGCTTTGGGAATGTGTGCAGACGCTATCAGAGGGCATTTAATAGGATGTGATGATTACTGCAGCATCGCCGTTTTTTAAAGGGGTGATTTGACGCTAATCATCACAATTTCTTTCAGCCCTCTTCTCGATGCTGACGTCAACTCCTCCTGGTTATATATTTATATATAGTGTGTTGAAATTTTACCAGATTTGGCAAAAAATGAGGACCAGGCGAAGGTTCCGATCTCAGAGTTTTTTCTAAAATTTTGAAGACCTTCGATGCTGCTGAAGCTTTGCTTCTCCTTGCAGGTTTGTCAATGGAAAGGATTGCCGGAAACAGAGGTGTTCTTGGTACTGTTCCTCCCTTGTCCACAGGAAGAATCATGCCTCCTCTGGTACTGTGGGTGACAACAACGAAGGGGTTACCAGACTGTCTGCAAATGTCCTGACTCAAGCTTTCCCGGTTGATTGGAAGGGTCGCTGCTCAATAGTGTACCAACGGCGTCGACGTGATCGTTGTTTGGCCACTCCGACCGAGATTCCAATGGTACCTGTTGATGACAATGAATGGATTGTTGATCCCCACCCGTTGGAATGGTATGGTGAAGCACTATATACCTCTGCAGAGGTTTTAGCCATGTTTCCGGGTGCTTAGTTTGTTTATTTTGTAACTACTGTTTTGATACACTACTGTGTTTTGTATATGTTGTTAATGTTCTTTGTTGCACAAGTAACATTTTGATGCAGTGCTGTGCATGTGGGTTTATTGTTATTGCGCGTGGCGCACAAGTGATTAAATATAAGGTGTGTTTGAATTACAATATCTTGCATGTGTATAATTACTTTGTTTAGGTAACGCGAATAAAGATGGTATGAAGCTCATGTGTGAACATAGGTCTGAATTGTGTGCGGGGCTTGTACCCGTAGACCGTTCATGAGACTTGTAATCATTTACCATAGTGTTTTCACGCATACCAAAAGGAATTACATGCATTTTGTAATAAACAATAGAACATAATAAGGGTGCGGGGCCAATGGATACAAAGTGAATAATTTAAAATAATTATGTTGCCTGCACGTATGTTCGGCTATTGTGTGAGATGGCTAGGTTGGTTACATGTAGCACCTGCGCAGTTGTTGCGCGTTCCAGGTGCGTGGTACATCCGTTCCATCAAGCCTTTTTAAGGTGTATGCGCCTTTACCCAGGACTTCGTGGATGACATATGGTCCTTCCCATTTAGGCGCTAGTTTTCCTGGTCTCTCTGCGTTAGATGCCTCGTTGTCGCGCAGGACAAAATCTCCTGGAACGAAGGTGCATACGCGTACGCGCGCATTATAGTATTTTTCTAACTTTGATTTATACCTGGCTTCTTCAATGTCTGCGTTTTCGCGCCTTTCTTCAAGAAGGTCCAGATCGATTCGTCGTTCTCGCTCGTTATCTTGTTTTTCCATGGCGATCATACGCGGTGATGGGAGACCGACTTCTGCTGGGATTACCGCTTCTGAACCATAGATAAGGCTGAATGGAGTTTCGCCTGTACTGGTTTTTGGCATGGTGCGATGGGCCCATAAAATACTTGGGAGCTCATCTACCCACCCCCTGCGTGCGGTCCCTAACCTTGCTTTTATACCATCCACTATTTTCTTATTCACGCTTTCAACTTGCTCATTCGCTTGTGGGTGTGCCACAGAAGCGAAGCTGTGTTCAATGTTCATTTCCTTGAACCACTTTTGTAGGTCTTCTGACGCGAAGTTTGTGCCGTTATCAGAAATGATGCGTAATGGTAACCCAAATCGGCAGATGATGTATTCCCAGATGAACTTGCGGATCACCATTGCTGTAGTCGACGCCAGAGCCTTTGCTTCTACCCATTTGGTGAAGTAGTCTACTGCTACCACTATGAACTTGACTGTGTCGGGCGCGTCGGGAATAGGACCAACAAGGTCGATGCCCCATTGTTGGAAAGGCCAGGCTGAGGTGACTGGGACCAGGGGATTCTTCGGACGGAGGGTCTTTGGGGCGTAGCGCTGACATGTCGCGCATTTGTGCAATAGTTCCACTGCGTCTACATGCATTCCAGGCCAATAATAACCCGCATGCTTGATCTTTGCAACCACCATGCGTGGGCCTGCGTGGATCCCACATAACCCTTCGTGAATTTCTCGGACTAAATATTACGCATCGGTCTTATCAATACTGCGTAAGAGTGGACCCATGAATGATTTGCGGTATAAGATACCATCTGCCATTTCGTAATTCAATGCCTTTTGTTGAATTTTCTTGGCTTCCGCTTTTCCTTCTGGGAGAATCCCATGTTGCAAGTACGTAATGATCGGGGACATCCAAGATGGGTTCCCGACCTCTATGATGTTTACTTGTCTTAGGGGAACAGATGGGTTAGATAATACCTCGATGCGGACTTCCTTCACGAGGTGCTTGAAACTAGTAGTGGCCAGTTTGCTCAGCGCGTCTGCATGTTTGTTTTCACTTCTGTTGATGTGGACTATCTTGAATGTTTGAAATTGGTTGATAAGGATTCTTGCTTGTTCCAAATATAGAGCCATGGCTTCGCCTTTAGCATCGTAATGATCGTTGACTTGTTCTGCCACTAATTTGGAATCGACGTGCGCTTCGAGGTTCTTTGCTCCCATTTTGAGTGCCAGGCGAAGGCCCGCAAGAAATGCTTCATATTCCGCCTCGTTGTTGGTACTTTTAAAATCCAGGCGAATGGCGTACGTTAGCTCATGGTTGTCAGGGCTGACTAGGCGAAGACCTGTGCCTGCACCATCGTCGTTTGAGGTGCCTTCTGTATGCAATGTCCAAACCCTGTCATCGAAGACTGGGATAGGATTTTGGATTGCCTCGCACTCTTGGATTTTGTCGAAGGGAACTTCAGTGGCAAAATCTGCTAAGACTTGCCCTTTAATTGCTGGTCGAGGTTTGTACAGGATGTTGTATCCCCCTAACTCGATAGCCCATTTGGCCAACCGCCCCGCGACATCTGGTTTAGACAAAATTTGTCCCAGATGATAATTTGTAAGGACGGTGATAACGTGGCCAGAGAAATACTGGCGCAGTCTTCGTGATGCGTGAACCAGTGCAAGGACGAGTTTTTCTATCATAGAATAGCGTGTCTCTGGACCAGTTAACATTTTGCTGATGTAGTATATCAGAGTTTGCACGCCATCCCTTTCTACCATTAGTACCGCGCCGACTGCTACTTCCGCTGCGGATAGATATAGGATTAATGGTTCTTCTTTTCGTGGTGTTGTTAAGGTTGGTAACTGGATCAGACACTCTTTCATCTGTTTGAAAGCTTTCTCTGATTCTGGCGTCCATTGAAAATGGCTCTTTTTGGCGCAGTTGCGCAACGTGCTGATGAATGGATAAGACTTTGCAGCATGATTTGCCAAAAATCTGTTGAGTGCTGCTAATCGACCGGCGAGTTGTTACGTCTCTTTAACTGTTGCTGGTGACGGAATTAGTTGGATGGCCTCTACTTTCTCTGGGTTGACCTTGAAGCTGTCTTTGGTTACTATGAACCCTAGGAATTTACCTTCCTCCATTCCGAAGGAACACTTTGTTGGATTCAGCTTCAGATTGACGCTGCGCAAGGAGTCAAAAGTGCGCTGAATGTTTGCAAGCATAGACTCTTCTTCTTGGCTCATAATAACGAGGTCATCCATGTAAACTTCCACTGTTACGCCAATATCTTCTCCAAAGACTCTATCCATCAATCGTTGGTAAGTAGCCCCTACGTTGCGAAGACCAAAAGGCATTTTGTGTAGCAAAAAAATACCTTTGTCCGTGTCACTCCCCGATTTTCCACGTGTCACCGGTGGGCCCGGTGGGGGAGTATCGTGACGTGGTTGGCAACATAATAGTCAGACAACACAATATAATAATGCACAGCGGAAGCAAAAGATAAATATATTACATTCCGAATATAAGTAATGTCAAAGTATTACAACGGAAGGTAAAGGATCCACAGGCGGATCAATAAAAGAAAACTGTTCAACAGACTTTAGGCATCTAGAACTTGCAAGATTCCCTAGTGACGCCCTGAGCTCCCAGCCAATTACGCATAGTACCTGTCACTTAACCTTTTGGAAAATACGTCAGTTTACACTGGTAAATACAATTAACTGACTCATTTTGGAAAAAGAGTTTGAAAAGTGATTCGAGTGCAAACGGCACAAAATATCTTGACACATTGTTTAAAATGCACAGAGGCAAAATTAATCTTTTATACTTGGGACAATTTTATTAATAAAAATCTTGTATCCGATTTACATGGTTGTCCAACATTTAGGGCCGGTGATTATACAATACAAGCCGGACAAGATTAATCGACACACCACAAATATAAACTCACAAGAAGATACCCTTACGAGTGAGTATACGTTATACATTTGAAACAGGAGGTGTTTTGCCTACACCTTGTGCTTACGTCGTGGCCATTCACTTTTTAAAATGAGCCAAGGATATCCAGGACACGGTCATTAACCCCCAATGTTATTTGTTATCAATCAATACAGATTAAAACGGGATTATGCAATTTAATCATCTCTGATTAAAAGGTTTCTACACCCGACCAAGCGGTATTTTTATAATACCGTATCCCAAGCCCGTATAAGGGAAAATAAGTTAAAAGTATTTACCTGAGCTAGCAATGCAATTTACACTTAGCCGTATATCTTAATCAGCAAGCACAAGTACTTCTACTGGGGCTCTTAATCTGGAACGAAGGTTTTATTAACCTATTAAATTCCTAACGGGTCTTATTTAAGTCGTAACTTAGACCGGTTAGTTTTAAGGAAAGGTTTACGGTTCAAAACGCATGATTAAGCGAAGACCGGAATAGGATGTGATTTAGACCCGACAATTCTGGAGACTTGTATAATATGGGTAAACTAAATACATTCTGGATTTTGAGATAAAACCGATAAGGTTTGACCCGTTTCGGCTAATTTATGTAAACTTGTTACATAAACCGAACCGAACGCGTAATAAGCATAACGGGTATCCGTAAGAGCCATATACAGGTTTCCTAATTTAATATGCTTCAAATATGTTGGGACATCAGTAGGATGTCTTTCATTATGCCCCGAACTAATTTAAACACAAACTATGCCCCGTAGGGGTAGTTTGGTCATTTTAAAGTTTGTAAAAGCGTTTAGATGTTTAACTGAGTTACAGGTCTGATGTAAACAATAAACATACTCAATTTGATGAGTTATAACAGTAGGCTAAAGCATATATGTGAAATTTATCATTTTTAACCAAACTATGCCCCGTAGGGGTATTTTGGTAATTTCACATAAGCCGAAAAGCTCAAAAACGAAGTCTGAGTTAATCAACCTTTTCTTACTGTTAAAATATCATAATTTTCCTTATATATCAGTAGGTATCAACCCGGGTATGTTCAATATGATTTTAAAACATACTATGCGTTAAAAACGCTAAATAAGGCGATTAAAGGCCATTTCCGGGTTCGATACTTAAATCTGATATTTTTATATTTCTAGAAGGCTTAAAATAATTTATTTAACATATGTGATCAGTAGCAAAAGGTTTGGAGTCGTTTAGATATGTAAAACTCATTTTATGGCCCGTAAGGGCAAAACCGACAATTACCGGATTAAGCCTACGACTACTAGTTATGCTCAGCCTAAAATTAATTAAAAATCTTTAAAAATCCCAAAATAATATATTACATCAGTGGGTATTAAGTTTGATACCAAAAGGTAGGCTTAACTAGGCTATACGCTAATTACGCCGTTTTATTAACATAAAGCTTAAATTTTGCGATATTGAGCATAACTCTTAATCTATAAGTCAAACTGATGTCAAACTTTGCATACAAGTTTATATATCAGTAACTAAGGTTTCTACACTTTTACATTTTCATAAATCATGTTTTAAGGTAATAAGGGCATAACGGTCAACATATGAGCAATTAACGGAAATATGCATATTAATTGGATAACTAATGAACCAAGGTGTATAATCACAGAGGGTTGTTCTAACATGTAACCTAATCCAATTAAAGCTCTGAGGCATTTCTAAAACATGCCTAAACGGGTCAGAACTGAAAGTCAAAGTGAAAGTCAAACTATGTGACTTTCGGTTCCGAACCGGGTCTAAACAGGAAATTGTCGGGTTGAACATGTTTAGACATGTTCTTACACTTATTACTAATTTATAACAATGACCCAACAGGTTGTATATGATCTACAATGTTAATTATGCATAAATGGTATTTTAGACTTCCTGTTGACTTTTTAAGTAAAGGTTTGACCCGACTTTTGACCTGGTTAGAGTGATGATCAGGGGAAACCCTTTTGAGGTTTTATTACCCACGTAAATACTATCTTAAATCTACCTTTGATTCGAGAATTGACTGAGCCATTATTGACTAATCTTGAAGTCAAACCGTAATTACGTCGGTTTGACTTTTAGCTAATTAACTAAGCTAAAATTAACTAGAAAAGGTTAGGCAACTTACAAAGGTCCTAAGCTTAATTAGAGAACACTTTAGAGAAGGTTGGAGCTCCAGAAGTGATCCAAAAATGCAGGAGAAGTGAGTGAGAAGAATGGTTGCACAAGGAGGCTTTATATAGGTCTTTAAGCACCATGAATTGTTGACAACAAAGGCTACCAATTACCACAATTCGTTTACACATGTCCCTAGGGTCTAGGAACATTTTAGGGGTCGTCCACATGTGAGAAAAACCGGCTAGATGGGTTAAAATCGCGAAAAACAGGCTGCTGAAGGTTTTCTGGTTGCTGGGTAATTGTTGCGCACCGTAACAATTATTTGTTGCGGTGCGCAACAAATCATCAGGGACCAAAAGTTGCTTGTTTGTTGGTGTTTCGAAAGGGAAACCTCTAAATCGACTTTGGGACATTATTTTTGACAATTAGGGACCTCCCAAAATGCCTTTGTACAGTCCCATACCCTACCATTTGCATTTGTTTGCTTTGAATCCAAAAACAAATACCGAAATTTAAGGTTTACCATAGGATTTTCATAGACACCTATCATGCACTTTAAATTCGTTTATCGTCAATGAATTTCTGGATAATAGATGTGTGTAACATTTAAATTGGGTCTTGGGATTTATAAATGAGGTCGTTCAGAGGTAAAATTAAACATGATGACACTTTTAAATCCTGCCAAAACATCTTTATTCAATCCAGGTTTATAACGCTTTTTATCTCACATAACACGTGGCGTTATTTCATTTAACATGAATTTTCGAGGTGTTACATCCTCACCCCCTTAAGATAAATCTCGACCCGAGATTTACTGAACAAATGAGAGTACTTTTCTTTCATGGTGGATTCAACCTCCCACGTATACTCGGGACCTCTACGGGCATCCCATTTGACCTTTACAATAGGTATATGCTTCCTTCGAAGCTTCTTCACCTGTCGATCTTCAATCGACAAAGGTTTTTCCACAAATTTCAAGCTCTCGTCAATATGCACATCTGTGTGTGGTATAACCAGTGATTCGTCAGCGAAACACTTTTTCAGATTGCAGATGTGGAACACATTGTGAATTCCACTGCGTTCTTCAGGTAAGTTTAGTTTATAGGCAACTGAACCGATACGTTCGATAACCTCGAAAGGTCCTATGTATCTCGGGCTTAGCTTGCCTTTCTTACCAAATCGCATCACTCCTTTCCAGGGTGATACCTATTGTTGAACCTTATTTCTTAACAAGAATTTAGGAGGTTTGCTATTTTCATAATCCTTAATTTTCTGCCGTATACTGGCATCTTACTGATGATTATGAATTTGCGTGATCTTATTGATTGTCTATAATGCAACTTTCAGATCTTAATGTTTGGACTTACTAAACTACTATCCTATCAATGGACGTTTAACATTCCATCTATACAAGGTCTTCAAGGGAGTAGCCTTGATATTTATATTTCAAGTATTATGGAGAAGCTTATCTTAAGGTGAGATGGTTATTCCAACCATTACTTAACTAATATTAAGGAATAGCTAATCCTTGTCGTTAGTCGAACAATTCGACGATCCTGGGTAGCTGATGGAAAATTCTTAATCGTTGCCTAATTAGGATTGTTGTAATGTATGCATAAGCAAAATGAACCGTCTTTCTTATCTAACAATATCAAACTCTCGGAATATCGAGTTAGGCTATATGAATCTATATCGTTAAAACTTACTTAACCAGGGTTTTCGATTCTGCCAATATGGTACTAGTTGTCTTGGGGATTTCATAACAATACAACCTTAAATGGGATATGAAACTTAACCCTACCTGCCTTTCAGGGGTAAACAGGGTAATCTTAGGAAAAGATAATCAAGATACAAGGAGGTTACAGAGATTTTTCCAAATCTCAGGCTCCAGTTCACCCATCATTGCTTGTGTCAATTAAGTGACACATTTATGTTATGAGTCCTCATATTCCGTTACCAGGGAATATTTATTTGGATAACTCTATTATGGATATCTTCTTTGAATACTACTAGTCAACTTTAGTACAATACGATCATTGGGATATCTTAGGGGTTCCATGTATTAAACCTCCATGCTGATCAGACATGGAAATAATCTATGGGACACACTAGGATACGCCAATCCTCATATGACACTTTTATCAAACATAGTTTGGCATTCGCAGGCGATAGAAAAAAAACAATGAGAAAAATAATTAAAATAACATATGTTGTCGTACTCTATGCAAAGAAAGAGTGCTCTTAGATTTTCGGAAGGATTCCTTGCCGATCTATAAGAATCGGTTACTATGGTTTCCTTGGTAGTTATACCTTGTGGATGATAATAAAATTTTTTGCTAAGTTTATGGTTCATGAAGATTTATTATTGCCTGTATTAAAAACAGGACACTTAGCAGAAATTATCATTGATAAATGATAAGGAAGTTTATTGTACAAGTGCTTATATTTAATCAATAATGGAAGTTTCACAAACTAGGCACCTAGCTCAGTTGGCTAGGCGCGCGAAAGGGTGCGGCCTAGACCCAGGTTCGATTCCGGGGACGGCCGGTTCCACCATTTTTTGCGACTTATCGATTTTTTTTTACAGGAACAGAAATTAGTTCTGGTAAATTTTCTACTTGTAAGTTTTACCTTACACTTAATATATATATAGTCCTTATGAAGAGTTTTAAAAAAAAAAACTTGTTATACTTATAGTTTATGAAGGATTTACTGGTATCCGAACCAAAATAAAACTCTTAGCATTTAAATTACTGATAAAATGCCAAGGAATGTATCTGATGCCATTATTTATGGACTAGCTCAGGCATTTTAGGCGCTTTCAATTTTAGGCTTTACTTCCTCCGCCGCATTTCCTTTGACATATTTAGGGCACGTAGTCTTGATGTGGCCTTTCTCATTACAGCCGAAACAGACTGCATTCTTCATGTCCTTACAGTCCAACGTTTTATGTCCCTTAGACTTGCAGATCCCACAAGCCCTGGGCTGCGATTTGGATTTTGGTTCGAACCTGCATTTCCCATAATGGCGCTTCATGCAGGTCTCACATACTGGTTTCTGGTCGGACTTTTGTTTGTTCTTTTTCTTAGAGCTCTGGGAGTTATCTACCTCCCTTTTTCTTTTTAGTTCATCCTTTGCATCAGAGGCATGAACGAGATCCTTCTTAAGAGTAAGGAAATGTGGTCCTAGATAAAATTTGGACTGAGCAGCATGGGTCTCCTTTAACTTTTTCACAGCTCTCTTCACAGCTTTTCCAACGGCTGCGTCTATCATAGTTTGAAGAACATCTTTGGAAATTCTAAGGTTTACAATTTCAGCATCATTAGTCTGCGTCGCGTCATCAATGGCGCGATTGACTGTTGTCTTATCCGAGTTTGCCATACTCGATATTGGTTCCTAATACCAATAAAACAATTTCTTAGTTGAAATCCAACAACTACTATTTTTATTCTGATGGCCTTAATATATACTAACCATGGTGTCAATAACCTATACAGGCTATTATAGCACTAACATTCTTAATGAACGTTATTTAAAATATATTAATATTACTTAGCCTAGGTCGTAAAAGACCATCAGTGGCATTAAAGATTTGGACCTAGTCCATCACTTTTCTGACAGAGGATTAAAACGTCACATATGTCTTTATTATATTAAAGAATTTAGGTAGCTTGAAAGCTTGTCATAGGAATATCAGAAAAGAGTGATTCCTATTTAGATATAAAATATCCATCTTAGGTTTGTTGGAGCATTTTCTAAAGTATCATCGGCCAATTTCTACTTCGTATAAAATGACCGAAGTCCTACTAAGACGGAGACAACAGTTCTCAACAGTGATCGTTCATTATTGAATCACATGTGTCAGCATCAAATAAATTTATGCATAAACTGCTTGATAAGGAAAAGTACCTGCTATATAGTTATCCTTCCTGGCGTTCATCCGGAAGACTCATGCGTTTGTTTTCCTGGCCTCTCCAGGCTTCTTTATAAGCTTTGGGCAGTTGGTTTTGATGTGCCCTCCCTCGTTACAATTGTAGCATGTGGCGTTCTTTAACCCCTTGCAATCTAAGGTTTTGTGACCCTTGGTCATGCAAATTTCACACAATTTAGCGCGTGGGTCTATTGTACATTTTCCAAAATGCTGCTTTTTGCAGTTATTGCATTTGGGTCTGTTATCAGACTGACTCGAGTTCTTCCTAAACTCGGAATCCTTCCCGCGCTCCGAGCTTCCCTTCTTCTTCTTGTTAGTTCGATGAGAGTTTTCCTCCTCTCTTTCTCTTCTTCTCTCGCCAGAAGCCTTAACAGACTTAATTCTGATTGCGTCTAAGGTGAGAGATAAGGATAAGTCCACCGCGGACCTATATGTGGTTGGCCTAGATGCTTTAACATTCCCTTTTATCTCTGGTGCTAGGCCTCCAATGAAACGCGCTATGCGTTTAGGTTCAGGGGTGACTAGATAAGGAACTAGGCGGGACATAGTGTTGAAACTTGTCACATATGCCTGACAATTCAAATTTTCCATGACCAAAGTCAAGAAGTCCGATTCTATCTTTTCTACTTCATGCTGAGGGCAATAGTTTTCGTTGACTAATGCAACAAATTGACCCCAAGATAAGTTGTAGAGTAGAACTTTCCCCGTGGCTTGGAGCAATGATCTCCACCATGCCAACGCTTCTCCTTTCAATGATTGTGAAACAAATTTCACAACATCTTGCTCCGCACAACCGCTGATGTCAACAACAGCGTCCATCTCATCGAGCCATGTCATGCAATCGATGGCCCCTTCTTCTCCTGTAAAGTCTCTGGGCTTGCAGGAGACAAAATATTTATATGAACAGGTCTTAACTGGTGCCTCTTGATGAAACACAACTTGTCTAGACGGAATACTCCTTTGATTTGACAAGTCATGAACATCGTCCTCCCTTGACTCATGTGTTTTAAGAGGGGGCTTACAACGAGCCGCAGATAGAGTCTTAGAGTGGGTATCATTTGACTCATCATACTGCCGATCAAGTGCTCGAGTAACAGCATAATCTATTATTGCCTGTAGTTCTGCTCCAGTTACATTAATTCTGATAGTATCATTGCTCTCCTTCAAGTGACTGTTAATTTCATCTAATCCAGCCATGTAGCTTGATTACTACATAAATATTAACAATGATTTATTCAGAGATTATTATGGAATCATCATCTTTGACGATTTATCAACCATGGTAATATAAACCATATTGGTTAACTTGTTAGTTATATTTAATTAGTATTTTCCATTATAATTTATCCTAGTTATAAAACATTAAGGATATTAAACTGGCGCATAAGGCCTAGTCACAAGGACAGTTCTAAATTTTATAAGCCATGATTTCAGAGAATCGGGGCATTAAGGTTTGAATCAAGTTCATTACCTTCTCTCGACAGGGAGTTGTAGACTTCAACTGTCTTTTGTCTTTTAGGACGATAGATATAGCCCGTGGGCATTTCCCTTCTGAGGGATGGTTATAATATGATCATCTTAAAGGATAACACAAGCCATGATTTCTAAATCACTAGGCTAGATAAGAAAATTGGAAGAATCCAATATAAGGAAGACTGTTGTGATTTTATCGAATCACATTTGTCAGGAGTGCTAACACGTTCTTAGGTGTTAACAAGGATCTGAATCCCTTGGGTAGGTTTCACCATCTTGGCCGCGTAGGCTAGGTTTCACCTTTAAGATTCTTTTTAAAATGCCTACTAGCAATGAAGAAAAGATATTTATTTTATTCAGGATTTTTATCATAAATCCTAATTTATAAGTTAATAATAGCACATATGGCCTAGTCGCGTAGACAAGTTAAATTCATAAGCCATGATCGTTTGGGATCGAGGCAAATTTATAAGTTAGTAATAGCACAAAAGGCTTAGTCACGTGGACAAGTTTAATTTACAAGCCATGATCGTCTGGGATCGAGGCATTTAGTAATAGCACAAAAGGCTTAGTCACGTGGACAAGTTTAATTTATAAGCCATGATCGTCTGGGATCGAGGCATTTAGTAATAGCACAAAAGGCTTAGTCACGTGGACAAGTTTAATTTATAAGCCATGATCGTCTGGGATCGAGGCATTTAGTAATAGCACAAAAGGCTTAGTCACATGGACAAGTTTAATTTATAAGCCATGATCGTCTGGGATCGAGGCATTTAGGTGTGAATCAAAGCTCATTACTTTTCCTTGACAGAGAGTTGTAGGCTACCACCGTCTTTAGTCTCAGAGGACGTTAATTATAGCCCGTAGGCACTTCCCTTCTAAGGGATGTTATTTTCCATTCATTTCATATTTCATGTTTAGAATGAAAACTTAATTTAATCAATCCATTATATGAAAATAAAAGTACAGAGTTGCCCTAAGCGGGTCTTTAAAAGGAATAATGTGTCCTTAAAGGGACTGAAAGATAAATATGTCCTTATGAGGACTATTAAGGAAACAATCTTCAGCAAAAGGAGTTTCTTCTTCAAGTTATTTCTGAATGCTTTCTCCTTGGATGCTCGTTTCATTCTAGCTGCGCTACGAAGCTCAGCATTTCAGGGCTCCAGATTGTGGAGAATTTCTAATACAGCTTCTTCGCTTGGTGACGTATCCAATATATATAAAAATTTGGAAGTAAAAATTTCCAGATTAGGATTGAAAGTATTCCTATGTTAAGTCTAGACTCAGAAGATTTAGGAATGTGCAATTGTGTCATTGAGATTAAACACAAAAAGCTAGTGTTTAATTCACTCAATGTTGGCTCTGATACCAACCTGTCACACCCCGATTTTCCACGTGTCACCGGTGGGCCCGGTGGGTGAGTATCGTGACGTGGTTGGCAACATAATAGTCAAACAACACAATATAATAATGCACAGCGGAAGCAAAAGATAAATATATTACATTCCGAATATAAGTAATGTCAAAGTATTACAACGGAAGGTAAAGGATCCACAGGCGGATCAATAAAAGAAAACTGTTCAACAGACTTTAGGCATCTAGAACTTGCAAGATTCCCTAGTGACGCCCTGAGCTCCCAGCCAATTACGCATAGTACCTGTCACTTAACCTTTTGGAAAATACGTCAGTTTACACTGGTAAATACAATTAACTGACTCATTTTGGAAAAAGAGTTTGAAAAGTGATTCGAGTGCAAACGGCACAAAATATCTTGACACATTGATTAAAATGCACAGAGGCAAAATTAATCTTTTATACTTGGGACAATTTTATTAATAAAAATCTTGTATCCGATTTACATGGTTGTCCAACATTTAGGGCCGGTGATTATACAATACAAGCCGGACAAGATTAATCGACACACCACAAATATAATCTCACAAGAAGATACCCTTACGAGTGAGTATACGTTATACATATGCAACAGGAGGTGTTTTGCCTACACCTTGTGCTTACGTCGTGGCCATTCACTTTTTAAAATGAGCCAAGGATATCCAGGACACGGTCATTAACCCCCAATGTTATTTGTTATCAATCAATACAGATTAAAACGGGATTATGCAATTTAATCATCTCCGATTAAAAGGTTTCTACACCCGACCAAGCGGTATTTTTATAATATCGTATCCCAAGCCCGTATAAGGGAAAATAAGTTAAAAATATTTACCTGAGCTAGCAATGCAATTTACACTCAGCCGTATATCTTAATCAGCAAGCACAAGTACTTCTACTGGGGCTCTTAATCTGGAACGAAGGTTTTATTAACCTATTAAATTCCTAACGGGTCTTATTTAAGTCGTAACTTAGACCGGTTAGTTTTAAGGAAAGGTTTACGGTTCAAAACGCATGATTAAGCGAAGACCGGAATAGGATGTGATTTAGACCCGACAAGTCTGGAGACTTGTATAATATGGGTAAACTAAACACATTCTGGATTTTGAGATAAAACCGATAAGGTTTGACCCGTTTCGGCTAATTTATGTAAACTTGTTACATAAACCGAACCGAACGCGTAATAAGCATAACGGGTATCCGTAAGAGCCATATACAGGTTTCCTAAGTTAATATGCTTCAAATATGTTGGGACATCAGTAGGATGTCTTTCATTATGCCCCGAACTAATTTAAACACAAACTATGCCCCGTAGGGGTAGTTTGGTCATTTTAAAGTTTGTAAAAGCGTTTAGATGTTTAACTGAGTTACAGGTCTGATGTAAACAATAAACATACTCAATTTGATGAGTTATAACAGTAGGCTAAAGCATATATGTGAAATTTATCATTTTTAACCAAACTATGCCCCGTAGGGGTATTTTGGTAATTTCACATAAGCCGAAAAGCTCAAAAACGAAGTCTGAGTTAATCAACCTTTTCTTACTGTTAAAATATCATAATTTGCCTTATATATCAGTAGGTATCAACCCGGGTATGTTCAATATGATTTTAAAACATACTATGCGTTAAAAACGCTAAATAAGGCGATTAAAGGCCATTTCCGGGTTCGATACTTAAATCTGATATTTTTATATTTCTAGAAGGCTTAAAATAATTTATTTAACATATGTGATCAGTAGAAAAAGGTTTGGAGTCGTTTAGATATGTAAAACTCATTTTATGGCCCGTAAGGGCAAAACCGACAATTACCGGATTAAGCCTACGACTACTAGTTATGCTCAGCCTAAAATTAATTAAAAATCTTTAAAAATCCCAAAATAATATATTACATCAGTGGGTATTAAGTTTGATACCAAAAGGTAGGCTTAACTAGGCTATACGCTAATTACGCCGTTTTATTAACATAAAGCTTAAATTTTGCGATATTGAGCATAACTCTTAATCTATAAGTCAAACTGATGTCAAACTTTGCATACAAGTTTATATATCAGTAACTAAGGTTTCTACACTTTTACATTTTCATAAATCATGTTTTAAGGTAATAAGGGCATAACGGTCAACATATGAGCAATTAACGGAAATATGCATATTAATTGGATAACTAATGAACCAAGGTGTATAATCACAGAGGGTTGTTCTAACATGTAACCTAATCCAATTAAAGCTCTGAGGCATTTCTAAAACATGCCTAAACGGGTCAGAACTGAAAGTCAAAGTGAAAGTCAAACTATGTGACTTTCGGTTCCGAACCGGGTCTAAACAGGAAATTGTCGGGTTGAACATGTTTAGACATGTTCTTACACTTATTACTAAGTTATAACAATGACCCAACAGGTTGTATATGATCTACAATGTTAATTATGCATAAATGGTATTTTAGACTTCCTGTTGACTTTTTAAGTAAAGGTTTGACCCGACTTTTGACCTGGTTAGAGTGATGATCAGGGGAAACCCTTTTGAGGTTTTATTACCCACGTAAATACTATCTTAAATCTACCTTTGATTCGAGAATTGACTGAGCCATTATTGACTAATCTTGAAGTCAAACCGTAATTACGTCGGTTTAACTTTTAGCTAATTAACTAAGCTAAAATTAACTAGAAAAGGTTAGGCAACTTACAAAGGTCCTAAGCTTAATTAGAGAACACTTTAGAGAAGGTTGGAGCTCCAGAAGTGATCCAAAAATGCAGGAGAAGTGAGTGAGAAGAATGGTTGCACAAGGAGGCTTTATATAGGTCTTTAAGCACCATGAATTGTTGACAACAAAGGCTACCAATTACCACAATTCGTTTACACATGTCCCTAGGGTCTAGGAACATTTTAGGGGTCGTCCACATGTGAGAAAAACCGGCTAGATGGGTTAAAATCGCGAAAAACAGGCTGCTGAAGGTTTTCTGGTTGCTGGGTAATTGTTGCGCACCGTAACAATTATTTGTTGCGGTGCGCAACAAATCATCAGGGACCAAAAGTTGCTTGTTTGTTGGTGTTTCGAAAGGGCAACCTCTAAATCGACTTTGGGACATTATTTTTGACAATTAGGGACCTCCCAAAATGCCTTTGTACAGTCCCATACCCTACCATTTGCATTTGTTTGCTTTGAATCCAAAAACAAATACCGAAATTTAAGGTTTACCATAGGATTTTCATAGACACCTATCATGCACTTTAAATTCGTTTATCGTCAATGAATTTCTGGATAATAGATGTGTGTAACATTTAAATTGGGTCTTGGGATTTATAAATGAGGTCGTTCAGAGGTAAAATTAAACATGACGACACTTTTAAATCCTGCCAAAACATCTTTATTCAATCCAGGTTTATAACGCTTTTTATCTCACATAACACGTGGCGTTATTTCATTTAACACGAATTTTCGAGGTGTTACAGTCTGTGCGGAAGGCCGTTTTATCTTCGTCTTCCTCCTTCATTTGTACTTGATAGTAACCATTATAGTAGTCTAGAAAACACTTCCAGCGGAAGGATGCTAGAGAATCAACTTTTTCGTCTATTTCTGTGAGGGCGTAACAGTCTTTTGGGCAGGCCTTGTTGAGGTCTTTGAAGACGACACACATGCGCCACCCGCCATTGAGCTTTTGCACCATTACTGGGTTGGCTACCCAGGTTTGATATTGCACTTCGCGCAGGATTCCCACGTTTAGTAATTATGTAACTTGTTCATTCATTGCGTCTACTTTTTCTGCGCTGAGACTGCGCCTTCCTTGCACAACTGGTTCTGCCGAAGGTCAGATATTTAAGCAGTGCTATTCTATGTCTCTTGGTACTCCAGTCATGTCCGCCGGGGACCAGGCGAAGATATCCATGTTGTTGGATAGAAGTTCTTTCAACTTTATACGGATTGCCGGGGAGTTGGCGTGTCCTAACAAGATGGTCTGTTCAGGATATTCTTCGTTGAGGACCCATTTTTCCGGTTCGTTTGATGGTGAAGGTTTGGCAACTTTTGCTGGTGGCTCATCGTCCACATACATAACTTCTTTGCTGGAATATAAAATTGCTACCCTGGTTTCTGTCGGAAAACCACAAGCGGCGTGTGGTATGGAGGTAATCATGCTGAACTCTCTCTGAGATCGTCTTCCTAACAATACATCGTGACATGATGTTGCTGGCATAACCATAAAATTGACTGTAACCATTCGGGAATGTTCTCCGTCTGAGAGGGTTACAAGAAAGGCGATTTGTCCCAGTGGAAAGACAGCTTCGTTGTAGAAACCAGTGAGAGGAAAATCGACTGGTTTTAAGCGTGCCTTATCCTCTGGGTCAAGTTGTTTAAAACATTTCTCGTAAATTATATCCATGGAACTTCCTGGATCTATAAAAATATATTCAGTACGGTAATGGCCAAAGATGCCAGTGATGATTACCGGTCGTTCTTCTTGAGGGCCTCCTGGAACGACGGGAAAGACTACTTGCTGCTCTCGTCAGTGCTGAGTGTGGCTTCTTTTGTGCGGCCTTTGTGAAGGTCCTCCTTGCACCACATGAATCTAATGTATTTTAGTTTCCTGACGATTGTTATCTTCTGAATTTTGTTCCACATATCGGGGTGGTTCCAGATTTCTTTGGGTACTAAGTTGGATGTCCCACTAACGTGTTGACTGTGGGTCCAACGTTGAGATGCCGGATCTTCTCTTGCACTCTTCTCGATCATTGGATCTGTTGTACAGCAACTCAGATCTGGCCTTTTGAACAAAAATTTGGTTCATGGCGTTCTTGAATATGGTGAACCAGTACTTTAGAGTATCCTCCGGAAGTAGATCTGGGCGGTTACGAACTCCTGTTTGCATAACGGAGCTCTTTCCATCAAGATAAGTGTTGATGCTGTCTATTTTGCCCATGATTCCGTCGATCTGAGTATCCTGGGTTGGATTACCCTTGGTTTCAGATCGAGGACTTGATGGGTGAATTGACGAGTTCTCTGTCATGGAAAACAGAGAATGAGGAGAAAGTGAATCGAAACGAGAAATGTGAATAAAAACTGAGAAATTGGTGGGCGCCAATGAAGAAACACTGGTTTAATCGACCGGAATCAATTGAACCATGGGGTTTGAATCTGCATAAAAGGGTTATATCTTCTCGTTTGATTCGGGGGTGACTGATCTCCTTCTTCGAACAACAACTGCAAAACAAACACCCGTTAGACTCGCCACGGGGAGAATGGGGGTTCTCTCCGTGACCACCCTCCGGCGTGAGAATAAGTACAGGGTTTGATGAAGAGGTGTAGGATCGTTTTCACGAACAAACGAGTCGATCAGAAGAGTTCTTAGACAGAATCAGAGGCGGAATTCATTGATTCAGTCTTCGTTCAGCTTGTATGACACTAGAATATCATTAATCTGTCTTGTTTATTGATCTATTAAGAGTTTACAGGCCAGAGACACTTCGACAGCACTTCGGCGTCGGAATCAGACGTCTTACAAATGAAATGACATCACAGGTATTTATAGGCAGATGGTTTCGTACGAAATAGACACACACTATTTCGTGCGAAATAGCCACTTGCTATTTCGTACGAAATAGCCTAATCTATTTCGTGCGAAATACCCTGTTCAACCTAAAAACCTATTTTCTCGTACAACGTGTCATTTCTAAATACAAGACTCAAACGAAGACGAAGTCGACAGACGTATGCACCAACAGACTCCCCCTCGGATGTTGACGAAGTCTTCGGTACGAGTCTTTAGCATGTCAACTCTTCAGTCTTGATCGGTATTCTCAATCTTCAGGAACTTCTCCTGGCTTTCCGTAGCAACAGGATTAGGAACCTGGCTTCTTTGTCTTCAGACTCCCCCTTTCACTCAGCTGGAATAGTAGTCTGGAACTCTTTAACTGTAGCTTAGAATCGAAAACCTGGAATTAGTCATCAGGAATTGAAACCTAGCTTTTTCAACATTTCCTGCACAAAATTTTCTACACAAAACATAAGTTTTTACTTAAATCAATAAGAAAATCTTACTGGTAGAAACCACTCAATCATCAATTATTTAAACAAACATCCCAATCCAAAATTCATCATGTTTAGCATTTGGAATTTTGAAAATCAGCTCTTCAACATCAGTTGTAGAAAATCTTTTTGGATTTTTGCTTTTAATGAAATGCAATAAAGAAATATTTACAGACACTATTTTTTTCGAGTTTGTGTAAGATGATCATATCAGTTTTTGAGACAAATCACATGCACCGTTGTGCTTTAAACACTTTAAGTTCTTAAACGATTCACGTAGATTGACGATATAGTTATCCTCTTAAGCTCAATCTAAAAACTTTCGAAATGCTTACCGATACGTTACGGTATATTTTTATTGCACTAAATCTTATGGATCCCACCATCTCAGCATATCTCCTCATCATGCAATACACTGACTCAAGTTATGCCTTTAAACTTTTATCAACTGTGATATGTGCAAAAAATAACGCAGAATGTTTAAACATTAACAATCAGGTCGATACTTCCGTATACGCAGAGAAAGTCCAATGTTTAAACAAAATAAGAAATAAAAACAAGTTGAAATTGTTTAGGCTTTAACCACCAGTTCGATACTCCCGTATACGCAGAGGTGATCCAAAGCTTAAACGAAACACCAAAGAAAATAAAGCAGAAAGTTTAGGCAATAACATCCAGGTCGATACTCACGTATACGCAGAGGATGTCCAATGCTTAAACAAAATAAAGAAATAAAACAAGTTTAAGTCTTTGCAAAAAGAAAACACAAAATCACAGCGATTTTTCAGCAAAATTGTGAAATCTCACAAAATTTAACCGGTTTTATGTCTTTTGACAATCAACAATTACTGAGTAGGCACACAATCAAGAAGGACAAAACTAAGTACTATGCGTTTGATCGTGTTTCCCACCAGACTTAGGCATTTTACTTTATGTTTGTATCATTATCGCAAATCTACTAGTCTAGCTGAGCCTATCGTCACATCTTTAGTGAGACCGTTTATCACATTTGACATTTCATTTCTTTGGCGTGCTGTGATAGTCCACTGATTTTCTATCATTTCCTCTTATTCACAACAAAACTCATTTTTGCTTTTTCAATTTTTGATTTTCTGGGGAAATTTGAAAACAAACTATACAAATAAAGTGACAAACTGATGTGAATTGCTTCAAATCGCCATCCACTTGGCATAAACAATCAGAACTCCCCCTGACAACAAACTATTTTCCCATTATGATTTCAAAATACTTAAGTTTGTTTTAATCAAAATGGTTTTTCCGGAAAAATTAGTTTTGTTGTTCTTCACAAACCATTTGTAGGTTAGGGGATCAATTCATCACCTTGTTCTTCTTTAACCACTTAAAAAAATTAACATTTTTCGATTTAATCAACACCACCACTTGTAGGAAAGATAAATCAAGTACAATTTAATGTCCCTGATTAATCTTGTAGGTCGAAATATCACCGAAGTGAATTTCTCAAGAAAGATGCCGATACCTGCTCCACACTTACCAACCTGGGAGCTCCGGCAAGTCAGGATTTTCATTTAAAGAGATCCACCCAAGCCTGACGAGCCTTGGGTGTCTTTGAGTGATCGTCACTCGGTTTCTTTTCAATTTTTTGTTTTAAATTTCCGTTTGACAATGATGGAAAACATGCATCATCCATTGTCTTAACGAAATTTTCATATTTTACCTCAACAGATGGCTCCTCTGGCTTTGACGAACCAGATTCATCGCCCGAACATGGCTCCTTTGACTTTGACAAGTCAAATTCATCGCCAGGAAGTGAAAATTTCACTTCCCTTGATTTGTTAATCTTTTGATTAACCACTTTTTCTTTCTTTAATATCCCTTTTGTCCTCAGATTTGTATCCGATGAATTCGTTTTACTTGATTGATCAGTCTTTGGAGAGCAAAATGATTTATCAGAACTGTTATCTGATTTTTCGATTGTATCCGAGGACAAAATCCTTTCGAGATACTCTCGTGCTTTCTTCCTTTTCTTCCTCAATCTGTCTTTTTGCCCTTGTGAAAGTTTCACTTTCTGTTCTTTGGGCTTTTCATCTCTTTTGACAGATTTATTCATCTTTTTCTGAGATTCAGCCCTCGATCTTCCCTTTGATCTCATTGGGCAATCTCTTGCAATGTGGCCTTTGATTTGACACTCATAACATCTCCTCGTCTCAAAGCTCCGACTCTGGCAGTTAACAACAATGTGTCCTCTAAAACCACAGTTGTAGCACACTCTGTTATCGTACCATTCATCACTTTCATACCAAACATTCAGATCATAACACTGTTTGGCCTTGTGGTAGTCTTGTCGTCTCTTGTCAACTTGATTTGCCTTTTGAGCACTATGGTCAAACCTGCACCACTTATTACCAACTGTTTTTGAGTTTTGACTATCAAATTTTTGTGATTTTTTATCACGATTGGATGATTGAACTGATGAACTTTTATTGTTGTTTTGAGGATTTTTCAAATTTTTAACTTTTTGTTTTTGTTCCACATTCTTCTTCAAAGGTTTTTGCTTTGAGCATTCGCCTTTTCCAGTAGACTGTGGAACAGTTTCTTGAAATTTTTCTTTTAATTTCAGAAACGTTTTCTTTCTTTCATTTTCATCATCAAATCTTTCATCACAATCTTCAATTATGACTTTGTCATAATTTGTGACATCGTCACTTATTGGAACCTCATTGATCGGTTTTGGACAAATATGATCTATCATTGTTGATGAAGTCACAAAACCTATCAACTTCTTTTCTAACTCATCAATTTTATTTTTAGCATTCTCAACTTCATATTCCAGCCGAATAATTTTCTGAAGATGAGAATTTATTGCCATTTGTTTTTCAATATTATTTCTACTGAAAACAGATTTTTCATCTTCTAAAATCTTTATTTGACTTTGAAATTCTTTTTCAATTTTTAATTTTTCATTTTCAAAAAATTTTATTTTATTCTCAAAATCTTTTTCATTTTCTTTTAAAATTTTATTTTCCAATGTCAAACTCTCCATATCCTTCAAGAGTTTGACATTATCTGATTTTGATTTTTCACAATTTGAGCACATCTCAAGAATCTGTTTATCATCAGTTTTCCTCTCAACCTTCAAAGCTGGAATTTTTTCAACCTGTTTCTTCTCAACTTGAACACTTTCATCATCACTCTCTTCATCTGATGAATGATCAAAGATAGGTGCATTTTTTGCAACTTCTTTCTTTGACACTGGTTCAGGATTCGAAGATCCAAGCTTCTCAGATTCTTCATTCTTTGAAATTTGCCCTGTCTCTGTCTTGTATGTGCCTGCACAAAAAATTTTAACAAAATCAAGAGGATTCATATTTTCATCAATATAACAACCCCTTTTAATGTCATATTTCAGGACATTTTTTGCTGCAAGACACACATAGACTCTTTTATCTATTTCAACAATCACATCCAAACTCATTTTATCTAGATTCCTTTTTATTTCATTCATCAATTCTTTCTTCTTCTTATCATTTTCATACATGTGTGTTTTAAGCTTATTGATGAACTCATTTAGATGTAATTTTGAGAACCCAGAATCCTTTTTTAGGTTTTTCAAAATATCATCCCATTCCGCAGGTAGTGCATCTGCAAACTTTGATATTTTTTCAACATCTGACATCCTTATTTCAAACATTTTCAATTTGTCCAGTAAATAATCAAATCTGCTTTCCAACTCATCTAACGTCTCATCTTTCTTACACAAAAAGTATTTAAGTCGGTTAATCCAAGCCTTTTTATCCTCTTGTTCATATATGCTTCCTCTACAAAAACCATATCCATTATTTAATCTTTCAAGATTATAATTTTCCTTTTCATCAAACATTTTAGCCATACTATAAAACAAACTAATGTGATTGTTTACACAAACCGTACAACTTGAAATACTTTTCAAGCGAAAAGACAAGTTTCACACGAAATGAAACTTTCAAACGAAATGAACAGTTTGGTGCGAAATAGTAATTTCAAACGAAATGATTACTTCAAACGAAATGAATCCTGAAATTTGATTTCGTGCGAAATCAAATATATGCTTCACACGAAATGAATTTTTCAAACGAAATCACACTTTGGTGCGAAATGAATACTGGTTTCGTGCGAAATAAAGTGATTTCGTATGAAATAAATGGTTTCGTGTGAAATGAAATGCAATTTCATACGAAATGAACTATTTCGTGCGAAATGAAACCAAATCAGTGCTATTCCGTGCGAAATGAAGATCTGATTCACACGAAATGGACTATTTCGTACAAAATATTGCTTATGTCACCTGTTCGATCGGTTTTTGTCAAAATTGATCAAGTTCTAGGTCGATTTTAGATCTGATTCTTTCAAGGATTGATTAAAATACTGTTTCGCTTGTTATGTGTAAAAATCAGTTCATTTTAACCGTGAAAACTTGATTAATTTTGAAAAGAAGGTGTAGAAATCAGAATTTTCCAGCGAAAACAAGCTAAATGGTAAGAACTCTTCCTCCTGAGCTCTGATACCACATGTAGGATCGTTTTCACGACCAAACGAGTCGATCAGAAGAGTTCTTAGACAGAATCAGAGGCGGAATTCATTGATTCAGTCTTCGTTCAGCTTGTATGACACTAGAATATCATTAATCTATCTTGTTTATTAATCTATTAACAGTTTACAGGCCAGAGACACTTCGACAGCACTAAGGCGTCGGAATCAGAAGTCTTACAAACGAAATGACATCACAGGTATTTATAGGCAGATGGTTTCGTACGAAATAGACACACACTATTTTGTGCGAAATAGCCACTTGCTATTTCGTACGAAATAGCCTAATCTATTTCGTGCGAAATACCCTGTTCAACCTAAAAACCTATTTTCTCGTACAACGTGTCATTTCTAAATACAAGACTCAAACGAAGACGAAGTCGACAGACGTATGCACCAACAAGAAGAAGAAGTAATAGTAAGTGAAGTGAGAGTAACTTGAGAAATTGTACCTGAATTATCCTCTATTTATAGTCGAAGTTTGGGCGGGAAAGTTTGTTGATGGAAAACTTGATGGAAAGTGTTTTTCCGTAAGCGGTTATTTCATCCTCCATTAATCACTAACGAGTGTGTACACACGGATCGTGATCATGATCAACGGCTGGGGTGATGCCACGTGGAAAGTGGGCAAGTGTGGATCTTCCTTTAATTTGGTGTCATCATCATGACTTTGAGGAGTGCCTGGGATGATGCCACGTGGTCATTCGGTTATAACCGAATGGTTGTGCACGATGAAGCCTTCTAGAAAGATACAACGGTAATCCTATGTGGCTCTTCTTCATGATAATTTAGTTGTAACAGAGAAGTTACTTTTATCCAAATCTGGATGTTTATTTACGCGGAGGTTTTGTTAGGATTTTATCCTGTCTATTGTATGGGGGCTGGCGCAATGATTTGTTAGTTTCCTTTTGGCGCGCGGATGTTTAAAACTGTTTTTCTTTCTAAGTTCTTTTTTAGAACCAGTGCGCGGCCGCGCAAGGTTCGTTCTAAAGAGAGCTTATTGACGAGGTTGTGGTATGGTCTTAAGCACCTATGCAAGGTTTTTGGGACCTTACCCCTTCAGATGAAGGGTTGAGAAAATAAAACGTCCACAAGATTCTCTATTAGGAGTTTGCTAATCGACAAAAGATTCTTGTTAGATTAAGAATAACCAAAATATCACGTAACTTAAGACTATTAGAAATTTGTAAATGTCCTGTATATGAGATTAGAAGAGCGTTACTGTTGCCAAATGTTACTCGAGCATTACCTAAATAAGGAGCTGGTTTGTTCACATGATTAGTAGTAGGTGTCATCTGTGATGTTATCAACATACCAAGCTACCATTAGTAATATGATGGACGACTATAATAAAAACAACCGGAAAGTAGGCACTGGGTGGGGCAACAATGAATATCTATGCGGGACGCCGGGGGGGGGGGGGGGGGGGAGTGGGGAGGGAAAAGTGGTAAACAACAATATTACAATATAAGTACATGAGATTTGACTAATTACTGATAAAGCACACAGAGTGTTTTTTTTTTTTTAGTTCTAATAGTCTCAAGCTCAGATAAAGGAGAAATGTTTGTAGGATTTCATTTCGCTTTAGATCATAAAAACGTTAAGCCACCTTGTCCACGATAACCATTATACATCCTTGTGTTAATGAAGAACATCTATAATTTCCTAATTTTTTTACTAACTTATTTACATTTAATATCACTTTGGAAATAAGCCTTTTAGAAAATGGTTACTAAGGTTTGTGGGTGGGGGCTTGGGTACTTGGGTCTAGTTGACGAAGCCTTTAATAGTGATGCTCCCCTAAATATCAAGAGTTGGAGTATTAGGAAGAAATGAGAAATATAGCCTTAAAAAAATAGAAAGAAACATATTTACTCCCCTTTGAATTCTTCCAAACAAATAATAAATATAAACCAACATGTAAAATAAATAATTACAATAAAAGTGGACTATATTGCCATGTTCATACTTTGAAGCTTCCAATGATATTATCATCCCCTAATAACATGTGTAGTGGAAGGGGAAGATAATGCCCCCACCCTAGGGCATTTTACGCCATGTGGCGGTTCAGTCAGCAAAGGGGCATTATTGGGCGTTTTCTAAAATGGGTGTAGTGGGGATGGGGCATTATTAGGCATTATGTTTTGTAATAAAATAAAATTAAAAAAAAGAACTTAAAATTCTTATTGGCCAATTAATGCAAACTGAAATGTGATTGGACAAGGATTTCCCCCTTCAGCGTTTTTTAAACCACGCCAAGGGGGCTTTTTTTGAATTTTTTTTTTAAAAAACGCCCCATGTAATGGTTTGCGGGCGTTTTTAGGCGTTTTTTTTTTTTGAATTTTTTTTTTTAAAACCGCCCCACTACGGGTGGTCTAATAACATTACCTCAGTGATGCATGTCTTTAAATAACACTCATTCCATAATAACATTAAACAGAAATAATGTGAATTACAACATGAATAGATATAATATAATATCTCAGCATATATACTTTTGACTAACAAGCCAATTATGTCATGGATTTGAAACTACACTTGAAAAAACACATAGTTGGAATCTATGTCCTTGGGAAGTGTACACTGAGATGTAGGGAATTCTGGAAGTATGTTTCCTATGTGCTTTGCAACCTCAAGATAGACTGCATACTTGTCATAATCCATTGTTTTGCATCCTGTCACCTTTTGTTGAATATTTTCTTTTGGTACATGAGTGCTGCCACAAAATGAAGCACAAAGCTTGCAATCTTTCCTTTTTAGAAATGTTTCCTGTAAAGTATTAGTCTTAAGAGTCCAACTGCCTGTTTTCCAATTCAAGTGGTAAAGAGGAAGAAATCTTTGTCCATAAACAGCCAGAAATTCAATTGCTGCTACAATGAATTCATATTCCTCATTAGACATGTAGTAAGGAAAGCTTACTCTTGTCCAACCCAACTTTGCTCCATTATAGCCCTATCAATAGAACAAGAACATCATATGATATACATAATTATAGTTTATGGTAATGTTTGATATGTAGAAATGTAGAAATAAAACTCTTACCATTTGGACTGCAGATTTGATTGCAAGCGAATATGGCTCATCGACACCAAGCAAACAATGAGCATACGGTCCTGCGCAAGCACACCCACCTCGAGCTTGGATGCCAAAGAGGTCATTGAGAAGCTTGGCAACAAAAGCACCATTAAGAGGCTTATCTCTCTTATTAGAGTTCGTAGTTGTGTAAATGAGGAACGACAGAATTGCTTGTCTCTCGGCTTTGGTATTTCCCAACACCCATATGTTGGAATGTTTCACAAGCCTCTCTAGCGCCCTTTCAATGTAGTCATGTTCTCTCTTGGCAATAACTTCACATTTGATGTATTCTTTAACTTGGAAGGCTAAAGCTGCTTTTACTCGTTGAATAATTTGGGGCGTCCCAGCGTCTTCCCTTTCTTCAATGTCATTAACGTATAGCGTGTCCTAGGAATTTACAACTACCTAATGGTTAGCTACATTCAGTGTAATTAATAATGATAGTTTTCGATGGACTTGAATACAGTTTCGGATACCTGTTCACCGAAGGAATTAACGAAGTTGACAGTCCCGCCTCCACATGTCGAAGGGGGAGCATATTTGAGCTGATATAAGGCCTTGCTCATCAAAAGAATCCCTGGAGATCCAGGTCCCCCTAGAAACTTGTGTGGACTTAAGGTTATAGCATCATACCCATCAATAGCACCTGATCTCATGTCAATCTCCACATATGGACCACTATTATGCATTTAACATTAATTGTATCAGTCATTTATAATATTGCAAATTTGTTATTAGTAATAGGCCATACCTTGCTGCGAAATCAAAGCATGCAAAGGCTCCATACTCGTGAAGCAAGCGAGCTAAAGAATGCGTATCAGAACAAATTCCAGTGACATTACTACAAGCAGAGAAAGAAGCGAGCATTGGGCGGCCAGTGCCTTGATAAAACTCCAAACGCGTCTTCAAGTCATCCATGTCAATCATTCCTTCTTCGTCTAGACCGATCTCTATAACTTCTGCTAGGCTTTGCCTCCAGGAAAGGAGGTTGGAGTGGTGTTCATAAGGACCAACAAAAACTACCCATCTTTCCTCACTTCCTATACATGTGTTCAATACTTTCTCTTTCAAAATTGATGGAACTGCAATTCCCATGACTTCTTGAAGCCGTTTTATAGCGGCTGTAGTGCCAGATCCGCAGAAAAGGAGCGCGTCATGTTGGGTTCCGCCTAAGCATTTCTTCACAAATCCGGTTGCCTCATGGAGCATTTTCATTGTCCGAATACCGACATAGTTGTCACATGTGTGAGTGTTACCTGAAAATTTTCAACACCAGTAGCTGTAAGTGTTCACCATAGGTTCCTTACATATTAATTTCTAATTTGTATGTATTCCCTTCTTTTGCTTTTAATTCTAATTAAACTTTTGGCCCGGAAAAATTGTATGCGGGGCCCGGTCAAAAAATCGTAATATACATAAATTTAATATATAAAAAAGTTGTGCGGTCAGTTGACCCCACAACTTATATACTACATGGCCCCATCGTAATTCAAATCCGCCGAGTTCTCTAGAACTACGGCGAAACAAGTGTTTGACGAAAACTGAAATCGTACACGATAAATTATTAAAACAGAAACAAAAGTATGGTTACCATAAAAGGGAAGAATATTGTGAATGATATAATCTTCAATGTAACGAAGACAGCGGCCAGAGGCTGTATGATCTGCATACGTAAGTTTACGCGATCCAAACGGGGTCTGAATCTCAGCAAACCCGCCTATAATTTGTGATCGCAGCCACCTTAGTTTATCATCAACACTCGAACCACTCTCGGGTGCATCTCTGTCAACGATCGCTTCACTAAGCAGCATATCATATTCACTAACTTCATATGTACAGTGTTCATGTTCAAACATCTTTTGTTGGGTAAATAGCACCGGTGACATTATAGTTGTTATGGGAAATAATATATATTTTGAAGAGTATTTAAAGAGATTTTGTTGACGGAATATGATAAAAACAGGCGGACCATAGACATATTTTTACGGTGGAACTATGAGAGTTGACTTGCAACTCTACAACATGGAACATAGATTGACACTACAATCTGTTGGTAACTTATAAAGGTGGCGCCTAATGTAACTTAAATGTGCCTAATTAATTTGTTTTCTTTTCTTTTCTAATTTTTTTATGAGTTACATATGCTTTTTGTCCAAATTATTTTTTGTACTTATGAGGAAATTATGGTTTTTATTTTTTGTTATTTCAATCAAGTTAGGAAACTCCGTTTGTTTGTTTGTTTTTTGGTTAACTTAAATCGCATTACAGTCTTTTTAGCTCAAGTATAATATGCTTTAGTACAAATATATTAATATCATATACATACCTTTGTAAAAAGTATATAAGAAATTTTATATGTTTTAGTAAAAATAAATTAATATTATATATTATTACAAAGCAGCCCTTCCTTAAGGGTGTTCAACGAATTTTTTTTTTTTTTTTATTTGGATTCGTATTAGATTTAGATTAGATTTATTCTATTCGATTCGTATATGAAACTCGAATTCGGTTTAATTCATTTTTACCTGATCATAAAATTATTTTACTTGTATTTTTAAAACTACTACAAACTAATTATTTTTAACATTAAAAATACTAATCTACAAAATTAATAACCTGTTAATATGTAAAACACCAAAAGTTATAAGTTAGGCTAGTTAACGATAGCGATGTAAGTTTAGTTAGATAAGAATTTGGAAATAAGTAGTTTGGACTATTTGTCATTTGGGCTTAATAATGTTATAAATTATTAAATAATGGACTTTTCAGTTACGGATGTAATTTATACTTTGCTCCAACTTAGGAGTAGTATGTGTACTAAAAAAAATATGTATAAATTGAATTCAAATTTTGAATCGAAACGAATTAAAAAATCCTAAATTCGTATTCGATTTAAATTCGATTACTGGACTCGGATACGAATCGAGTCGAATTCGATTTTTTAGAAATTGAATGCGAATAGTTTCAAATTTTTTGAATTCAAATCGAATTGTGAACACCCACACCCTTTCCCACCTTATCGTTCCCATGTTACTTTGGCAAAATTCGGAAACCATAACATCTCTTCAGCAAAATAACCAAATAAATAATAACAACAACAACAACAATAATAATAATAATAATAATAATAATAATAATAATAATAATAATAATAATAATAATAATAGCAATGGATTAAATTGTTATTTTATCCAAACCACGTTAACGAAAATCTTATTTAACTCTATATTTATTTATAAAAAATCATTAGATTTTATACCAGAACAAAACTGTTCACTTGCACATGGTTTAGTACGGTTTCCCTTCTACCTTTATTGAATTTCGCTATTAAGAATTTTAAATGCTCAACTAGTAGTCAAAGATTTTACCCATGGCATTATAGCCTAGTGGTATCTTGGTGGTGGGATAAGGCTTATGACCATTAGGTTATGAGTTCGATTCTCACAAGGGGGTTTTTCCCAGATTTTGGGTTTCCTCCTGAATTGGTGTAGGACATTATTGCCTAGTGGAGATAGATATGATCGGGTGGGTCCGCTGGTGGCACGATAATACTCTAGCGGTCCGTCAGTGATCTAAATTTGCCGTTCAAAAAAAAAAAAAAAAAAAAAGTAGTCAAAGATTTATAATATATATGCCACTTGCAATCCAAGATGATGTTTCCGAACTTCTCGTGTGCGTTTCAAAGAATTTTTTTTATTTGTAGGTGAATTAGAAAAATACAAAATGTTTATAGGTTTTTTTTTGAACGGCATTCTAGCCCAACGGTCGCAGACACGCTGGGGGATTGGATAACCCCGGGTTTGAACCACGGAGGCCATCCATTTGGGCAGGCTACTCCGGGTCCTCCACTAGGGGGCTTTCGCACAACCTAGTTTCATCGGCATTTAATGTACTACCGGGCACGTTCCAGGAGGAAACCCCACAACGAGTGGTTAGAGTAAAACCCCCTGCGAGATTCGAACCCACGACCTAGGCCATGTTTCCGAATGCTCTGGCCATCACTAGGGGGCTTTCGCACAACCTAGTTTCATCGGCATTTAATGTACTACCGGGCACGTTCCAGGAGGAAACCCCACAACGAGTGGTTAGAGTAAAACCCCCGCGAGATTCGAACCCACGACCTAGGCCATGTTTCCGAATGCTCTGGCCATCACTAGGGGGCTTTCGCACAACCTAGTTTCATCGGCATTTAATGTACTACCGGGCACGTTCCAGGAAGAAACCCCACAACGAGTGGTTAGAGTAAAACCCCCTGCGAGATTCGAACCCACGACCTAGGCCATGTTTCCGAATGCTCTGGCCATCACTAGGGGGCTTTCGCACAACCTAGTTTCATCGGCATTTAATGTACTACCGGGCACGTTCCAGGAGGAAACCCCACAACGAGTGGTTAGAGTAAAACCCCCTGCGAGATTCGAACCCACGACCTAGGCCATGTTTATAGGTAGTTTTTATTTGTAAGTGTGTAGATTTTTGGGTAATTGGTTGAGAATCCATTTGTTGAGGAACCAAACACAATATTGATTTTCTTTTTTTTTTTTCTTTGTCAATAATTTAATTAACTCATATTTATTTACTAGCCGACCTAATAGAAGAACCAGGTAAGACTCGGTCCTAGGGCCTCCAAAAAAATAGAGTCTCAAAATTCTTAAATGTTTTATATATTATATATTAAATGAGGATATTAAGTGAATTTTCATTACTAAAAATCATCTTATTGGCTTAGTTTACTGGTAAACGTGTTGCTCTGTGTCTGTGAAGACGTCATTTCGAATTCCACTGACCACTGCTTAGTCTTTTTCTTTTCTGTTTGATGTTTCCCAATTTAATACAATGGACCTTGGTGGCCCTCCATAAGTTTTTATTAACAGCCCACTAAAAGGCTCTTTAGTTACCAAACCCAAACCCAAGCAAAATCAAAACTGCAATCCTACGTTCATTTAACAACTGCAAGTACAAGTCCCAAAAATTGAAATCGGGTTTCCATTATAAATCGCAAGTTGCCATGTATCAAAATCAAAATCGATTCTTATCTTATGTTAATTGATGATTGGAAGAACGTTAATTAATGTTTTTAGCTTCATATTTTAGGAGCACGTTTGTTTGTGAAGATTTGCACTTATAAAACATTGTACCTTCTTGTATTGACAGAATATTCAGATTCTCAAATGTCAAATTGTAAGTTTGTGGCAGTTATTTAGTTTAAAATTTCTATGGTTGGACTACCACTTCAATGGTAAAATTAGAACATTATTATTAATACTTAATGTATCATTTCTTTAACTTTAATTGTCACTAAAACATTCCTTTTATAATGTAGAATCCTTATTATTTGACCCATTTATTTGTCACATATTTGACACGTTTTGATCGGCTTACTCGTGACATACTGGACCTGTTTTGAGTGGTTCATTTTTGTCTCTAGGGCCTGAATTTTTTCTCTCGCTTTAGGCCTCTGAATTGGTTGGACCGGCCCAGTTATTTAGCACCATGTCTACTTCTAATCTACTCCTATTTAGCACTTATTCAGTTATATATGCACATTGCCAATTCAAGGGTTTGAGAATGATATTATTACTTTACTATATATTAATAAATGAATTGAAATGAATTGTGATTTTAATATTATAATAATATATAGTTCTTTTAATATGTTTATTATTTTAATACTATAATAATAGTTATTTTCTTTACTTTTTAACTTTAATCCTTTTTTTAATATCAGGGGTTGGGATAAGCTTGGTGTCAACCGGTATCGAACCAGTACTGGTATCGAAAATACCGGTACGGTCATGTTAGGTATCAGTACATGAAGGTAAAAACCAACACTAATACAGAAAACGCCAAAAGTTGGTGCCGAACTGATATTGGAAATCTTTTGGTTCGGGAAAAATTTAGTGCTGCTACCCGGTACCTTTTGCTCATCCCTGATCACGATTACCGTACAAATAACGGTATCGTACAACTTTCTTTTGTTGATTTTCTTCAACTTTTAATTTTTTTCTTTTTTTAGCTTTAGGGGTAGGGATGAGCTCGGTGCTGTCACACCCCCAAAATCCACACGCGGAGTATCACCGCTTGGAGGCGTGACATGACCAGGATCAAGCCACCAATCATATTGAACCATGTATGTAGTAAAAATAATTCAACCAAACAATATGAAAGGTGTTCAAAACCAAAGCATAGTTAAGTGTTTAGCGGAAGCATAAATGTAAAACCCAACATAATCAATAAGTTTGAAATGTCATAAACGTTTAACATGGCATCCTCGATCCATGTCCCACAACGACTGTGCCTCCCCGTGCAAGCTCCATGAGTACCTAACGACCTGCAAGGCATGTAACAACGAGTCAACAAAAAAGTTGAGCGAGTTCACAGTTGGTTGTTTAGTTATAGTATTCGTTTCGTGAACCGTATGTTTGTTTAGTAAACTATGTATCGTATTTATTTGTATCGCGGCCTTCCAGGCATGTTTGCGAAGATTTGTGGGGGTTTCCCATGTATTATAGACTAGTTGTATTTGTATCGCGGCCCTCCAGACATGTTTGTGAAGTTTAGTGTTCGTATCGCGGCCATTCTAGGCATGTGTGCGAAGATTAGTATTCGTATCGCGGCCATTCCAGGCATGTGTGCGAAGATTAGTATTCGTATCGCGACCATTCCAGGCATGTGTGCGAAGATTAGTATTCGTATCGCGGCCATTCCAGGCATGTGTGCGAAGATTAGTGGGGGCTTCCTATGTGTTACTATTCTAGCTGTATCTATAAGTGACATTCCCCTAACGAGGTCAGTGGTACGTATTCCAGTAACGATGAAAGTACAAGTAATCATTTAACCCCATTCCCAACCCCGGGAATCCCATGCCTTGGTAAGAGTGTGAACTCACCTTGGTTTGCTCGGTATGCTAAACTATGTGCTCACAAGCAATCAGTCAAGTCCTATAGTATGCACGTATACTCAATCAGTTCATGTTCGTAAAGTTTCACGTACAATCAACACCACAAAGTGTTTGGCACTTAACATCATGCATCATACAATAGTTAATCAGGTTCACCTAATTCATGCTTCACATGGTTAATTACTCAGTCTAGTACATCCATATTATCCATTAATATACTTAACGGCGTTAATGGGTTTAACGAAGTTACCATACTTAACACAATTAACACACTTAGCATAGTTAACACACATGGCAGAGTTAATCAGACTTAACAGAGTTATCATACATAATGAAGTTAACATGCGTAACATAGTTGACATAACCCAGTTAACATCTTTAACATAATCAACATACTTAACACAGTTAATACTTAACAGGATTAACCACTTAACAGAGTCAATAACTTAACGGAGTTAATGTGTCCATGCATTCAACGAAATCATTTGGGATGAAAACACCTCTGGCGGCAAAATCACCCAGCGACGAAATCACTAAGTGATTTCGTCTGGCCCTCTATGTTTTCGTCTGGTTGATGTTTTCATCTCCAACAGTTACGTATTCCAACCCTAACAATCATCTAACAGTCAATTAATCGGACTAAACTGTGTGATCATAAGAATTATCAAATCACTATACATCATGGTTATTATCCACTTATTATTCAATCATCAATCAGTAGCGGCCCAATGGAACTTATAAAAAAAACATAATTGTCGGCCATTCTTCTATAGACTTTGCACACTTATACTACTCATATTAATTGCTTCAAAATAATTATTGACCCATCACATAACCAATCGTTCCTTAAACAAAATCATGAGATCATCAGAGAACATAATTGACTGCATTCAATCTACTTACACATGTACAATATATACAAGTTGCACACACATGACACATCACATGTCACTGACAAATTTACATGCAAATAAGAATCTAGTGGCCGACCATATGATGCTTGTTTATTTGGCTGCACATGCTAACATCATCCAAACATGAATTTACATATCACTTAATATTCACAAACAATGATTTCATTTATACATTTAACAGTGATATCAATCAAGGAATTATGTAGGGGCTAAACACTGACCGTGATAGGCAAAACAATAACTTGATCGTCCTAGGAAGCTTCAAAGACACAAGGTTGCCGTCGCAAGATGAGAGGTGACTAGGGTTGTGTCAATTAGGTTTTGCGTGAAGATAAAAAAAAAACTAAACATCCAAATTGACCACTACTGGGCCGAAGCCCATATGCTTTTCGACAATTGGCAGTGGACGAAAACACTAAGTTGTTTTCGTGGGGTGGGGTGTTTTCGAGTGGGGTGTTTGGCACAAGTTCCATAATTAAAATACACATATCCCACCATTAACAGGAAACATATTATTACATACACTCAAATGTAATTGCACACCATATATAACATATCACAATACGGTTTAACATATTACAAACGTATACAGTCGTGAACAAACAAGTCGTGTAAACAAACAATCTAAACAATTAACGTGCAATAATGCGAAAATGGAATCTCAGAAACTCGAGTTGTCACATTATCCCCAACTTGAAAGAAATTTCGGCCCGAAATTTAGCATGCGGTTACTGAGGAAGCTAGTTGTGTTGTGTAGTTTACTGGTTTTCCTGAGGTGTCACATCATCCCCCCATTGATTTGGAATTTCGTCCCGAAATTCTGTAGTAGCTTCAGCCTCAGTAGTGGTTGCACTGTTTCCGAATAACTGGGGATACTTGAGTTTCATTTGATCTTCTCATTCCCAGGTAAACTCTAGGCCACGATGGGAGTTCCAACGAACTCGAACAAGAGGTATTCTGGTGTGCTTGAGGACCTTAACGTCCCGGTCCGTGATTTCAACTGGTTCCTCGATGAATCGCAACTGATCGTCGATAGTGAGCTCCTTCAAAGGAACTGTGAGGGTCTCATCTGACAGACACTTCTTCAGATTCGACACGTGAAAAACGTTGTGAACTGCACTGAGTTCTGCTGGTAGGTTCAGTTTATAGGCCACCCTGCCTATTTTCTCAATGATTTCGAATGGTCCGACATAACGCGGATTGAGTTTGCCCCTTTTGCCAAAACGAACCACACCCTTCCAGAGTGAGACTTTGAGTAGAACCCGGTCCCTGACCTAGAATTCTAGAGGTTTCCTACGCTTATTAGCGTAGGCTTTCTGACGTTCGCGAGCTGCCGCCATGCGTTGTCGTATCTGAGCAATCCCTTTCTGTTGTGTCTACTACAAGTTCTGGACCTGTGATCTGACTATCACCCACCTCTGCCCAACAAAGAGGTGATCGGCATTTACGCCCGTACAATGCCTCGAATGGAGCGGCTTGAATGCTGGTGAGGTAACTGTTGTTATACGAGAACTCTACTAACGGGAGGTGTTTTTCCCAGCCGTTGCCGAAATCGATTACACATGCACGAAGCATGTCTTCTAAAGTTTGAATAGTGCGCTCAGACTGCCCATCCGTCTGAGGGTGATAAGTTGTGCTCATGTCTAAACGAGAGCCAAAAGATTTGTGCATTGCTTGCCACAGTTCTGAAGTAAATCATGCATTATGATCAGAGATAATAGAGGTTGGCACCCCGTGCCTCGAGACAACTTCCTTAAGATATACGTCTGCTAGAGTAGAGAACTTGTCTGTTTCCTTGATAGCCAAGAAGTGTGCAGACTTAGTGAGTCGATCCACGATCACCCAAATAGTATCATTCCCACGTTGAGATCTAGGCAGGCCAGTAACAAAATCCATGGAAATTTGCTCCCATTTCCATTATGGAATCTCTGGTTGTTGGAGTAGGCCTGATGGTTTCTGGTATTCGGTCTTGACTCTTGCACAAGTCAAACATTTGCTAACGTAAGTTGCTATGTGAGCTTTCATGCTAGGCCACCAATATGTAGTTTTCAAATCGTGGTACATCTTATCTGAACCAGGATGTACTGAGTAGCGAGACTTATGCGCTTCATCTATCACAAGCTCGCGTAAGATTCCATAGAGTGGGACCCAGATGCGTCCTGTTACGAAATAGGCGTCGTCTGCCTTTTGTTCTAACCTTTGCCTTGAGCCGCGTAGGGCTTCAGCCCTGACGTTTTGTGGGTTCAATGCTTCTACCTGAGCATCTCGTATCTGAGAAGGTAGACTAGACTGAATAGTGAGTTGTAGTGCTCGCACACGCCTAGGTGTGGTATCTTTTCGACTGAGGGCATCGACCACCACATTGGCTTTGCCCGGATGGTACTTGATGGCACATTCGTAATCGTTCAGTAGATCGATCCATCGACGTTGACGCATGTTTAATTCCTTCTGTTTGAAGATATGCTCGAGACTCTTGTGATCGGTGTAGATGGTGCACTTGGTACCGTACAGGTAATGTCTCCATATCGTGAGCGCGAAAACAACAGCTCCCAGCTCTAAATCATGTGTAGTGTAATCCCATTCGTGAATCTTAAGTTGGCGCGAAGCATAAGAAATGACTTTATCCCGTTGCATCAACACACATCCAAGACCCTGAATGGATGCGTCGCAGTAGACTACAAAATAGTCTATGCCCTCTGGCAATGAAAGAATAGGTGCGCTACAAAGTCTATCCTTTAAGTGTTGGAATGTTGATTCCTGTGTATTACCCCAATGGTAGATAACGCCTTTCTGAGTTAGTGAGGTGAGGGGTTGTGCAATCTTGGAGAAGTCTTTGATGAACCTTCTGTAGTAGCCCGCCAAACCCAAGAATTGGCGGATTTCTGTTGGTGTGCGAGGTGTAGGCCAGTTCTTAATCGAGTCTACCTTGGATGGATCAATGTGTATCCCATCCTTGTTTACCACGTGGCCTAGAAAATGGACTTCACAAAGCCAAAAGTCGCATTTCGAAAACTTAGCGTACAACTGTTCTGTTCGGAGGAGTTCCAATATAAGTCGTAGATGCTGCTCGTGTTCCTCCTGGCTCTTGGAGTAGATCAAAATGTCGTCGATAATTACAATAACAAACTTATCCAGATAGGGCTTGCACACTCTGTTCATAAGATCCATGAAGACCGCAGGTGCGTTTGTTAGCCCGAATGGCATGACTAGAAACTCGTAGTGGCCGTAGCGAGTTCTGAATGATGTTTTGGAGACGTCCTCATCCCGGACTCTCAGTTGACGGTAGCCTGACCTCAGGTCAATCTTCGAGTAATTGCTCGACCCTTGCAACTGGTCGAATAAGTCATCGATGCGTGGATGAGGATAACGATTCTTCACAGTCACCTTGTTCAGTTCGCGGTAATCTATGCACATACGGAAGGTATCGTCTTTCTTCTTCACAAACAATACCGGAGCTCCCCAGGGCGAAGAGCTAGGACGAATGAAACCCTTTTCCAAGAGTTCTTGCAATTGTTTGGACAGTTCTTCCAGTTCGGTTGGAGCTAAGCGATAAGGTGCTCGAGCTATGGGTGCTGTTCCAGGAGCTAGCTCGATTTGAAATTCGACCTGGCGATGAGGCGGTAGCCCAGGTAAAACTTCAGGAAACACTTGAGGAAAATCGCGTACAACTGGAATATCCTCTATCTTCTTTTCTTCTGATGATGCGTTAGTAACGAGTGCTAAAATAGCAGTGTGGCCCTTTCGCAAACACTTCTGGGCCTTAAGAAAGGAGATGATGTGTAACAACTCTCATCAAAAAGTCCTATTTATTTAATTAATGTATCAAATAGGAAACCCTAATTGATACACCCAAGTGATTTTGTACAAACCCTAAAATTTTAAGAACAATCGGAATCAGGATCAGGGCCCCTAAAACTCAGGGGGGGGGGGGGTAAACCCTAGTTACGATTATCTTAAAATCTCGTTGTCTAAAATCGAATTTACAAAACTGTCAATTCAGCAAGGCTAGTCCCAGACGTGGCCACCCTAGGGTGAAAACGTGTCCCTTGCGCACCGCAAGGGTTGATGCTTACGGTGCGCAAGGCTGACCAAAATTTAACTATAAATAGCAGACATTGTCAATCGAATTTTGGTATTGAAACGACGTAAAACTTCGCTACATGCACTGAGATACGTTCTGTTTACCACAATTAACACACACGGTTCACTAATCGACGCCGCAATCAGGGTAATAACTCGATCGCTGCTACGATTCAATGTCCGATCGATTAAACTATCCAATGGATGTTTAAGTGCTGCCCACATTAGGGTTTATGCTTTGTCATTCGTCGTTAAATCGATGGATGTTTAAGTATCGCACTTTGTCATTCGTTGTGAAGGTTTTAATCTCGTGAGTTATCGTAAATGTTGTATTAAGTTACTAACCTAGTTGTGTGCCTGATTATTTAAACTAGGTTATCAAGGCTAATCAGTAGGCTAAGCTCTGTTCAAAATTAAATCTGCAATGTGAGTCATTCTCTTTTTATCAAATTTGATTTCAAAAGCATGTTTATTTTTAAAGTTATAATTACAGGGATTAAGTCTTTGTAATCACCAAACGTACAGCCGGTATGTGGGGTTTTGTATACATTACTTGATAATCTTCACCATTTAGCCAAGGGGTGATATGACCATAATCACAGACACCATTGGACGAATGGGCCAATGGGTCGAGTGACAAATACTATGGGTAGTTGTTTTGATATCTGAAACATTGTAATCTCTTAATACTGTAAATTATAACAAATGAGTCGTTTTAGTAAATAGAATGATTCACTCAGTATTTCCCGCTGACAAAACCTTTTACAAATATATTTCAGGTGATCTGTTGTGATCCAGGAAAAGTGCCGTGAAGCACTACAATCTTAAGGAAGTGGCTCAGTATAAAAATAAGGAAACATGTTTTATAAAATAAAAGATTTCTCTGTGAAATCTCAAGATTGTAAATTACTAGGTTTTATCCCGAAGTTGTGAATTAAATAAATCGGGACATATTTCATTTTTAAAATGATCCTGAAGAAACTTCCGCTGTTAAATAAATACCACGGGATTTTCTGTCCCGCGGCTCCTGAAACGGGTCAAACCGGGTCGGGGGCAGTGAAAGAAAAAGGTGGTATCAGAGCCACTGATCTAAGCCTATTAAGTATTTAGAAATACTTAATTTTACTAATTGCCAATTATGTGATTATGTGTTTTATTAACTGATTATTTGTTAATTACAGTATGGGTAAACAAAAGCTGTCAAATATCTATCTTAAACTAGATATGTCATCCAACGAGAAGGGAAGTTCATCCCAAACAAAACCTTATGTAATTCCTGAAGAAGGAATATTTGTGAGAAAGGCACATTACGAGAAACCACTTTCTCCTAATAAAAGAAGTTTGATTATTAAGAAAAGTCAGGAAGAAATAAGGAAAAATCGAGAGAAGAAGATTAAACAGGAAACTCAGGAATTAACCAGTAAAACACCCTGGGAGGACAAACTAGATGAGAAATGGGCAGATCTTTATATGCTAGCCACAGTAGCAGAAAATGCAAATCTCTAAATACTCTAACTCAAGTTTTAGTACCTTTATTTATCTACAATCCAGAAACCTTATTCAGTAAATAAATAAGTTCACAGTAAATCGTAGTATAATTTACTTGTCAGTTGTTTTATGTATGGTATGCAATAATATTTAAGGGTTATCTATAAAATTTTGTTATTTTAACATTTGGTATGTATTTTGCATATATGCTAAACAGCATGAATGAGATATCTGAAGCTTTAGAAAATCTTAACCTCTATCCCGTTAAGATAGAAGTTTCCAAGGAATTCACCGGTTACTTCGCTGATAAAGAAGAACCCATGGAATTTCAATCCAAACCACTGGCAAAACCTAAACCCAAGAAAAGAAGCAGATTTGTGGGCTGGAGGCGTGTACGTAGGAAAAAGCCAGCAACAAGAAAGGTTACCAAAACTGAAGAACCAAAAGACAAAGGAAAAGGGGAAGAAATTGAGGAAAATGTTAATCAAGTAGAGATAGAAGCTGAGAAGAGTTTTAAGCAAACAGAAAGAGAAGTCGGAGAAAGTTCTAGACAAAAACAGAAAATGACTCCCTGGGAAGTTTTAGATCATAAACTAGTAATGAGTGACCTCATCGGACCTGCCGATGGAAACCTTGAACCAGCTAACCCAAATCTTATATTTACTGAAGAAGATCTTTTCAGCTACCCACTAGAAGCACCAATTCCAATCAATCTGGAACCTGCTATTCCAGATCCTATTGTCCAACCTCAACCACTACCAGTAGAATTAGATGAATGGTGGACAACTGATTGGCAATACCAAAATCTTTTAAACAACCCTGATACATTTTTTCCACAAGTTGACCCAGAACCTCCACTATACCCAACTATGAGCCCGGAGAATCTGACTGAACTTCCTCTCTGGGGCGAAGAGTTAATTAATGCAGGAAATAGGATTAGGGATGTTGGAGAAAGAGTTACTTGGAAGTACGACGAAAGGGAGCATCGTTTTTAAGAAATTAGTTGACCAGATAATGAAAGTTGCAGGAATATTTGTTTAATAAATAATCATAAGAACCAGTATGTGTAATAACTTAACAATAAAACATTGTATGATAATCGTGTGTACGAGGCATAATATAATATATAAAAAAATGAAACTTGGGAAATCGATAAATTGTGGTTATACATGTTGATGTAATTATATGCAAACTATTTTAGTATATTTGTATTTATAATTATTTATATAAAATTTATTTATCAGATGGCAAATATTGGTAATGAACCAGTAAATGAGGTTAATCAATCTGAGCAACATCCAGGAGATCAATATATGACTAGGCAAGATATCGAAAATATTGTTGCTCAAGGGATAGCCAATGCTATTCCAGCAATCGTTGCTGCTGTAAAGAATCCAATCGAACCACAACAAATCGTTCCTAGTAAACGTATTTCTGAAGATAACTTCAGTAATAGTGTAAACGGAGGCAATGATCATGTTAATCATAATGAGGAACCACATCAAGCTCCATTTCCTAAGAAAATGAAAGCCGCAACGCCTGGTTGCACTTTCAAAGAATTCCTTGCTTGTACCTACTGAATTTGTAGGCAATGAAGGAGCAACTGCATCACTGCGTTGGTTAGAGAAAACCGAAGCAGTAATTGCAATAAGTAAATGTGCTAGAGATGATCAGGTCATGTACGCATCAAATCTTTTCAAGGAAGGAGCACTCGAATGGTGGAACACTGTGTTACAATCAAAAGGAAGAATAATAGCTTATGCCATGAATTGGGAAGAATTTAAGGGTCTTGTAGAAAGAAAATTCTGTCCCGAGTATGAAAAGGAACAAATGACAAATAAGTTCCTAAATCATCGGATGATGGGTGTAGATTGTCGCGGTTATACTTCGACATTCTTTGAATATGCTAGAGTGGTATCAACGCTGGCTTCGCCAGAACCGGTACTTATTTCTCGCTATACTTGGGGACTAATTAGCGAAATCCGTAACATTGTTAAAGCTGCGAGACCTCGCACTATTGAAAATGCTGTGGAATTAGCTAACACCCTAACCGACGAACTGGTGCGCACAAGAGATGAAGACCGAAAGAAAGAATTGGCTCAGAAAATTACCCAGGGATTTCGTACGGGTAATAATAGTAACTTCAAGAGAAGAGGAACATGGCAACCCTCAAATCCGCCATTCTGCAGAAATTGCAAAAGGAAACATTTTGGAAGATGTAATATAATTTGCAACTTTTGCAAAAGGGCAGGACATCGTGAAGAAAACTGTAGGAAGAAATCCACAATTTGTTACAATTGTGGAGAAACTGGACATTTCAGGCCAGATTGCCCGAAATTGGTCAAACCAGCAGACAACAAAGCTAAACCAGCAGATGGAGCTACAAAGAAGAATGTCAGAGCATTCCAGCTAACTACTCAGGAGGCAGAACTCATTCCTGACGTGATAGCTGGTACGTTCTTACTTCACAACGTATACGCAAAAGTATTATTTGACTCTGGTGCAAACCAAAGTTTTATAAATACTTCATTCTGTCAAGCTCTTAATTTACCTTTAACCAATATTAGGCAGATTTTTACAGTTGAAACAGCAGACGAAAATTCAGTTAAAATAGATAAAGTTTTGCAGGAAGGAAATATAGAACTTTTAGGACATAAATTCTCTACAAACCTATTGCCAATGAATTTAGCTGAATTTGATGTTGTATTAGGAATGGATTGGTTAGTAGCCAACCATGCTAGAATCCTTTGTGATCAGAATTCCATAGAAATTCAATCACCCACCGGAGAAGTAATTAGGATTACAGGAGATAAACCACGTAAGCCCATGAAGTTCATATCAGTAATGAAAGTTGCTAATTATGAACGAAAACAAGGAATAGTATATATGATTTCAGTAATCATTAGTACTAAGGGTAAAGAACTTAAGGAAATTCTTGTAGTATCAGAATATCAGGATGTATTTCCAGAAGAATTACCAGGATTACCACCAGATGGGGAGGTAGAATTTAGGATTCATCTAAATCCAGGAACTATACCGATAGCCAAAGCACCTTATCGGTTAGCACCCACAGAAATGTTAGAATTGAAAAAGCAATTAGATGAATTACTAAGTAAAGGTTTCATACAACCTAGTTCATGCCCGTGGGGAGCACCGGTGTTGTTTGTAAAGAAGAAGGATGGTTCAATGAGAATGTGTATCGATTATAGAGAATTGAATAAGGTTACAATTAAAAATCCATACCCATTACCTAGGATTGATGATCTTTTCGATCAACTTCAAGGAGCTAGATATTTTTCTAAGATTGATTTACGCTCCGGATATCATCAACTGAAAGTACAAGAAGAAGACATACCTAAGACTGCTTTCAGAACTAGTATGGTCATTACGAGTTTACAGTCATGCCCTTCGGGTTAACGAATGCACCTGCAGCATTCATGGACATGATGAATAGGATCTGTAAACCGTATTTGGATAAATTTGTAATTGTCTTCATAGAAGATATACTTATTTATTCCAAAAGTCAGGATGAACATTGTCAGCACTTGCATTCACTCTTAACTTTGTTAAGAAAAGAAAAGCTTTACGCTAAATTCTCGAAGTGTGAATTTTGGTTGCAAGAAGTGCAATTCCTCGGATATATGGTGAATCACGAAGGTATTCACGTAGATCCTGTTAAGATAGAAGCAATTACTAAATGGAAAGTTCCACAATCTGCAATGGAAATTAGAAGTTTTATAGGTTTAGCTGGATATTATCGACGGTTTATTAAAGATTTTTCCAAGATAGCCGTACCATTAACTAAGCTAACCTGTAAAGCAGTTAAGTTTGAATGGGGACCAAAGCAAGAAGAAGCCTTTAGAATATTAAAGCAGAAATTAACAAATGCACCAATCTTAGCCTTACCAGAAGGAACTGAAGATTTTGAAGTATATTGTGATGCTTCAAAATTAGGATATGGATGTGTGCTTATGCAACGCAAAAAGGTGATTGCATATGCTTCAAGACAATTGAAAAAGCACGAAGAAAATTATACGACTCATGATTTAGAATTAGGAGCCGTAATTTTTGCCCTTAAGATTTGGAGACATTATCTGTATGGAAGTAAATTTACTGTTTATACAGATCATAAAAGTTTAAGATATATATTTGGGCAAAAAGAGTTAAACATGAGGCAAAGGAGATGGATGGAAATCCTAAGTGACTACGACTGTGATATTCAGTATCAGGAAGGAAAGGCAAATGTAGTTGCAGATGCCTTAAGTCGTAAGTATTATGAGAAACAACGACGGGTTCGTGCTCTCAGATTAAATCTACAAATAGATTTAATGGAACAATTAAAGAATGTTCAAGCTACAGCAATCAAGGATGATGCTGAAGGAATGAAAGGACGAATAAAGGAATTAGAACAAGGAGCAGATGGAATTTGGAGATTCCACAAAAATAGAATTTGGGTGCCTAAGCAAGGAGACTTAAGACCTAAGATTTTAGAAGAAGCCCATAAATCTAGGTATACTATGCATCCAGGAAACAATAAGATGTACCAAGATTTAAGAAAGAACTTCTGGTGGATAGGAATGAAAAAGGATATAGCAAGATATGTTTCTAAATGTCTCACTTGTTCACAAGTAAAAGCAGAACATCAGAAACCTTCAGGGTTACTACAACAATTAGAAATGCCTATATGGAAATGGGAACTTATAACAATGGATTTTGTTACTAAATTACCCAAAACCAGAAAAGGTAATGATGCGATTTGGGTAATTGTGGATCGATTAACCAAATCTGCTCACTTTCTGCCTATGAAAGAAACCTTTAGTATGGAAAGATTGGCAAAGTTGTATGTGGATGAAGTCGTATCTCTACATGGAGTTCCACTCTCTATTGTATCAGATAGGGATAGTCGTTTTACTTCTCATTTCTGGAAAAGCTTCCAGCAAGCTATGGGAACTCGACTCAATCTGAGTACTGCATATCATCCCCAAACAGACGGACAAAGTGAAAGGACGATCCAAACTCTAGAAGACATGCTCCGAGCATGTGTAATAGATTTTGGTGGAAATTGGGATGATCATTTACCATTAATTGAATTCTCGTATAACAATAGTTATCATTTAAGCATTGAAACTGCTCCATTTGAAGCACTATATGGAAGAAAGTGCAGAACTCCAGTTTGTTGGGCAGAAATAGGAGAAAGTCAATTGTCAGGTCCTGAAAGAGTGCAAGAGACGACTGACAAGATTACTCAAATCAAGGAAAGACTGAAGATGGCTCGTGATCGTCAAAAGATTTATGCAGATAATAGGCTCAAGCCACTTGAATTCCAAGTGGGAGACAAAGTACTATTAAAAGTTTCCCCTTGGAAAGGAGTTGTTCGATTCGGTAAGAAAGGAAAGCTAAGTCCAAGGTATGTAGGACCATTTTCAGTGATCCAACGTATAGGACCAGTTGCTTATCGTTTACAACTACCAGAAGAATTAGCTGGAGTACATGATGTATTTCATGTATCCAATCTCAAGAAATGCTTCTCAGATGAATCACTAGTAGTACCTCTTCGAGATATAGAGGTAAACGAAAAGCTGAAATTTGTTGAGAAACCTCTTCAAATTGAGGATCGAAAGATCAAATTTCTCAAACATAAAAGACTAGTTTTAGTCAAAGTTAGATGGGATTCAAAGAGAGGAGCTGAATACACTTGGGAGGTGGAATCAGAAATGAAGCGAAAATATCCTTATTTATTCCAGTAAATCTCGAGGACGGGATTTTTATTAATGTGGGGAGAATGTAACAACTCTCATCAAAAAGTCCTATTTATTTAATTAATGTATCCAATAGGAAACCCTAATTGAGACACCCAAGTGATTTTGTACAAACCCTAAAATTTTCAGAACAATCGGAATCAGGATCAGGGCCCCTAAAACTCAGGGGGGGTAAACCCTAGTTACGATTATCTTAAAATCTCGTTGTCTAAAATCGAATTTACAAAACTGTCAATTCAGCAAGGCTAGTCCCAGACGTGGCCACCCTAGGGTGAAAACGTGTCCCTTGCGCACCGCAAGGGTTGATGCTTACGGTGCGCAAGGCTGACCAAAATTTAACTATAAATAGCAGACATTGGCAATCGAATTTTGGTATTGAAACGACGTAAAACTTCGCTACATGCACTGAGATACGTTATGTTTACCACAATTAACACACACGGTTCACTAATCGACGCCGCAATCAGGGTAATAACTCGATCGCTGCTACGATTCAATGTCCGATCGATTAAACTATCCAATGGATGTTTAAGTGCTGCCCACATTAGGGTTTATGCTTTGTCATTCGTCGTTAAATCGATGGATGTTTAAGTATCGCACTTTGTCATTCGTTGTGAAGGTTTTAATCTCGTGAGTTATCGTAAATGTTGTATTAAGTTACTAACCTAGTTGTGTGCCTGATTATTTAAACTAGGTTATCAAGGCTAATCAGTAGGCTAAGCTCTGTTCAAAATTAAATCTGCAATGTGAGTCATTCTCTTTTTATCAAATTTGATTTCAAAAGCATGTTTATTTTTAAAGTTATAATTACAGGGATTAAGCCTTTGTAATCACCAAACGTACAGCCGGTATGTGGGGTTTTGTATACATTACTTGATAATCTTCACCATTGGACAACGAGTTAGCCAAGGGGTGATATGACCATAATCACAGACACCATTGGACGAATGGGCCAATGGGTCGAGTGACAAATACTATGGGTAGTTGTTTTGATATCTGAAACATTGTAATCTCTTAATACTGTAAATTAAAACAAATGAGTCGTTTTAGTAAATAGAATGATTCACTCAGTATTTCCCGCTGACAAAACCTTTTACAAATATATTTCAGGTGATCTATTGTGATCCAGGAAAAGTGCCATGAAGCACTACAATCTTAAGGAAGTGGCTCAGTATAAAAATAAGGAAACATGTTTTATAAAATAAAAGATTTCTTTGTGAAATCTCAAGATTGTAAATTACTGGGTTTTATCCCGAAGTTGTGAATTAAATAAATCAGGAAATATTTCATTTTTAAAATGATCCTGAAGAAACTTCCGCTGTTAAATAAATACCACGGGATTTTCTGTCCCGCGGCTCCTGAAACGGGTCAAACCGGGTCGGGGGCCGTGACATGATGCCCACAACAGCACCACCCTTGTCACCATGAATTACCAAAGGTTCCTCACCAGCACGAGGAATGCGGACGATCTTTTCTCTGCAAAGAATCTCTGCTCGATGTTGAGGTAGCCAATTGTCACACCCCATCCGATGGCGGAAACATCGGAGTGAGACGAAGAAAGATTGCTCATCACACATAACGCTAATTGTGACAATAGAATTAAAGATAAATTGATTTCTTTCATAAATAAATGTTACAATACATGAAATTTGAAATACAACATGTTAAATACAAAAAGAACAATACGACAACAAATATGACATTTATACAACGTATTTAATCTAAACGTCTATATGTGTATCTAGGTATCAACGCTACTTCATTTCATGGCATCACCATCCTCAACCTGTAACATGTTTAAAATAACGTTCAATGCAAAAGCAAAGGCGAGTATACAAGTTTGGTACATACATAACAAAAGATAAGTTTTAAACCATTCCTCATGGCAAGCATGTGATTCAAGATAAACAATAAATTTGGCATGTGTCTAACATATCAACCCAAAAGAGACGCAATATGCTCATGACATAACCACAAGTCTACGGGCGGGTCGTCAATCCTATAGCGCTACATATGTCACGGTTAGGCTCGTACGAAGTTAATGATAAGTTCAACACATAAGTTTCACCCAAGTTTAAAGTATCAAGCAATCACGTATACAAGCATGTTATAGGAATGTTCATGTGTTTACGCAAAAGGCCCTCTTCATAGCACATGTCATCATTTCGTTGCTATGAAAAGTCCATAAGTTTATGATTCATGTGTAAGTTTTTGATAAGTGAACATGTTACACCCCAAAAGTGGTAAAAGTAAAAAGGGGAATACGAGTATACTCACAAAGTTTGCATATGCCTTCCAATTATCCAATTATTGACGAGTTGATGAGGTTAAAAGATTGAATGTGTAAGGGTTAAAGTTCAAGTATGCTTAGAGTCGAGATTCGGTATTTAAAACAACATAAAAATAAGATATGAGAATATCATGTGAAAATAATCATCTTCAACACCTAACACTTGTATGACACTTGGTAACCACAAGGGTTATGATAATGTTTTCATGAGTTGAACACCCATAAGAATCACAACAAGGTTTAGCTCTTAGATGATGTTCTACTACTTTAACATATAAACAAAAGTTCAACATCAAAGGTTCGAATGAGTGTATATATATATATCTAGGTTAAGTATTACATATTATTTAGTCCAATAATTCAAGTAGGAGGTAGAAGATTAGGATCTTCATTTAGGCACCTCGAGTTATCATAGATGTCATGTATGGGGTAGGAAGAACATGCTTCCATTTAGGAACCCCTTGAATGTTCACCACTTCACTTGATGTAAAAACAACCAAGGAGGGTCACGAACTAGGATTAGCACAATAACATAAAAACCTAACTATAGAGAAATCATCAAATCATGTGAGGATTGTATGTAGGACAACCCACGTTGTTCCATAATCACTCATTCATCAAGATCTAAGCTTGACATGATTTGTGGGTTAAATACCCTAACAAAACAGAAAGTATTTGAGGTTTTAACCTCTGATTTATAGTGTCTCAACCTTGTTTTTAAGCTTAACCAACCATAAGAGAGGTTGTAAGCATTAGGACATAGGTGTGAGATGTGTTAGACACAAGTTGGATGAGTTTAAACAAACTTTTGAAGAACTTGAAACAAAACAGAAAGTTTGTGGACAATTTCGGAGCAATTCCAGGTCTGATTTCTCCAGGGAGAAGTCAAGGAATCGAACCCCATGATTATCCAAGCAAGTAGGAAGAAGAATCAAGTAATTTCGTTAAGAAATGAGCAAGTTATGCTCACTATTGTAAAGGTGTATGAATCTGTCCGAATTTCTGAAATATGCAAGAACTTGAGAGTGTTTGAGAGAGATTTGAGGGTTGTGAAAGTGTAGAAATGCTTGGAGAAGGGTTGTATTTATAGTGGAAGAGTTTGGAGATGATTGGAGGTGTTTAGAGGTGGGTTTAAGGTGATTGGGGAGTGTTAGATGTTGGGATTTCGTGCAAAATCGCGTACATAATCAGCTGATTGTGTTTTCTGATCTGGGGAAGTCCACGCGGCCCGCCTGAGATATCAGGGTAAGTTGACGTGGGCCGCCCGGCCTTCTGATCCGGACACAAGTTTAGTTTATTACACTTTAGCCCCCAAAGTTATTATTTTAGGGTTTTTAAGGACATTTAGGGACTTTATTCGCCATAAAGGTATAGTTTGAGGTACATTTAAGTATGAGGAACATAATCAAAGTATAATTTAAGCATACGAAGGTCGTATTCAAGTATCGTTTATGACCAAAACACGTTTTATACGTAAGTTTCATGTATTTACAAGTTTAGCACCTAGTTCCCAAGAATTACGAATAGGCATCAATTGTTCCACGAAATTGAACTTATGAGCATATATAAAGTATGTATAACATGTAATTAACAAAATACGAGTTTTATTCATGATCCAAGTCTCGGATTTTACATCGCTTTTAATGAAAGAACGATTACAAGACTACGAAGTTTCCAAAAATAGTTTTACAAACGATGGTTTCTAAATATAGAAAGTATGAAAATGCGGGGCGTTACACCAATCCATACCAATAACGATGTCGAAACCATCACAACGTTGGGTTCATTCCTAGCATCACCCTGACGAATCACGAACACTCGACCCCGGGCACCATTGCCGTCGTTATTACCCCCGTTGTTGTCTCCACTATTGTTCCCATTTCCTTGGTTGTGGTTCTGATTCTGGTTTAACTGAGGGCAGTCCCGCTTGAAGTGGCCTTCAGCACCACACTGAAAGCATCCCCTGTTACCTTGCTGTCGCTGCTGGTTCTATGGAGCTGGTGGTTGTTGCTGTTAGTTCTTATTCGAAGGTCGTGAGCTCCAACAATCCTTAGCTTCATGACCCATCTTGAGACACCTCTGGCAACGACCCCTGTTTCACTGACCACTGTGGTGCCTGTTGCATTTTTTGCACTTCGGGAGGTTTCCTCGATATCCACCCTGCCCTTGACTACCAGAACATTGCTGACCAGGGCTCTGGTAGTCATCAATCTTTCGCTGCTGTGCCTGGGACTGAATTGAAGTCGAACACTTGCTGGAGGTTCCATCCCACTTTCGTTTATTGTCACTGGTAGTAGCAGTAGAAGTAGCAGTAGCAGTAGCAGTAGCAGTAGCAGTAGCAGTAGCAGTAGCAGTAGTAGTAGTAGCACTTATACGCTTAGGCAGTCTGTTCTATTCCACTTCCTGGTCTGTGAGACGATGAGCAAGACGAGTAACATCCTGGATGGTAGCAAGGTTGGTAGAAGTCACATAACTTTGAATCTCTGGTACTAAGCCTTTTAGGTACAGCTCAATGCGTTTGATGGGAGGATCCACCATAGTTGGACATAACACTGCCAGTTCGTTGGATCGTTTCGTGTACGCTTCTATCTCTGACCCCGTCATCTTCAGGTTAAAGAATTCCACTTCCAGCTTGTGGATGTCATCACGACTACAGTATTCACGTTTGATCAGTTCCTTAAAATCATTCCATGGGGTGGCATTAGCAGCCGCCAGCCCCAGCATCTGAACTTGTGCGTCCCACCAAGTTAGCGCAGTGCCTTCGAGAGTACCAGTGGCGTACTTCACCCTACGAGCCTCAGGGCATTCACACATTTCGAAGACCGATTCGAGCTTCTCGAACCAGTGGAGGAGTCCAACGGCCCCCTTCAGTGCCACTAAAAGTACTAGGACAACAGTCAATGAAAGTTCTGAACGTGCACACCGGTGGCTGGGCGTGTTGACCTGTCGTGTGCGTAAGAGTAAACATACTTAAGCACGAGTGTTGGTTTACGAGAGTAGGATCTAAAGATCCTAGAGTAAGTGGTGATGGCAGGTTATACCTCTTGCCTGGGCAGCTGCGAGTGCTGCAGTAACTTGTTCAGTGATCAAAGCTGCCAACGGGGCTTGAGTTAGGTTAACGCGTCCACTCATGATCATGATATCAAAGAGAACATGAGTGAGAGAGGTTCGCAAAAGTGCGATGACAGAAGAGAGTAAGCACACAAGTGTTTCAATCAACAGTTGTTACGTTTATCTAAGCATACCATGAGCAAAGTTCAATGTAATCTAGCAAGTAGGCAATGTAAACATAAATCATATCATCTAGAATGTCGAGTCTTGCACGTCGAGCGAAGCGTCGTTGTGGATCGTTTGAGCACTGTTCAGGTTATAGTCTGGTTTTAACAAAACTTTTTCCCTTATTAAAACCAAGTTCACTATAACCAATGGCTCTGATACCAATCTGTCACACCCCCAAAATCCACACGCGGAGTATCACCGCTTGGAGGCGTGACATGACCAGGATCAAGCCACCAATCATATTGAACCATGTATGTAGTAAAAATAATTCAACCAAACAATATGAAAGGTGTTCAAAACCAAAGCATAGTTAAGTGTTTAGCGGAAGCATAAATGTAAAACCCAACATAAACAATAAGTTTGAAATGTCATAAACGTTTAACATGGCATCCTCGATCCATGTCCTACAACGACTGTGCCTCCCCGTGCAAGCTCCATGAGTACCTAACGACCTGCAAGGCATGTAACAACGAGTCAACAAAAAAGTTGAGCGAGTTCACAGTTGGTTGTTTACTTATAGAATTCGTTTCATAAACCGTATGTTTGTTTAGTAAACTATGTATTGTATTTATTTGTATCGCGGCCTTCCAGGCATGTTTGCGAAGATTTGTGGGGGTTTCCCATGTATTATAGACTAGTTGTATTTGTATCGCGGCCCTCCAGGCATGTTTGCGAAGTTTAGTGTTCGTATTGCGGCCATTCCAGGCATGTGTGCGAAGATTAGTATTCGTATCGCGGCCATTCCAGGCATGTTTGCGAAGTTTAGTGTTCGTATCGCGGCCATTCCAGGCATGTGTGCGAAGATTAGTATTCGTATCGCGGCCATTCCAGGCATGTGTGCGAAGATTAGTATTCGTATCGCGGCCATTCCAGGCATGTGTGCGAAGATTAGTGGGGGCTTCCCATGTGTTACTATTCTAGCTGTATCTATAAGTGACCTTCCCCTAACGAGGTCAGTGGTACGTATTCCAGTAACGATGAAAGTACAAGTAATCATTTAACCCCATTCCCAACCCCGGGAATCCCATGCCTTGGTAAGAGTGTGAACTCACCTTGGTTTGCTCGGTATGCTAAACTATGTGCTCACAAGCAATCAGTCAAGTCCTATAGTATGCACGTATACTCAATCAGTTCATGTTCGTAAAGTTTCACGTACAATCAATACCACAAAGTGTTTGGCAGTTAACATCATGCATCATACAATAGTTAATCAGGTTCACCTAATTCATGCTTCACATGGTTGATTACTCAGTCTAGTACATCCATATTATCCATTAATATACTTAACGGCGTTAATGGGTTTAACGAAGTTACCATACTTAACACAATTAACACACTTAGCATAGTTAACACACATGGCAGAGTTAATCAGACTTAACAGAGTTATCATACATAATGAAGTTAACATGCGTAACATAGTTGACATAACCCAGTTAACATCTTTAACATAATCAACATACTTAACACAGTTAATACTTAACAGGATTAACCACTTAACAGAGTCAATAACTTAACGGAGTTAATGTGTCCATGCATTCAACGAAATCATTTGGGATGAAAACACCTCTGGCGGCAAAATCACCCAGCGACGAAATCACTAAGTGATTTCGTCTGGCCCTCTATGTTTTCGTCTGGTTGATGTTTTCATCTCCAACAGTTACGTATTCCAACCCTAACAATCATCTAACAGTCAATTAATCGGACTAAACTGTGTGATCATAAGAATTATCAAATCACTATACATCATGGTTATTATCCACTTATTATTCAATCATCAATCAGTAGCGGCCCAATGGAACTTATAAAAAAAACATAATTGTCGGCCATTCTTCTATAGACTTTGCACACTTATACTACTCATATTAATTGCTTCAAAATAATTATTGACCCATCACATAACCAATCGTTCCTTAAACAAAATCATGAGATCATCAGAGAACATAATTGACTGCATTCAATCTACTTACACATGTACAATATATACAAGTTGCACACATATGACACATCAAATGTCACTGACAAATTTACATGCAAATAAGAATCTAGTGGCCGACCATATGATGCTTGTTTATTTGGCTGCACATGCTAACATCATCCAAACATGAATTTACATATCACTTAATATTCACAAACAATGATTTCGTTTACACAGTTAATAGTGATATGAATCAAGGAATTATGTAGGGGCTAAACACTGACCGTGATAGGCAAAACGATAACTTGATCGTCCTAGGAAGCTTCAAAGACACAAGGTTGCCGTCGCAAGATGAGAGGTGACTAGGGTTGTGTCAATTAGGTTTTGCGTGAAGATAAAAAAAAACTAAACATCCAAATTGACCACTACTGGGCCGAAGCCCATATGCTTTTCGACAATTGGCAGTGGACGAAAACACTAAGTTGTTTTCGTGGGGTGGGGTGTTTTCGAGTGGGGTGTTTGGCACAAGTTCCATAATTAAAATACACATATCCCACCATTAACAGGAAACATATTATTACATACACTCAAATGTAATTGCACACCATATATAACATATCACAATACGGTTTAACATATTACAAACGTATACAGTCGTGAACAAACAAGTCGTGCAAACAAACAATCTAAACAATTAACGTGCAATAATGCGAAGATGGAATCTCAGAAACTCGAGTTGTCACAGGTGCCAACCGATACAAAATCGGTACTAATACCGAAAATGGCGGTTACGGTACCGGTATATAAAGGTCAAAAACAGTAGTGAACCGGTACCAGGAACGCCAAAAGTCGGTACCGAATTGGTACTTAAGATCTTTCGGTTCGGCATATTTGGTATCGGTACCCAGAACAATTTTCTCATCTCTGACCACGGGTTTCATACGAACATCATCGTTACCATATAACTTTTTTTGTTGATTTTCTTTCGGTTATCTTTTAGTGTTTTTTTCAACATTTTCTTTTTATTCTTGTCAGCAATTCCGTTCGCAACACGCTCGTAATGATTTCAAAACACATGTAAACACAGACTAAATAACAAAAGTAGTTCGCCGCAACAACCTAGTTTATTTAACATATAAATTGATTTTTTTGTCTAATGTAATTTCTAACTTTTTTGTAAAATATTCTAATTACACAATTTTTTTCTCATATTTCTACATCTTTTTTTTATATTATTTTTCACTCTCTCTCTCTCTCTATATATATATATATATATATATATATAGAGAGAGAGAGAGAGGGGGGGAAGGTTAACGTACATTACGGCTTAACGTACATCACGTACGCGACCAAATTACGCACGTTCATTTGAAAATCACGCACTTTATAAACTCAAAAAACCAACATGCGTGATTATTTCATATAACATGCGTGATTATATCAAATTTTCATTTAGCCTGGGTTTGATCAATTTCATCGAATTGGGTTCAAAATTCTTTTCGTTTCACTTCAAATTGGCTATTGTTTGGTCAATTTCATCGAATTGGGTTCAAATTCATCGTTGATTTTGAAAAGTTTCATCAAAATATCTACCCTCGAAATCAAACCGTAGAACAGAGGATGAAGAAAACATGATCAATCTTTGATTCAGACCGTAGAACAGAGGATGAAGAAACATGACCAAGCTTTGATTCAACCCATAGCACAGAGGATGCATGAACATGACAAAGCTTTGATTCGATTAGAGTCAGATGACAGTAACGGTGGTTTCAGATCGTAGAACATGGGATGCAATTTTTGAACTAGAAGGTAGGGCATGAGTGATAACGTGCGTGATTCTTTGTTTCAACATGCGTGATTAGGTTTTGTTGAGTTTATAACGTGCGTGATTTTCAACATAACTTGTGTAATTTGGTCGCGTACGTGATGTATGTTAAGCCGTAATGTATTTTACACTTTCTCTCTCTCTCTCTCTATATATATATATATATATATATATATATATATATAGGGTAATGCTAGATAAAAAACCCTAAAATTCTTAGAAAACTCTGGAAACCCAAATGGGAAGCCATTTTTACCCAACCTCCCGACATTTTTTTTTTTTGAAAAAAATTACACATGTAATATACATGTTTTAGAGTGTTTTGGGCAAAAAAAAAACAAAAAAGCGCCGAAGGGATTTTTTTAAAAAAAATAAACAAATTTCAGCTCCTAACACGTGTTAAGCAAAAAAGACATAATTTTCCTGAAAATCGCTGAAACTTTATTTTTTTTTTTTTAAATATCCCTTCGGCGCTTTTTTGATTTTTTTGGCCCGAAAGTCTTAAAAACATGTATATTACATGTGTTATTTTTTTCAAAAAAAAAAAATGTCGGGAGCTTGGGTTTTCTCGGGTTTTTTATATATATAGGGTTTTCTATATAGCCCAACCCTATATATATATATATATATATATATAGGGAGAAGATCATGAGAAAACTAGATATAAATGAGAAAACCAAAAAACTAACAAAAAAGCACTAAAAAGGAGGGGGGAGACTTTTAATGAAGGAGGGGGGACTTTTAATGAAGGAGGGGTAAAATTGGAAAAAAAAATATATAACTTTTTAAACATTTCCCATTTCTCCATATGTTATCATTTTAAAACAAAAATGGCACCATAAGATCAGAAATTTTTGTATCTTTCATTCAAGTATATTCGAGTATATTTTTTATGATATAAAAAAAGATTTATGGTGTCGTCTTGTTTTCAATACTATTATTATAGTAGTGCACATGTGCAATATAACATATACTACAATTGCATTACATGCTTAAAATTAGCTTTTTGAGTCTAGTTTAGCTTTTAGGGTTAGTGTTTTTTTTTTTTGGAGGTTTAGGATTAGGATTAGGTTTTTGGGTGTGGGGGGAGGGGGTTTAGGTTTTTGGGGGGTGGGGGTGGGGGGGTTTAGGGTTTTTTCGGGTTTATGTTTAAGGTTTAGTTTTAGGTTTTCGGGAGGGTGGGGGTGGGGGGGTTTAGGTTTTGGGGGGGGGGGGGGGGTTAGGCTTTTGGTGGGAGGGTGAATTTAGGTTTTTGGGGGGTGGGGGTGGGGGGTTTAGGTTTTTGGGGGGGTGTCGGTGGGGGGGGGGGGGGGGTTAAGTGGTTTAAGCTTTATGTATTAGTGCACATGTGCAGTACAACAAAAAAGAAAAAAAAATTTGAATTTTTTTTCTATACATAAAAAGTAGCGATTTTTATAAAAAAATTGTAAAAAAAAAAAAAAAAAATTGGTATGTTTTTAGGTTTTTTTTAAGGTTTTTTTGGTTAGTTTTTTGGTTTTCTCATTTAAACTAGTTTTCTCATGATCCATCCCCTATATATATATATATAGAGAGAGAGAGAGAGAGAGAGAAAGAAAGATAGAGGGGGAGTGTGTGAATATTAACACCTTTTTTTCTATTTTCGAAATAAAGTATTTTTTATATTTACGAATTACGACAACTTGGTTAATGCCCGTGGCTGTGGCTTTATAGCCTAGTGACATTTTGGGGGTGGCATAAAGCTTTAGGACCAATAGGTGCTGGTTCGATTCCCACAAGGGGTTTTTCCCATATTTATTGGGTTTCCTCATGAATTGGTGTATAGGCATTATGCCTTTTGGAGATGGATATGATCGGGTGATTCCGCTGGGTGACAAAATGATACTCAAGTGCTCCGTCAGTGATCCAAATTTGTGGTTCAGAAAAAAGGAGAAGTTCTTGAGTCTACTCTGTACGAGAGCATTTATTTTTACATCAAATTGTATTGGCCTTGTATTGGCTTGCCTGTCAAGTGGAACTACCAGAAGTTGGGCTTCATCCCATTTGCATGATTAAACAAAGATTTTTGGTTTTGCATGATTTTTTTAACGGCCAACTAAATCACCGGATAAGTATTATGGGTTGCTCTCAATCGAGCAAATGCACCCCCTCCTTCATAACGGTCAGAGTTTGATGCATACCCGAGCCACCAATTCCGGGGAAAACCCGCCCCTCCGAAGGCCCACTGCGGTAAAACCCGGTTCAGCTCGGTTTCGAACTGACGACCTCCAAAGAGACCTAGTTCTAAACTTCATTGCCACCACCTATGTCCTTCAAAGTAATGCTAGTGGGAGTTGAACTTGGGATCTCAAGAAGAGAAAGCGGATGACTAACCTACAAACATGAATTATTCACTAATAAATAAAGTGTGAATCCGTAGTTGAACTCCTAGATCTGCGACAACCTACAAACATGAATTGTTCACTAATAAAGTGTGAATCCTCCTAGAGTTGTGGCATATGGATTCGTTTTTTGGGTGGCTAAAGGCAAAAGCATGGCTTATGTTGTTCAGTTATGATCCTAAAGGGAAAATATCTCTATCAACTAAGAAGTGGTGTTGTCATAAGCATGGATAGACTGTTCGAGGACAAAAGGATTGGTAATGTTTACTTCTAAATTTTGGCAATAATAATGTTTTATTGTATTTTATTTCTTCATAATCTTTATATTTATTCATTACAGGGAAGAATGAAAAATCAACCGATTTTTGGAAACACATTTAGGCAAAGATTTTCTTAACACAATGGGCCAAGGAGAATACCATACCCCGGACATGATGTCTTGTGGGTTAAATTTGATGCTCTAATGTGTTTGATTAGGTTTTTGGTTTTTGGTTTAGAGCATTGTTACTTTGAGTATGTTGGTGAATTGCAGGTCAAAACGCGTTAAAGAAGCATTGGAAGAAAGTTCAGAGGCTAAAACAAACAAATGGTGAAAGTTGAAAAGGTTGAAGATTCGAGCCTGGCCCGTTGTAAATTACCTTGGGGAGTCTGTATATTATGGACTACCCTGTGTTAGGATCTGAGTTTGGATTGATTGTGTTTTATGTTTGAATTAAAATGAAAGATGAACAAGTAGTGCAGCGGAATATAAATGGAAACAAACTTTGCACACAATCAAACAGGAGAATTGCTTTCAACATACAAGTTTAACATTGAACCAAATGCTTGAATTTATTACAAGATTCAATTACAATATGCAAGTATGTAACAAACTCACCCTCAGCTTGAGCTCACAGTGATTGTTCGTACAGGAATGAAAGTGATGAAAAGAGCTAATAGAACAGTACAGGGTACTGTTCTATTTATAGGCACGGACAAACCACTGTGGCATCTTTGCTGACGTCACCATGAAAGTGACATCTAACCTCCTAACAAACTCTAAACAAATGATCTATACAAACACTGCTATGCTAACCACTGATTACAATACATTACACAAAACAAACTAAACTACTGCTTTAGCCTTCCACTGTTGTGGCTCCAGCAGTACTTGATATGTTCAGCAGTGCTTGACTCATAGCAGTAGATTGATCAGCAGAGCTTTAGTCATCATCAGTCTTTGACTTGATCAGCAGTTGTAGGTCAGCAGTTGTAAGGATCAGTGGATTGGAGGTCATCAGTGTCACACCCCCAAAATCCACACGCGGAGTATCACCGCTTGGAGGCGTGACTGACCAGGATCAAGCCACCAATCATATTGAACATAACAAGTAATAAGTAAAATTCAACCACACAATATGAAAGGTGTTTCAAATCACAAACGTAATTAAGTGTTTAGCGGAAGCATAATTGTAAAAACCCAATGTAAGTATTAAGTACAAAATAAAGTAATGTTTTTAGCATGGCACACACTGCCATGTCCCACAACGACCGCGCATCCCTGTGCAAGCTCCATGAGTACCTAACGACCTGCAAGGCATGTAGCAACGAATCAACAACAAAGTTGAGTGAGTTCACAGTTGGTTGTTTAGTTATAGCATTCGTTTCGTAAATCATATGTTCGTTTTGTAAACCATGTATCGTATTAATTCGTATCGCGGTCTCCCAGACATGTTTGCGAAGATTAGTGGGGGCTTCCCATGTGTTACTAGACCGTGCGTATCGACTACTACGAAAATATAAGTGGTGCCCTAATTCAATGTCTATCAGCATTGACCCTTTGCCCTTAGTCCATTAGTACACGTCCGTCCGACTAGCACGGTGTGAGGTTTGTTAAACCTAATAGCGCTATTAACTAATGACCCGCTCGCCATAGGCCTCGGCGATTAAGTCGATATAAATGAGGGACTTCAATAATAGAGGTTTGGCCCAGTGTGTAATCTTGGCATCCTACCTACGGAGGATGGTTGTAGTTACTGTTTAAATCATTAACCCATTCCCACCCTTGGGAATCCCATGCCTTGGAAAGAGTGTGAACTCACCTTGGTTTGCTCGGTATGCTAAACTATGTGCTCGCAAGTAATCAATCAAGTCCTATAGTATGCACGTATATATAATTAGTTCAAGTTCGTAACGATACACATGCAATCTATGTCACCAAGTGTTTGACAGGTAACATCACGTAACACACAAACAGTTAGTCAATCCATACAAGGTTCCAAGTTACTTGCAAGTTCCTTAACTAATTTATCATGCTCAACAGAGTTAACACATTTATTAACTGAGTTAATAAACTTAACAGATTTAACATACTTAACAGAGTTGCTAGGCTTAACAGAATTAACTTAACTGAGATACTAAATCTTAAATGAGATAACATTCTCAACAGGGTTAAATGCACAACTTTAACAGAGTTACATACTAACAGGGTTAATGACTTAACAATGTAAACAATTTAACAGAATGATCATGGCAGCACGCTAGACGAAATCACATTTATGGCGAAAACATGTGTTGGCGAAATCCCCAGGCGACGAAATCACCCAGGGGTTTTCGTCGGGCAGTGTTTTCGTCGGGGGGTTTGGTTTTCGTCGGTTACATCATCATCAATGTCAGTTACGTTCTACACCAACCTTAATCATCATCTAACAATCATGATCATCATTCAATTTTATTTCAATCATTCATCAACAGCAGGTTGTTGTGATCATTAGGTTTTTTTCATATCTTTTAACATAAAACCCTAATCTACTAGACATATCAGATCAACATCATCAAGCATAAATCGTATGCATAACACGACCGACTTTTACATCAGATTATAGGCATTCCTATCCAATCTATCCATTCAATCTACCATCATTCAACATAACAGTTAACTCATGATATCACACCATTAATCCATAAAATAATTATCACTATTAGATAACCAACCCGAACAGGAGAAGCAATGAATCAGACAAAGTGAGAGGCTTCAAAGGCTTCAAGGTTGCCGTCGAAGGGTGGGAGGTGACTAGGGTTTTTCGGATTAACTTCTACGTAAAGGTTGGAACTCAAACATATAACAGATCATCACTGGGCTAAGGCCCATTCGTTGGCCAGTTAGTGGACGAAAACACTAGAGTGTTTTCGCCACAAGGAGTGTTTTCGGGTGAGGATGATTTCGTGGGTGGGGGTTTTCGGCTAGAGGTTGTTCGGTCAAAGTTCCATCTTTAATTACACATAACAACATATTAACATGAAACATATTCTTAATATACACTCACATGTAATGCACCCCATATATATATATATATATATATATAACACTTAACACCCACCATATATAACATACCAACCACAATACGATTTAACATATTACAAACGTGTACAGTTGTGAAACAAACAAGTCGTGTAAACAAACAACTTAAACAATTAATCGTGCAATTAATGTGAAGATGGAATCTTGGAAACTCGAGTTGTCACATTATCCCCAACTTGAAAGAAATTTCGTCCCGATATTTAGCACGTGGTTACTGAGGAAGCTAGTTGTGTTGTATAGTTTACTGGTTTTCCTAGGGTGTCACATCATCCCCCCGTTGATTTGGAATTTCGTCCCGAAATTCTGTAGTAGCTTCAGCCTCAGTAGTGGTTGCACTGTTTCCGAACAACTGGGGATACCTGAGTTTCATTTGATCTTCTCGTTCCCAAGTGAACTCTGGGCCACGACGTGAGTTCCAACGAACTCGAACAAGAGGTATTCTGGTGTGCTTGAGGACCTTAACGTATCGGTCCGTGATTTCAACTGGTTCTTTGACGAATCGCAACTGATCGTCGATAGTGAGCTCCTTCAAAGGAACTATGAGAGTCTCACCTGACAGACATTTCTTCAGATTTGACACGTGAAATACATTGTGAACTGCACTGAGTTCTGCGGGTAGATTTAGTTTGTAGGCCACCTTGCCTATTTTCTCAAAGATTTCAAACGGTCCGACATATCGCGGATTGAGCTTGCCCCTTTTTCCAAAGCGAACCACACCCTTCCAGGGTGAAGCTTTGAGTAGCACTCGATCCCCAACTTGGAACTCGAGTGGTTTCCTGCGCTTGTCTGCGTCGGCTTTCTGACTGTCGCGAGCTGCCGCCATGCGTTGTCGTATCTGTGCAATCCTTTCCGTTGCGTCTACTACCAGTTCTGGACCTGTGATCTGACTATCACCCACCTCTGCCCAACAAAGAGGTGATCGGCATTTACGCCCGTACAATGCCTCAAATGGAGCGGCTTGAATGCTGGTGTGGTAACTGTTGTTATACGAAAACTCCACTAACGGGAGATGTTTTTCCCAGCCGTTTCCAAAATCAATCACACATGCACGAAGCATGTCTTTTAGAGTTTGGATGGTGCGTTCAGACTACCCATCCGTTTGCGGGTGGTAAGCTGTGCTCATATCTAATCGTGAGCCAAAGGACTTGTGCATTGCTTGCCACAGTTCAGAAGTAAAACGTGCATCACGATCGAAAATAATAGAGATTGGCACCCCGTGCCTCGAGACAACTTCCTTAAGGTAGACGTCTGCTAGAGTGGAGAACTTATCCGTTTCCTTAATAGCCAAAAAGTGTGCAGATTTTGTGAGTCGATCCACGATCACCCAAATAGTATCATTCCCACGTTGAGATCAAGGCAGGCCAGTAACAAAATCCATGGAAATTTGCTCCCATTTCCATTGTGGAATCTCTGGTTGTTGGAGTAGGCCTGATGGTTTCTGGTATTCGGTCTTGACTCTCGCACAAGTCAAACATTTGCTAACGTAAGTTGCTATTTGAGCTTTCATGCTAGGCCACCAATACGTAGTTCTGAGATCGTGGTGCATCTTATCCGAACCAGGGTGTACCGAGTAACGAGACTTATGCCCTTCATCCATCACAAGCTCGCGTAAGCTTCCATAGTGTGGGACCCAGATGCGTCCTGTTACGTAATAGGCGCTGTCTTCCTTTTGTTCTAATCGTTGCCGTGAGCCGCGTAGAGCTTCAGCCTTGACGTTTTCTGGTTTCAATGCTTCTACCTGAGCATCTCGTATCTGTGAAGGAAGACTGGATTGGATAGTGAGTTGTAGTGCTCGCACACGCCTAGGTGTGGTATCCTTTCGACTGAGGGCGTCAGCCACAACATTTGCCTTGCCCAGATGGTACTTGATGGCACATTCGTAATCATTCAGTAACTCGACCCATCGACGTTGTCGCATGTTCAAATCCTTTTGCTTGAAGATATGCTCGAGACTCCTGTGATCGGTGTAGATGGTGCACTTGGTACGTACAGGTAATGTCTCCATATCTTGAGTGCGAAGACAACAGCTCCCAGCTCTAAATCGTGTGTAGTGTAATTTCTTTCATGAATCTTAAGTTGGCGCGAGGCGTAAGCAATGACTTTATCCCGTTGCATCAATACACAACCAAGACCCTGAATTGATGCGTCACAATAAACCACAAAATCGTATGTGCCCTCGGGCAATGAGAGAATAGGCGCGCTACAAAGTCTATCCTTTAGGTACTGAAACGCAGATTCTTGTGGTTCACCCCAACGGTAAGTGACTCCTTTCTGAGTTAGTAAAGTGAGAGGTTGCGCAATCTTGGAAAATCCTTGATGAACCTCCTGTAGTAACCTGCCAAACCCAAGAATTGGCGAATTTTCGTTGGTGTGCGAGGTGCAGGCCAGTTCTTAATCGAGTCTACCTTAGATGGATCAACATGAATCCCATCCTTGTTTACCATGTGGCCTAGAAAGTGGACTTCACGAAGCCAAAAGTCGCATTTTGAAAACTTGGCGTACAACTGTTCTGATCGAAGGAGTTCCAAAATGAGTCGTAAATGCTGCTCGTCTTCCTCCTGATTCCTAGAGTAGATCAGAATGTCGTCGATGAATACAATCACAAATTTATCCAAGTAAGGCTTGCACACTCTGTTCATAATGTCCATGAAGACTGCAGGCGCGTTTGTTAACCCGAATGGCATGACCAGAAACTGGTAATGGTCGTAGCGTGTTCTGAATGCTGTTTTGGAGACGTCCTCGTCCCGGACTCTCAGTTGATGGTAGCCTGACCTCAGATCAATCTTTGAATAGAAGCTCGACCCTTGCAACTGGTCGAATAAGTCATCAATGTCACACCCCAACCGATGGCGGAATCATCGGGGCGCGGCACTAGGCGAATCAGATTGCTCAAGAGAATCCATAACAACTATATTGCGATAATATTTAATACATTCGTTATCCCATACTAACAAATAATACAATCACATAAGTTATCACAGATTTCTTGTCCTCTCGAACAATACAAATCCGACAACCTAGATTTTAGTTGAGTTTCTAGACTCCCTAGCCTGATTTGATATAATCTGCGATCTAACCTGCAACATACGTTAAAATATTTGTCAATACAAAAGTATTGGCGAGTATACAGGTTTGATAAGTATAGCATAATAGATTAAAAGTGCTGCGAATTTCCACATGCATAAACGTAATACACGACATATATACTCACAAAACTGATACTACCAACTAAGTCCTCGATGCTCGAATGTACGATGACATAACTAGACCCCGTCGGGCGCAATAGTACTATACTAGTCGTGGTGGGACGTCGCGAGTATAAGCCCTAGCACATATGTAACTAGCATCACGTATATCTATGCATAACAGTTATTCGCAAGTGATAATTCGATTGATTGAATATTTCGCTTGATGCGTTTAATTTGATAGAAACGTATGTTACACCCAAAATTCGATTAAAAAGGGGTCAAGTATACTCACAGTGCGTATTTAGCGAGATTACAACTTGATTGAGTCGGTTGCGAGTATGTCTGTAATGATCCTTGAAGAATAGAGTAAACGATATACGGTTAAACGAGATTAGACTTTTAAAAGTTACTCATTTGGTTGGACTGTTCTCATCCGTGCGGATGGACAGGTTATCCGTCCGGATGACAAGTCATCCGTCCGGATGGCATGTTATCCGTGCGGATAGTATGTGCGGACAACGGTGCGTGCGGGTGACATTGGTGTGCGTGCGGATGAGTGTGCGCGCGGGTGACTTGTGCGTGCGGGTGGCTTGTGCACGCGGGTGACTTGTGCGCGCGGGTGACTTGTGCGCGCGGGTGACTTGTCATCCGTGCGGACTGACATGTTGTCCGTGCGGACTGACCTGTTGTCCGTGCGGACTGACATGTTGTCCGTGCGGACTGACATGTTGTCCGTGCGGACTGACATGTTGTCCGTGCGGACTGATATGTCTGTTTCGCACTCTGAGCACTGTTTCGAGTGTTTAACGGAAGGAAATACGTTCGTTTTTACTAGGGTAGTGTAACTTCGCACTAACACTTGAAGTTCCGTCAATTCCGACTCGTTCTAACGGCCGGGAATCACCCCGTTCCATCAGATCTGGCCGTTCGCGATGGTTCTTCATGGTTAACTCGAAATCGTACAGATTTAGGTGAGATTTGTCATTAAAACATGTGGAAATCACCCGGATCTGAGTCGTTTATAGTGAAATGAGACCCCAACTTGAAGTTCATAAGAACTCTTGGTGACATCACCTCAAAACGCCTCAAATCTGCAGATTTCACGGTTAGAATTTGAGTTTTGAAAGATAGAATGATGTAGAATCGAGTGTAGATTGTAGAAATACAAGTTTTAGGTTGAAATCTTACCGGAATCGCGAGGAAATCGAGAGAAAAGGGTCTTGATGCGCGTTTGGTTGAACAGGAGCTGTCACATCACTGTTCAAGTGATGTGACATGGTATTTATAGGCAACAGAGGAGAGGAAAAGGGTTTTGGCCCGGGTAGCCCATCCGTGCGGATGGCCCATGCGTGCGAATGGCCATCCGTGCGCATGTCCATCCGTCCGGATGGTCCATCCGTCCGGATAGCTATCCTGACGCTTGGACTTCTCCGTTTTTGATCGTTTCGATAGTTTTTGAAGCGCGTACTTTTCATAATTAATTTATATTATCAATATATTGTTATTATATATATATATCACTAGGGGTCGTATTTACGTATCCATAATCCAAAGTTTTGATAATTAACAGTCGGTTTCCGATTCGAGTATGCGATTATTATCGACGTTGCACGGCCATCAATGAGGGTAGTATAGGTCCTTTCTTGATGTCATCGTGAACGTTATTTCGTGTAGTGCCACAAAGACTGACGGGGTACCGTTTACTCGTATTGTCATCATCGTCAAGATGACTGGAGCTACAGCACTCACCCGAGGGTCCTTGTTAGCGTTAATCGTTTACGTTCGACACATCACGGCCACTGAGGAGGGTAGAATAGGTCCTCACTTAATGCCTCCGTGAGTGTTAGTGTGATAATAGTGTAGTATAGTGATATTGTATTTCGAAAATATGCGATTATCCTTCGAATAGCGATATATACGATATAGTTACATTATGATCCGAATCTCTGGTGCTAGGCGTAACGAGTATAACGAGTAGTAACAACGCACAAAAGTGCGGGTTGTTACAGTCTCCCCTACTTTAGGAAATTTCGTCCCGAAATTAATCCAATAGGTAGACTTCTAGGAGTTGATCTTGTTTAAGTAGCGAGTGATTTGACCGTAAATAGACAGCGAGAACGTTTGAATAAGAGAGATCGACTGCGATTAGCGAGAAGATGACGTAAAAACGATAGTAGTAATCCCATGAGTTGGCATTCCAAAGTACCTTGTCTTGTGTAGAATTCGTTAGTTCGATGCGATTGCAATTTGAAAGGTTTCTCATGACGTAGAGCTAACTGAGTCGATCGTTAACCAACGTTACAAGAAGCGTTCGTTTTAGATATTAAAAAGGGATTTAGGACGAAAATCTTTTGAAAATTTTCCTTTTAACGTGCGGTCAACAGAATCGATGTTAACCGATGTTGCAAGGAAGTTTAAGTTTCTAACATGTTAAGGTATTCGAAAATGAAAACAAGGGTTACGTAAACTCTCCTATGATATGGGTTCTAGTTGAACTCGATGTTGAACCAATATCTCAAGAAAATCTTGTTTTTGATCTTTGAAAAAGGTTTTAAGGAAAATTTGAACTCATGAAGCTCCTTTTGAATATGGGGTTAAGCTGATTCGGTGTTACCCCCACATTGTGAGGAATTTCATTTGTTCCATGGTTTTAATAAAAGTTTTATAATAATCAGTTTTAACCTTTCGAAAAGAATAATTTGGCATCAAGCCCCACTTGGCACCTTCCCACGGAAGTTCGTTAATATGTTTAAAACACTTATATATAGGAATTACCAGCGGCGTATCCACCATGTTTTGCCCATATTACTTCCGTTTCGTGGGGCAGTGTCAGGTGTGCCGATATGACTCGGATAGAATTGCGTTTACTCGGCCCAATCGATAGAAAGTCGGATCGAGCATAGGATAGGATCGAATAGATTAATCCAGCGAGTTGATAGGCGAGAAACGAATAGCGCGTTTTTGATTAGATTCCACATTTCACCCACATGGCACGTTTCCACGGGGGTTTACTACCATGGCGAAACTCCGTGCTTAACCATGTTAGCTTGCCTCGTGAAGCGGTGTCATGTGTACTTAATACCATACGAGCGATAGGCGGTAGATTATACGCGATAGGCGATCAGCGATTGGGTGATTAAGCGAATAAACACGAAACACTTGTGATGACGGTGATGATAAACGAATTAGGATAATCGATAGTTGCGTTGCAAGCGATGGAGGTATGCGATTCGATTTACGCGGTTTGGTTCGATTGATTAACACCACAGAGTTGGACTAGCATTAGACCCCACATGGCCTTTTTCCACGAAAGGTTGCTGATATGGCTAAAACATCCTGCCTTAACCATATGAGCTTCATCTCGTGAAGCGAGGTCATGTGCTAACTTAACACGAATATCACGGATAACGGTATAGCGAAAGATTGATACACAGCGGACGATAGCGATTCACATAATAAGCGATAGAGTTTTCGAGATACACATAGTAAATGATTGCGATTTGTCGAGTTTTGTTTCGAGTAAGCTTATCGTTACATTACGACGCATCACGGCTATCAGGGAGGGTAGAATAGGTCCTCACCCGATAATATCGTGAGCGTTAGTGTGTTTGATGAGATTGCTCGCTATAGACTTACGACCAGTCTTGCGTGGATGCAATTGTCCTGCGAGGTAGACTCCCCAGAGTCCATCGATGAGGCGATTGCATTGCATTTGCAGACTTACGACAAGTCTTGCGATGATGCAATTTTAGTTGTTACGCCTTGTGATTGAGTGTAGTGTGTTGAAAATAATCACAATAGTATATAGGTCTAATAACGTTCAACTCCACGTGGCACTTTCTTCACGGAATTTCGGTAGTATGATAAGGCACACCTTGCCCGACCCCTACTACTTTCATCCCGTGTTTTGGTGTCACCTTTTGTCAAAACGCTATGGCACCTTAGAATTTACTACGATCTCCGTGCACTGACCCAAGTAATCCCGTGTGCACCCGCGATTAATCGTTCCTTGCACGTTTATTGTACCTCGTTCTAAAAGTGCAGTGAGGGTAAAACACATTATTTCGTGATATAGTATACAATATGTAGTATGTGTGTGAATCTAGTCTAAGTGCGATGATTAGAGAGCGGAAGAGAAAACGAAAACGAGAGTTAATGTTACACATAGTGGTAACTTCGAATAAGAGAGTAGGTTCAAAACTTAGAAATTAACGTCGAGAATCGTGTCATTACAACTTTATCCTACGCTTGCTAGATGTCTGATGCTTGAAGACTTTTGCTAGAGCTGTTGTTGTACTCAGGTTCACGGTTCGATGCGGCAGTTGCGGGGGAAGTGACCGTAACGGTTGCAGTTATTGCAATAGCGACAGTCAGCCCCAACTGGATGATGATAGGTACACGAGTAACACTGAGGATGAACTCCAGTGTAAGCTCGTTTTGGAAACATCGGAACTGTTCGAAGAGGTTCCGGTTGCAGCAGTTCGGTTGTTGATGAGTTCGGGCTTGAAGTCTTTCGCTTGCGGCTGGGTTTGCCGGTGTCTTGCGAAGAAGTGTCGTCGTTGGAGGATTCGTCTGAAGACTCGCTTGCGGAGTCTTTGGCTGATTTGTCGGAAGATTCGTCAGTAGATTCATCAGAAGATTCGTCAACATGTTCGCCTGAAGGATTACTGGCGATTGCTTGATGAGCTTGCTTGACAGGATTCTTTGAGAATAATCCTTCCATGAGTCGTTTGTTGTTGATTTCTGCGGCTAAGCGGTAGGTTTCTTCGATGGTAGCAGGCCTTGCAGCTTCGACAAAATCACCCACACACTCAGGCAAGCCACGAATGTACTTCGCGATGGCCTTCCCCGGAGTGTTGACTTGACTTGGGCAGATTATGCTAAGCTGTTTGAACCTTGCGGTGTAGCCAGCATTGTCACCTTCGGTTTGCTTGATTTCCCAAAATTCGTTTTCCAGCTTCTGAATCTCGTGAGGAGGACAGTACTCTTTCTCCATGAGCTCTTTCAGCTCATTCCAAGAGAGAGCGTAAGCTGCGGAGATCCCACGTTTGTTACGTTCGGCGGTCCACCAGTCGAGTGCTCGCGATTGAAATACTCCGGTGGCGCAAGTAGTACGGAGACTATCGGGACACCCACTTTGACGAAGGGTAACTTCGATAGAATCGAACCACTGGAGTAGTTGAGTCGCACCTCCTTCACCCGTGAACTCGATCAGGTCACAGGCTTTGAAGTGCTTGTAGAGAAAAGCAGATTGAGGCTCTCCTGTCTTATCGTCTTCCGAAGCTCGAGAGTGGCTGAGAGAGTGCACTCGAGCGGAAATTTGAGAACTAAGCTTACTCACTTCCTTAATCACAAGTGAAGCAATTCTCTTCTCGGCGCTTCGTTTGGCTTTCCTCCTAGCTACTCGTCTCGAGGTAGAGTTGTTGGAAGGCATCTAGATAGGAAGAGACTTGGAGTGAGATTCGATCATAATGATTTTTGAGTTTTGCGTTGCGATTGAGCGCGTTCAAAACATGGTGCGATAGTATAGTAGTAGTACGAATCACATAGGAGCCACGTAGGAAACACGAAATTCCTAAGTTCTCACACAATAACTTGTTTGTTTATAATATATATATATATATATATATATATATATTTATATAGATGTAATTTGTAATCATACATATACAGGTCGATTTAGAATAAGCGAGGTCGCGTCGAAGTGAGAAAACGAGAACGAATGCGATAGATTATGCATTAGTTTTGTTGCGAACATTCGGATTTCGTTTTAGATTGCGATGGCTGTGCGAATTGTGTGTTTATAAAGTAGGGAGTGAAAATCGTTAAGTCGAGAAATCGACAAAGCGTAAAGTTTCAAAACGTAAATAAGTTCCAACCATTGTAAAATTGGTTGCTCGTACTATAGAGTGCCTTGGGCGTTTAGGCGTCGACTACCCAAGGTAACCCAACTATAACTAACAAGTTCGAGCATGCGCGTTGACCTAGAGGACTTCATGCTTCCACTGGGATGCAGCTCATGGCATTCGTCTTCCTAGTCATCGCGTGACTCGAGTTATTGTGATAGTCGAGTCCTTGGTGAGAGCTTTTGAAAACCAGTCTATAGAGAATGGGACGACTTATTAAGGTACGGGTTTCACCCCTGGCTTAACAGTTTCGTTCCTAATTGTGGTTATGCTCCTCGAATAAATTCGTGAATTCCACTAGATTTAGAAATGGAGACTTTTGTCGAGATGTGGATGTCACTCCTAACTCGATGAAAAGTTCTCGTGCTAGAAAAATGCGCTGAGTGAGCAATCCTATCGAGAGTTCTTGGTTTTCACACCTGGTCTCGACTGGATCGCTCGGTTTCATTATGCGAGTATTTTCGAAAATGTATGTATTGTGTCGGCCTTAGGAAAGGCTAAGTAGTATTTCAGCCTTAGGAAAGGCTTCTTCGTGTGAAGTTGTAGTACGCGGGGTTCACACAAAGTTGTATCCTTTAGCAATTTCGACCGAGAGTATCAAGTAAGCCCAGTACAAACCCCACCGGGTTTGTATGAGTCGGCCTGTTGGTACTTAGACTATAGACTAGGTCAATTTCTAAGACGTCGACCCGGACTAGGTCGAGTCTGACCTAATTCCCTATAGTTATGGCTCTGATACCAATCTGTCACACCCCAACCGATGGCGGAATCATCGGGGCGCGGCACTAGGCGAATCAGATTGCTCAAGAGAATCCATAACAACTATATTGCGATAATATTTAATACATTCGTTATCCCATACTAACAAATAATACAATCACATAAGTTATCACAGATTTCTTGTCCTCTCGAACAATACAAATCCGACAACCTAGATTTTAGTTGAGTTTCTAGACTCCCTAGCCTGATTTGATATAATCTGCGATCTAACCTGCAACATACGTTAAAATATTTGTCAATACAAAAGTATTGGCGAGTATACAGGTTTGATAAGTATAGCATAATAGATTAAAAGTGCTGCGAATTTTCACATGCATAAACGTAATACACGACATATATACTCACAAAACTGATACTACCAACTAAGTCCTCGATGCTCGAATGTATGATGGCATAACTAGACCCCGTCGGGCGCAATAGTACTATACTAGTCGTGGTGGGACGTCGCGAGTATAAGCCCTAGCACATATGTAACTAGCATCACGTATATCTATGCATAACAGTTATTCGCAAGTGATAATTCGATTGATTGAATATTTCGCTTGATGCGTTTAATTTGATAGAAACGTATGTTACACCCAAAATTCGATTAAAAAGGGGTCAAGTATACTCACAGTGCGTATTTAGCGAGATTACAACTTGATTGAGTCGGTTGCGAGTATGTCTGTAATGATCCTTGAAGAATAGAGTAAACGATATACGGTTAAGCGAGATTAGCCTTGAAAAGTTACTCATTTGGTTGGACTGTTCTCATCCGTGCGGATGGACAGGTTATCCGTCCGGATGACAAGTCATCCGTCCGGATGGCATGTTATCCGTGCGGATAGTATGTGCGGAAAACGGTGCGTGCGGGTGACATTGGTGTGCGTGCGGATGAGTGTGCGCGCGGGTGACTTGTGCGTGCGGGTGGCTTGTGCGCGCGGGTGACTTGTGCACGCGGGTGACTTGTGCGCGCGGGTGACTTGTGCGCGCGGGTGACATGTCATCCGTGCGGACTGACATGTCATCTGTGCGGACTTGTGTCATCCGTGCGGACTGACTTGTTGTCCGTGCGGACTTACATGTTGTCCGTGCGGACTGATATGTCTGTTTCGCACTCTGAGCACTGTTTCGAGTGTTTAACGGAAGGAAATACGTTCGTTTTTACTAGGGTAGTGTAACTTCGCACTAACACTTGAAGTTCCGTCAATTCCGACTCGTTCTAACGGCCGGGAATCACCCCGTTCCATCAGATCTGGCCGTTCGCGATGGTTCTTCATGGTTAACTCGAAATCGTACAGATTTAGGTGAGATTTGTCATTAAAACATGTGGAAATCACCCGGATCTGAGTCGTTTATAGTGAAATGAGACCCCAACTTGAATTTCATAAGAACTCTTGGTGACATCACCTCAAAACGCCTCAAATCCGCAGATTTCACGGTTAGAATTTGAGTTTTGAAAGATAGAATGATGTAGAATCGAGTGTAGATTGTAGAAGTACAAGTTTTAGGTTGAAATCTTACCGGAATCGCGAGGAAATCAAGAGAAAAGGGTCTTGGTGCGCGTTTGGTTGAACAGGAGCTGTCACATCACTGTTCAAGTGATGTGACATGGTATTTATAGGCAACAGAGGAGAGGAAAAGGGTTTTGGCCCGGGTAGCCCATCCGTGCGGATGGCCCATCCGTGCGGATGGCCCATGCGTGCGGATGGCCATCCGTGCGCATGTCCATCCGTCCGGATGGTCCATCCATCCGGATAGCTATCCTGACGCTTGGACTTCTCCGTTTTTGATCGTTTCGATAGTTTTTGAAGCGCGTACTTTTCATAATTAATTTATATTATCAATATATTGTTATTATATATATATATATATATATATATATATATATATATATATATATATATATATATCACTAGGGAACGTATTTACGTATCCATAATCCAAAGTTTCGATAATTAACAGTCGGTTTCCAATTCGAGTATGCGATTATTATCGACGTTGCACGGCCATCAATGAGGGTAGTATAGGTCCTTTCTTGATGTCATCGTGAACGTTATTTCGTGTTGTGCCACAAAGACTGACGGGGTACCGTTTACTCGTATTGTCATCATCGTCATGACGACTGGAGCTACAGCACTCACCCGAGGGTCCTTGTTAGCTTTAATCGTTTACGTTCGACACATCACGGCCACTGAGGAGGGTAGAATAGGTCCTCACTCAATGCCTCCGTGAGTGTTAGTGTGATAATAGTGTAGTATAGTGATATTGTATTTCGAAAATATGCGATTATCCTTCGAATAGCGATATATATGATATAGTTACATTATGATCCGAATCTCTGGTGCTAGGCGTAACGAGTATAACGAGTAGTAACAACGCACAAAAGTGCGGGTTGTTACAATCAATGCGTGGAAGAGGATAGCGATTCTTCATAGTCACCTTGTTGAGTTCACGGTAATCTATGCACATACGGAAGGTACCGTCTTTCTTCTTCACAAATAACACTAGAGCTCCCCAGGGCGAAGAGCTAGGACGAATGAAACCCTTATTCAAGAGTTCTTGCAATTGTTTGGACAATTCTTCTAGTTCGGTTGGAGCTAAGCGATAAGGTGCTCGGGCTATGGGCGCTGCTCCAGGAGCTAGCTCGATTTGGAATTCGACCTGGCGATGAGGCGGTAGACTAGGTAATTCCTCAGGAAACACTTGAGGAAAGCCGCGTACAACTGGAATATCCTCAATCTTCTTCTCTTTCGTTGATACGTCAGTAATGAGTGCTAAAATAGCGGTGTGACCCTTTCGCAAACACTTCTGGGCCTTAAGAAAGGAGATGATGCCCACTACAGCACCACTCTTGTCGCCTTGAATTTCGAGAGGTTCTTTGCCAGAACGGGGAATACGAACAACCTTCTCTTTGCATAGGATCTCTGCTTGCTGTTGGGATAACCAATCCATCCCAATGACAATGTCGAAACTACCCAGAACTATAGGAATGAGATCGATAGAGAAAGTCTGACCAGCTAAGACGAGATTACAACCCTTAACTATGTGTGTGGCTTCTAGGATTTTACCGTTTGCTAACTCTACAGCATGCTTGGTGTTCAAAAGTGTTGGTGCGCGTTTAAGCATTTGACTAACTTTTAGAGACACGTAACTGGTATCGGCACCCGAATCAAATAAAACTGTAACATAAAAGTCATCGAGAAGAAACTTACCCATCACCACGTTAGGATCATTCCTTGCGTCACCCTGACCAATCACGAAAGCTCGACCCCTGGCACCATTGTTTCCATCATTGTTGCCCCTGTTGTTGTTCCCATTGCCCTGATTATTGTTGTTGTTGTTCGGATTTTGATTTAACTGGGGGCAGTCCCGCTTGAAGTGGCCTTCAGCACCACACTGAAAGCATCCCCTGTTACCTTGCTGTCACTGCTGGTTCTGTGGAGCTGGTGGTTGTTGTTGTTGGTTCTGATTCGCAGGTCGTGAGCTCCTGCAATCCTTAGCTTCATGACCCATCTTGAGACACCTCTGGCAACGACCCCTGTTGCACTGACCATTGTGGTGTCTGTTGCATATGTTGCACTTCGGGAGGTTTCCTCGATATCCACCCTGCCTTTGACTACCAGAAGATTGCTGACCAGGACTCTGGTAGTCATCGATCTTTCGCTGCTGTGCCTGGGACTGAACTGAAGTCGAACCCTTGCTGGAGGTTCCATCCCACTTTCGTTTATTGTCACTGGGAATCGCAGAAGTAGTAGTAGCAGTAGCACCGATACACTTAGGCAGCTTGTTCTGTTCCACTGCCTGGTCTGTGAGACGATGAGCAAGACGAGTAACATCTTGAATAGTAGCAAGGTTAGCAGAAGTCACATGACTTTGAATATCTGGTACTAAGCCTTTGAGGTACAGCTCAATGCGCTTGATGGGAGGATCCACCATAGTTGGACATAACACTGCCAGTTCGTTGGATCGTTTCGTGTATGCTTCTATCTCTGACCCCGTCATCTTCAGGTTAAAGAACTCCACTTCCAGCTTGTGGATGTCATCACGACTACAGTATTCACGTTTGATCAGTTCCTTAAAATCATTCCATGGGGTGGCATTAGCAGCCGCCAGCCCCAGCATCTGAACTTGCGCGTTCCACCAAGTTAGCGCAGTGCCTTCGAGAGTACCAGTGGCGTACTTCACCCTACGAGCCTCAGGGCATTCACACATCTCGAAGACAGACTCGAGCTTTTCAAACCAATGGAGGAGTCCAACGGCTCCTTCAGTGCCACTGAAAGTACTAGGACGACAATCCATGAACGTCTTGAATGTGCATACAGGTGGCTGAGCGTGTTGACCTGTCGTGTGCGTAAGAGTAAACAAAATTAAGCACAAGTGTTGGGTTACGAGAGTAGGATCTAAAGATCCTAGAGTAAGTTGTGATGGCATGTTATACCTCCTGCCTGGGCAGCTGCGAGCGCTGCAGTAACTTGTTCAGTGATCAAAGCCGCCAACTGGGCTTGAGTTAGGTTAACGCGTCCACTCATGATCTTCATATCAAAGGAAACATGAGTGAGAAAGGTTCGCGAAAGTGTGATAACAGAAGAGAGTAAGCACACATATGTTTCAAGCAATAATTGTTACATTTGTCTAAGCATACTATACACCCCCAAAATCCACACGCGGAGTATCACCGCTTGGAGGCGTGACTGACCAGGATCAAGCCACTGATGTGCGGTAAAGTGTTATATATATTAGGTGTATATTTTAAGCCCTTTTTAACACTTATTTTAGCCAAGTTTTAAATTTATAAAACACGACATTTTACTAACACTAAACACACATATGGGCAAGTGCACCCATCGTTGAGCGTAGTATAGCGTTGGTAAGATACCGAGGTCGTCCAAGGACACAAGAGCTTTTAGTACCGGTTTATCCTCAACGTCTAACCAAAATAAAAAGTTTAGAAAAATGTTTTAAACTAAGAAAAGATAAAAACTAACTAAAATTCTGAAAATAAAAATAAAATAAAAAAACAGATAGACAAGATGAATCACTTGGTTCCGACTCGTATCTAGTATAACCTTTGATTATTTCCGCACTTTTGCACATAATTAAGAGATTATCTTAGTTATTGTAGTAGGCCCCTCTTTTGAAGGTGACGTTACCCTCACCCCAGTAGTTTGAGCCAGCAAGGATACAATCCTAAAAGGGTGGATTATTGGAAGATAATGAATTAAGTTATTAATGCAGTATTGTGGTAGGCCCCGCTTTTGGCGGTGACGTTACCCTCGGCTAAGTAGTCTGAGTCAGCAGGGATACAGTCCTAAATAGCCGGGTTATAGTATTAATAGTAGTTAACTTATGAGGGGATCAAAGAGTTTGGACCCCCGCCATCCAATACCGTGAAGTATTGAAGGAGGTCCTACTAAATTTGACCCAGGTCCATTGCAGGACCTCTAAACGCTGAACAATGGCAAGACCTTTACCAAACCGTTCCCTTAACCCCCGACCAGGTAGCCAACATACCTCCATATAGACCGTGGAGATATGAATGGTGAAAATCTTTTATTTTATATAGACAGTAAAATAATGCCAAGACACCACGGACAAACGATAAGGAAAGATCACCTTCAACATAAGTAACTAGTTATTAAAGTCATTAATACAAAACCAAATAAAAAGTGCAAAAGATTAGAAATAAAAAGTATTATACTAGACACTTTGTCTTCACCAAGTGATGTAAGAGACTTAGGCAAACATGGCCTTGATTGTCAAGAACTCTTACGATCAATCTTGGATCCCGAGACGACTCACACACTCTACGATGGACAATGGATGATGGTGGTGGATGATGGTGTTGTGATGGTGGTGGGTGGTGGATGAAGTGTGAGAGAGGTGGTGTGCCAAGGGATGAGATGAAATGAATCCAAGCACTCCTATTTATAGGCTGAACAGAGAGCTGGGCACGGCCCCGTGCCTGTCTGACACTCTCTCTCCTCATTAATTGTAATTCGCAATTACAATAAATGCGTCTGCTGTACTTTCGACACGCCCCCGTGTCCGCTGGGCACGGCCCGTGGTGGGCAATAGAAGCTTCTATAGATTTGTCTTTTCTGCTGCTTCTTGGGCATGGCCCCGTGCTGGCTAAGCACGGGGCGTGTTCAGTCTTCTGCCTTCTCTATTTTGCTTGGGAGGATGCCGTTGAGGGGTCGGGCAGTCCACTAATGTTCCTTTCCTTGTATTTATGTTGGATTTAGCTGTCTTTTTGCTTCTTTTGTGTTTTTGAGCTCATTTAATCCTGAAAATACAAAAGGAAGACAAAAACACTCTTTTTCCAATATTAGCACTTAAAAAGGGTCAGTTTTATGCCTCATTTGATGTAATTTATATGTTGCATTTTGCACACATCAAATACCCCCACACTTGAACTTTTGCTTGTCCTCAAGCAAAACTCTTTAATATGTGGCTTACACTCCCAAATGGAATGGGTAGAAGAGAAGGTTTTTGGCTTGTCGTAGAGTGTCGGGATTTCCAAGATCTTTTTGGGTTTTATTTTTATCTATTTACACTCCTATTCGTAATGATTTATTTAGAAGTATTCATAGGAGAAATTACTTATTTGGGCATAACATGCCTTTTTAAAATTCCATTTATATACAAGTTCACATACCTCACGGGAGAAATCACTCACACTCGGCCGAAGGTGTATTTTTAGTGAATCACTCGAGAGCGGCGTGAAACTTATTCCTACCATAAGCTTGCCAAGCAATCAATCCTCCTCCTTTTTAACTTTTATACCTTTGTAAATATCAAGAGGACTTTGTGGGTTAAGGGTTAGGCTTGGGTTAAAGGTAGGTGGTTGGGATAGTGGATAGTGGTTAGTAGAAAAAGGGCGAAAAATCGTAACAAGTGTCGGTTTTCGTAAGATTTTCTATTTTTGTAATTTTTTTTATTTTGATGAAGCTTTTATTCAAACAAAGTTATTTTTGATGAACTTGTTTGTTTATTTTCTTTTTGCTTCATCAACAACACACACATTTTTTTTTTTTTTTTTACGAAAAACCGAACTTGTTACTAAAACAAAGGGTTAAAAATAAAAAGGGTTTTGGTGGGTAAAAGGGTTTTTTTTTTTTTTTTGGGTGATGAAATGAAAAGTTTTAGGCTCAAAGGGGTTAACTAGGGGGATTTTTTGGGTAGGTGGTAAAAGAAAAAGAAAAATAATGGTGTAGAAATAAAAAAGGGGTTAGTCCTAATGCCTCCATCATTTACTTACTCGGGTTTAAGTTGATAAGGACCGGGAATGTATCGTCAAGGCAAGTTCTAGAGTTGTAAGAACCAAGCGGCTATTCACACAAGAAACGAAAGATGAGCATTTAGTCTAATGATATGTAATTGAATGCTCAATAAAGGCTCAAAACTCACTTTTGTGGGAATGGGTTTTTATGTGATCAAGTATATATAATCAAATTTTAACTAAGTTTGCCATGCCTTTTCATAATTTTCTTATGTTGGTTCTTTTTATCACTACGCTATCGGTTGTAAATTCGTAAAAATATAACCTTTTTGAGAACTTGAATTTCCCGAGTTAAACCTAGACAAGTAAGAAAAATGAAATTTTTGAAAACATTGGGGGTGATTAGCGGTTCCAATAGATTTTTGTGTAAGGCTTGTATTTAGGACTTGCAAAATTCAAGGTTTTAGCATCCCCCCCACACTTAAATTACACATTGTCCTCAATGTGTCCCAAAAATAAATTTTTAGGTTGATTAGATGTGTAAAATAGTGTTTAAAAAAGCAAAAATTTGTGTTACTGGGCACTGAACACGGCCCCGTGTTATCCGGGCACGGCCCCGTGTTCAAGTGCCAGTAACAAAATTGAAATAAGAGAAGCAGAAGTCTGGACACGGGGGCGTGTTGGGTGAACACGGCCCGTGTCCAGGTACCTGAACTGGGCGTTTTTCTGCAGGTGGTTCAGCACGGGGCCGTGTTGGTTGGGCACGGCCCGTGTTGAACCTGCTGAACTGGAGAGAATTGTCGAGTTGCCTTGTTCTTGTGCATGAGTTCATTTTTCTCGTTCCCATTTTCATCCTTAACCACCATGAGTGTGTTTTATTTATTAAAAACCATCCAAACCTTAAAAACCATCATTTCATTGCAATCATAGAGAGACCTTACATAATCCTAAATTAAAATTAAACTAGATAAAACAAAGTAATAATAAACCATGGAGTTCTAGCCTCTACTTTATTTTAATTAGCAAAATTTCCAAGAAGTAACTAATCTTGGTTTGACAAGGCCTTTTTTGAACTCCTTCTTCCGCATGCGGATCTCCTCATATGTCGGCAAGCCATTCTTCCACCTCCCTTGGAAGGAGAAAAGAAGGCTCATTGGCATTAATTTGAGGAGTTTCGATTTCCACCGGGATCTCTTGTTGGTGTTCCACGGGAGGTTCCGCCGGAAAGTCTTCCCACCCGGTAGGGTTGTTAATTCCGAGTGCCAGGTTCCAATCCTGTTGAGGGAGGACTGGTTCCATCGGAGGTGCTACAAGAATATTTAACCTCTGGTGCAAGAGGTTAATTTCTTGGAAGCTGCTTTCAAGTCCCATCGTAAGATCGTTAATACGGTCAATTAGGACCTCCTCTACCGAAGTCATTTCGTCGAGAGCCTCCCTTAATGCTATCACATAGTGCACAAGTGTAGCTTCAATGGAGGGTCTTCTTCCTCTTCGGCTGTTTGACGAATGCACAGAAGATGTTTCGCTGTTTTCACTCGACATTCTACGAAAAATAAACTGAAAAAGTTTATTTAATGAAACAGTTACCGGACACGGCCCCGTGCTCAATGAGCACGGCCCCGTGTTCATCTTTCTGCAGAATTTTGGAGCAAGGAAACTTGGATTTTTAAGTTATTTTCTGAAATTGTGGGGTCTTTTTAGTTGCTAATAACTTAAAACAATGTTACATAACATGTTTTTACCAAGATTCCTTGAACAAAACTCATTAATCTCTACCATAAAGTTGGAAAAATTCAAACTTTTAATGGTAGTTCTTGAAGAAAGATGGAGAAGAAGGAAATGGCTAAAAGAGGAAAGGACAAGATGGGTTGTTGGAACCTTCTTTTAGACTTACCTAGGATAGTTTGAGAGAAGATTCCTGCAAATCTCTGCCCCAAGTTGGTCCAAATGTGCAGAATTCTTGGCTGCATTTATAGAAAACGACAGCACCCTGGACACGGCCCCGTGCCCAGTGGACACGACCCCGTGTGCAGGTGGAGTTCTGACACAGTTTGTCCGTATTCTGACGTACTGATCAGAATGGAATCTTTTGATGGACACGGGGGCGTGTTGGCTGGACACGGCCCCGTGTCGAGGGACTGTTTTATGAAGTTGTCTAGTTTTTAAGGAATTTGTTAGTATCGGGTGGTTCCTGACTGGTTGGAACAACCCCAAAGTGCCTAAGATACCTTAATTGTCCTAGACTAAGGCGAGAACGCAAGAGGTTGTCGGTGAGGGTAATTCCTATTTTCATTCTAGGTGGACAAGTCCAACCCTTTCCCGGGCTCTCGTTAAAGAAGGTGTATGCCGAATCGCTCAGGTCTATGTATGCATCGAACGAGGTCGATGGAGAGTCCTTCACGGCACAATCGACACAGGGACGACTATCGTCCAAGTCTTTGCTAGGTACGAAGGTATTTTCGGGAGCAACGAGGCTGTTGGAATGCGGTTCCAGCATTTCGTCATGGTCATTGTCTTGGGGTGGATTAATAAAATCCTTCCTAAGCTCTTCTAACCAATTCAGAATTAGTTTTTCTAGTTGAAATAACTCATCAAGGAGCATTTCCCTTAGAATATCTGGCTGGGCGCATTCGAGGGAGAAATAGTGCTTATTTTTACTTTCGCCCCTCTTAAGGTTGTAAGAAGTCGGTGGTTCCATGTAGTGGGGCCTATAATTTAGAAAGTAGCATTTTACTTCTTCATGTTTGCCACCACATAATTGACACCACGTACCATAAGAGTGCCGAAAGTAAAAACAATTACTATCACTCATGTTTATGTCAGAAATTACCAACCGCCGGGATCTAACGGTTCTGTTTTCAGTAAGTGAATCTTGGGCACGGGGGCATGTTGGGTGAGCACGGCCCCGTGTTCAGCTTACTGTCTGACGTAAAACAGGATTGCCAGTTCCAATGATTGAGCACGGGGGCGTGTTCAGCGGGCACGGCCCGTGCTGAGCTCTGCAGAAGCTGAAAAACTAAGAAAATCCTAAAAAAATTAAAAAGAAAAATAAAAGACGATTAGGCCGTTGATTCCTAACTTTCTTAAAATCCTTGGGTCCCCGGCAGCGGCGCCAAAAACTTGATGTGCGGTAAAGTGTTATATATATTAGGTGTATATTTTAAGCCCTTTTTAACACTTATTTTAGCCAAGTTTTAAATTTATAAAACACGACATTTTACTAACACTAAACACACATATGGGCAAATGCACCCATCGTTGAGCGTAGTATAGCGTTGGTAAGATACCGAGGTCGTCCAAGGACACAAGAGCTTTTAGTACCGGTTTATCCTCAACGTCTAACCAAAATAAAAAGTTTAGAAAAATGTTTTAAACTAAGAAAAGATAAAAACTAACTAAAATTCTGAAAATAAAAATAAAATAAAAAAACAGATAGACAAGATGAATCACTTGGTTCCGACTCGTATCTAGTATAACCTTTGATTATTTCCGCACTTTTGCACATAATTAAGAGATTATCTTAGTTATTGTAGTAGGCCCCTCTTTTGAAGGTGACGTTACCCTCACCCCAGTAGTTTGAGTCAGCAAGGATACAATCCTAAAAGGGTGGATTATTGGAAGATAATGAATTAAGTTATTAATGCAGTATTGTGGTAGGCCCCGCTTTTGGCGGTGACGTTACCCTCGGCTAAGTAGTCTGAGTCAGCAGGGATACAGTCCTAAATAGCCGGGTTATAGTATTAATAGTAGTTAACTTATGAGGGGATCAAAGAGTTTGGACCCCCGCCATCCAATACCGTGAAGTATTGAAGGAGGTCCTACTAAATTTGACCCAGGTCCATTGCAGGACCTCTAAACGCTGAACAATGGCAAGACCTTTACCAAACCGTTCCCTTAACCCCCGACCAGGTAGCCAACATACCTCCATATAGACCGTGGAGATATGAATGGTGAAAATCTTTTATTTTATATAGACAGTAAAATAATGCCAAGACACCACGGACAAACGATAAGGAAAGATCACCTTCAACATAAGTAACTAGTTATTAAAGTCATTAATACAAAACCAAATAAAAAGTGCAAAAGATTAGAAATAAAAAGTATTATACTAGACACTTTGTCTTCACCAAGTGATGTAAAAGACTTAGGCAAACATGGCCTTGATTGTCAAGAACTCTTACGATCAATCTTGGATCCCGAGACGACTCACACACTCTACGATGGACAATGGATGATGGTGGTGGATGATGGTGTTGTGATGGTGGTGGGTGGTGGATGAAGTGTGAGAGAGGTGGTGTGCCAAGGGATGAGATGAAATGAATCCAAGCACTCCTATTTATAGGCTGAACAGAGAGCTGGGCACGGCCCCGTGTCCGCTGGGCACGGCCCCGTGCCTGTCTGACACTCTCTCTCCTCATTAATTGTAATTCGCAATTACAATAAATGCGCCTGCTATACTTTCGACACGCCCCCGTGTCCGCTGGGCACGGCCCGTGGTGGGCAATAGAAGCTTCTATAGATTTGTCTTTTCTGCTGCTTCTTGGGCACGGCCCCGTGCTGGCTGAGCACGGGGCGTGTTCAGTCTTCTGCCTTCTCTATTTTGCTTGGGAGGATGCCGTTGAGGGGTCGGGCAGTCCACTAATGTTCCTTTCCTTGTATTTATGTTGGATTTAGCTGTCTTTTTGCTTCTTTTGTGTTTTTTAGCTCATTTAATCCTGAAAATACAAAAGGAAGACAAAAACACTCTTTTTCCAATATTAGCACTTAAAAAGGGTCAGTTTTATGCCTCATTTGATGTAATTTATATGTTGCATTTTGCACACATCACCACCAATCATATTGAACATAACAAGTAATAAGTAAAATTCAACCACACAATATGAAAGGTGTTTCAAATCACAAACGTAATTAAGTGTTTAGCGGAAGCATAATTGTAAAAACCCAATGTAAGTATTAAGTACGAAATAAAGTAATGTTTTTAGCATGGCACACACTGCCATGTCCCACAACGACCGCGCCTCCCTGTGCAAGCTCCACGAGTACCTAACGACCTGCAAGGCATGTAGCAACGAATCAACAACAAAGTTGAGTGAGTTCACAGTTGGTTGTTTAGTTATAGCATTCGTTTCGTAAATCATATGTTCGTTTTGTAAACCATGTATCGTATTAATTCGTATCGCGGTCTCCCAGACATGTTTGCGAAGATTAGTGGGGGCTTCCCATGTGTTACTAGACCGTGCGTATCGACTACTACGAAAATATAAGTGGTGCCCTAATTCAATGTCTATCAGCATTGACCCTTTGCCCTTAGTCCATTAGTACACGTCCGTCCGACTAGCACGGTGTGAGGTTTGTTAAACCTAATAGCGCTATTAACTAATGACCCGCTCGCCATAGGCCTCGGCGATTAAGTCGATATAAATGAGGGACTTCAATAATAGAGGTTTGGCCCAGTGTGTAATCTTGGCATCCTACCTACGGAGGATGGTTGTAGTTACTGTTTAAATCATTAACCCATTCCCACCCTTGGGAATCCCATGCCTTGGAAAGAGTGTGAACTCACCTTGGTTTGCTCGGTATGCTAAACTATGTGCTCGCAAGTAATCAATCAAGTCCTATAGTATGCACGTATATATAATTAGTTCAAGTTCGTAACGATACACATGCAATCTATGTCACCAAGTGTTTGACAGGTAACATCACGTAACACACAAACAGTTAGTCAATCCATACAAGGTTCCAAGTTACTTGCAAGTTCCTTAACTAATTTATCATGCTCAACAGAGTTAACACATTTATTAACTGAGTTAATAAACTTAACAGATTTAACATACTTAATAGAGTTGCTAGGCTTAACAGAATTAACTTAACTGAGATACTAAATCTTAAATGAGATAACATTCTCAACAGGGTTAAATGCACAACTTTAACAGAGTTACATACTAACAGGGTTAATGACTTAACAATGTAAACAATTTAACAGAATGACCATGGCAGCACGCTAGACGAAATCACATTTATGGCGAAAACATGTGTTGGCGAAATCCCCAGGCGACGAAATCACCCAGGGGTTTTCGTCGGGCAGTGTTTTCGTCGGGGGGTTTTGTTTTCGTCGGTTACATCATCATCATCAATGTCAGTTACGTTCTACACCAACCCTAATCATCATCTAACAATCATTCAATCGGACCAACTATGTAATCATATGAATTACCAAATCACTATACAATCATGATCATCATTCAATTTTATTTCAATCATTCATCAACAGCAGGTTGTTGTGATCATTAGGTTTTTGTCATATCTTTTAACATAAAACCCTAATCTACTAAGCATATTAGATCAACATCATCAAGCATAAATCGTATGCATAACACAACCGACTTTTACATCAGATTATAGGCATTCCTATCCAATCTATCCATTCAATCTACCATCATTCAACATAACAGTTAACTCATGATATCACACCATTAATCCATAAAATAATTATCACTATTAGATAACTAACCCGAACAGGAGAAGCAATGAATCAGACAAAGTGAGAGGCTTCAAAGGCTTCAAGGTTGCCGTCGAAGGGTGGGAGGTGACTAGGGTTTTTCGGATTAACTTCTACGTAAAGGTTGGAACTCAAACATATAACAGATCATCACTGGGCCAAGGCCCATTCCTGTTTTCGTTGGCCAGTTAGTGGACGAAAACACTAGAGTGTTTTCGCCACAAGGGGTGTTTTCGGGTGGGGATGATTTCGTGGGTGGGGGTTTTCGGCTAGAGGGTGTTCGGTCAAAGTTCCATCTTTAATTACACATAACACCATATTAACATGAAACATATTCTTAATATACACTCGCATGTAATGCACCCCATATATATATATATATATATATATATAACACTTAACACCCACCATATATAACATACCAACCACAATACGATTTAACATATTACAAACGTGTACAGTTGTGAAACAAACAAGTCATGTGAACAAACAACTTAAACAATTAATCGTGCAATTATTGTGAAGATGGAATCTTGGAAACTCGAGTTGTCACAATCAGATGTTGAAACCACTTTCAAGGGGAGAGACTTGTATACATAACATCTGCTTATTTTGGATCCACTGCTCTGATCCAGTTTTGGCTTTAATTATCTGTTCCTCTGATAGGATTCAATCCCAACACCCTGGTCCGTGAAAATGATTGTAAGTTGCGCTGTTAACAAAACATTTGCTCACAAAATCACTATGAGACCATAAATTACATTCTGTCTGCAGTAAATTACGACTGGACGCGTGAAAAGCTTGATTTTGTGGGATTTTGACCTACTTAACCCCACAAGTTAGGGTTTCGAAATTATCTTATTTCCCAACCGTTTTAAAGCGATCTAAAGGCAATTTTTAGGCTTTCATTCATTCCACTCGAAATTCCAATCAAGGTTTTCATGAATGAAGATCAAATCATAAAGAGGCAAGGCTAATTCACGAGTGATCTTCTTCAGTGTAGGGTTTTGTACGAGTGATTTTTTTATTCTTGTTTTTAGTTTGGTTTCGGGATTGAATTTGTTAACCTGTAAAGTTACGTTGAGTTTAACTTATGGTTTGATACATTTAAACAATCTGATTGTGTTGAAAACATTGAGTTAATGTCATATGAATTTGGTTTCTTGACATCATTAGCAGTTTGATATTGGTTCGTGTTTTGCATAGTTAGATTGGTGTGTGTGTGAACATAAATCTTTGAAATTCGTTCCATAACCATCACTTGATTGAATCGTGCATAGAGTCATTTTTAATGACTTCACACTAGGTGAAACTAGATTAACCGTTACTTTTCCAAATCTAAAACTTGGAGTGGATTACTTCTTCTTATATATTGTTTTCAAAACCTACCTAAGTTTTATTTAGTTTTTGACAATCAATCAAATGGACAGAGATCTTAACTCATTTTTTATTGACCTTTCGACGTCGATCACATGATTTTGGTAAAATGGACGCATGCATATAATATGAGTCGGAAGAATTTAATTCTCAAGGTATGTTTCTTTCGGTGTTAAACTTGATTAGTACTAACCACCCGGAAATTGGAAAGTACACATTAGGGAACGCAAAAAAGAACAATAAATTGACATCGCCAAAGATACAAAAGGAGATTATTGAATGCTTTTCAAAGGAAGTAACAAAAAGCATTTGTGCAGAAATTAAAGATGACGTGTTTGGGTTGTTGGTAGATGAATCTAGTGATGTTTCTTTGAAGGAGCAAATGGCTGTAGTCGTTAGATTTGCTGATAAACTTGGGGTAAAGGATTAAACCAAGAGGTTTCCTTAGCACGAGCCGGTGATACGCGATGGGGTTCACATCATTGAACCATCATCAGTTTGCTTAGATTATTTCCAGAAGTTGTTACCGTACTTCAATATATTAAAGAAGATGGAGATTGCAGTCAACAACGGACAAATGCAAAAGGTATTCTATCCTATTTTTAAAAACTCGAGTTTGTTTTTTATATGCATTTGATGGGAGATATATTAAGTTACACAAATGCTCTTTCAAAACACCTTCAACAAAAAGGTAAAGATTTATTAGAAGCGGCCAACTTGATAAATGGTACAAAACGAGCATTGAATGCTTTAAGACAAAATGGGTTTGAGCCGATGTTGGAAAAAATGACTTCCTTTTGTAAAAAAAATGACATTACAATGTTGGACATGACGGAAAGTTATGGTAATCCAAGAAACCGAAAGAATGTCATTACAAATCGACATCATTTTGAAGTAGACATTTTTAATGAGGTTTTGTACATGCAAATTCAAGAATTAGGAAATCGATTTAGTGAGGTAACAACTAGTTTGATAAAAAAATATGTCGGGTTTAAATCCTTCTAACGGTTTTTCTAAGTTTGACGCATCGAAGATATTGGCGTTTGCTAAGATGTACCCGGATGATTTTACTACACAAGAAATAGGGAGTCTTTTGGGTGATATTGAGTCTTTTCGTCACACAATAAGCGATGATGATAACTTTGAACACTTGAATGGAATAAGTGATCTTGCGTGTGTTATGGTTCAAAACGGGAACACATAGTTCTTGTCCTACAGTTTATCGGGTTGTTAAGCTAGCTTTGCTTTTACCGGTGGCAACCGCAACCGTTCAAAGATGTTTTTCGAAATTGAAGCTTGTGAAGACGGATTTACGCAATCGAATCGGCCCGGAATTCTTGAACAATGCTATGGTTTGTGCGGTCAAAAAGGATTTTTTAAGTGAAGTAAAAGACGACGATGTGATGGATCGATTTCAAGCTATGAAAAAAAGAAGAGGACAAATCTATTAGGTATTTGTTTTACTTTATTTATGTATTATTGTTTTTTTTAATATTGTATGATTGCACGGTAAAAAAAAAATTTGAATACCCCTGAATTAATATTCTAGTTCCGCCACTGTGCATATTGGTCTAATGGTTGGATTGTTTTGGTAAAATGGACATAGATTCTACATTACAAACTAGAATAACTAGCCAAGTGGTTTATGACCTTGCTGTTTATAAAAGTTCTTTTGAAGAATATTTCGAGAAAATGAATATTCCGTTTACTCAAAAACCAGTTTGGGGGGTCTTGAAAAAATCAACAAAGTGGTCATTAGTTAAGTTAATGGTTCAATCATCAAAATCAACAAAAACATCTTCTTACAACAAATATACGTTCCAAGATAGCTCGGATGTCCGTACACAAATCGATCTCCACAACTTCGTTGACGAGTTTAAAGTTGATCAACAACCTCAACAAATGTCGAATTCTAAGAAAGTTTGGAAAAAATAACGACGAGCATGCCAGCCCTCGCCGCCTTAAAGAAACAGAGGCAAAGGAACTCAGGTTTGAATTGTTTTCTTTTAACACCAAGCATCTAGTTGGAGCCGGCCGTGGTCTATTTGAGAGGGCAAAAGCATTAGCTATTGTTTGGTATGTAGGAATGGGAGGTGGAATGAAATGAACTATTGTGAGGGAATGAAAAAAAAGGGTGTTTGGTTGGTCAAGGTAATGAAATCACCAATTACATAAGTCATTTCATTCCCTCAAATTCATTTCATCCACTCCCCATGTTTTTTTTTCATTTCATTCCCTCTCTCAGTATACGTCACAAACACTGCCCATCACCTCCACCATTTGCCACCACCACCACTTGTCGTCGTCACTACCCGCCACCAACCTCCACCGACCACCACCACCGTCCTCCGCCGCCCGCCGCCATCGTCTACCATCGCTGCCACCCGCCATCGTAAACCACTGCCACCCCGACCACTACCGCCACCCTCCGCCGACCACCACCACCATCCTCTGCTGCCACCACCCGTTACCGTCGACCACCACCACCCACCATCGTTGTCGCCACCACTACCATCGCCGCCACCTGCCGCCACCGACCAACGCCACCCCGACCACTACCTCCATCCTCCGCGGCCACCTCCCGCTACCGTCAACCATCACCACCCACCGTCGTCATCGCCACCACCATCCCCGCCACCCACCACCATCGCCGCCACCCGCCACCACCGCCACCCTGATCACTACCGCCACCCTCCGCTGACCACCACCACCATCCTCTGCGGCCACCACCCGCTACTGTCGACCACCACCACCCACCGTCGTCGCCACCACCACCATTGACCACCATCGCCGTCACCTCCCACCGCAGACCACTGCCAACCCACCACCGCTACCACCGACCACCGCCACGCATCGATGCCACCGCCACTAGCCGCCACCATCGCCGATTTAATTCATTCTTCTTTTCTTAATTACCTACCAAACAACACAAGGTAATGATTTATTTCTTTCCTGCATGGCAACCAAACAAGACTATGGAATGTAATAATCCATTTCATTCATTTGTCCATTCCATTATCTCGTCTGTTCCATTCACTCATCTATTCTATTAAGCCATACCAAACAAACCCTAAATCTGTTGAGAATATGACGCTAAGTAACCAATAAATGATTAAGTTATTTTAATTTTAGGGACCAATAAATGATTAAGTTATTTTAATTTTAAGTTAAAAAATATTTAGTACTTTATTTGTGTAAGTTTTAAATTATTTTAGTATTTAACTACAAATTAAAACAATAAATAAACAAAATAATAATTAAATAAGCCCAATCAAGCACAACTTTTTTTTTTACATTTCACGTAAAAGCAGAACACAGTCTAATTTAAAATTCGTTGAAAACTCTACCTCCGTTTAAACCGGCGGCTCAGTGTACACCTTTGCCATTCATGTGTTACTCGTGATTTGTCTGTTGACTCTTGTTCATTTCGATGAAATTCCAATATAGGACAACAACCTTTTCTACCTCAAACAAAACACCAAGTACAGTATCAACACATCATTCATTGTTTATATCATCAACACCACCTAACCAAACCAGTAACCAAACCCATCTCCGTCAACGTAACGTACCCAGTAAAATTCCACTCATAGACAGATCACACCGTATAATAATTAAAAACTTATTTTCTCCGACTTCAACGCTATATTATCAACTCCTATAAACCATGGCAAGGTGTTGTAGCTTCACAGCATCACGAGACTGGTGTTTCCGGTACTCGTTTAGCCGAACCGGCCTCAAGTCAACCACGGTCAACCTCCACGACGGCGCAACCGTTATTCATATATGGATCCCCAAAAGCTATAAACCAAACAAGCCTAGTTTGCTCCTTATTCATGGATTTGGCGCCAACGCAATGTGGCAGTATAATGATTTTGTAGCTCCACTTGTTTCAAAGTTTAATGTCTACATACCGGACCTTTTGTTTTTTGGAGACTCGTACACGACTAGACCGGACCGGACCGAACAGTTCCAAGCGGAGTGTGTTATGGCAGCCTTGGAAGATGTTGGTGTTGTTGGTAAGAATATTAGTGTTAGTGTTCGAATTGAATTTGAAAAACTAGATGTTTGGTTTTTGAATTTTCGAATCGAATTTGCATTGGACTCGAATTTAGTATTGAATTTCGAATCGAATTTGAGTTTGTGATTTTGGATTCAATTGTGCATATGTTTAAAGGCCATGGTGGGAATAGTATCAGGCTGCTACATGTCTCACACTTTCCCATTGGTCTGAACAATTTACATTTTTGTCTCCAGTTTAAAATTACGACTTTGTCCCCGTTTCAGAATTACAGTCTTGTCATTATTGTAGCTTTTGACAAATTACGATTTTATCCATGGTCAAAATTACGATTTTCCCCTGGTTCAAAATTAAAGTGTTGCCATAGTTTTAGTTTTTTTAGCAAACATATGACTGTTTTTTGTTTTAATCGGTTGACTTGATGTAATTTTTATTTGCTATCACTCACTGGTCCTAACAAATTATAGTTTTGCCCACAACTCAAAATTACAGTATTGTCATCGTTCCAGTTTTTTTTCTCTTCTAGCAAAACTATGATAGTGTTTTATTTTAAGGATGTGGTATACATATATTTCAACGTATGAAGCAATAGAGTAATTATGTTTGAACTTTATTACGACACAATTTTAAAATATAGCCTAATAATTAAGCTACTTTATTTTGTTGTAATGTAATAAATGAATTAGCTTAATAATTATTACCCTACTTTTAAAAGCGTAGCGTAATAAAAATTAGTATAGCATAATATCTATATTGGATGTGTATGTGTATTTTTTAGTAATATGAGCTTTTAAAAATTGCTTTGAGAATTTTTTTTATTAATTAGACTTGAATTCAAATCGAATCGAATTTAGCAAAAGGTTTTCTAAATTCATATTCAAAATTTTAAAATCAGTTTAACTTGAGTAACTCGAAATTTGATTCGTTGCACATTTCTAGGTAAGATACATGTGATGGGGCTAAGCTACGGCGGGTTTGTGGGATACTGCATGGCAGTGCAGTACCCGGAGAAGGTTGATAAGGTGGTGATCGCGGCTTCTGGTGTTTGTTTCGACGAAAGCGATATGGAAACAGGGTTGCTTAGTGTGAAGAATATTGAAGATGCCATCAGTATTTTGTTGGCTCAAACACCAGAAAAACTGAGGGAGTTGATGCAAATGGCCTTCTTTAAGCCTCCTCAGAATGTGCCTTCTTGCTTTCTCTCTGACTTTATTGATGTGAGTCAATGCTACTATTTTTAATTTCAAAATCAACATTAACTGGATCTGCTTTAATGAAATAATTAATAACTATGTTAAACTGTAATGAAATTAGGCATAAATAGGAAAACTTTTAATTAAATGGGTCACATATCTATGTCAAATGTTGATGTATATAAATGCTTGTTTGACTTTTTGGATAAATATTTTCTTCACAATCTATTCTTCTTGATATAAATTTGACCCAGAAAGTCAAATAAGCATTTATTTATATCAAATAATTATAAAATCGCATGTCAATTTCTTTTTTAAGTTTTTAGTTGTGGCATAATATGCCCAAAACAGTTTAATTTATTATATAAAACACGATTAAAAAAACTTTATGGGTTAAAAGGTCCATGTAACCAAAGTGCGAAGTGTTCGACTTCAACAGGCATTTAAAAAAAGTATAAAACACGAACCCGCCAGGTTGACACAAACACAGCCCGTTTAACTAAACGTGTTCGTAGGTTCGACTTGAAACTAACTTGAGCCCGTTTATACTAAATCAAATCCGCGAATTTCATGTTAGGTTCGTGTCATGTCAGAAATTTTCACCCCTACAGTGAATGTGATTAACTTGTCACCGTTGACTTTATTGAAAATGACTTAGTTTGACAAAACAATTTGTAAGGTCAAAGTAAAGAGATTAGCCATTTGACTTGTAGTAATAAAATGTTCTAATCCACTGGATTTGGCATTGAAGGTAATGAACACAGAGCATGTTCAAGAAAAAAGAGAATTGATTGAAACATTACATAAAGGTAGAAAAGTCTCTAATCTTCCCAAGATTACTCAGGTTCGTTTATATCCCTATCGACATACCTATATAATCGGTCTTTAACGTTGTTGGTTAACTTTATTCTCCACGATGCAGCCCACATTGATCATCTGGGGAGAGCATGATCAGATATTCCCGCTAGAATTGGGTCACAGGTTAAAACGGTATGCATCAAACATAAAGTTTGCGCGCTTCATTAATGTGATATCCGCGCGCTTAATGTTTGTTTTGTTGTTTCTTATCATCAGGCATTTAGGTGAAAACGCGGAACTGGTAATCATAAAGAACTCTGGGCACGCGATCAACGCAGAGAAACCTAAAGAGCTCTACAAAAACATGAAATCGTTCCTCACTGACCACAAGTAGACCGGAAAGAGGCTTTGATATAAACTTATAATTACATTCTTAGAACACATTCTTTACAATAGGCTATTAGTTTAAGTAAAGGTGTTGTATAATTTCGTTATATTGTCATATTGATCATATTAAATACTTACTTGACCACATTGTTTTGTACTTATCTACACTAGAACAAATCTTGACCTTGACCAAACATTAGACTGGAATGTTTGACCATCAATAAACGGTTAACATAATGCCGTTTGATGGATATAAATGTTGGAATCATGAAGCGTGTGATAAGATGAGAACTTATCTATGATCAAAAAAAGAATTTTATACATTAGTTCATGGAAAGTATGTTTGAGAGAAACTGATGAAATGACCAAATTGTGTACAGTGTTTACAGGTTTCAAGCAAATGTTGATTTGTTGTTGATTTTTTAAACAAATGTCTCCAAAATTTGAAGGGTTGCGTTTTCGCCTGGAAATTCTTGTCATCTTCCTATGCAGTGACCGCATTTTGTAGCACCTCTTCCAAGTCTTTTAATCTGAATAAGATTACAAGTTGGCACAACTTCAGAATCATATGTAGCAAGAAAAATGTAATGGTTTGACTTTATGGTCAACTTTGTTACAGAAAACTATATATGAACAGCTTTAGTTGATATGATCCCACAATTTCATGTCAATCCACAAGTTGCAAACTAGCTTAGAAGAATATGGGTCGAAAATGTATCTATCGCACATAAAAACTTGATTTATAAAAGTTATCCATTTTGACCCGTTAACAACCCGCCCACTAAATGAAAACCGAAACTGTTACCATACCTTACGTCACTTAAGTCGGGGTATTTCGCTATAGCATCTGTAAAGTCCTGTTCTGCGGTTGAAGATGTGTAGGTAATCACACAAGACATTCCAGCTTTTGTTGCTGCCTGCAGAGTTTATTCGGTTTGAATCCATTATTCATTGAAAAAATAGTTCTAAGCAATCAATATTGCAGACTGGATATGGCAAATGGTCAACCTGTAGGCCAATAACACTATCTTCCACCACTAAGCAGGCTTTCTCAGAAACACCTAGTATCTGGCAAGGTAAGAAAAACATTCAACCAAATGGAAGAACAATTATGAAGGTGTCAATTTCGACCCGTATCCTTATAACGGGTCAATTTTGGTTTTTTTTTTTTTTTTTTTTTTTTTTTTTTTTTTTGTCTATAGCATATTAAATGGGCCTAAAGTGTATTTTAAAAGCATAAAACTTTGTGACTGATTTTGTTCACAAAACTAGATTATTATAATATAATATTTGTAATCGTATTTCCGAGACTAGTTATCTATTAAAAATAGTAAACGCTTGGACGGAAAACTGTTACGGGCTAACTACTCACTGTGAGTGAAAAAAATGGTTATTGATTGTTACCTTACAGGCCGTAATATATATAGACGGGTCAGGCTTCTTTTCCTTCACGTCGTCACCTACAAAATGTAATGTTCTGAAAACCGAAATAACAGACAACTGAGATACTCGGAGCTTAATTTCACTTAATGCCATTTCTTGATCACCTTTATTTATTATTCACATTTTTAAGCATCAACAACTACTTAGCATGACACATGTAAGGTAACCGTTGAAAAGAAATTCATGTTTAGTAATCTTATGATGTAATACAGGCACACTTACTCTATATTAAAATACACTGTTTCTGTATGGTTAAACGCGTCGGGATGCATTATATATATTCAATTAGTTAAATACTGCATATATAAAAAATGGTATTGATTACGGTATACCGAATCAGTTACCTGCAAGAAAGCAATCAAGACTTTGGAAACGCTCCTGAAGGAATAAACAAAGTTTGTCATTGCATGTAAACACACGCTAGCCATTAAGAACAGAGGGTTTACCATTCCAATAAGACTTTCTAGACAGAGGATAACCGAGCTTTTAGTCGCTGCAGAACATACAGCAAGCTTTTTACCCTGTGCTCAAAGAAACAATGAATGAATTATAAGCTCGGTAGTCAAAAACAGAAGCCTTAGTGTGAGCCTTTGACAACATAGATTATAAGGCCTACATACATGGTGAGTTATGTATTAAAAAACAGATATCTTACAGAAGCCCTTGCTTCATCCATCAGTCTTAAAACACCCGGTCTTGGCTCAACCTGCCAAATCCATCAGTCTTAAAAAACAGATATCTTACAGAAGCCCTAGCTTCATACAACCACACACACACATCTCAATACATAACCAAACAGTTACTTCTTACAGTTCCCGACTTGAGTATATCCTTATACTTCTCTGTCTTCCAATCCTAACAACATCAAATTTTAGAGTGTTCAGCATCAATTTCTTAACCAAGAGTTAGCAGACATCTACTTGGAACACAATGCAGAAAAGACCAAACATAAAAACAGCATAACTTGGGCTACAAGTGGAGTTACCGAGCCCATATGCAATGGACGGAAAGGTCTTGACGAGCCAGATCATATTGCAAACGCCATATGTGGTTTGATCCAGCTGTCGAACGCCAATTCCTTCATCTAGGGCTCCAATCACAACATCGAACTTTTCCCCAATTTAAGCAATTATATAGTCACTCCTTTTTTCGTATAAAATAATATTTATGGGCTATTAAGAGGCTACCTCTAAAACGGTCAGAGTATAGTGTGTTTAGTTGGTTCACTTAAAAGACACCTCTTAATGGGAAGTTTTAAAAACATGTTGACCGATTCAAAGGCTACCTCTTAATCAGTCAGGCTTCAACTCAGCACAAATTTGCCAAACAGCCCGTTACACGATTGCTTACAATGCAACAACAATACCTGAAGAACATCTATCAGTTTTGCCCTATCAGCGTCACTTTCCGGAGGCGTGGGAAAGAGCGTCGAAGTAGGCCAGCCGTTCTCCTTAAAATACCTGATCAAATTCATTCAGTTACTATACATACATCATTTCCCAAATAACAACTACAAAACAAGACTATTCACGAAAGAGAGGAAAATAACCATCGCATTTTCGGTTTACCACCACCAACTTGATTCTGAAGGACGTCGTAAAACTCGATACCCCAATCGAGAACTTGAGAGAATGGAGGACACTGGACATCAAAGTGAGCAAAAGCCAGATTATAAGCTTGCCTATGCAAGTCCTCTGACTCGAGAATAACTCCGTCGCAGTCGAATATTAAGGCTTCCATTGCACGTGAAGCAGCGGAGATAAATCGTGATGATGGTGGTGGTGATCTGGTTGAGAAAGAGTATGAGAAGTGGGGGGTACGGCGGAGAGTGGTGGTGGTGGTGAAGAGGGGGGTGTGGTGGCGGGTGACGGTGGGAGGGGAGAGGAAGAGGATGGTGTTGGAAGCCATTGATGATGCAGAGAGAGTGGAGTGTTTGGGTGGAGATGGATGTTATGTGATTGATATGTGTTGGTTGTGGCGGGTAATGTTCCTGTGGCTGTACGAGAAGGTGTTAACGGATTTACCTAAAAGTCAACCCAAAGTCAAACAGACCAAGTTACAAAGTTATGTGGTATGTATGATACCGATTAGGGCTGTAAACGAACCGAACGTTCAACGAACAGTTCGTGAACCGTTCGGCGGGAAGTTCGTTTATGTTCGTTCGTTTAATAAACGAACTGAAGAAACACGGAATCACCACCGGGGTGATTGAACCGCTTTCTCCATGAGGGTGAAGAATCGCACCTCGTTCTTCCTCTTGAACCTAGATCTGTAATGGAGAAGAGAAAAAAGTGGAGCTGTAAAGATTGCCGGTAGGAGAAGATTTCTCCTATTTCCAGCTACAAAAAGTGTGGCGGCTCCATTTTCCCCCCAAATAATGAGGTGAACACCTCTTTATATAGGGGGATATGGGTCTCCCCTAACCTCAATGGGCCAGGCCCAGTTAGGGGTTATCTCTACAAGCCCCGGCCCAAAGTAGTGTAAACTACATCGCGTTGGGCCTCGTGGTTGGGTTAGTAAGCAACAATAATAAATAATTAATATAAAAGCAACAAGTAACGAGAAGCCCGACCGCTCGGGTCGGGTCTAATACCGTACCCTATCACGAACGAACATGAACAAGAAATTCTGTTCGATTAGTTAAATGAACGAACATGAACAAAGGTCTCGTTCGTTCAATTGTGTTCGTGAACGTTCGGTAAGGTGTTCGTGAACATTCATTCATTTGCGTTCGTTTATGTTCGTATGTTCGTGTTTTATTTAAAGATTTTTATACTTTCATATATTTTATCTATACTTTTTATACTATTAAACTTTTATTTATATCATTACCCTAACAATTAAACTACGAAACCCTCTTTCACCTTGTTTATGCACCATTTCTCTTTCTTTTCTCTTTATTTACATCGACGAATATGATCTACCTCTGTTCCACAATAAGGGATTCAAGTTTTAGTGCTACTCTCTGGGCCATCCACCTTTATCCTTCATCGCGTTCGTCAAATTTATTTGTGTTCGCTTGTGTTCGTGAACCGTTCATGAACACGCTCATTTCCTTAATGAACGAACACGAACATAAAATCTCGTTCGGTAAGTGTTCATGAACCGTTCGTGAACACATTTATTTCCTTAACGAACGAACACGAACAAGGCCTCGTTCGTGTTCGTTCGGTTCGTTTATAGCCCTAATACCGATTATGTAAAGTTGTTGAGAAAATGTCGGAAAATATCATAACCGAAACGAAAAATATAAAAATGAATGCGGATAAGGATGTTGCGTGGACGGTGTTTGGTAAAAAGTTATGTGCGTTACAAAAGGAAAAAAATTAGTTTAATTGTACAAAAGTTGTCTCATGTTGATATGCCTAAAACGACAGCAACGTGTGTTTTACATCGATCCAAGACCAAAAGCTAACATTGGTAGTCAGTTTAGGTTCGATTCATTGCATTACCGGTACTCGGTAATATTTTGGGACACAAAAGAAAGTTTATTTACAATGGTTTCATTATTGTTTGATGTAACACAAAATATAAACTCATGTTTTACATCGATTGAAAATCATAAACATGAATACCAGTACCGATTCTTATAAACCAATACCGGCCTCAATATTCGGTCGTTATCGATTAGTTTCGTTACAATACCAGTACTCGTTATACTTTATGATAGAAAAAAATACGTACAGTTTTGTTTTCAATATTTTACTGTAATATCAAGAACAAAAAATTAAGTACAAGTGGATGGTGGGTACTTAGTTTTTGTTAAGTGAACCAACAAAGTTATCAGAGAAAATTTAAATTAAAAGAAAGTTAAATGCATGAATTTAAAAATTTATTATAAATGTGTAAGAGAAAATTATACTGATCAAGCATTGTCAATACATGTTTCTACCATAAAATTAGTTTTTAAATACACTAATAAACCATATATCTTTTTTGTCCTTTGATTTCCTTTGATGGCAATGATGTAACAAACTAAACGATAAACTTTGATTTCCTTTGATGGCAATGATGTAACAAACTAAACGATAAATATTCTACACCAAATTTTGTTACTTTTTAACGAGAAAAATCGAACACATGAAATAGTTTCTATATAAATAATAAGAATGTAATCAGGGCTGGCCCTGAGAATTCGTGAACCATGTTCGAGCTCGAAAAAATGTGCCCTTAGGCCTTAACGAAATTGGGTATTGGGCTCACTAAAGGTCCAAAACTAATGCCAAGGGGGTTAATAACTAATCTAAACCATAAGAATAGTTTTGTAAGAGGGCCTATGTTGGTGTTTGTATGGGTGTACCCTTTTGAAAAAATATTTACATATACATGTCAGGTTTTTTTTCATAAAAAATGTGCCCCTTGACATATTGGGCCCTAGCCGGTGGTCCTCCCCGCCCACCCCAGGGCCGGCCATGAATGTAGTAAACTAGTATATAACTAATAAGAATGTAGTAAACTATGTATTATCTGTTTCACATAATGAAATGGATTCCGAACGAAATTGGTATTAGATAACATTCCTTATGATATTCATTTCAAGAAAAGAGGGAATTGAGATTGTATCTAAATCGCCGGTTCACCTACTTCTTTTTAGATACAAGGTAGTTAGTTATGTCATTTACATTATAATTCTATTGATAATTATACCAACCAAACATATTATGGGATTTCCATGGAATGCTTTAAAATCTAATTCAAATTCTAATTCCGTTTCCAATTCCAATTCCAATTTCATCACATTCTACGAAACAAACACTACCTTAATACAAATGTATTGAATTGAATTTAAATGTTATTTGCAGTTTTATAATCAAGATCTTCATCAACAAAGTAATTCATATTTAGTGCATGGATGAACAATTAATGTAACATCGTCCCTTTCTTACCAACAAATATTGTTTGTTTTATTCACAAGAAGCTTACAAATTTGTTTTTGTTGCCCTTAATGAAGACTTTCCAGAAGTCAACTATCTTGGTACTACTCCCACTTAAGCACGGAAGACTGTAGAGTTTTCCACACGTACATAGTTGTTACGCTCGAAAACTCATTGGTAATATTTTAGATCACGTATTCCTGATGTACACAACATCTCTCTTGTACACAACTAATGTGATTTGCCTAGCATGTTACAAATATGACAATCCGTCCTTCCGATTTTAAAAGCTTAGAGCGATATGAAAACAAAAAAGAGATCATGAAGGCTTAGACAAAAGATTACATGATATTTCGATTCAAAAGATTCTATCGCAATACAAGTTAGCTTATGTAGATGATGACGTTAGCTTGTGCAAGGTAACTTCTTTTAGGAAAAGAGTATGTATGTAAATTTTGTAGCACCTCAAGTAGTGAAGTAACTAGGCTAGGAATCGTATTTACGAGTAGCGACGTAACTTGGCGACTCTATGTGGCAGTGACGTGGCCAAGGTTGGAGATGAGTAATGGCGACATCAATTTTATGTGCGGTTAGAAAATGGTGACGATTGATTGGTTAGAACTCACTGAAAAACATAGGTTGCATCTTGGTTAGACTATAGTCGATTAACTAAACCACTATGAGATCATCGTCACGTCATTGCCACGTAAGAATTTGAACAAAACACTCAATAACTAGGTGGAGTGGAATAATTAAAAAAACAAATGTGTTTGGTTAGAATGTTAGATTGGGATGGGCTCCACCTTCTTTCTTTATGAAATAACAATCTCAATCAATAACTAGTAAAAAGTATTGATACCTCAACGTCACGTAGGCAGATAGGCATTAACTAGGTGTTATGAAATAACTAAACATAATATTAAAAATAAATAAAAATAATATGATTGGTCAAAAGGGGTTAGACCCCACCTTCTCCTAACTCACTCCAGTTAACACATTCACAACGGCTCCATAGTCGCCCCTGGATAACTACACGGCACAGTGTTTAACACCTTGACCGGCTGAGTGGCATAGGGCTGCAATCTACAACACTTAAGACCAACTGCTTGTTAACACAATTACGACGACTCCGTTGCCACCCCTTGATGACGGCCCGGCACGTGTCTAGCGTTGCCTGGCTGTGGCGTGGGGCACTAAGACCAAAGGGTATGGGGCTCGGCACCGGGCCGTCCCCCCCCCCCCCCCCCCCTTTTGGTCCGTCGCACACTACCCCCCTTAGTGGCGTCTCGGCACTTCCGGCACAAATGTAACGCCTGAGACGGGGCTAATGTTTGAAAATTGGTGGGCCCCCCTTAGTTCTTCTCTCTCTCCTTGAATATATATTATTTTTTATTAAAGTGGGTAGTCCCCCCACACCCTTGGGTAGTCCCCAAGAGGATGCTCCTCCTCCCGTGATGACGTGGCGCCTACATGGCGGGTAGTCTCCAAATAGACTATCCATCCCATACCCACCGGTCTAATCAGCAACGGATAGCCTTAGGGTGTAAGGAGTGGGCGGCAAACCCACTCGGCAAAGTGAGTTTGCCACTCGGTAACACCACCACCAACAAAAGTTTAGTCACCAAAGTTTACCAAATCGGTAGGATGATGCCGAGCGGTGAAGAAGTGTGTGTGTATAAGGAGTGGGGTCCATTCCAATCTCAACCAATCACACATTTTTCTTTTTTTTTTTAAATAGTTTACCAATTCACCAAGTGTCTAAACCATTGCCAACACTTTTCACCAAAGTTTAAACACTTTTGACTGATTGACATAGCGTGTTCTGATTGGTCGGTTTTTTGGTTTGACACTCCAAAGTGTTAAACCATTCCTTACACCCTTAGGGTGAGAGGGGCACTCCCCTAAGAGGGGAGTCCCCTCTCTTACGCACACCCAATCAGGTTATGCCACGTCAACTCCCCTCTTAAACTCCCCTCACACCCCAATTTGATGGCACCACTCCCCTATTAGGTGACTTGTTTTTTATTTAAAAAAAAAAAAAAGGAATAATTTGATTGGTTTAGGAAGAGGCTGGCCCACCATCTCCCCCACTCCCCTCTTCGGTGTCTCCCCACCGAAATGGCTCCCCGAAATGTTGGCAGCACCCTTCCCGATCGGCAACAAGGTCCCCGCAAGGGGTCACCGCTTGCGCCCCGAGTACCCTTAGAAGGTTATCTGAAGAAGGTGGTCATCTTGCCTTGTGGTAGGAAATGACGTGAATGGGGTGAATTTATTTTTGGGTTGGTCATATGTAGGTCCCACCTCATTAATTTTTTTACTTTTGTTTTTTATTGGCTTATTTTAATAGTTGGTCCAACTTTATACAATATTTTTTTGTTTATCTAATAAAATATGAAATCAATAAAATGCTCTAAACAAACCTGATAAATAACTTTGTTAAGCTCTTGTGAACCATTGATGGAAGGGAAAAGGTGGTTTGGGATTATATCCATAACTTTCAAACCATATGAACAAAACCTATAAGATCACCCATAGTGGTTGCAAATTTTGGTGTTTTTGGGGCTCAATCACGCCCATATCGCCCCCATCCCCACTACGCATGGGCGTGTTTGGTAGTTTTGTTGTATGGGCGTTTTTTAAATCACGCCTAAGGGGGCTTTTGTTGTCCAATCACATATCAGCTTCTATTATTTGGCCAATAAGATTTTTTGCATGTTTTTTTTATTTTATTTTATTTTATTACAAACATAATGTCACACAATCCCCACATCCCCACTACACCCATTTTAGAAAACGTCCAATAATGTCCCATTACTGACTGGGCTGCCATATGACGCAAAACGCCCAAGGGTGAATATTGCCTACTACGCATGGTCTAAGGACCATTTGTGTTATATACTTTAAAATTAGTAATCAATAAGTCGCTTTCTAAAACGCTTTGACAACCCTACCCTAGCACTTTAGTCATTGGTGGCATACAACCTTAACTTTTAAGGTAAGGTGTTTCTCTTCTATCTATGAATTGAAGAGTTCAAATCCTACAAAATTACCCATACAATATCCCAGGTGTAGGTTAATATTCAAAAATGGTGTGCAACTAGAATATGAGGTGAGGTAGGGGTTTACAGGTATAGTGTTTTTTAACAAATTTTGAAACAATCCAACATCACACTTGCTTGCTAGATTTGTATTAAAAATGAGTTTACAAAATTCCTCTTATTTATGGTGTGGCGAAATACGTATCAAATGATGTCAATGTCTATGGAATTTACACTTGTTGAGACTTCCCGACATGAAGCTACATGATCAGATCAAGGATTTTTTTAGGATACCCCTAAATTAATTGGTTTGTTCCGCCACTGTGATCAAGGATGGGTTATCACGATATTTACCGGCCCAGAAAACAAAATTTTCGGTTTTGGGCTAAATTGATGTCTTTCATATTTTTTTTTTTTTTTTTGAACGGCAAATTTGGATCACTGACGGACCACTGGAGTATCATCGTGCCACCAGCAGAACCACCCGATCATATCCATCTCCACTAGGCAATAATGCCTATACACTAATTTAGGAGGAAACCCAATAAATCTGGGAAAACCCCCTTTGTGGGAATCGAACCCATGACCTAATGGTCATAAGCCTTATCTCACCCCCAAGATACCACTAGGCTATAATGCCATGGGTATGTCTTTCATATTTTAATGCATTTTTAATAGAAAAACATAGGCTGAAAAACATATAACTATTTACAATCACATAATTTATAATTATGATTTAGAAAAACACGATCAAAATTATTTTCCTCAAAACATTTTCCATCATGATGATCCTTTTAAGTTATTCTCCCCAAATTATTTTCATCAAAAAGGGAATTCCTTTCCTAAAACTGCTTATTAAGAAGTATCAATTACTTCTAATAAAATATAATAATTTTCATTAATCATGCTAATTAGTTTATATCTAATAACACCAAATAAATTTCTTATTTATACATTGAGATAAATCACATATAATGCATTTCGCAATTGAAAAATATATTGCATTCATATCAAAATATATATTACCAAAATCTATGTAGGCTCTAAATGGCATATTATATGACAAACAAAAAAACAAATTAACAGTCCGACAAAAGTTATTGATTGATTAACTGTGTATTCTTGATGTCATATTTCTTCCTTAACAATTATTAGGTCAACATTATTTATTTTATTGAATTTAAACTAACAGAAAACTCCAAACAAAAATCTCTCACATAAATTAAATGCATTACAAATAAATATGTACTTTCCACTCAACTCAACTTAAAATAAAAATTATTTTGGTAATTAAACAAGGAACTAAGGATTATACAAGTGCCCCCCACATCTGCATTTCCATCCAAGTGGTTTGTAATTTGAGTACCTGTTGTTACTGCCACCTGATGGTGGTTGATCATAGTAATCCACCGGCTTGACTCGGTCTTGACCCGGTTTCACTCGGTTGTGACCCGGCATTGTGGGCACTTGCACCGCCATGCATGGGTGGCACAGGTTGCACTTGTTGTGGCAGCTTGGTGGCGTTGATCCCAGCCTTGTTTTCTCTTCATACATTAAACCCTAATTACAAACAAAAAAAAAACAAATTAGACCCTAATTATACAAATAATTACCAAAGAATGTAAATGAGCCATGTCGCTTATTAGCTGTTTGAGATCGGCTCACTAAAGTTTGAATCAAGCCAAGGTTAAATGAGCTCGAACTCTGGTATGTTAAATGAGCCGAACTCAACTTTAGTTACTTCGGCTCTTTTACACTCTTATTTATATTGGCCCGTTTCAAACTTTGGCTGGCTAAAAGTTTGAAACGGGCCAAAACGAGTTCAGCTCTTTTACACTCTTACATATATTGGCCCATTTCAAACTTTGGCCAGCTAAAAGGCTGAAATGGGTCAAAACTTAAAAGAGCTCGAACTCTCATAAGTTAAATGAGCCGAACTCAAGCTTAGACGACTCGGCTCATTTACACCCTAAATTTTATAACCCCGTCTCAACGACGGTTCGCTAAGAGCTCGAATCAAGTCGAGCTTATACGAGCTCGAACTCTCGTAAGTTAGATGAGCCAAACTTAAAGCTAAGACGGGCTTGGCTAGCTTACACCCTTACTATTATTTACAACAACTCCGAGTTCGCCCAGCCCAGCAGGGCTAACTGGGTTGGGCGAAGACGGAGTTGTAAAGATTATATATAATTACCCGGATGGGGGTGGTTGAGGGAGTAATTTGGAGAAGCAGGCAATGAGAGGTTAGAGAGAGAGAACAAAGAGAGATTAGAAGAGAGAGAGTGAGTGATTGCAGTGAGTTCATGGCCATGGAAGCATTTTATAAGCAGTGCGTCACCACCACCGGCGGCGCCGGCGCCAGTGAAAAGAGAGAGAGAGAGATTGAAACAATGTATGTATAGAAACACCAAATTTAGGTAATAGATCACAGCCCAGAAGTAAACACAGAAGGATTTGTTGAGTGGTTTTTTTCTCTCTCTCTCTCTCTCTCTATACAGAACAATGTTTTGTTTTGCATATGTATGTGTGACTGTGAATGATGTATATGAGAGAGAGAGAAGGTGAAAGTAACAAGACAGGAAGGGGAAAGAGGAAGAAGTTACAAGATTGATGGTCCTACTTCCGGTCAGTCTTCGTCTTTTTCTTTGTACCACCAACCCATTTTGTTATATTTCTTTTTTTTTTATTTCTAACTCTCTCTTTATGTGTTATAAAGTTCGTAATAGCAATGTTTTAAAATCCGGTTTTTATACCGTACCGGATTTAGTTAAGAAATGGTTTAACCGGATGATTGGACGGTTTAACCGGTTCTACAATGCAGCTCAACAGGTACAATTGGGCAGTGGCGGACCCAAGATTTTTTTTCCAATGGGGTCCAATTTTTTCGGTGTTCTAACATTTCACAACCCGACGTTAAAATTTTCAGGTCAATCGTCGTTCGGGTCGGGTCAGTGCGAGGAACATATAACAAAAGATATATATTCTTTACTCATTATATAACACAAAATAAGTAAACGATGTCATTCGAAACGAAAAAAATCATTGCAAATTTTTAAAGTTAAAATTCATAACATACAAGTTTTTGATCCTTAGACTGCGGGGTATGGTGGGGCTTGGGTTGGGCGTGGGTTAGGGCAATTGCTGACACCTGGATGTTGAATTCTCATAACCTAAACCCAAGTTTTAATGGGATATGGTGGGGCTTGGGTTGGGCGTGGCTGGGCGTGGCTGGGCCGGCGTGGCCTAGCCACATCACCATTTTTTTTAAATATATATTTAAATTAATTAACTACATAAAAAAACATATTTTTTTTAAATACATAAACAAACATAATAATTATTAAAATAAAAAACAATCATTCTTCGTCGTCTTTGTCGGTTTCGAACCCAGGAATCGTTGAAACATGTTCCACCAAATCAGATCGAAGGTTGTGATGTATATCCCTTGACTTGATCCAAAATTCATTACCCGCTTTATCTTGGTCTGTTACGTTACGTGGTTGGGAATCATCGTCATCATAGTGGGTAACGACCGCTCTACCTTCATCCTCCAAAATCATGTTGTGAAGAATGATACATGTGTACATCACGTCTCCAATCTGATCCTTGTCCAATAGTCGACAAGGCATTTGTAATATTCGCCACCTTTTCTTCAAAACACCGAATGCTCGCTCGACGTCTTTACGTGCAGCCATCTGTACCCTGTTAAACTTTAATCTCTTTGGATCTGTCGTACCGTGTTTTGTGAATGATTTTACAAAAACCCCCCACTCTGGGTAAATCCCATCAACTAGGTAGTACCCATACACGTACTCAACCCCGTTTACAAAGAAAGTTCCTTTGGGTCCTATACCATTTACTCGATCATTGAAAAGGGGCGAGTGGTTTATGATGGTAATATCATTATGTGAACCTGGCATACCGAAGAACGCATGCCATATCCAAAGATCTTGGGACGCAACCGCTTCAAGCATGATGGCTGGACTCCCGTGAAATCCACTCGTGTGAGCGCCTTGCCATTGGGTAGGACAAAGTTCCCAAGCCCATTTCATAAAATCTAAACTACCTAGCATCCCGGGTAGCCCATGATAATCTGCGTGATGTTCCAATAATTGTTGCATGTCACTGAACGAGGGCTTTCTCAAATATCTTTTCCTATAGAGTTCTAGAATACACGAACAAAAGTTGTGAAGACTTTCTCCTAGCTACACGTGCAGACATTTTTAAATGGTCATCCATAATGTCCGAACTATTGTCGTACGCTAACTGCCTAAGTGCGGCCGTGACCTTTTGCCACGTAGTAAATCCTAATTCTTCTCAAGATCTCTAGATATCCTTAAAAATAAGTTTCTACTCATACGAAAACGACGCCTAAACATTTTTTCATCATACTTAGGTTCAGCTGAGAAGTAATCGCTTACCAACAAATCGTTAGCGGTGACCCGTTCACGAGCGATGTACCTTCTTCTGCGTTTAGGTTGTTGACTCTCTTCCTCCTCCTCTTCGTTTTCAACGATAGCTTTCACCACCGTCGCGATCGTTTGTAGAAATATTTCCGCCCTATCGTCAGATGATGATGACGATTCAGTATAACTTGAAGAACTCATGGCGAGATTGTGTTTTATGTGTTTGATTTTGTGTGAGAAAAATGATAAATATTGTAAAGTATTTATAAAGGAATTTTTTTTTTTAAAATAGACCAACGGCTAGCCCAACGGCTAGTTTGGTTTGGCCATTCACAACCCGCCATGTTAGCTTGGCCAGACTGCCCCACGCCCGGCTTGAAACCCATGCCCCAAGGGCCACGCCGAAACCCATGCCCACCCGGGGTGGTGGCTTGGGCGTTTTCCCCCTACCCACGCCCAAACTCCCGCCCCATACCCCGCAGTCTTACATCTTTTACCCTAGAATTCAAATTTTAAGAAATTAAGTCTTTTTTTTAAACATTGCGTAACAGCCTTCACATCCCATTCTGCATTTTTGTGTGATCGGGATCTGCATATTATAAAAAAGTGGTTGCGAACGGTAGTAGTAGTTTTTTACACGATTATAAAGTTGTGTTTTGAAACACAGTCATACACTCATCAGGTATCATTGAGTTAATTACGAGATAGCTATCGTTTATACTTGTTAGTTTGTTAATAAAACATTCGTAAAAAAAATCCAAATGCATTGTTTACCGTTTTCATTTTTTATACAATTTAATTACTTAAGGAAATTAAAAGAAAAATAAATACTAAAGTGGATTAATAAACTACTCTGTTAATTTGGTAGTTATAAATAAAAAGAAAACGTAGTCGGGTAATATGGTTGGGTATCATATATAGTGTCATACACATCCATAGTTCCATACCAGTGAAATTATTCGACTTTTGTTTACAAATCAATTTAGGGTACTGGATAGTACTATTAAGGTATCTTAAGTTACGTAGTATAGATTTGTAAATTTAGTAATAAATTAATGAAAAAAAGAAGAGTAAAATATGGATTGATGTGGGGTGGGTGTATTTAAATCTTGGTCTTTGTTTTGACTGGTGTAGTGATGGAGGGTAGCAGGAGTAGGTGTAGACGTAGGTGTGGCTTCGATGCATTCATGTCAGCATAGACATCATAATGAGGCAACGGAGATTGACTTTGTACTACAACTTCACACAACATAAACATAAGGGTGAAGGGAGTGGGTGCAGCAAACGAGCGGTGAAAGGGTTTGCCGATCGGTGTACACCACCACCAACCAATGTTGCCGCACGGTTTCATTCCCAATCGGTGTTTCATTGCCGAAGCGGTGAAATGAGGGAAGGAGAGAGTGTGTGGGGGGAGTGGGGTCCATGCCATTTTTAACCAATCACACCTTTTTTTTTTTTTATAAAAAGTTTACCACTTTACCAAGTGTCTAACCATTGCCAACACTTTTCAGCAAAGTTTAAACTTTTCTCCTCTCTGACGTGGCACTCTCTGATTGGTCCATTTTAAAGTTTACCACTTTCACCTGTTTAACCACTCCCTTCACCCTAACCCCCATTGCCTCACTTATTAAATTTTTTTTTTTGAACGGCTAGAGTGATTAGTTCCAAAGACACCAATTTATATACACAAGCTTCGTTTGATCCGTAGTTGGCATGAAAAGGCAACCGCTTGTCAGGAGTAACCCAACAACCCAGATTCGAACTCGAGACTAACTCGGGCACGAGCCCCCCCCCCTCCCCAATTGCCTCACTTATTAAATTTTTTTTTTTTTGAACGGCTAGAGTGATTAGTTCCAAAGACACCAATTTATATACACAAGCTTCGTTTGATCCGTAGTTGGCATGAAAAGGCAACCGCTTGCCAGGAGTAACCCAACAACCCAGATTCGAAATCGAGACTAACTCGGGCACGAGCCCCCCCCAAAGGAATAAACCTTTCCACCTCCGAGCAGCTGGGCCCTGACCATCATTGGCCATTGCCTTATCTTTTTAGTAGTTATTATCGTTATATGATCTAAAATTTTCAATTATATAAGATCATTCATAGCCGATAAGTCCTAGATCAATTGGTTTGAGAGAATGTACTTCATTTTCTTTTAATGTAAAGGTCATGGGTTGAAGTCTCATTCATTTGGTACATTATTTTCCCGGTGGGCTAGGAGTAGGGATGAGCAAATGGTTGCGGCTGAATTTACCTAACCGCGTACATGTAACGCCTGCGTCCCTAGACTTTTACCTAGTTGACACTTTTAGCCCCTATACTATGTGATATGTGATACTTTTGATACTTTGTGAAACTTTTGCTATTAAACCATGATTCTTGATACTTGATACTTGGAAACTGTGATTCTATGAAACTATGATACTATGGTTCTATGAGACTTGATTCTATATACTTGGAAACTAGATTCTTGACTCTTGATACTTTGGTGCTTGACTCTTGAGGCTCGTGAAACTTGAGACTTGGTTGAACGAGGGACTGGAGTCTTGTCACTGGCGGAAACTATGAAGCTATGGAAACTGTGGAAACTTTTGTGTTAATGATATAATCTAGTTATGTGATTCTATTACCCAATAATACGCAACGCAACGATCTCACAACCGAATCAAATACGGGAACGCGGAAAGGATAGGATTGACCAAGTGGCAATCCGATCGGATGGCCACTCGATCGACCCGCCATCCGATCCGTGCACACCGCCTTACTCACCCTCCTTGCACTATAAATAGGAGCTGTCACATCATTCTCACTGATGTGACAGCCTCACTCGATCCAAACACACGCTCTCCCTCTCCTTCGCACTTTTCTTCATTTTCCTGGCGATTTCGGTACGTTTTACACTAGATTCTTGTACATTCTTGATCTACACCTCATTCTCTACGAGATTTCCTTTGAAATCTCACTTTTCATCGTGAAATCTCTAAGATTTGAGCTCTTGAGGGTGACGTCATCATGGCGGTTTGAACAAAACTGTTGTGTGATGTCATTCTAGTCAAGATCTAGCTCAGATCTAAGGAATTTCATGTGTTTTACACTAGAATCTTAACTAAATCTAGATTTTCGGCTGAAACTTGTAATTATCTTCATCTTTTCTTCAATCTTTCACTTTAAACGGTGGAATCCGGCCCTGAATGGACTATAGACTGGATGGATAGTCTGGAGTTAGTTTAGGAACGGGTTGTTGCCAAAGAAGATGGCCAGAATACGGATTCTGACATAAACTGGTTATGAACATGAGTTGATCGAACAGGGGTGATTCTCATCCGATCAGGACGGTTGTATATTGATAAGTTTACCGTGTCTCAATACGTACCGTGCCGTCATCGTTAAACCAGAAACTTGGAAACTTTACAAAAATTATAAACGAGACAAGGACCACTCGATCGAGTGGCAATCTGATCGGATAGCCATCCGATCGAACAGCCACTCGATCAGGTAACACTTGTCTCACAACCTTTTAACACTTGAAAACTTTTCCAGAAACTTGAAACTTGGAGCCTTTGATCGAATGGCAATCCGATCGGATAGCCATCCGATCGAACAACCATCCGATCAAAGTGAGCAAACAGTTAACAACAGTTGAAAACTTAAGACTTTGGATCAAATGGCAATCCGATCGGATAACCATCGGTCCCCCCCCCCACTACACAGTCATCTCCATCGATTGGCGATCTGATCGGATAGTCATCCGATCGAATAGCCATCCGATCCAGTGACTAATCCGACACTTTATGCAATCTCGTTATTCTGTCCGATTCTTATCTGTTGTAATCTAAATCAGGCTAACTCTAAAGAGCTCCCTTTGATCCAATAACAGTTAATCTGTTAGGCAATCACTGTGAGTATACTCGATCCCTTTTTGTTTTGAAACTTTAGGATGCAACATGTATTCTATTAAACTATGATACTTGAGACTTTTGGAAACTAAACTCTATCCTATGTGTTGTGAAACTTGTGATTCTTGTATTCTATTTGTGCTATGTGGACGTTTAATCCAGGGTATGTAGTTCTGCCTTAACAATAGTAGCGCAATAGGAGATGCACCTCCCCATTATTCTCGGGGGTATTGTTAGGAGGATTCTAGTTTTCCTTGAGACTTGGGAAAACAATAAAGCATCGGGATACTTGGGCTATCACTTGTTGGACTGCGAACACTAGCATGGCTGAAACTATTTTGTGACACTTACACGATGGATATGAGTTGTTTTATTCTATTATGCTATTACCCAAACTTGTATATTCGCCAATGCATTTTGTACTGGCTCTATTTTAATACATGTTGCAGGCTGACAGGATGCTAGGAATCATGAAACAAGCTAGGATGGAACTTAGATAATTCACGTAGCTAAATCTAGAACTTTGAAACAATGATCATGTTTGTTTTTGGCTTGATACTATGTTTTGGTGGTTGACGTTTGCTTTAGACAATTGCATGAAATGAATCTAATTTATATTGAAACTATTTAGTGTTATGGAATCTCATGAGCAATCTGAACGCTTAGTGCTTGCACCCCGATGTTTTCGCCATCGGTTGGGGTGTGACAGTGTGACAACCCGAATAACCAAGGTTAGCCCTACTTGAAATTCCACAAACCATTAGCGTGTGTTGCTGTGTTTATTTACCTACCTCGTGCATTATTAAATGTTTATGTGTGTATGCTTTTAAGAAACCGTTAAACACTTTTACGTGTCGTTTAGCTAATCTAGAGAACTAACCTATTGGGCCGCGAGTTACTTGTTACATCCGGGCCGCAAACCCACTTGGGCCGGAGGCCACACCTCTCTCATGTTTCCTTTCGTCGGCCCGCATCACTCAAAACCCAATTCGAGAGCACACACACTTATTGTTGTGATAATCATGTTTGGTTAAGCAAGCCCAAATAAAAACATATACATTGTGTCGGCCACTTTTGAGATAATGTTTGCACGCACACACTTGAAACATATATCTTACCCCTAACCCACATCGGTCCACATGAGTGGTTAAGCCCAAAGTACCTGGGCCCAAAACCCCTAAGGATTTCGCATTATATGTATAGTTGAGAGTACGTAGGCATGGTTCTGGAAAGAAATAACAACCCTAGCTTCTCTGTTTCGGATCGACGGCATATACCCCCTCCTACTCTCGAAGTTTTCTTGCCTGCGAGACTTGTCTCTTCTGTGATTTCTTAACTCAATTCTTCGGTTAGTGCACTCATCGCTAATTGGATTTACGTTCTATGACCAATGTGTTTTAGTATTGTGTTTAGTAGATAGGAGGATTGGCAATGATATATGAATTATGTGATAATGAAATCCTGATGAATGGTTTGTAAAAACAAACTATTATGTTCGATTTAATGCACATGATTAATCATGCATGAATTGTTGATAATGTAGTGAGTATACATGTGTAGCATTGAGTAAAGGGTTAGATCTAAAGTTATTACTGCTTGATATCGATGTGTGCATCTTGGTTTGATGTATGCCTCTCGAATTGGCCAATGATGACAAACAAGAACTGATCCACTTTGTAATTGTTTGAACCCACTAATTGGGTTTGGTCCTATCAAAGTAGTCCACTGAATTCACCAAAATTTAAATAACCAATGTTGATATATTAGTGGTCTTAGTGGTCCAATGAATGTGAAGGTAAGTGATCTGAGAAAATGGATAGCTTTGAGTAAAAGATGGCGGCCATGTGCTTGTAGTATTGGTTTAATCGAACAATGTGATAGCCATGATGTTTTTGTAATATTTAATGGTTATTATGAATATTATGTTGTTGTATATTGATTAACTTGATGCAATTGAATCAGTTAGAATCTTAGGGTTGCAGGTATGCCATATAATCTGATGTTGCTTCCAACGAAACCTAGAGTTTCGTCACACCCATCATCACGGTGAAAGGCTATGTTTCGTCACACCCTTGTCACGACGAAAGAATATGCTTCAAGTGATTGATGTTATTGTTTGTATAAGAAGTATGGCATGTAAACAATGGTTAATTTGGTTAATTAAGTAGTTACTGTTGATGATGATATAGATAACTGTGGCTACGAAATCTGTGTTGCATGTACACTAGATTTGTTGGTTAAATGATACTCACATGATGTCCGATCTGTTTGATGTGTATGTGTGTGCAAGTCAACTGTTGGATGATAATTGATAGAAAGGTGCTTAGATTTAACAGTATGGGGATTTGTTTTGGGAGTGATAATTATAAGAAAAACTTGGGCCGATAATATGTAAATAATTTGGGCAACCGTGTAAAAGTTTTGGGCTGGGCTTAGGCCGAACAGTCCAGAGCTTGCACAGTTCTGCTGGGTCTTACCATTTCACCGGGCCTCGAGCCATTAAAACATACACTCGTAAACGGGCCGCATAAGTAAATGGGCTTTATGTTTTGGGACCGTACATGGTAATGAATTGTCATACAACATGCTTAATTTATTGGACTAGTATACTGGATGATGAATGCCACTACTTGTATTTTGTGCACTATCTGATGAATATATGTGGAATGATACGTACTGGGCTTGTATGCAAACTGACTGTTGTGTAACTATCATAGGATTTGGTTGATCACTTTTGTTAAACGAGTAATTAATTCTACCGAGCAAACCAAGGTGAGTTCACACTTTCCACAAGGCATGGGATTCCCGGTGGGTTGGGAATGGGTTGAGAAGCTAAAACGAAACCTACATATTCACCTCTAACAGAATATGTACCTCCGTCCTCGGTTGGGAAGGACGACTACATTTAATCCGCGTATTCTCGGTTGGGTAGAGTACGTACCTCCGTCCTCGGTTGGGAAGGACGACAACATATAACTTACTAGACAAAACTCTATCATGAAGTCCCTCATTTTTATATCGACTTAATCGCCGGGCCAATGGCGAGCGGGTCATTAGTTAATAGCGCTATTAGGGTTGACAAGCCTCACACCGTGCCGGTAGGATGGGCGTGTACTAATGGATCTGGGCACTTAGTCAATAATGATAGACATTGACGTAAGGCACAACTTTCTCAGTCAGTTGTCGATATGGTAACGGGTCTAGTGGTTAACATGGGGTAGCCCCCATTGGTTATGGTTATGGTGATGGTTTGGGAAACAAGGAATTGGTTAACTCATGGTTTACGAATGAACTTATGGTTTTTGGAACAACATTAAAATGAACACCAACTGTGAACTCGCTCAACTTTGTTGTTGATTCGTTGTTACATGCCTTGCAGGTCTTTAGGTACATATTATTGGAACTTGCTGTCTGGGAGGCTGGAGTGGTCATGGGTCGAGTTACATGGAATTGCAACACAAGACTAATAGTTTTCACATGTGGTTTATAAATACTTAACTAACGAATTATGCTTCCGTTATGCACTGTGAATTATTTGTAACGTTGCAACACTTAATGTTAACAAATGAAAGTTTTATTTAAATTTACCTATGAGTTCAATGTGATTGGTGGCTTGGATCCTGGTACGTCACACGCCCCGCGGTGATTCTGCTTATGGTAGTTTGGGGGTGTGACAGACAGATTGGTATCAGAGCCGTAACTATAGGGAATTAGGATGAGCAGGAATACTTGCCCTAGTCTATAGTTCTAGGAATCTTGTTTCTTATCTGTTGTTTAAGACTTATGCATTCTACCGTATCTGCTTCCTAGCAGCATATTTTCCTGTTAAACTTACATGCCTTTCCTAAGGCTAACACAATATCCACTTGATACTATTGAAAACGTTGTTAATCAGTGTTTGTATTTTGCATGAGATTTGCCCTTAAGTCAGGTGTGACATCCGAACCTTGATAGGATATCTCCATATTATTCTAGTGGGTCTTGTCTGCGGATAAGTACCGACGCTATTAGGGTACGATGTTGTCAAGTTAGAGGTGAAAATCAGATCTTGATAACTAGTCCCACTCATTGACGTTTTATGTCTCGCCAAAGTCTCGAAACTTCCATTCAATTAGGTACATGAAATGACCAAAAGGACGAATATCGTAGGCCTAACATCGATGACGTATTATCTAAGTAAGTTAAGACACGTTTCCTTAATTCGAAAGGGGTTCGAATCACTTTGGTTAGTCACCGTTCCTCTACCCGCAACAATCCTATGTTTTATGAGCCTATCTTTTATGTTATCTCGATTTTTATGTGTGGTTTTAAACTTGATTCTTCGTTATCTCGATTCTTCTTTTATTTTGAGGCTTATTGCACAAAAAGCACGTATGTCCGCAATCTAAAACGTTAATTCTAATCTCGGAACCAAACTAAATTTACGAGGCTTTATTCTATCATGTTAATCTATGTGGATATCTTGATCGATTATGATACTGTGTGAATCTATCCGATGAATCTATGTGTATTGATGTGTGCAAAATGCAACATATAAATTACATCAAATGTGGCATAAAACTAACCCTTTTTTAGTACTAATGTTGGGAAAAACTATGTTTTTTTCTTCCTTTTGTATTTTCAGGATTAAATGAGCTCAAATGAACAAAAGAAGCAAAAACGCAGCTAAATCTAACATAAATCCAAGAAAAGGAATAAACGTGGCATGCCCGACCCCCCGACAGCATCTTCCCAAGCAAAAACAAGAAACCAGAAGGCTGAACACGCCCCGTGCTCAGTGAGCACGGGGGCGTGCCCAAGTGTCTGCAGAAAAGACAAAGTTGTAGAAGCTTCTATCACCCACCACGGGGGCGTGCCCAGCGAACACGGGGCCGTGGTCAACTCTAAGATTCGCAGAATCTAGGGAAATCTTGATAGTACAGATACGTTTCTGCACACGGGGTCGTGCCCAGCGGACACGAGGGCGTGGTCAACTAGTGCAGACAAACTGCAATTAATGAAGAAAGAGAAGAGGGATGGACATGGGGCCGTGCCCAATGGACAAGGGGGCGTGCCCGAGCTTCTGTTCAGGCTATAAATAGGGGTGCTTGGCTCATTTGCAAACCATCCCTTGGCACACCACCTCTCTCACACTTCACCCACCCACTACCACCATCACAACACCATCATCCACCACCATCATCCATCATCCATCATAGAGTATGTGAGTAGTCTCGGGATCCAATATTGATCGTAAGAGTTCTTGACAATCAAAAGCCATGTTTGCCTAAGTCTTTTACATCACGTGGTGAAGACAATTGTCTAGTGTAATATTTTTTATTTTTAATCTTTTCGCACTTTTTATTTGGTTATGTATTAATGACTTTAATAACTAGTTTCTTATGTTGAAGGTGAATCTTCCTTATCATTTGTCCGTGGTGTCTTGGCATTATTTTATTGTCTATATAAAATAAAAGATTTTCACCATTCATATCTCCACGGTCTATATGGAGATATGTTGGCTACCTGATCGGGGGTTAAGGGAATGGTTTGGTAAGAGTCTTGCCTTGTTCAGTGTATAGATCCTGCAAGGACCTGGGTCAAATTTAGTAGGACCTCCTTCAATACCCATTGGTATTGGATGGCGGGGGTCCAAACTCTTTGATCCCCTCATATGTAAGCTACTATTAAAACTTTAACCCGGCTACTTAGGACTGTATCCCTGCTGACTCAGACTACTTAGCCGAGGGTAACGTCACCTTCAAAAGAGGGGCCTACCACATTATGCATTAATAACTTAATTAATTATCTTTCAATAATCCATCCCTTTAGGATTGTATCCTTGCTGACTCAAACTACTGGGTTGAGGGTAACGTCACCTTACTATAACTAAGATAATCTCTTAAAAAGTGCAAAAGTGCGGAAATAATCAAATGTTACACTAAACACGAGTCGGATCCAAGTGATTCATCTTGTCTATCTGTTTTTATTTTTATTTTATTTTTCAGCATTTTAGTTAGTTTTATTTTTCTAGTTTAAAAACCTTTTTTCTAAACTTTTGATTTGATTAGACGTTGAGGATAAACCGGTATTAAAAGCTCTTGTGTCCTTGGACGACCTTAGTATCTTACCAACACTATACTACGCTCACGATGGGTGCACTTGCCCATATGTGTGTTTAGTGTTAGTAAATATCGTGTTTTATAAATTTAAAACTTGGCTAAAAATTGTTAAAGGGCTTAAAATATACATTAAAAACTATACGACACTTCACACGCATCAAGTTTTTGGCGCCGTTGCCGGGGACACAAGGATTTTAAGAAAGTTTGGAATCAACGACCTAATCGTTTTTTTCTAATTTTTCTGTTTTTTTTAGGATTTTCTTAGATTTTTCAGCTTCTGCAGAACTTAGCAGGGGCCGTGCTCGCTGAACACGCCCCGTGCCCAATCTTTGGAACTGGCAATCCTGTTTTGAGTCAAACAGTAAGCTGAACACGGGGCCGTGCCCACTCAACACGCCCCGTGCTCAAGTTTCAGTTACTGAAAACAGAACCGTAAGATCCCGACGGTTGGTAATTTCTGACACAAACATGAGTGATACTGATATTTTTTACTTTCGGCACTCTTATGGTACGTGGTGTCAAATATGTGGTGGCCCTCATAAAGATTTAGAATGTTATTTTCTAAATTATAAGCCCCATTACATAGACCCATTGTTTTCCTATAGCCTTAAGAGGGGCGAAAGTAAAAATAATCCCTATCTCTCTCTCGAATGCTCTCAACCGGACCTTCTAGAAGAAATGCTTCTTGATGAACTATTTCAATTGGAAGATCTAATTCTTAATTGGTTAAAAGAACTTAAGATGGATATCATTAATTCATCTCAAGACGATACCCAAGAAGAATTGTTGGGATCGCATTCGAATAAAAACAACTTCGTTGTTCCCGATATTACCTCTAACTCTAGCGAAGACTTGGGCGATAGTCGTTCCTGTATCGATTGTGCCGTGAAGGACTCTCCATCGACTTTGTTCGGTGCATACATAGACCTGAGCGATTCGGCATACACCTTCTTTAACGAGAGCCCGAGAATGGGTTGGACTTGTCCACCTACATTTAACATAGGAATCACCCTCACCGACAACCTCTTGTGTTCTCGTCTTAATCTAGAGCAATTAAGGTATCTCAGGCACTTTGGGGTTGTTCCATCCAGTAAGGAACCGCCCGATCCAGATGAATTCCTTAGAAATAGACGAAACTTCATAAACAGCCTCTAGACACGGGGTCGTGTCCAGGTCAACACGCCCCCGTGTCCACCAAAAGATTCCTTTCTGACTTTTTGTCAGAATACGAACAAAATGTGTCAGGATCCTGTCTGCACACGGGGCCGTGTCCAGCCGACATGGGGCCGTGTGCAGCGTGCTGTCATTTTCTATAAATGCAGCAAGATTCCTGCTCATTTGGACCACTCCAAAGACAAAGATTTGCTGGGATCTTCACAAATACCATCCTAGGTATATTCTAAGGAAGGTTCTCAACAACCATCTTGTCTTTTCCATTTTTTTTCATTACCTTCTTCATCAATTTTTCACTCAATACCTCCATTAGAGCTTGAAATCACCATGGTTCCAAGCTTTAAGGTGATGTTTGATAGATTTTTACTCAAGGAATCTTGTTAAAAATAAGTTCTACCACAGTGTTTTAAGTTATTTCTGCTTAAAAATGCTTTAAAAACCTTAGAAATAATTTAAAACTCCAAGATTCCTTGTCCCAAAAATCTGCAGACATCTGAACACGGGGCCGTGCTCAATGAGCACGGGGCCGTGTCCGGGGTACTGTTCCATAAAAATTGAACTCTTTTCGGTCTGTTTTCTCAGAATGACGAGCAGAACTAGCGGAACGTCTTCATCGCACCCCAGGAACAACCGACAAGGGAGGAGGTCATCAACGGTTGAAGATTCTCTTGTGAACTACGTTTACGCCTTAAGAAAAGCCATTGATGAATTGACAGGAGTGGAAGAAGCATTGGTTGACCGTATTAATCATTTGACGGTGGGACTAGAGGGATGTCTTCGGGAGGTCAACCTTTTGCACCAAAGGTTGAACATTCTCGCTTCTCCTCCTTTGGTACCAATTATTACCCAAAGGGCATGAAATGTGGTACCGGAAGTCATCATACCAGCCGAATGGTACACCATACACCCGGAACCCCCTCGCGACATACTACAAGGAGTTCCGGTTGGTGTCACTCCCCCTCCATAAGGTGTTGAGGAAAATGAAGCCGCCTTCTTCCTCCCTAGAGAGATAGAAGAATGGCTCTAACAACATCTAGGGAACAACCTTCGGCTCGGAGTTCTACGAAGCTTTTAGATACCGGAAAAACTATTTCCGGAATTTTGGTTCCTATTGTAAAAGTAGAGCTCCTTAGGAAGATTTTATGTATCACTTGACCTATCTAATTTAGGACCTTTTACTTTTATTTTTCTATTTTGTTTCCTAGGAATATTATGTAATTTTCTCTAGTTAATGAATGATGGTTTTAATTAATTTGGTGTTTGGATGATGTTGTAATGGGTAAAAGACACTCGGGATGGTGAAGGATACCAAGGGAAACTTGAACCAGCACCCCATGCACAAAAACAGGGCCACCCGACGATTTTTCTTCATTACAGCAAGTTCAGCACGGGGCCGTGCTCACTCAACACGCCTCGTGCCCAACCATTTGCAGAAAATGCCCAGTTCAGGTAACTGGACACGGGGCGTGCTCGCTGAACACGCCCCCGTGCCCAGGCTTCTGTTTCTTTTTACTAATTTCTGTTACTGGCCATCTGAACACGGGACCATGCCCGGACACCACGGGGCCGTGTCCAGACGCCCAGTATCATAATTTTTTGTTTTTTCACACCTTTTTACACATTCAATCAACCTAAACACTTATTTTTGTGACACATTGAGGACAATGTGTAATTTAAGTGTGGGGAGATGCTAAAACCTTGAATCTTGCAAGTCTACAAGCCTTACACAAAACTCTATTGGAACTGCTAATCACCCCAATTTTTTTCAAATTTTTTTTTCATTTTTTTTACTTGTCTAGGTTTAACTTGGGAATTTCAAGTTCTAAAAAGTTATATTTTTACAAATTTACAACTGATAGCGTCGTGATAAAAAGAACCAACATAAGAAAATTAAGAAACGGCATGACAAGTTTAGTTAAAATTTGATTATATATACTTGATCACATAAAAACCCATTCCCACAAAAAGTGAGTTTTGAGCCTTTATTGAGCATACAAATACATATCTTTAAACTAAATGCTCATTTTTCGTTTCTTGTGTGAATAGCCGCTTGGTTCTTACGACTCTAGAACTTGCCACGACGATACATTCCCAGTCCTTACCAACTTAAACCCGAGTAAGTAAATGATGGAGGCATTAGGACTAACCCTTTTTATTTCACACCTTTATTTTTCTTTTTTTTACCACCTACCCAAAATCCCCCTAGTTAACCCCTTTGAGCCTAAACCTTTTCATTTCTTAACCCAAAACAAACACCCTTTTACCCACCAAAACCCTTTTTCATTTTAAACCCTTTATTTTAGTAACAAAGCTCGGTTTTTCTTATGACTTTCTTATAAAAAAAATGATGATGAAGCCAAAAGAAATAAACAAACAAGTTTATCAAAAAGAACTTTGTTTGAAGAAATGCTTCATCAAAATAAAAAGTTACAAAAAAATAAAAAGTCTTACGAAAACCGACGCTTTTTACGCCTTTCGCCATTTTACTAACCACTAACCCAACCCCCCACCTTTAACCCAAGCCTAACCCTTCACCCAAAAGTCCTCTTGATATTTACAAAGGTTATGGTAGGAATAAGTTCCATGCCGCTCTCGAGTGATTCACTAAAATACATCTTTGGCCGAGTGTTGAGTGATCCCCCATGAGGTATGTGAACTTGTATATTAATGAAATTTTAAAAAGGCATGTTATGCCATAATAAGTAATTTATCTTATGTAATGTTTTAAATAAATTATGACGAATAGGATTGTAAATAAATAAAAATAAAACTTAAAGAATCTTGGAAATCTCGACACTCTATGACAAGCCCAAAAACCTTCTCTTATACACATTCCATTTGGGAGTGTAAAGCCACATTATAAAGAGTTTTGCTTGAGTACAAGCAAAGATTCAAGTGTGGGGGTATTTGATGTATGCAAAATGCAACATATAAATTACATCAAATGTGGCATAAAACTAACCCTTTTTAGTACTAATGTTGGAAAAAGTATGTTTTTGTCTTCCTTTTGTATTTTCAGGATTAAATGAACTCAAATGAACAAAAGAAGCAAAAAAGGCAGCTAAATCTAACATAAATACAAGAAAAGGAATAAACGTGGCATGCCCGACCCCCCGACAGCATCTTCCCAAGCAAAAAAAGAAAACAGAAGGCTGAACACGCCGCGTGCTCAATGAGCACGGGGGCGTGCCCAAGTGTCTGCAGAAAAGACAAAGTTGTAGAAGCTTCTATCACCCACCACGGGGGCGTGCCCAGCGGACACGGGGCCGTGGTCAACTCTAAGATTCGCAGAATCTAGGGAAATCTTGATAGTACAGACACGCTTCTGCACACGGGGTCGTGCCCAGTGGACAAGGGGGCGTGGTCAACTAATGCAGAAAAACTGCAATTAATGAAGAAAGAGAAGAGAGATGGACACAGGGCAGTGCCCAATGGACACGGGGTCGTACCCGAGCTTCTGTTCAGGCTATAAATAGGGGTGCTTGGCTCATTTGCAAACCATCCCTTGGCATACCACCTCTCTCACACTTCACCCACCCACCACCACCATCACAACACCATCATCCACCACCATCATCCATCATAGAGTGTGTGAGTAGTCTCGGGATCCAAGATTGATCGTAAGTGTTCTTGACAATCAAAGGCCATGTTTGCCAAAGTCTCTTACATCACTTGGTGAAGACAAGTGTCTAGTGTAATACTTTTTATTTTTAATCTTTTCGCACTTTTTATTTGGTTATGTATTAATGACTTTAATAACTAGTTTCTTATGTTGAAGGTGAATCTTCCTTATCATTTGTCCGTGGTGTCTTGGCATTATTTTACTGTCTATATAAAATAAAATATTTTCACCATTCATATCTCCACGGTCTATATGGAGATATGTTAGCTACCTGGTCGGGGGTTAAGGGAATGGTTTGGTAAGAGTCTTGCCTTGTTCAGTGTATAGATCCTGCAAGGACCTGGGTCAAATTTAGTAGGACCTCCTTCAATACCCACTGGTATTGGATGGCGGGGGTCCAAACTCTTTGATCCCCTCATATGTAAGCTACTATTAAAACTTTAACCCGGCTACTTAGGACTGTATCCCTGCTGACTCAGACTACTTAGCCGAGGGTAACGTCACCTTCAAAAGAGGGGCCTACCACATTATGCATTAATAACTTAATTAATTATCTTTAAATAATCAAACCCTTTAGGATTGTATACTTGCTGACTCAAACTACTGGCTTGAGGGTAACGTCACCTTCAAAAGAGGGGCCTACTACTATAACTAAGATAATCTCTTAAAAAGTGCAAAAGTGCGGAAATAATCAAAGGTTACACTAAACACGAGTCGGATCCAAGTGATTCATCTTGTCTATCTGTTTTTATTTTTATTTTATTTTTCAGCATTTTAGTTAGTTTTATTTTTCTAGTTTAAAAACCTTTTTCTAAACTTTAGATTTGATTAGACGTTGAGGATAAACCGGTATTAAAAGCTCTTGTGTCCTTGGACGACCTCGATATCTTACCAACACTATACTACGCTCACGATACGTGCACTTGCCCATATGTGTGTTTAGTGTTAGTAAATATCGTGTTTTTCTCACACCCTGATATTTCCACGTATTACCGATGGGCCCGGTTGGGGAGTATCGTGACGTAGTTGATATCATCATAGTCAAACAACACAATTTAATGCACAGCGGAAGCAAAAGATGAATCACATTACAAACCGAATAAAAAGTAATATCAAAGTATTACAAAAACGGTTGCAAAAGATCCACAGGTGGATCGAAAATAAAAAGGAGACATTGTTCAACAGATTATAACATCTAAGCTTGCAAGACTCTTTAGTGATGCTAGGAGTAGCCAACCTATTCCGTTTAGTACCTGCACTTAGCCTTTTTGGGAAAATACGTCATTTACATTGGTAAATACGATTAACCGACTCATTTTGAAAAGAGTTTAAGAAAAATAGATTTGAATGCACAAGGCACAAAATATCTTTTATAACTTGGGACAATTATTTAAAAATAATCTTGTATACAGTTTTACTTATTTGTCGTTCGTCAGGGCCGGTTAGAAGAGCCGGACAAGATTAACTGACACACCACAGGCATAATGACCACAAGGTTAATTACTTAAAGTGGGTTACCAGTTTTTACATATGCAGTTGTCAGGTGTATGCCTACACTCCGTGCTTAAGTCGTGGCTATTTCAATGAATGATGCCAAGGATATCCGGGACATGGTCATTAACCCCCCATAGGCCATATACCAAATAAAACAGATTAAAACGAGTTATGTAAATATATTAATCACAATCCGATTTAAACAACTACATACCCGACCAAGCGGTATTATTATAATACCGTATCCCAAGCCCGTATAGGGAAAATAAGTTAAAAGTATTTACCTGAGCAAGTATATATCACAATCAGCGAGTGCAAGTAGCTTTTACCGGGCTCCTAATTTGGAACGAAGGTTTTTAATAACCTATTAGATTCCTAACGGGTCTTATTTAAGCCTAGACTTAGACCGGTTAGATTTAAAGGAAGATATACGGTTCAAAACGCACGATTAAGAGAAGACCGGATTAGAATGTGGTTTAGACCCGACAAGTTTGTATACTTGTCTAATATGGGTAAACTAAACACATTCTGGATTTTGAGATAAAAATGATAAGGTTTGACCCGTTTCGGCTAGTTTATGCAAACTAGTTACATAAACCGTACCGAACGTGAAAAAAATGCGTAACGGGTAACCAAAAGAGTCATGAATAGGTTTTCTAAGTTAATATGCCTTAAGTATGTTGTGATATCAGTAGGATACCTTCCATTATGCCCAAAACAAATTTAAACTCAAATTATGCCCCGTAGGGGTATTTTGGTCATTTTAAAGCTTATAAAACAGTTTAAATATTAGTCTGAGTTTCAGGTCTGATATAATCAGCAAAAATACTTAATTTAATAGGTTATATCAGTAGGGTATTTCATATATGTGAAATTTATTATTTATAACCAAACTATGCACCGTAGGGACATTTTGGTAATTTCACATAAGCTTAAAAGGTCAAATCTGGAAATCTGAGTTTAAAAATTTTGCTTACTATTAATGTATATAAATTTACTAAAAACATCTGTAGGTATTAAGTCTTATATGTTTAAAATAGTTTTAACTCATACTATGCGTTTAAAACGCGTAAAAAGACGGTTTTAAGCGATTTCCGGTTTTTATAAGAAAAGCTGATATTTTTATCATTTCAGAAGGCTTAAAATATTTTATTTATCATATAAAATCAGTAGCAAAAAGTTTGGTATCAAAATGTTATGTAAAACTCATTTTATGCATGAAAAGGGTAAAATCGACAATTACCGAATCAAAGCTCTAACCCTATGTTATGCTCAGCCTAAAAATAAATAAAAATCTTCAAAAATCCAAAATATTATTTTATATCAGTAGGTAAAAAGTTTGGTATCAAAAATTGGGTTTAGATAGGCTTTATGCTAATTACGCCGTTTAATTAATAAAAAGCTTTTTAATTTCGCTATTGAGCATAACTCATAATCTAGACCTCAAACTGATGTCAAATTTTTAGGGCAAGTTTATAAATCAGTAATGAAGGTTTCTATTCTTTCATATTTTCAAAAATCTCGTTTTAAGGTTGAAAGGGCATAATGGTCAACAATTAAGCATATAACGGAAACATGCAAATGAATCGGATAACTAATGAACCAAGTTGTATAATCACAGAGGGTTATACTAACATGTAACCTGGTCCTAATAAAGCTCTAAGGCATTTCTAAAATATGCTCTAATGGGTCAGAATTGAAAGTCAAAGCAAAAGTCCACTTATGCGACTTTCGGTTCCGAACCGAGCTTAAACTGAAAATTTTCAGGTTGAACATGCTTAGACATGTTCTTACATTAATTACCAAGTTATATGAATGATAAAACAGGTTGCATGGCTTCTACATTATTAATTATGTGTTTATTTGAAAAATTACTTTCTGTTGACCTTTTATAATCAAGTTTGACCAGACAATTGACCTAGTTAGAGTGGGAATCAGAGAGTGCCCTTTTAAGGGTTTATTACCCACATAATTACCAACTTATAGGTACTTTCAATTCGAGAATTGACTGGACAAATTGTGATTAATCACTAAGTCAAACCTTAATTACGACGGGTTTGACTTTAGTCCATTAAGCTAATAAAACTGAATTAAGAGAGGTTAAGGACACTTACTGAAGTCCTATGCACGACTAATGGTCCTTAGGAAGTGGTCTTGAGCTTCAGGAGACTCCAGAAAAAGAGTTTGAATGATTTCAAATGAGTGCCCAAAATGTTGCAACAAGTGCTATATATATATATGGACTTTGATTGAACAAGATCATGCCAAACAAGTCTAGGATTGATCCCAGATGATTACAAGTGCCCCTATGCATGCAAAACTATTGGCCCAACTCCTGAATTTCGAAAACCATGCAAGAGAGGCGGTGTAACAGGCTGAACAGGCATCTGTCCATTTTCTGCTGCCAGCGACAGCCTTACGGACCGTAAGCAACAATCCTTGCGGTCCGTATCCATCTCTTGCGGACCGTAAGTCCAGACGGATGCAGTCCGTAACCGACCTTGAATTGTACCGCCCAGTTGCAGTCCTTGCGGACCGTAAGCCTAATGCCATACGGTCCGTATCCGATGGCCAGAAGACAAAAACTTGAAAACTTTCAAGTTTTAACCATGCAATCCTTCTATCTCTGAATCTTATGTCCTCTTCTACGAAAGGGGACCATGTATTCAGACCTTGCATGCCTTTGCATGTGTTGCCATGCATTTGAAAGTTCTTGGACCTTATTGATAAGGTTAATGAATGAGAATTGTCGTAAAAGCACTAAGACTCCATTCTATTTGAGATTTTGAATTTCTCATTATATTAGTTAACCGGACTTGAATGTATTTTTAGATGTTTATAAAACATTTTTAAGGTTTGGGATTTATAAAAAGGTCACTCAGAGGTATTTAATTAACATGTTTTGTAGGTCCCCTTGACGTATGGATCTTCAACAGAATTGTCAATCCAATCAAGAGTGTGGAATCCTCTTGATCAGAATATCACAGAAACAAGTAGAAGAACAGAAACAACAATTCACTTTCAAACCGGATCTTTATTGATTATCTATCAAAGTGATTACAATCAACCAAGATCCCTAACCAATTTCGTCCAAGCCTATGTCTATTACGAAATTGCTCTCTCTCACAAACTGTTTTGGCTGATTAACCTAAACCCTAAAGCCTAACCTTGTTTATATAACACAAGGTTTGCTACTTGGGCCAAGGTTAAACATCATGGACTGCGAATTGGACAGGCCCAATTCGCCCCCACACACCCAATTCGTTGGGTTTGGTTAGCCCAAACATTTCAACTAACTATTACAAAGCTAAACCCGCTAACTGTTTATCATTTATCTAATTATAAGATATCCAAAGACCAAATCTAAGATGTTATCACAAACATGCACCAACAAACTCCCCCTTGACAATAGCTTCATAAAATAACTTTGTCTTCAGTCTTCTTGCAATCTTCATGTAGTCGTGCACTGTCTTTGGTCTTTGGATAGCTTCAGCTTCAATAGCTCTGTCAGCAACAGACTCCCCCTAAGCTGATGCATCCAATCACCAAATCTTCAAAAACTTTAGCGTTTGAGTAAACTCCAGTTCAGCATTTGAATAGCAATCTACAAACTCTTCAATCTTGTCTGCAATATAGAAAGGAGGTTCTACCATGCATCCAATCAAACTCTCATCTTCACAGCAACTCAGCAACACAGCAACTTCTCAGCAACACACTGCTTCAATCTGTATACTATAAAACAAACATCTCGAGAAACCATAAGAATTTTTCAACATAGTTAAATTAATTATTATTATTCAAGAGATAGTTAAACTGTATCACAGATTAAGCACTTTCAATTTATCACCAACACGCAAAACTTTTTAATCACACCCAATAACCCGCATGATTTAAAATTTAGAACTCACTTTATAACACCGTCTCCCCCTATCAGTAACAATTCCTCCAAGAATAACAGTTTTCCGTACATTAAGAATTTTAAACAGAAAAAGACACTATTTTTGTATTTTTGTATTTTCTGAAAGCAAATAAATACGAAAAGCAATAAACACTCTATTTTTGTGAGAATCACTGGTAAGAAGATCATATCAGCACAATCAAACTGTTTCACACTATTAGATAATTCTTTATTTAATTTTTTGTGAAAAACAGTCCAAGACGATTACCAGTATGATTGTCCACTTAAACAAAATGCATGAACATTTCAAGTACCATTACCGTATGATACGTTAAGGTAATATTATTACTGAAATACTAGTGTGTCCCACTTCAGGATATACCCCCGCGATCAAGGTAAGCACAAAGATTCATCGTAGTAGGTGAGTATACTGAATTCATCCTTTAAGATATCCTGACAGTGCCTAGGTCTGCATATAATCTGTTTTATCATGTTTTGATTTCTTAACCATGAACACCCAAATAAATACTAATCAAATCCTGGAAATATAAACAACGCACTCTATCATGCAAGTATCTTCCCTACCACATATTTCACAAGTCCAATCCAGATTTCTGAAATCTTAACTGGGAATAGGTTGAGAAGAGAACAGAATAGATCTTTAGCAGAGATGGTATAATATACAGATCAAATGAGTTTTTCTCAGTTTGATATAGGTTTCTTGGGTTTCTTTTGGGCACTTGAGGGCCTCTTTCGGGTGTATTAGATCTATATCGCGAAAACGTACAGCTAGGTCAGCATGTATCTGGATGCAGCAGAAGCTGTCGTTGCCTAGCACCTCCAGGTCAGCATATATCTGGATGCAGCAGAGGAGGTACACGACTTTTTTCAGAGAAGATTTCAGAATCAGATCAAAATTGTGTGTATCGGGACAACATACAGACATTCAAATAGAAATGAGCTAATTCCAAGTGACTTTCTTTCCTGGGGTCATGTACAATTTTAGTTCTAAACAGAAGGACAACCAAGATATCCCCAGATGGAATAACAGTATAAAGACCCAAAATTTCAGATTTTGGCAATCTATCAACGCAAGATTTAAGGTCATTAAACCATACACCACTGATGTGTTCCCCACTCATATTCAGTTCATTTAGGTTTATATCACATTGGTAAGTTGATTATTTCATGCTTTTTGCCTACTGGTACATCATATGATGAAGCTGCTATCACACTTAAGCAATTTAATTTCATTTTCAGTGTGACAGTCTAACTTGCCGATGTACTATCATTTCTCCTTTTTCACACAGTGATAACTCATTTTTGATTTTCTATTTTTTTATGTTTTTGATTTTTCAATGTTTTTGTATTTTTGATTTTTAAGAAAAGCAGTAAACTATTTACAAAATTCTTATGAAAAACCAGTTATTCAGGATTCCTCATCCCGTTGAGTTCGACTAAATGTTCAAAGCGAGCCCTGTCAAAAGCTTTAGTATAAAGATCTGCCAGGTTATCTAGTGTGTCAACTCGATGTAATTCAATTAGTCTCTTTTCAGCACAATCCCGTATAAAATGATGACGTATGTCAATATGTTTTGTGCGACTGTGTTTCACGGGATTATTAGTTATAGAAATCGTGGCATTATTGTCTATCATAATAGGAGTACGAGTGAAATCCAAACCGTAATCGCGCATTTGCTATTATATCCAGAGAACCTGAGAACAGCAGCTACCCGCAGCAATATATTCAGCTTCACAAGTAGATGTAGACACACAAGATTGCTTCTTGCATTGCCAAGACACAATCCTGCCTCCTAAGAACTGACAACCACCTGTTGTAGACTTTCTGTTCGACTTGCATCCCCCAAAGTCTGAGTCAGTGTAAGCAACAAAATTCATATCACTATCAGCTGGATACCACAACCCAAGTTTAGGTTTCCCCTTCAAGTAACGAAGAATACGCTTCACCGCCTTCATGTGTGACTCCTTTGGATTAGCCTGATATCTGGCACACAAGCATACTGCAAACATAATGTAAGGTCTTGAAGCAGTCAAGTACATTAGAGAACCAATCATTGCCCTGTGTTGAGTTGGATCAACGTCTTCAGTACTTTCATGATCTGGGCCAAGATTGTGATTTTCACATATGGGTGTGTTGAAAGTAGAGCAATCATTCATTTTGAACCGACTCAAAATGTCATACACATACTTTGTTTGATGAATAAACATCCCATCCTCCTTCTGTTCAACTTGTAATCCCAGAAAGTAAGACAGCTCACCAATAGCACTCATTTCAAACTTGCTCTTCATCACCTGCTCGAACTCTTTACACATGCTCTCATCTGATGACCCAAAGATGATGTCATCCACGTACACCTGTACTAGCAGAAAATCTTCCTTCTTCCTCTTGATGAACAATGTACTGTCAATCTGACCTCTTTCAAAACCATTCTTGATCAGATGTGTAGACAGTGTCTCGTACCACGCCCTAGGAGCTTGATGTAACCCATACAAAGCCTTATCGAGTTTGTACACTCGATCTGGATAATCTGGATCAACGAACCCATCTGGTTGTGAGACATACACCACTTCTTGGACTTTCCCGTAAAGAAATGCACTCTTCACGTCTAGTTGGTAAACTTTAAAGCCCTTGAATGTTGCGAAAGCTAGGAACAACCGAATTGCTTCCAACCTTGCCACTGGTGCAAACACTTCATTGTAATCTATCCCTTCCTGCTGATTGAAACCTTTTACCACCAATCGAGCCTTGTTTCGCGTCACTATCCCTCTGTCATCCTTCTTGCACTTAAACACCCATTTAGTGCCTATTTCTCTTTCACCTTTAGTAAGGTCAACTAACTCCCAAACCTTCAACTTAGCAAACTGGGCCAGTTCCTCTTGCATAGCTTCAACCCATGAATTGTCTTTAAGAGCCATATGAATGTTCTTCGGCTCCTCTTGGGAAATAAAGCAACTATACAAGCACTCGTTCACAATCCCAGTCTTCTCAATCGAAACAAATAAGCCAGAATTCGCTGCTATGCTTCTTCTCGTCTGAACACCTGCATTAGGATCTCCAAGTATCATGTCAACTGGATGATCTCTATTTGCTCGTGTAGTAGCAACGGTATCAACTTCAAGAGTATCACCCAGGTTTGATCCAACCTCCCCCTAAACATTCTGATTTACAAACGGATTAATGAAATCCTCCCCCTCAATGGGTTCAGAGTCACTATCACTTGAATCAGGATCAGCAGCACCTTGGGAAGTTTCCGCAGCATCTGTCATATCAACATTCGATCTAGGCATGAACTCGCCTTCATCGTCTCCACCAATCATTGTCTGAATCAACTGAGAATCATCTGCATTTGGAAACTCAGGAATATTAAATGATTTAAAAGTGCTTTCATAATCATATAATATAGCTGGACCACTCGATGATTGTTGAGGTTTGTATGTAGTAATTTCAACATTGTAAACAACCTCAATTTTACCAGTTTTTAGATTAAAAACCCTTTTATTCGGTGCGCCAGGTACGTAACCTAGAAAGTAGCCTTCGTCAGCCACCTCACCGAATTTTTGTTTATCTTTATTACGCACAATGGTGCAGGGTAATCCAAATGGTTCAAAGCCTTCTAAGTTTGGTTTCTTGTTAAACATCAATTCATGACAAGTTTTATTAAAACGTTTAACAGTCAAAACTTTGTTTAGGACGTAGCAAGCTGTATTCACAGCTTCTCCCCAGAAAAGAACTGGTAGCTTTGAATCTGAAAGCATCGTCCTAGCGGCTTCAATCAACGTCCTGTTTTTCCTCTCAGCAACTCCATTTTGTTGAGGTGTATAAGGAGCAGAATATTGATGTTCAATTCCCTTTCGAAGACAATAGAGATCCAGAATACGATTCTTGAATTCCGTGCCATTATCACTCCTTATCCTCTTTATCCTTGCATCATGGACGTTTTCCAATTTCGTAAAAAGATCTATCAGCATCTCCGCTGTCTCATCTTTTGTACCTAAAAAGAAAACCCATGAATAACGTGAGTAATCATCTGTAACAACTAAACAATAGTACTTTCCACCTATGCTCCTCACGTTCACTAGACCGAATAAATCCATGTGAAGTAATTCATAAGGGGCATCTATGGAATTTACTGTTTTAGATTTATGAGGTTTCTTATGTTGTTTTCCCTTTTGACATGGAAGACATTTATCTTCCACTTGAAACCTCTGCATTGGAACCCCTTTCACTAGCTCATTTTTAACAAGGTAATTCATTTTCCGATAGTGAATATGGGCCATGCGTCTGTGCCACAACATCGATTCAGCTTCAGATGCTTTTGATAGTAAACACGCCACCACAGCATTTGGATCCTTAGCACCCATGTCCATGACATAAGTGTCATTTCTCCTTGGCGCTCGTATCACTATCCAATCGTCCGGAATCTTCAAACCTGGTTTCAACACTAATGCTTCATTCTTGGTAAAATGGACCGAGTGACCCTTGTCGCAGACTTGTGACACGCTCATCAGATTGTGTTTAAGCTGCTCCACATAGTTCACTTTGTCCAGTGTGATCTTCCCATTGGTCACTTTTCCTCGTCCTGTAATTCTACCACCTTTAGCACCCGCAAAATTCACATTTCCACCATCATAATCTTCAAATTCAGTCAACAATCTCGCATCCCCCGTCATATGCCTGGAGCAGCCACTATCAACATACCATAAGTTGATAATCCTCCTTAGCAGCTCCTGCACACACCAACCAAGAAATTAGTTAGATTGGGGGACCCAAGCCTTAATGGTCTTGGGTCGTCCAAATTCACCAACCACTGGAACATCCATCCAATATCCATTACTCCTAACTGGAGTCTTGGATTTCAGACCTGTTGATGGAATTTGATTTTGATTTCCACTAGGTCTTTGGTCCTGAGGGTTCCTATACGTATTTGGACTATTTGACCTTTGGAAATTTTGATTTGGGTATCTTGAATTTTGATTCCAAGAAGCATTATTGTTGTAATTTCTAAAGCCATTGTTATAAAAAGTTCGACCACCATCATTTTGGTATCGATTTTGATATTGACCTTGACTTCTGAAATTATTAGCATTATGATTGTTCATTCTTGGTGAACTGCTTCTAGGTCTCTCAAATCTGCCTGGTGGAGATCTAGGCTGAAATCTTGGTTGATTTCTTTGAAAACGAGGAACTTGTGGAGTTCCTTTTTCAGCCTTATCTACACCAACAGCAACATTTTCTGGTTACTTAGGAGCAGATTTCTTTGGAGAATTTGCAACTTTCTCCTGGTTATCACCACTATTCTCTGGTGACTTCTCTCTCTTCCTCTCATTCACTTATGCTTCACTCTTTTTGTTAGGACAGCAGCTAGCTACATGTCCCTTGGTGTGACATTTAAAGCACGATCTCTTTTTCGAAGACTTCTTTTCTGAAGCCTTTGAACTAGATTCGGGTTTTTCTTCTGATGATGCCTTAGAAGGATTTGGTTCAGTTTGCTTAGTTTCAGAATTTTCTATGTTCTTGTTTTTAGCAAACTCTATATTAGATTCATTTTCAATAACAGTTGTTTCGTTTTTCATGTCACTTCCTTGAACAAAATTAACCTTTTTAACAAAAGTTGGATTGTTATTTGTAGGATGTGATGTATTCTTTTTCAAAACAGGTTTGCTGTTATTATCCTTCTTAGCATCAGCATTCTCAAAAACATTTCCTTGACGTGACGTGATGTGGAACTACTTGGTGATGTTGACCCATAGTTCATGTGCTCATCTTCATCAGGCAAGAAAGAATAGTCATGACTAACAGGAGGTGGAACTTCATTGAAACCATGAAATCCCACACTGGTTTTGTCATTACTTTTCTTCAAGCCACCCATCATATGTTTCATAACAAAAGTAGAGTCCCTGAATTGACCTAATTTCTTTTCAAGTTCAACAATTTTGAGTTGTGCATCTGACAACTCTTTGCATTTTTCAGAAATCTCTTTTGTTTTCTCTGCCATCATTTCATGAGCTAAGTCTATGACTTGAAGTTTTTCGTTTAGTTTGCAGGTTAATGAGTCAATTTTACTTTCATAACCTTTTATTTTCTTCAAGTATGAGGATTCATTTCTTTTAGCAAAAAAGTTTGCTTCTTTTATGTTAGACATCTCGCTCACCAGACTTTGGTTTTGTGTTGCCAACCTGTCAACCTCACCCTGTAGTTCACGACATTTTAAACACACAGAATTTGACTTTACCTCTCCTGTTTGTTTATCAAGGTTGGCCATTAGAGCTGTAAGTTGAGCTTCCATTCTCTTGTATTTAGCATCCTTTTCTTCAGCTTCCCTTTCATGGTCAGACTTTTGCTTTTCCTCTTCAGCAACAGTTGTCTGATCATTCTTCTCTTCTGCAGCTTTATTCTTTATCTTCACCTCAGCCTCAGCATCTACTTTTGCTTCAGCATCTCCCACAGTAGCTTCACTATCATCAACTGGAGTTATCTCTGCCATGAATGCCTGAGTGACATTGTCATCATTTTCCAAGTGAATACTCCAGTCATATGAACCTTCTCTAGCAGTAGAGATCAGTGCTCTCGAGTTAGAGTTGTTTGAAGCATTCCTATTGTTTGAACTCTGACTCGAAGTCTCCTGCTTTTGTTTCTGACATTCCCTAGCAAAATGCCCATAACTTTGACAGTTGAAGCATCTCACTTTGGTCTTATCGAAACCAACAGTCTTTCCAATAAACTTCCTTCCTGTTCGGTTCATAAACCTCTTCACTCGTCTAGTAATCATGGCCATTTGCCACTGCAAATCCATATCTTCAAGATCATCAGGGTCAATCTGATCGTAATCTTCATCTAAAGTGGCAGGATCAGATATCTTCCCCTGAATGTAGTTCTCATAAGAAGCAACAAATGAAGCAAGTAGAGCCAGATGCTCTTCAGCAGACTTCACACTCATTGGCATTGACTTAACACCACTACTCTGCTTAGAAGCTGATGTTTTCTTGGCTCCTGTTGATCCTCCTGAAGCAGCTACAAAACACACATCACCATCTTCATTCACTGTGACCTGCTCATTCTCACACGAAAGAAAAGCAGTAGCAGAGTCGCTAGAAGCGTTGTGAGATGAAGAAGGTGCAAGCCCATTGTAAATCGTTGGATCTTGAACCTGATCATATCCAGTGTCTTTCTTCTTCATACTGAGCTCATAAGCTCTCAGCTTGCCAACTACTTCTTCAATCTCTTTTGTTTCATAATCTGCTTCTCCCTTGATCATGAGAGTGTAGATATCCCATTTAGTAGGTAAGGCATCGAGCAGCTTGTCATTCTTTTCAATGTCAGTATAGCACTCTATCTCATAATTATCCATTTCCGACATCAGATGGTAGTATCGAGTGATGATGTCCTCAAGTGACTCATGTTTCATGAACTTGAAAACAGCAAACTGCTTCTTCAGTAGATCAACTTTGTTTTTCTTAACATCTTTATTTCCAGCATATCTTTTCTCTAATGCATCCCACATATCCTTTGAGTTTGTGTACTTCTTGAAAGTATGCTTGATGCTATCAGGTAAGGACATTTTGATTGCAGCCAAGGCTCTCTTTTCAGCCTCATACATCTTTTTATCAGCATCTTCCATGTTCACATAAGCAGTTCTACGAGGTCTGCCCTCAAAGTCGTGTGTAGGGTTTGTGTACCCATCTTCAATGCATATCCACATGCGAGTGTCCTGATATTCAATGAAGGATTGAAAACGATCTTTCCATGTCAAATAGTTCTCCACCTTCATCATCTTTGGTGGTTTGTTGGTAGTGCCAACCTCATGCTCCATCTTCAACAGCTCATTTAAAGTAGACATGTTCGACATTTTAAACGTTGCAGACTGAGAAAACCGTACAAAATATCTCCGAAAACAGTGGTTACCAAATTACACCGTTAGAATCGTCTCGAAAAGACGAATCCAATGATATCTAATGTCGAAAACCGAATTCGGGATTTTCCAGAGCTACGGATCAATTTCTATTTTCGAAAACGTGAATTTTTTGTTACGCTTGCAAGAAAATATTCCACCACTTAATTTTCTTGTAATTTCGCTGGAAAATCAAGTTAAATTCGCTGGTCTGTTATTCGTCCAATTTCGCTGATCAAAGTTCAGTTAAATTCGCTCAATTTCGCTGGCAATTTCGCTGCTTAATTTTGCAATTATGAGGACTGGTAAAGTCGCCGAAAACCGTAATAATTTCGCTGAGGAAAGTTATACGATTACCAAAGTCGCCTTTGGATTTTAACGTCGCCGGTAATTTCGCAGGTCAGTTAATTTCGCAGGTCCAGACTGCGAAATTAATCAAATTCGCCAGTAATTTTGGAAATTAAATCTGTTTGAAATTTTGAAGATTTTTCCGGATTCCTTAACAGTTTCTGCAAAATCGAGCCACCAAATCAGCAAACTTTTGACCCAATTTTGATGAACTTAATGAAGAAACCAAGAACAATCTTCGAATATCAGCCAAAATCCTTCAAAGACAGTCAACCAGAACAATCTCTAAAATCTGCAAAACAGCAAACAAACAATGCAGAAGATCAAAACAGCCAAAAAATTCAAAAATCTTTATCAAATCAGCCAGAAAATTCGAAACCCTAATTGTCAAGTTTAACAGAAAATTCGAAAAACTCCCTGTTTCTGCAGAATACAATTCTGAACCGAGCCTTCAAGAGCCTAATGCTCTGATACCAATTGTAGGTCCCCTTGACGTATGGATCTTCAACAGAATTTTCAATCCAATCAAGAGTGCGGAATCCTCTTGATCAGAATATCACAGAAACAAGTAGAAGAACAGAAACAGCAATTCACTTTCAAACCGGATCTTTATTGATTATCTATCAAAGTGATTACAATCAATCAAGATCCCTAACCAATTTCGTCCAAGCCTATGTCTATTACGAAATTGCTCTCTCTCACAAACTGTCTTGGCTGATTAACCTAAACCCTAAAGCCTAACCTTGTTTATATAACACAAGGTTTGTTACTTGGGCCAAGGTTAAACATCATGGACTGCGAATTGGACAGGCCCAATTCGCCCCCACACACCCAATTCGTTGGGTTTGGTTAGCCCAAACATTTCAACTAACTATTACAAAGCTAAACCCGCTAACTGTTTATCATTTATCTAATTACAAGATATCCAAAGACCAAATCTAAGCTGTTGTCACAAACATGCACCAACATGTTTACACTTTTTAATTCTACCATACATTCTTCAATTTGATCCATGTTTATAACACGTTTGCCTTACATGACACGTGTCTTTATTTTATTGGGTATGATTTTACGAGGTGTTACATCCTCACCCCCTTAAAAGAAATCTCGACCTCGAGATTTATTGAAACAAATGAGGGTACTTTTCCTTCATGGTGGACTCTACCTCCCACGTATACTCGGGACCTCTACGGGCATCCCATTTAACCTTCACTATCGGCACGTGCTTCCTTCGAAGCTTCTTAACCTGTCGATCCTCGATCGAAAATGGTTTCTCAATAAATTTCAAGCTCTCATCTATGTGCACATCCGTATGGGGTATGACTAGTGATTCATCAGCTAGACATTTCTTCAGATTGCAGATGTGGAATACATTATGAATACCACTGAGCTCTTCAGGCAAGTTTAACTTATAAGCCACTGTTCCGATACATTCGATGATCTCGAATGGTCCTATGTACCTTGGGCTTAATTTTCCTTTCTTACCAAAACACATCACCCCTTTCCAGGGTGAAACCTTAAGTAGAACCTTGTCGCCTACCTCGAACTTTAGAGGTTTACGCCTTTTATCTGCGTAGCTTTTCTGCCTATCTCTGGCAGCTTTGAGACGATCTCTTATCTGCACAATCTTGTCTGTCGTCTCCAGGACTATGTCAGGTCCTGTTAGTTGGACATCTCCAACTTCTGTCCAGCAAACGGGCGTTCTGCACTTCCTTCCATACAAAGCTTCAAATTGTGCAACTTGAATACTGGAGTGATAACTATTATTGTATGAAAATTCGATCAATGGAAGATGATCATCCCAACTTCCACCTAGATTAATAACACAAGCCCTTAACATATCTTCCATTGTTTGAATTGTTCGCTCGCTTTGACCATCCGTTTGAGGGTGGTATGCTGTGCTGAAATTCAATCGAGTACCTAGGGATTGCTGAAAGCTTTTCCAGAAATGTGATGTATACCTTGTATCCCTATCAGAGATGATAGATACTGGCACTCCGTGGAGAGATACAATTTCATCCACGTACAGCTGAGCTAACTTATCTGAGCTATGTGTTTCTTTAATAGGTAGGAAGTGGGCTGACTTAGTCAGTCTATCCACTATTACCCAAATAGTATCATTTCCTCGCTTTGTCTTGGGTAACTTGGTGATAAAGTCCATAGTCACCATTTCCCACTTCCAGGTGGGAAGTTCAGGCTGTTGTAGCAAACCTGACAGCTTTTGTTGTTCAGCTTTGACTTGCGCGCACGTCAAACATTTGGCTACATAAGTAGCTATAGACTTCTTCAAGCCTATCCACCAATAATTTGCCTTCAAATCCGGATACATCTTATCAGCACCAGGATGAACCAAATACTTAGAGCTGTGGGCTTCTTAGAGGATAACATCCCGAAGTCCTCCATGGATTGGAACCCATATTCGTCCATTTAATCTCAGGATTCCATCCTTGCCATAAGATAACTGCTCAGCAGTTACTCATAACTTTTCATCAGGATAGTTAGCTTCTAATACAACTTCTCTTTGAGCGGCTAACAATCTTTCATTCAAACTATTCTTTAATCCAATGCTCTTGGCATTGATTCTTATGGGCTTAACCCTTTCCTTCCTACTTAAGGCATCAACGACTACATTCGCCTTGCCAGGATGGTATCGTATTTCACAGTCATAATCATTTAAAGTTTCCATCCATCGACGCTGCCTCATATTCAGATCCTTCTGATTAAACAAATGTTGAAGGCTCTTGTGATCAGAATAGATCACACATTTAGTCCCATACAAGTAATGCCTCCAAAGTTTCAGTGCAAATACAACGGCACCCAACTCCAAGTCGTGGGTGGTGTAATTCTTCTCGTGCACCTTTAACTGTCAAGAAGCATAGGCAATGACCTTGCCTTTCTGCATGAGCACACACCCCATACCAGTGTGTGACGCGTCGCAGTATACGACAAGTTCTTCTATTCCATCAGGCAATGTCAACACAGGTGCATTGCTCAACTTCTGCTTAAGACTGTCGAAATATTCTTGCTGCTCAACTTTTGCTTAAGAATGTCGAAATATTCTTGCTGCTTAGGACCCCAATTAAACTTGCTATTCTTGCAGGTTAGTAAAGTTAGGGGTGCTGCAATTCTTGAGAAGTTTTCAATAAATCGCCTATAGTATCCTGCTAGGCCTAGAAAACTGCGAATCTCATTGGGCGTCTTTGGCTCTTGCCAATTCATAATAGCTTTTATCTTAGCGGGATCCACTTGGATACCACGCTCACTAACCACATGTCCAAGAAACCGGACTTCTCGAAGCCAAAATTCACAATTCAAAAACTTGGCATAGAGCTTTTCTTGTTGAAGCAGTGAAAGGATACAACGAAGGTGCTTCTCATGGTCAGCTTGGTTCTTTGAGTAAATAAGAATGTCATCAATGAAGACGATGACAAATTTGTCCAAGTAAGGCTTGTAGACGCGATTCATGAGATCCATGAATGCTGCCGGTGCATTAGTGAGCCCAAAAGGCATCACTAAGAACTCGTAATGACCATATCGAGTCCTAAATGCAGTCTTGTGCACATCTTCATCTTTAACCTTCAGTTGATGGTAGCCTGACCTTAAATCGATCTTAGAGAAGTAACTTGCCCCTTGCAATTGATCGAACAGATCGTCGATCCTAGGTAATGGATATCTATTCTTGATTGTGACTTTGTTAAGCTCGCGATAATCGATGCATAAACGCATCGATCCATCCTTCTTCTTTACAAACAGGATTGGTACTCCCCAAGGAGATGAACTAGGTCTAATAAATCCTTTGGTTAACAAATCATCCAGTTGAGTTCTCAGCTCTTTCATTTCCGTTGGTGCCAATCTGTAAGGCGCTCTTGCAACAGGTGCTGCTCCAGGTATAATGCCGATCCTAAATTCTACTTTCCTATCTGGTGGTAAACCAGGTAGTTCTTCAGGGAAAACTTCTGGGTACTCAGAAATGATAGGGATGTCTTCAATCTTGGGCTTCTGCTCATCAATAGTTACCCGTGCCATATAAATGACACAACCTTTCTTCAAACACCTAGATGCCTTGAGCACAGACACTTGTTCAGGCAGTCCATACTGGGTATCCCCTTGTATGGTAAGTGGCTCACCAGACGGAGTCTTGACCACCACTTGCTTCTTGTTGCAAACGATCTGGGCTTGGTTATGAGATAACCAGTCCATGCCTATAACTATGTCGAAACCAGCTAACTTCAAAGGAAGTAAGGATAACGGAGAAGAGTGGTTCCTAATGGATATAAAGCATCCATCTAACACAGTTGAGGTTGTTTCTAAGGTACCATCAGCCAATTCTACCTCATATTTCATGCTTAGGGTTTTAACAGGTAAATTCAGCAACTTACAAAACTTATCATCTACAAATGACTTATCCGCACCCGAATCAAATAACACTCTTGCATAAACATCATTTATAAGGAAGGTACCTGTTATCACATTATCGTCCTGAACAGCTTCTCGTGCATCCATTCGAAAGACCCTCGCATTGGTCTTCTTGACCTCTTCAGGCTTTTTGGCATATTTAGGGCAATTGGTCTTGATGTGCCCTTTTTCATTACAGTTATAGCACGTCGTATCCTTAATTTTCTTGCAGTCTAATGTCATGTGCTCCTTGGACTTGCATAACCCACATGCAGACGGTTTTGACTGAGACTTGGATTCAAACCTGCATTTTCCAAAGTGACGTTTCTGGCAAGTTTTGTACTTTGGCTTCTCATCTACTTGCTGACTACCCTTGCCAGACCCAAACTTCTTCTTGTGGTTTGTGGTTCCCTTAAACTTCTTTTCAGACCGTCATGAGTTATCGTCCTCACGTTTTCTCTTAACTTCTTCTGAGTTCTTAAGCGATCTCAGCCTGACCGCATCCAAAGTAAGAGATAAAGATAAATCAGCTGCTGGCCTAAAAGTAGCAGGTCGTGATGCCTTGACACTGGCCTTGATCTCTGGGGCTAAACCCCCAATGAAACGAGCAATTCGCTTGGGTTCCGGTGTTACCAAATATGGAACCAGTCGAGACATGGTATTAAAGCTGGTGAGGTATGCTTGACAGTCTAGATTCTTCATCACCAATGATAAGAAGTCGGACTCAATCCTCTCAACCTCATGTTGAGGGCAGTAATTCTCCTTAATAAGAGCAACAAACTGATCCCACGTCAGATTGTACAGTGTGACCTTTCCAGCAGCTTGAATGAGAGACTTCCACCATGCCAGTGCCTCCCCTTTGAATGACTGGGATACATACTTTACCACATCCCTATCAGCGCAACCACTGATGTCAACCACGGTATCCATCTCATCCAACCAGGTCATACAGTCAATAGCTCCTTTTTCCCCAGTGAAATCTCTGGGTTTGCAGGAGACAAAATATTTATAGGTACTGGTCCTGGTACGTGGTTCACGATCAAATACAATCTTCTTTGATGGAACACTGTGCTGATTCGAGGAGTATCGCTCATCCTCTTTCTTAGATGGTGGCTTACTATGAGCCTCAGAATGAGTCTTAGGTTTGGAATGCGGTGCGGATAGGGTCCTGCTTCGAGTCCCGCTAGACTCATTAAACTGCCGATCCATGGCTTTTGTAACAGCATTATCTATTAATGCTTGCAGTTCCGCACCGGTCACATTTATCCTGGTAGTGTCATGATTTTCTCTAGGGCGACTGTTGACTTTCTCGGACTCTGCCATGTAGCTTGCTTGCTACATAAAATGATGACAGTGATTTATTTAGGAGTTTATAACAGTATTATCATTTCTAATTATTTATTAACCATGGTATTAATAACCATATTGGTTAATTTGTTAAATATATTCATTCAGGATTTTATTATAATAATCCTTTGTTATATAATAGCACTAAAGGCCAAGTCATAGGGACAAATTTTATATTATAAGCCAAGATTTTATAGAATCGAGGCATTAAGGCTTGAATCAAAGTTTATTACCTTTTCTTGACAGGGAGTCGTAGACTACCACTGTCTTTATTCTCAAAGGACATTAATTATGGCATGTAGACACTTCATCACTAATGGATGATTATGTAAATAAGAGGGGAATTGGAATAACCCAATTTAAGAATGACTTATGTGATTTTATCGAATCACATCTTGCCATGAGTGTTAACATGTTTTTAGATGTTAACAAGGATCTGAATCTTTTAAATAGGTTTTGCCATCTTGGCCATGTCTGAAATGACATATAGGCTAGGTTATACCTTTAAGATTCTTTTTAATATTTAACGCATAGCAATCCTAAATTGAGATGTTAACAAGGATCTGAATCTAATTGAGGAACTACCATCATGGCCTTGTCTTAAAATGACACATGGGCTAGGTTTTGTCCTTTTTAGATTTTGGCATTTTATTATAATGGCAGATCTTATAAAAGGAATGATAATTTCTATTTATTTCATAATTTATGTTTACGCATATAATTGACAAAAATGAAATTTTAAATTAAACCATTCCACTACAAAATTAACGAGTACATGTTTGCCCTAAACGGGACTTTTAACAGAACAACTTGCCCACGCAGGGGCTAAACAGAAAAGACATGCCCACGCAGGGGCTAAACTAAAACAAGTCCTCGCAGGGACTGATTATAGAAACAGATGTCCACGCAGGGACTTGATTTAAAATAAAGAAATTACAATACAAATAAACAAACAAGGATCTTCAAAAATCCCTTTTCTTGCACTTCCCCTTGATTAGACTTGCCAACCCTTTGAAGAACCCGTGGTTGTTCCTACGCTCTTCTTGGACCTCCCGCTCAACCTGGCTCAACCTTTCGAGAACTTCCTATTGTCGCTCTGGTGGTATCAATTGCGGTTGCGGTGGCTGCTGATGTGGAGGTTGAGGAGGTGGCGGGTGTTGGTACCCATAAGCTGGGTATCCAACTCCCTAGGGAGCTCCATATGGCCCCTCAGGGTGGAGAGCATTGTAGTCCCATGCTGCCTGGTATGGGTCAACATCAGCATAGTTGTAGTTGGTATGGGCCGGCTGCTCAAATGGGTTGTACGCCGCTGAACCGGCGTATGTAGGAATTAGGTTATCATAACCTATTGGTGGTGGCGCGATAGGTGCAGAATCCACCTCAGAGACGAGGTTTGAAGGCCCTCCCATCTGTGGGTCTTCATAGAGTGGCGGGTAATGACTGCCACTTGAGGGTTGAGGGGTGCTGATACGGACTCCCCCTCACATGGACATCCGTGCGTTTTATCTTCTCCGCCTCGGTGGCTCCGGAGGCGGCTGCTGAACTGGTGGTGGTGGTGGCAGAGTGACTGCCACAAAACGCGAATCCTCGGAAGGATCATGCCGCTGCTGAGGAGATGAGTGGACGGAGGGGGTAAAATACCAGTCATATTGGGCGAATCTCGCCTGGTAGCTGTCTGGACCACGGTAAGGTGATCCATGGAAAGATGACCCATCTGAGATCTCGATGGGGTGAGTAGGTGTCCCGGTTGGAGGTTCGGCGGGATCGGTATTTTCATCCATGTCCATCGCATGGTCACCTGAGAAGTGGTCTTCTGGCCCCAATGGGTTAAAACCCATTGGTTCTTGCACTAGGTTGGCCAGGTTGAACCGACTCTGAAAGAACGGGGTCGGGTCATCAAAGGCGTGGTGGGACCCCGACCGCTGCAGTGGTATGAAGGAGTGATGAGAGTCGTTGGGCTCGTTTTCTGAGTGTGGCCCAAAGCAGTGGTGATACGAAGGTGAAGAGCTTAGCGAGACCGAGCGCCTCGCTGGCTCTAGATATGTCCTCCAATCTTCTTGGGGACTCGTGCTCAAAGTCACCGATGGAGTTCGCCTGTGAGAAGGCATGGCTTCGTGGTCGTGGCCTGTGACTGGTGCCTTTCCTCTTCCTCTCCTGAATCTTGGTGGCATTTTTGATCCTGTTAACATAAACAAAGATAACAACAAAGAAAATATATAGTGAGTAAAATAAAACAAATTAGGATTAGTCCTAAGTTCTTTGTCTAGACTCGGAAATCGAGGAATGTGCAACTGTGTAACTGAGGTTAAACACAAAAGGCTAGTGTTTAATTCACTCAGTGTTGGCTCTGATACCAACCTGTCATACCCCGATATTTCCACGTATTACCGGTGGGCCCGGTTGGGGAATATCGTGACGTAGTTGATATCATCATAGTCAAACAACACAATTTAATGCACAGCGGAAGCAAAAGATGAATCACATTACAAACCGAATAAAAAGTAATATCAAAGTATTACAAAAACGGTTGCAAAAGATCCACAGGTGGATCGAAAATAAAAAGGAGACATTGTTCAACAGATTATAACATCTAAGCTTGCAAGACTCTTTAGTGATGCTAGGAGTAGCCAGCCTATTCCGTTTAGTACCTGCACTTAGCCTTTTTGGGAAAATACGTCAGTTTACACTGGTAAATACGATTAACCAACTCATTTTGAAAAGAGTTTAAGAAAATTAGATTTGAATGCACAAGGCACAAAATATCTTTTATAACTTGGGACAATTATGTAAAAATAATCTTGTATACAGTTTTACTTATTTGTCGTCCGTCAGGGCCGGTTAGAAGAGCCGGACAAGATTAACTGACACACCACAGGCATAATGCCTACAAGGTTAATTCCTTAAAGTGGGTTACCAGTTTTTACATATGCAGCTGTCAGGTGTATGCCTACACCCCGTGCTTAAGTCATGGCTATTTCAATGAATGATGCCAAGGATATCCAGGACATGGTCATTAACCCCCCAAGGGCCATATACCAAATAAAACAGATTAAAACGGGTTATGTAAATATATTAATCACAATCCGATTTAAACAACTACATACCCGACCAAGTGGTATTATTATAATACCGTATCCCAAGCCCGTATAGGGAAAATAAGTTAAAAGTATTTACCTGAGCAAGTATATATCACAATCATCGAGTGCAAGTAGCTTTTACCGGGCTCCTAATTTGGAACGAAGGTTTTTAACAACCTATTAGATTCCTAACGGGTCTTATTTAAGCCTAGACTTAGACCGGTTAGATTTAAAGGAAGATATACGGTTCAAAAAGCACGATTAAGCGAAGACCGGATTAGAATGTGGTTTAGACCCGACAAGTTTGTATACTTGTCTAATATGGGTAAACTAAACACATTCTGGATTTTGAGATAAAAATGATAAGGTTTGACCCGTTTCGGCTAGTTTATGCAAACTAGTTACATAAACCGTACCGAACGCGAAAAAAAATGCGTAACGAGTAACCAAAAGAGTCATGAACAGGTTTCCTAAGTTAATATGCCTTAATTATATTGTGATATCAGTAGGATACCTTCCATTATGCCCAAAACGAATTTAAACTCAAATTATGCCCCGTAGGGGTATTTTGGTCATTTTAAAGCTTATAAAAGAGTTTAAATATTAGTCTGAGTTTCAGGTCTGATATAATCAGCAAAAATACTTAATTTAATAGGTTATATCAGTAGGGTATTTCATATATGTGAACTTTATTATTTATAACCAAACTATGCACCGTAGGGGCATTTTGGTAATTTCACATAAGCTTAAAAGGTCAAATATGGAAATCTGAGTTTAAAACTTTTGCTTACTGTTAATGTATAAAAATTTACTAAAACCATCAGTAGGTATTAAGTCTTATATGTTTAAAAAGGCGGTAAAAAGGCGGTTTTAAGCGATTTCCGGTTTTTATAAGAAAAGCTGATATTTTTATCATTCCAGAAGGCTTAAAATATTTTATTTATCATATAAAATCAGTAGCAAAAAGTTTGGTATCAAAATGTTATGCAAAACTCATTTTATGCATGAAAAGGGTACAACCGACAATTACCGAATCAAAGCTCTAACCCTATGTTATGCTCAGCCTAAAAATAAATAAAAATCTTCAAAAATCCAAAATATTATTTTATATCAGTAGGTAAAAAGCTTGGTATCAAAAATTGGGTTTAGATAGGCTTTATGCTAATTACGCTGTTTAATTAATAAAAAGCTTTTTAATTACGCTATTGAGCATAACTCCTAATCTAGACCTCAAACTGATGTCAAATTTTTAGGGCAAGTTTATAAATTAGTAATGAAGGTTTCTATTCTTTCATATTTTCAAAAATCTCGTTTTAAGGTTGAAAGGGCATAATGGTCAACAATTAAGCATATAACGAAAACATGCAAATGAATCAGATAACTAATGAACCAAGTTGTATAATCACAGAGGGTTATACAAACATGTAACCTGGTCCTAATAAAGCTCTAAGGCATTTCTAAAATATGCTCTAATGGGTCAGAACTGAAAGTCAAAGCAAAAGTCCACTTATGCGACTTTCGGTTCCGAACCGAGCTTAAACTGAAAATTGTCGGGTTGAACATGCTTAGACATGTTCTTACATTAATTACCAAGTTATATGAATGATAAAACAGGTTGCATGGCTTCTACATTATTAATTATGTGTTTATTTGAAAAATTGCTTCTTGTTGACTTTTTATAATCAAGTTTGACCCGACAATTGACCTAGTTAGAGTGGGAATCAGAGAGTGCCCTTTTAAGGGTTTATTACCCACATAATTACCAACTTATAGGTACTTTCAATTTGAGAATTGACTTGACAAATTGTGATTAATCACTAAGTCAAACCTTAATTATGACGGGTTTGACTTTAGGCCATTATGCTAATAAAACTGAATTAAGAGAGGTTAAGGACACTTACTAACCTTAATTATGACGGGTTTGACTTTAGGCCATTATGCTAATAAAACTGAATTAAGAGAGGTTAAGGACACTTACTGAAGTCCTATGCACGACTGATGGTCCTTAGGAAGTGGTCTTGAGCTCCAGAAGACTCCAGAAAAAGAGTTTGAATGATTTCAAATGAGTGCCCAAAATGTTGCAACAAGTGCTCTATATATATGGACTTTGATTGAACAAGATCATGCCAAACAAGTCTAGGATTGATCCCATATGATTACAAGTGCCCCTATGCATGCAAAACTATTGGCCCAACTCCTGAATTTTGAAAACCATGCAAGAGAGGCGGTGTAACAGGCTGAACATGCATCTGTCCATTTTCTGCTGCCAGCGACAGCCTTACGGACCGTAAGCAACAATCCTTGCGGTCCGTATCCATCTCTTACGGACCGTAAGTCCAGAAGGATGCGGTCCGTAACCAACCTTGAATTGTACCGCCCAGTTGCAGTCCTTGCGGACCGTAAGCCTAAGGCCATACGGTCCGTATCCGATGGCCAGAAGACAAAAACTTGAAAACTTTCAAGTTTTGACCATGCAATCCTTCTATCTCCGAATCTTATGTCCTCTTCTAGGAAAGGGGACCATGTATTCAGACCTTGCATGCCTTTGCATGTGTTTCCATGCATTTGAAAGTTCTTGGACCTTATTGATAAGGTTAATGAATTAGAATTGTCGTAAAAGCACTAAGACTCCATTCTTTGAGATTTTGAATTTCTCATTATATTAGTTAACCGGACTTGAATGTATTTTCAGATGTTTATAAAACATTTTAAGGTTTGGGATTTATAAAAAGGTCACTCAGAGGTATTTAATTAACATGTTGACACTTTTTAATTCTACCATACATTCTTCAATTTGATCCAGGTTTATAACACGTTTGCCTGACATGACACGTGTCTTTATTTTATTGGCTATGATTTTACGAGGTGTTACAGTTTTATAAATTTAAAACTTGGCTAAAAAGTGTTAAAGGGCTTAAAATATACATTAAAAACTATACGACACTTCACACGCATCAGTATTTTATGGTTGTAAGGCACTAAATGTAACATGGCATAGAATACGAGGGGAAAGTGACGTGTCTGAAACATGGTGGATACGCCGCTGGTACTTCCTATATATAAGTGTTTCAGGCATGTTACCAACTTTCGTACTAAGTGCCATTCGAAACTTGGTGTTTTGCAGACCGGTGATGAGATGTTGAGGTCTAAGTTATGGGAAACTACTCGTGTAATCTATTAGGAATCTATGTGAAATCTACATGTAATCTATGTGTATCCTACTGTAATCTATGTGTAATCTACGTATGTGTGGTTTGAGGAACAAAATACAAAATGTAGCCTAGCGCCAAAGACGAGGCAGACGTGGCATGTCCGAAACATAGTGGATACGCCGCTGGTACTTCCTATATATAAGTGTTTCTGGCATGTTGCCGAACCTTCGTACCACGCGCTAAGTGAAGTCCGTAGTTTTGTGGACTCGGGTTGAAGTTGTGGAATCTATTTGGTTAATCTATGTTGTTGAATCTATTTGGCTAATCTATGTTGTTGAAACCTATTTGGTTAATCTATGTTGTGAGAAGTGGTGAAATCTAATGTTGTGGTTAACGAAGCATGACACCGATGACGAGACGGACGTGGCAAGATTGAAGCATGGTGGATACGCCGCTGGTACTTCCTATATATAAGTGCTTCCGTCATGTTGCCAAACTTTTGTAGCACGTGCCATGCGGGATTTCGTTGTTTATGGATTGTCTATGGTAATCTATGCGAATCTATTGGAATCTATGGTAATCTATGTGAATCTATTAGAGTCTATTGGAAGCTATTGGGATCTATGTGAACCTATGATGATAATGATGAGTATGTTATGCAATTGCAACACGTAACATGACACTGAGTAAGAGGCAGAAGCGACGTGCCCGAAGCGTGGTGGATACGCCACTGGTACTTCCTATATATAAGCATTTCTGACATATTGCCAAACTTCGTACAACATGCCATGTGAAGGTCGTGGGTTTTTGTGGTGTTGAGTCTATTGGAGTCTATGTGAAACTTAAATAATAATCTATGTGAATCTTGAGTCTTAACCTATCGTGTGTGAATCTATATTGTGAGGCTTATGAATCTAGACTTATACGATCCTCTTGTTGGATCTTTAGGATGTCTTCTCGTAAGCTATCTAACACTCTCAAGAGATCCAGGGAAAAGTCTTAGAAAAAGATGATGTCCTTCATGGTCGACCAGATCGCTTGAGTCGTGCCAAAGATCGTCTCTGAGATCCAAGGATCAAACACTTCTCCATCCTCTGTGGATTCGAAGGCCGAGAAGCTGAAGCCTACTAAGTTCCTACAAACATTTCATCTCTTGCAACCCTAAGCCTTTCACGGACAGTGATGGGGTGACTGCTAAGCTCGAGTGGTTTGACAGCATTGAGGTTACCTTCATTAACAGCGAGTGCCCAGATCATCTAAAAACTAGGAGTGCAACGGGAATGTTTCAAGGCAGAGCGTTGGAGTGGTGGTCAAATGATAGAAACATCCGTTCGAATGAAGAAGCCTATGCTCTTCCATGGGCCGAGGTGCGTGAACTAATGATGCTTGAGTTCTGTCCTCCCCATGAACAATTGAAGCTTGAATAGGAGTTATGGCACTTAAAGTAGATTGGTGATGATAATCTGGCTTATACTACCCGTTTCAAGCAGCTCAGTTTAATCGTTCCTCACTTGGTTTCTACTCCTAAACGCATGATAACCAAGTACATCAATGGTCTACCTCCTGCTATGCGTGATTCTATTGAAGCAGCTCAACTCGACACTATTGAGGAAGTCTACCGTCTTGCAGCTAGTCTTAACAACAACTGTGTTCGTGAAAAACAATTTGCTACTCCTGCTAAGTCTGCTCATCAAGTTACCCAACAGCCAAGTGGCAGCAAGAACAAGAGGCGAAAGTCACAGGGTTTAGGATGCAATGCTATTGTTCCTGCTACGAACCCTGCTGCTAAACCTGCTCATGCTGCTACTGTTCAGAACCCTGCTGCTCCAGAAGTCAAGAAGCAGTACTCTGGGTCTTACCCCAAGTGTACGACTTGCAACTTCCATCATCCTGCTACCTCTGCATGTCGTTTGTGCACCAACTGCAATCGCTATGGTCACACGACTCCTTATTGTCGCCAAGCTAACCCTGCCCAACCAGCTCAGCAAGCCCTAGCTCAGGCAGCCTTACCAGCTCTTCCAGCTCCTCAGCAGAATCCTAAGCCAGCCAACGCTGTTCATGCATGCTACAAGTGTGGAGATACTACTCACCTTCGTAACCAGTGTCCCCAGCTGAATCAGGATCAACAGCCAGCCGCTCGTGGGCGAGCGTTCAATCTTAATGCTAATCAGGCTCGTAACGACAATGACGTTGTTAATGGTACGTTTCTCGTGAATAACCTTTACGCTTCGATTCTATTTGATAGTGGTGCCGATAGAAGCTTTGTGTCCGTAGAATTTGAATCTTTGTTAAACTGTGCACGCTCTAAGTTACCTAAGTCGTTTTTGGTGGAGATCGCCGATGGGAAGTCTATTCTAGTTGATTCTATTCTCTGTGGTTGTTCCTTGACTCTTAACGACCACGTATTTACTATTGATCTAATACCCATGCAATTGGGTAGCTTTGATGTCATTATCGGTATGGATTGGTTGAGTAAGAATCATGCCGAGGTTGCCTATCGTGAGAAGTTTGTTCGTTTACCTCTTCCGTCCGGTGATATTTTGCAAGTCTATGGAGACCGACCTTCGAAAGGACTAAGGCTGATGTCATGCACTCAAGCGAATAGATGCTTACGTAAACAGAACTTTGCCTTCTTGGCCCACGTGGTGGAACAAAAGGGTAAAGGGAAGAACATAAGTGACGTTGCAGTAGTGTGTGATTTCCCTGATGTCTTTCCTGAAGATCTTCCTGGTCTTCCTCCTCCTAGATCCGTCGATTTTCGTATTGATCTCATACCTGGTGCGACTCCTGTCGCCAAGGCTCCTTATCGTCTTGCACCTTCCGAGATGCAAGAATTATCCAGCCAACTTCAGGAACTGCTCGACAAGGGTTTTATTCATCCGAGTACCTCCCCGTGGGGCGCTCTCGTTTTTTTGTCAAGAAGAAGGATGGTTACTTTCATATGTGTATCGACTACCGTGAACTTAATAAGCTTACCATTAAGAATCTTTACCCGCTACCTCATATTGATGACCTATTTGACCAACTACAAGGCGCCTCCTGCTTCTCAAAAATCGATCTTCGTTCTGGTTATCATCAGCTTCGTGTACTCGGGGATGATGTACCCAAAACCGCTTTTCGTACTCGTTATGGACACTACGAGTTCGTGGTCATGCCTTTTGGATTGACCAACGCACCCGCTGTGTTCATGGACCTCATGAATCGTGTTTGTAAACCCTACTTGGATCATTTTGTGATAGTCTTTATTGATGATATTCTCATTTATTCTAAGTCTAAGTTTGATCATGCTTGTCATTTACGCTTGATGCTTGAACTTTTACGTGGTGAACGTTTGTATGCTAAATTTTCTAAGTGTGAGCTTTGGATTGATGAAGTGCAATTTCCTCTTCATGTCGTTAGTAAGCAAGGTATTCATGTTGACCCGTCTAAAATCGAAGCTGTGAAGAATTGGAGTACGCCTAAATCCGCATCTGAGATTCGTTCCTTTCTAGGATTGGCTGGTTATTACTGCCGATTCATCTTGGACTTTTCTAAGATTGCTGTACTTCTCACTTCGTTGACTAAAAAAGAGAGACCTTTTGCTTGGGGTCCCGAGCAAGAGGAATCTTTTCAGACTCTTAAGACCCTTTTGTGTAACGCTCCTGTTCTTGCTCTACCCGATAGGAATGACGACTTTGTGGTATATTGTGATGCCTCGAATCGTGGCTTGGGATGTGTGCTCATGCAACGAGACAAGGTCATTGCTTATGCCTCTCGTCAACTCAAGGTACGTGAGAAAAACTACAATACTCACGATCTAGAGCTTGGTGCAGTTGTGTTTACGTTAAAGATCTGGCGACACTACCTGTATGGTACTAAGTTTGTGGTTTTCACTGACCATAAGAGCCTTCAATATATCTTTGACCAAAAGGAACTGAACATGCGATAGAGACGTTGAGTGGAATTGCTTAACGACTACGACTGCGAAATTCGCTACCATCCAGGCAAGGCGAATGTAGTAGCAGACGCTCTTAGTCGTAAGACTCATGTTAAGGCTATTCGTAACTCTAGTGACCTGCATACTTGTATTCGTGAAGCTCAGTATTCGTCAGCTAATGAAGGAAGTCTATCTGTTGAAGTTCATGGTGCTAACGTGGATCAACTCGAAACTAAATGCGATGGTTTTCAGTACTATCTCAATCGCATCTGGGTGCCAGATCGCGATAACCTTCGTGAGCTCATTATGAACGAGGCTCACAAGTCCCGTTACTCTATCCATCCAGGCGGCGATAAGATGTACCATGATTTGCGTATGACTTATTGGTGGCCCGGTAAGAAGAAGGATATTGCTGTATATGTTTCTAAATGCCTTACTTGCTCGAAGGTTAAGGCCGAACATCAGCGTCCTTCTCGACTCTTAGAAAAACCCGAAATCCCAGTTTGGAAATGGGATAGCATTGCTATGGATTTTATTACCAAACTACCCCGTACTGTAGGACCAGTTTTGACTCCGTAACGATTGCGAACCGACTCGTGTAACGTGCAGAATCCGTACACGAACGTGACCGAACACACAAGACGTAATATAATCGGTGATTCGATTGATGATATGAAAAGTACAAATGAACCGTGAATCACCTTGCCACTTTCTCTCTCTAGACTTTCTCTCTCTAGCCTCTAAGCTTCAATCTCCAAAATGGCAAAGTCCTTAATCCTAACCCTAAGGATTCTATTTATAGGCAAAGGATATAAGAGAGTTTCCTTATTTACAATAATGCCACCTTGCCTTTTCTATCTAAATATTACACTGTAAGGCTATGATTAGTTCAGTATCTTGCTTCGGATCGTATTGACAGAGGCGATAGACATAAATGCACCAACACGTACACCTAATGGTCACGATAGTATCTGGGTGGTTGTTGATCGTTTGACCAAATCAGCCCACTTCCTTCTTATTCGCGAAGATTATAAAGTGGAGAAACTTGCTCGAATCTATACCAATGAGATTATATGCCGTCATGGCATACTCTTGACATAATCTCTGACCGTGATGGTCGTTTTACTTCACGCCTTTGTCAAACTTTTCAATCCGCTATGGGTTCTCATTTGAATCTTAGCACGGCCTTTCATCCTCAAACGGATGGACAGGCTGAGCGTACTATTCAGACCCTAGAGGATATGCTCCGTTCTTGTGTCACCGACTTTGGTGGTAATTGGGATGTACATTTACCATTGATTGACTTCTCGTACAACAACAACTATCATTGCAGTATTCAGATGGCTCCTTTCGAAGCTTTGTATGGCCGCAAGTGCCGATCTCCTCTCAGCTGGCATGAGATTGGTGACAAGCAGTTTACTGGCCCTAAAATCATTCAAGAGACAACAAATAAGATTCTTCAAATCCGTGATAACTTGATCAAGGCTAGGAGCAGACAAAAGAGCTATGCTGTAATAGGTGCAAGCCCCTGGAATTTGATGTTGGTGACCGAGTCCTTTTCAAGGTATCTCCCTGGAAGGGAGTAGTTCATTTTGGTAAGAAGGGAAAGCTCGCTCCTCGCTATGTGGGTCCTTTCAAGATACTCGAAAGGATTGGCAAGGTGGCGTACAGACTCGACTTGCCACAAGAACTAAACAATGTGCATCCGATATTCCACGTATCCAATCTACGTAAATGCCTAGCCGACGAGGAACTGCAGGTTCCCCTTGAAGACTTGCAAATAAATGAAGCTGTACATTTTGTGGAGAAACCGGTCGAAATCATGGATCAGGGTGTCAAGCGACTAAGGGGCAGCAAAATTCCCATCGTCAAGGTTCGTTGGGAGGGAAAGCATGGCGCCGAATTCACTTGGGAACTGAAAAGTGAGATGAAGACCAAGTATCCGCAGCTCTTCGAGCAGTCTTCTTCTTAGATTTCGGGGACGAAATCTCCTAAAGGAGGGGAGACTGTAACGCCTGCGTCCCTAGACTTTTACCTAGTTAACACTTTTAGCCCCTATACTATGTGATATGTGATACTTGGTGAAACTTATGATATTAAACCATGATTCTTGATACTTGATACTTGGAAACTATGATTCTATGAAACTATGATACTATGGTTCTATGAGACTTGATTCTATATACTTGGAAACTAGATTCTTGACTCTTGATACTTTGGTGCTTGACTCTTGAGGCTCGTGAAACTTGAGACTTGGTTGAACGAGGGACTGGAGTCTTGTCACTGGCAGAAACTATGAAGCTATGGAAACTGTGGAAACTTTTGTGTTAATGATATAATCTAGTCATGTGATTCTATTACCCAATAATACGCAACGCAACGATCTCACAACCGAATCAAAGATGGGAACGCGGAAAGGATAGGATTGACCAAGTGGCAATCCGATCGGATGACCATCTGATCGGATAGTCATCCGATCGGATGACCAACCGATCGGATGGCCACTCGATCTACCCGCCATCCGATCCGTGCACACCGCCTTACTCACCCTCCTTGCACTATAAATAGGAGCTGTCACATCATTCTCACTGATGTGACAACCTCACTCGATCTAAACGGACGCTCTCCCCCTCCTTCGCACTTTTCTTCATTTTCTTGGCGATTTTGGTACGTTTTACACTAGATTCTTGTACATTCTTGATCTACACCTCATTCTCTACGAGATTTTCCTTTGAAATCTCACTTTTCACCGTGAAATCTCTAAGATTTGAGCTCTTGAGGGTGACGTCATCATGGCGGTTTGAACAAAACTGTTGTGTGATGTCATTCTAGTCAAGATCTTGCTCAGATCTAAGGAATTTCATGTGTTTTACACTAGAATCTTAACTAAATCTAGATTTTCGGCTGAAACTTGTAATTATCTTCATCTTTTCTTCAATCTTTCACTTTAAACGGTGGAATCCGGCCCTAAATGGACTATAGACTGGATGGATAGTCTGGAGTTGGTTTAGGAAAGGGTTGTTGCCAAAGAAGATGGCCGGAATACGGATTCCAACATAAACTCGTTATGAATAGACGACTGATCGGACAGGGGTGATTCCCATCCGATCAGAACGGCTGTATGTTGATAAGTTTACCGTTGTCTTAATACGTACCATGCTGTCATCGTTAAACCAGAAACTTGGAAACTTTACAAAAATTATAAACGAGAAAAGGACCACTCGATCAGGTGACACATGTCTCACAACCTTTCAACACTTGAAAACTTTTTCAGAAACTTGAAACTTGGAGCCTTTGATCGAATGGCAATCCGATCGGATAGCCATCCGATCGAACAACCATCCGATCAAAGTGGCCAAACACTTAGCAACAATTGAAAACTTAAGACTTTAGATCGAATGGCAATCCGATCGGATAGCCACTTGATCGGATAACCATCCGTCCCCCCTACACAGTCATCTCCATCGATTGGCGATCGGATAGTCATCCGATCGGATAGCCATCCGATCCGGTGACTAATCCGACACTTTGTGCAATCTCGTTATTCTGTCCGATTCTTATCTGTTGTAATCTAAATCAGGCTAACTTTAAAGAGCTCCCTTTGATCCAATAACAGTTAATCCGTTAGGCAATCACTATGAGTATACTCGATCCCTTTTTGTTTTGAAACTTAGGGATGCAACATGTATTCTATTAAACTATGATACTTGAGACTTTTGGAAACTAAACTCTATCCTATGTGTTGTGAAACTTGTGATTCTGTTTGTGCTATGTGGACGCTTAATCCAGGGTGTGTAGTTCCGCCTTAACAATAGTAGCGCTATAGGAGATGCACATCCCCATTATTCTCGGGGGTATTGTTAGGAGGATTCTAGTTTTCCTTGAGACTTGGGAAAACAACAAAGCGTCGGGATACTTGGGCTATTACTTGTTGGACTGCGAGCACTAGCATGGCTGAAACTATTTTGTGACACTTACACGATGGATATGAGTTGTTTTATTCTATTATGCTATTACCCAAACTTGTATACTCGCCAGTGCATTTTGTACTGACTCTATTTTAATACATGTTGCAGGCTGACAGGATGCTAGGAATCATGAAACAAGCTAGGATAGAACTTAGATACTTCACGTAGCTAAATCTAGAAACTTTGAAACAATGATCATGTTTGTTTTTGGCTTGATGATATGTTTTAGTGGTTGACGTTTGCTTTAGACAATTGCATGAAATGAATCTAATTTATATTGAACCTATTTAGTGTTATGGAATCTCATGAGCAATCTGAACGCTTATTGCTCGCACCCCGTTGTTTCCGCCATCGGTTGGGGTGTGACAATACATTTTCAGTACTGACTTTTAACATTTTCGGTACCGGTTTTTACCCTCAAATATCGGTACCGAATATACCGAACATACCAGATATATTCGGTACCGGTACCTACTTTTAGGATTACCGAGCTCATCCCTAGCTAAGAGTTTTACACAGTGGACTTTCGGGCGTTAGGTTTCCCCTGAAATGGTGGACGAACCTGGTCACGAACGTTGTTTGTGTTTGCAGGGCATGCGTGGCCTTTCGAAAATGGGTTTGCCCGAATGGCCAGGCTTGTATAGTATTCGTTGGCCGTTCGTCATCCATAATAAAAATAAAAATAAATACTTAAAAACTTGTGTAGTTAGTTGCATAATACAAAAGCACAAATTCTTCAAAAACATTTAAAAAGTCATTTAACAGAAAAACATAAAAATGTTATCGTCACGTTAGACTGGAGGGTATGGAGAGCCTCATCCCCAATGGGATGGGCCGCCACGTCACTACCACGTAAGCGAGGCCTGAAGGGGATGGACCTAGGGGTGGGGGATGAACCCCATTATATATATATATATATATATAGGGGGAGGTTCATTTGAGAACAAAATTTAGTTGAGAAGAAAAAGAACAAAGGGTACAATTGTAAAATATTAAGTAGTTATTCTTTAATCTCATTTATTACAATCTTTAAGTAATTAATTACTCATAAAGACTATTATTGTCTACACTAATTTTCATTGCCTATACACATAAAAAGTTATCCTACACATTTTGAAAATTATCCTACACATGCTCAAATTTATCCTACACAACTCGTAATATTTATCCGACACAACTCGTAATTTATCCTACACACCTAGTAATTTATCCTACACTCTAAATTATTTTTTTTAATTTTTGAAAAAATATATATTTTTTGAAAATAAGTTACAAATTTAATGTAGTTAGCTATTAAAAAGGAAGACTAGATATTAATGATCTATGTGACTTTACCAATATACCCTTACATTAAAATTAAATGAAAATATTAAATGAAGTAAAATGAAACATTCTTATTGGTTGAAACTTATTCTTTTTTCTTCTTACAAAAAAATTCTTCTCATTTGAACCTTCCACTATATATATATGTATGTATGTATAGCTGTGTGTGTGTGAGGAGAGAGAAACATGGCCCGTCGAGCACGTCGTGTGGGAGACGAAGAGGACACGTCGGACCTATGGGGGCGGTGTGGGGGTGCGGCGCCGCCGGGCCTAAGCCGGCCCCCATACCTTCCAATCTTATGAAATTCTTAACTTTTTCTTTCTCTCTCTCTATATATATTTTACAAGGAGGAAGTGCACTCAAGGGTAAGTATTTTAACCTCGACCAATCATCACCCGCCACATTAATTTGGCTTAAAGTACTCGTTAGCTATAGATTTTCAAATCTAAACGGTCAAATGAGTCCAACGATTAAAAAAGCATCGAAGAACACAAAACTCACACGGATACCCATGCTAGCTAGCCGAACCCACCAAGTCTACCTCCGGAGATGGCGGCAGTGTGCTAACCTTAGAACTCGCAAACACTTTACCCGATAGTGCCCCGGGTGGTCTACAAAAATTAACCATTGCTTAGCCAATAGTAAAAATTTGGTAATGATCAACATGTGACTATCATATTTATACCATAGTTTTTTCATTTTTAAACCTTTATAAATATTTTATACACGAATAATAACATATACGTCAACCAATGAGTAAATTATTAAACATAAAGTTGTGCATCTCATGAGAATTGAGAAGAGCAATACCTTGTACTTGTCTTGTGCAACACAACTAATTTAGTATATATTTTCAGAACGACGAATGATTTTATTATTAATAATACAATGCTACTACGATGGAGCTAGAAGCATTCCGAATACACGGGTCAAGAAAAAAAAGAAGTTAAAATTACATGAAGATGTCCACTCAATGATAGTTGTTTTACCCTCATTTTAAGAAAAGAACTCACTAAATTGTTTTAAGAAGGTGTTTTCTTGAATATTTTAATCAAAACAACACAATGATCATATAGTTATTGATTTTAAGACGGTATTATTGCTTTAACCCCGTCTAAAATAAATATTCAACCCAAATACCCAACCCGATAAACATGTATACATACCAATCTGTTGCGTCATTATCTTATTATCTGTAAAAACCAATATACAACCCAAATACCCAACCCGATAAACAATTGAATACTAAAAAGTTTAAATGCCTAAGACCCTAATCAAAAATCAAAAACATCCTTTTGAGTTTAGACGTCTCTTGTCCTCTTGACCTTTAGCAACCGTTCTTATCATCCATTGGTTAAGATTTTTTTTTTCACAATCTAGCCTAGTTCGCCGCATTAGAACTTCACGATTGAAGATTCGAAGGTTATCCGGTAAACATCTCGATTCATAAGTATCATGGATTTTTATTTGTAATTCATTGACTCAATTGTCAATTCTTGTTATATGGTTGTCTAAATTACTCGACGTTCAATCGAAAAAATGCTTGGATAAATATCACGCTTGTTTGATTTTGACTCGGTTGAAAATGAGTCCATCGAACAAAGATACCAAAAATAATTGAATGCTCGCTCGTGAACAACCTACAAGTACAACCCTGCATTATTTAATAGAGGGTAGACATTGGTATGCTACAGGAAAGGCAGAGGTGTAGAGCTTGTTTTGAAGTGTCCCAATCACTTCCCTCAAATGTATTTATTTTACAATCCATCAATCCACATATGCCCAATCTTACCCCTTTTGATATTATTTTTTGTTAAACTTTATTTTGCTTTAGAAAATGGCTGAATTTATCAATTTATTTTATATTTGGTGTACAAAAAAGTTTAAATTAATGTTATTTTATTAGAATATTGAAAAAACAAAATATGTTAAGAAATTTATTATATGCAAAGTATTAGACTTTTTCACAAGAAAAGTTTTCATTACTATATATTATTACTATAGGTAGAGGTTCCTATAAAAAAACAGTTTTTTGTGAGAAAGTTAAGAAAGAATCTACACCATTAGATCTTTGATCTAATGGTTTCTAATGGTTGAGATCATAATGGCAAAATTGTAAATAATGTTTACTATTAAACATATTAATTTTCTAGATTAAGGGTATATAGGTAAATTTAACATTTTTTAAATTAAGAAACTAACATTAATGCACATGTAACTTCTCCCCGTCTTTTTTAAACGTCAATAACTTTTTATACGTAATTTTTTTTTTAAAAAAAATACACCATAATAACGAGCGTTTTTTTATCTTTAATATGAGTACCATATTGCTATACTTATATAGAGAAAAAAATATGTTTCGATCAGATGTTTAGTCCATGAATAGTGTTATATACTTACTGAATGGTGTTATATACTTACTGAATGATGTTATATACTTGCTGAATGATGTTATATACTTGTCTCGGGATCCAAGATTGATCGTAAGAGTTCTTGACAATCAAGGCCATGTTTGCCTAAGTCTCTTACAACACTTGGTGAAGACAAAGTGTCTAGGGTAATACTTTTATTTTTAATCTTTTCGCACTTTTTAATTGGTTATGTATTAATGACTTTAATAACTAGTTTCTTATCTTAAAGGTGATTCTTCCTTATCGTTTGTCCGTGGTGTCTTGACATTATTTTACTGTCTATATAAAATAAAAGATTTTCACCATTCATATCTCCACGGTCTATATGAAGGTATGTTGGCTACCTGGTCAGGGGTTAAGGGAACGGTTTGGTAAGAGTCTTGCCATTGTTCAGTGTATAGATCCTGCAAAGGACCTGGGTCAAATTTAGTAGGACCTCCTTCAATACTTAACGGTATTGGATATCGGGGGTTCAAACTCTTTGATCCCCTCATAAGTTAAGCTACTATTAAAACTTTAACCCGACTAGTTAGGACTGTATCCCTGCTGACTCAGACTACTTAGCCGAGGGTAACGTCGCCTTCAAAAGAGGGGCCTACCACATTATGCATTAATAACTTAATTAATTATCTTTTAATAATCCGACCCTTTAGGATTGTATCCTTGCTGACTCAAACTACTGGGTTGAGGGTAACGTCACCTTCAAAAGAGGGGCCTACTACAATAACTAAGATAATCTCTTAAATAGTGCAAAAGTGCGGAAATAATCAAAGGTTACACTATACATGAGTCGGAACCAAGTGATTCATCTTGTCTATCTGTTTTTATTTTTTAGCATTTTAGTCTGTTTTTATTTTCTTAGTTTAAAACCTTTTTCTAACTTTTGATTTGATTAGACGTTGAGGATAAACCGGTACTAAAAGCTCTTGTGTCCTTGGACGACTTCGGTATCTTGCCAACACTATACTACGCTCACGATGGGTGCACTTGCCCATATGTATGTTTAGTGTTAGTAAATATCGTGTTTTATAAATTTAAAACTTGGCTAAAAAAGTGTAAAAGGGCTTAAAATATACTTAAACTTATATACACAATTCACACGCATCAGATGCCACAGTGGTTTGTTCGGTACTATAAATAGAACAGTACCCTGTACTGTTCTATTAGCTCTCTTCATCACAAGTCATTATGTACGAACATTCTTTGTGAGCTCAGGCTGAGGGGGAGATTGTATGCATTCATGCAAGTGTAATTGAAGATTATAATAAATATAATCATTCGATTCCATGTTAAACATGTTTTGTTGAAAGCAATTCTCTCATTTGATTGTGTGTTGAAAGTTTATTCCATTTGATTCCGCTGCACTTATTTCTGTTTCATTTTCATAATTATCAAACAAGCACAATCATAAGAAACTCAGATCCTAACAATTGGTATCAGAGCAAGGACAGTCAAATTTGATCTAACAATCATTTTGACGTAAAAGTTCAGCTCAAAATTGTTGATACTTTTAATCGTTCGTTTCGTTGTAAAACAGAGTAAGGACTAATCACGTACAAAGTTGATTATTCAGTACCTGAAAAACAACCAGAATGACGTCACAATCACAAGATGTTAATAACAACATCGGCTCACTCTTCAAACCACCTATGTTGAAGAGATCTGAATACAACATCTGGGAGCGAAGGATGGGTCACATCCTAGCTCAACAGAATACCGGATGTTGGAAGTCGGTTATCTTTGGACCACATGGTCCAATGGTACCAAGTGCTGAGGATCTAAAGGTTATGGTTCCTAAGAAAATAGAGAACTATACTGAACAGGATTTTCAGAAAATTGAACTGGATGCCAAGGCATTTAGCATCGTTGCATCTGCACTACCTAATGAGATTTATGCTGGGCTGTTACACTGTAACAGTGCCAAGGAATTGTGGGATGCACTGAAGGAACAGTTTGGGGGGACTGAAGAAGTGATTGAAAATAACAGGGAAATTTTAAACCAACAGTATGAAACCTTTTGTCACATTAAGGGTGAATCATTAACACAACAGCTTGAGCGATTCAGCTGTCTCATAAGTGAACTAAAACTTGTTAAGGTTGAATTTGCTAATGCAACACAAAATAACAGGTTTCTTAGGTCACTTCCTGATAAATGGGACACAATTGCTTTTGTAACCAGGAATTCTGTTGGGTTTAAAGATCTGACCCTAACCCAGCTTCATGGTAGACTCCTGACCTATGAAAGGGAGTTGAACCAGAAAAAGAAGTTACAAGAGTCTGGAAAAGTTGCAGATGACTATTCATTTGGCAACACAACTCTTCTAGGTCAGGAAGAATCTGGTAGTAGTAAGGATCAGGGTTATGATCATTACATTGACATAACAGCTGGTGGAGCTTTTAATAACTCTGATTCCTACTCATCCAATTATGTTTTTACAGCTAATGAAGAAAACCAGAATTCTGACAATCTGTGCTTTGAACTCAATGATCTCCAGCATTTTGATCCAACTGATTTAGAGGAAATGGACATATTACACCAACTTGCACTGCTGAGTGTTAGAATCAGCAAGTTTTACAAAAGAACAGGGAGAAAATTCCCAGGGTTGCATGGGAATCTAAAAGTAGGGTTAGATAAATCAAAAATCAAATGCTACAAGTGTAACAGGTTAGGTCACTTTGCTAGAGAGTGTAGGAGTCAAAACAGTGGACCAATTATCACACACCCTAGCCCAAGACCACAAAATAATTAAAACACTGTGCAGTATTCCCAATATGCCCATGCTGCCCATGTAAACACTGCTCATTATGCAAATCCTGCAACCTCTGTTCCTGTGCAGTATGTCCAAACCACTGTCCCTCAAATTCCATTTGTCCAAGCTCCTGTCCCTCAGGTTCAAGTGCAACCAGTTGCACCTCAACAAGCTGCACCAACAGTGGTTCAACCAGATCAGCAAAAATTTTTCACCCAAGGCTTTGTTGACTGGAGCAGCTTACCTGATGAGCTAGGTGATGAAAATTTTGCACTCTATGCTACTAATGATGTTTCTAATGATGATTACTGTTTTATGGCATTAGAGTCAATACCAAAAGGGATGGAAACTGAAGAAGGGCAGTCAAATGCTGAAATAGTGGATGAAATTGCTGAAGCAGTGGTTACTGCTGTTGCTGGTGAAATACTGTTGGGAGAAAACTCAGAACCTCTGTTGGAACCACTGTCTGACCCCTGGTCTAAAGAAGAAGAGAAGAAACAAGGTGAAAAAGAAGAGAAAGTGCCAGATGAGAAACAGCATGTCTGTGACTGTGCCATGATGGCTGCAGCTAAGGTATCATCTCAGGTTCTTAAAAACATTTGTTCAAACAAATGCATCATAGCATTTGCAAACATCAAAGAGGTGAATGAAAACCTTAGGGGATAGAGTGTTAAATTATGAAGTACAATTTGAAAAATCTTTAAAAGAATTAAAAATCAAATTGGCTGAAAAGGATAATGAAATCTGTAGTCTCAAACAAGAGCATAACATAACCAAGGACCAACTCCAGACCATGATAGAAAAATATCAAGTCTGTAAAAAGGAGTTGGAAACCACCCGAATCACTTGTGAAAAATGGGTGGAATCCTGTAAAGGTTATGAGATTATGCTTGAAAAACAGCTTGAAAGCAATGTAAAATATGGCATAGGGTTTAGAAAAAATGACCAAGTTGAAAACATGCTGCAAATCAAACTGGTTCTGTTGAAATCATACCCACCAACAAGGATGGCCAAGAGGTTAAAATAACTGATAAACTTGGTAACAAGATCACTTTGGAAAGATCTGTGGGGTCCTCAACTTTTGAGGAGATTGAGAAATACCAATTCAAACCCACATGGTCTGATGAGTGTGACATCCTTGAAAACTTCAAACCCATGGACTTCACAACTATAGATGGTGTCAAAGCTCCAAAGGCCAAGGTGATTCCTCTTAAGGACATCCCAACAGTAGTTCAAAACTCTGTTGCAAAGGAGTCTGAAAAGAAGAAGAAAAGAGAAAAGATTAAAAACCTGTTTTGGGACTTTTGTGAAAAGAAAAATCACCTGACCAAAGATTGTTTTCACTTAAAAGCTTATGATCTTAACAAAACAAGTACTATTCTGCCTTCACAAAGCTGCACCATCTGTGGTAAAACAAACTATTCTACTCAGCAATGTGTGTACCTGAAATCCTTTGAGGTAAAAAAGGAAGAGTACATTTCAAAAACACCAATGAGTTCATCAAAACCACAAGTCAAGAAACAACAACTGTTTGTGCCAGTTCAAACAGCTATTACAAAACAGCTGAACCAAACCTTTGTTAAAAGAGAAGTTCAGGTGACTGATGCATCCCCTGCTAACCAATACCGAAGGGGTAAAAGTCAACCACCATACCCAAGGGTCCCACATGTTTATGAGGTGTACAAAAAGCCTTCTAAAACAAGAGTGAACAGGCATCCCTTTGGGTATCAACAGCTGATAGGACAGGACCCCCAACAGTGGTTAGAGAAAAACAGTTCCAAAACTGTCCAAACTCCTAAGCTAACCATTGTCCATCCACCTGAACTTAACACAGACACTGTTGAGACCCCATCCAAAGCCTTATTGGCTTTGGAGACCCTCCTGAACTAATTATTTACTTGATGTGCAAGGAGCTTCTGCATGCTTAGATAGTCTTTGGTATGTAGATAGTGGAGGCTCCAGGCACATGACTAGATGTAGAGCCCTACTCAAGGAATTCAAAACTCATGGAGGGGGTGATACATCTTTTGGTAATAATAGTAGAAGGAAGGTGATGGGATCTGGTACAGTTCAGTCTGGTAATGTTAAGTTTGAAAATGTCAATCTAATAGACAATCTAAAATTCAACCATCTTAGTGTCTCACAAATTAGTGACAAAGGGTATGGGTCATTCTTTACTAAGGAGTGTTGTAGGATTGTTGGACCGGAAATGGTTAAAAAGATTGAAGAAATAATAAAAAATGGAAAAACCCAACTTGTTGCTCAAAGGAGTGGCAATGTTTATGTAGTTGATTTGTCAAAAGAGAGCCCCAGGACTGATGCCTGTTTGTTCTCAGCTGCCTCTAACAAAGAGACAGAACTTTGGCACAGGAGATTGGGGCACACAAATCTCAAGACAATCACTGCTTTGTCAAAACAGGGGTTAGTAAGAGGTCTACCTCAAAAATTGTTCACCTGTCATGAGCATTGTGTTTCCTGTTTAAAAGGAAAACAACATAAAAGCTCCTTTAAATCCATTGAAGAGTCCAAAACAACCAAGTGCCTGCAAATGCTGCACATGGATCTGCTTGGTCCAGTAAAAGTCACGAGTCTTAAAAAGAAAAGATATTGTTTGGTAATTGTAGATGAATTTTCTAGGTTTACATGGATTTATTTCTTACATTCCAAAGATGAGACTGCAGGCATTCTGCAAGACTTTGTCAAACAGGTTGAAAAGCAGTTTGACTTACCAGTAAAAGTCTTCAGGAGTGACAATGGCACAGAGTTCAGAAATAGAGAGTTGGATGAGTTTTGTGTGTCAAAAGGAATTGTAAGGCAGTACAGCATTCCAAGGACACCATAGCAAAATGGGGTTGTTGAGAGAAAGAACAGGACACTGATTGAAGCTGCCAGAACCATGCTTGCTAATTCAGGTTTGCCATTAACTTTATTGGCAGAGTCAGTAAACACTGCTTGCTATGTCCAGAACAGAGTTTTAATCAACCACAGGCATCAAAAGACTGCCTATGAACTTCTGTATAAAATCAAACCACTGATCTCATACTTTAAAGTATTTGGCTGCCCATGCTTTATTTTGAACTTAAAAGACTCAATTTAAAAATTTGCAGCCAAAGTAGACAGTGGATATCATTTGGGATACTCAACCACTGCTAAGGCCTACAAAGTGTTTAACACAAGGACCAAAACAGTGGAAGAGACCTTGAATGTAAATTTCAATGAACTTTCTTCAATGAAAATCCCTGCAAACCCTGCAGAGTTGTTTGATCTTGATAAATTTACTTTTGAAAATGTTTCTGTCAAGACTAACAGTGCAGGTCCATCTCAAAATCCTCCATCAGACAATGGGTATGAAGTGATCCTTCCACTACAAACCTTCAAATCCATTTCAAGAGCAGCAAATGTTCAAAACAGCTGTCAAAGCTCAACCAGTGCTACCTCAACAGTTGTTGACCAAAGTAGCCCTTTAACCCCTGCTTCCACATCATCAAACACTGTTGATAAAAGTCCTCAAACAGTGGATAAAAGTCAACATGTGTCCACACCACTACCACCTATTCCTCCACCTCCATTTCAAGACACTGTTGGATCATCAAAGTCACCAACAGTTGTTAGCTCAGATGATTCACATCTGCAGCCCTCGCCATTAAATGCCATTGTTCCATACAAAGGAGATCTAATCTTCTTGAAGTCTCATCCACCTGACCAAATCATTGGCAACATCAGTGAAGGGGTGCTCACAAGAAGCCAATCCCAAAACATTTGTCTTTTTGCTAGTTTTCTATCTCTCCATCAGCCAGTCAAGTACCAAGAGGCACTGAAAGACAACAGCTGGGTAGGAGCCATGCAAGAGGAGCTCCAACAGTTTAAAAGACAACAAGTATGGGAGCTTGTACCACTTCCAGAGGGTGTGAGTCCTATTGGCACAAAGTGGGTCTTCAAAAATAAAACTGATGAAAGGGGCATTGTTGTCAAGAATAAAGCAAGGCTAGTGGTTCAAGGTTTCAGACAGGAAGAGGGCATTGATTATGATGAAACTTTTGTCCCTGTAGCAAGATTAGAAGCTATTAGACTGTTATTGGCCTTTGCTGTCAACCACAACATAAAGGTGTTTCAAATGGATATCAAATGTGCATTCCTCTATGGTAAAATTCAAGAAGAGGTATATGTTTGTCAACGTCCTGGTTTTGAGGATCCATTTAATCCAAATCATGTCTACAAGCTAAACAAAGCTTTGTATGGCTTGAAACAAGCACCTAGAGCCTGGTATGAAACTCTTTCCACCTTTCTTCTTTTCATTGGTTTCACAAGAGGTAAAATTGACAAAACACTGTTTTTAAAATTGAGAGGGAAAGACTTGATGATTGTCCAGATTTGTGTGGATGACATCATTTTTGGAAGCACATGTTCTAAAATGTGTGAAGAGTTTAGACAACTCATGACAGCTGAGTTTGAGATGAGTGCAATGGGTGAACTACAGTGCTTCCTTGGTCTCCAAGTAAAGCAACTGCAAAATGGAACTTTCATTCATCAAGGCACATATGCCAAAGAACTTTTAACAAAGTTTGATATGAAAGATTGCAAACCATGTAGTACACCCATAGCAACCACCAAGTTAGTCATGTCTGATGAAAAAGATGATTTGGTTGATCAAACTCTTTATAGAAGCATGATTGGGTCTTTATTGTACCTAACTGCATCTAGGCCAGACATCATGTTTGCAACATGTGTTTGTGTAAGATCCCAATCAGCCCCTAGAAAGTCAAACCTTATTGCTGTAAAAAGGATATTCAGATACCTCAAAGGTGCTCCCACACTTGGTATCTGGTATCCAGCTAATGGAAATATCAAGCTTTCAGGTTTCTCAGATAGTGACTTTGCTGGATGTAATGCAACAAGGAAGTCCACATCAGGAGGGTGCCAATTTCTAGATGATTGCTTAGTATCTTGGCAAAGCAAAAAACAAGCAGCTGTTTCAACATCCACTGCTGAGGCAGAGTATATAGCTGCTGCAAGCTGTACAGTCCAACTGCTATGGCTTCAAAATCAACTGCTGGATTTTGGTATCACTGCCTTAAAGACACCTCTCATGTTGGACAGTCAGGCAGCAGAAAATAACATCAAAAATCCAGTTTCTCATTCAACCACCAAGCACATTGATATCGGACATCACTTTGTGAGGGATTGCTATGAAAAAGGTTTGATTTCTCTGCACCATGTTCCAACTAAAGATCAGCTAGTAAATGTGCTAACAAAAGCTTTAGACACATCCACCTTTGAAAGCTTGATCTCTAGGATTGGCATGTTGAACATGGAATAACAGGCAAAATCCTGTTTTTCTATGAATAAAAGCATTAAAATGTTTTTCAGAAAATCAACAATTCATCCTTAAAAATAGCTAAAAATGAAAATTTTTCATTAATCCTTAAAAGTCTGCCATAACCACTGTTTTTGGTTCAAACATCTGTTCTGTTGAATATTGTCCACTACTGAAAGTCAACCTCTATTCTTCCATTTCCTTGTTAATCAGTGTTGATTAAACATCAGTGTTTTAATCCACTGATAGTTAAAAATCAGCCACCGTTTTCATTTGAACCGTTGTAAATCACTGATATTGCTCCATCAGTAGTTTCCTAAAACAAATGTCATCCATTATTCATCAGAGGTTGTCACATGGACAGTACTTAGCCGTCAGATCTTTTGTAACCGCTGCCATGTCAGCATACAATTTTTCCACCTATAAAACCCTGATCAAAACCCCAAACAGGGTTTTCACTGTCGAATCGAATTCAAAATTCCTTTCTAAAATAGTTTCTTCCAAATTCTCTCTCAAATCACTCATCTTCTTCATTCGTTCTCAACCTTCTTTGATTCATCATGGCTCTTCCATTCAAAACTCCTCATAATTACTTGTGTATACTTGAAAAACCAAGTCATACCACCACCTTCAACTCCGTAATTGATGCTCTTTCGTCTTCAAAGTACAAAACTTTGTTGACCTGTGATGCTCCGATTTACCTAGAAACCCAACAAGAATTCTGGAAAAATGCTAAACTTGAAACTAAGGACAAAAAGCCCTTAGCCATTACTTCATCAATAAAGGGTATTTCAGTCACCATCACACCTCAAACCATTTCGGAGGTTTTTGAACTCGATGATCTTACAGGTAAAAACTCTTTCCCAAAAACAGAGTATCAAACTGATTTCATTGAAAGAGGGTATGAAGAAGAAATGAAAAAAAATACTTTACAAAAGGGCAGTTTTCCACCTGCCATAAGGTTTTTATTTCATACCCTCCTAATGTGTGTGTCAAACAAAACCACCGCTTTCAATGAGATACCATTGAAAATCCAATACTTGGGTTATGCTATACTGAATGAAGAAAATTTTAACTATTCCCAAGAGATTTTCAATAATCTTGTCAAAAATGTTAATAAAAAATCATTTTTTATTATTTCCAAGGTTTTTAAGTTTTTACTTTCAAAAGAAATTTTCAAAGGATAATGCTCATGTACTTATTCAAGGAAATCCTTTTCAAATGAACAACCTAACTTCTGAAACATTTACAAGGCTGTCAAAACCTTCCAAAACACAAACAGAGGTTCCTGAGCAGAATTTGGCAGCAAACACTGCTCCTCAGGCATCTGCTGTTGAGCCCACTGCTCAAGGTGATCACAGCAGCACAACCACTGTTGTGAAACCCACACCTAAAATCACCAAAAGACCCAAAAAGAAAAATGTCCAAAAGCCCCCCAAACCCACCAAAAAGGTAACTCTGGAAGATGAGGTCCCATAGATTATACCTGTGACAACACAAAAGTCACCAATAACCACTACTGCTACTTCCTCACAGCAATTGGAAGAAAGACCACAACCTAAGCCTAAAACTCCTCCTACATCTTCTCAAAAAGATCAGGTTGTATCCACAGGGACACCACGTTATGATGCTTTGGAATCACTTGATTCCATCATCCACAGCCCACCTCCCGGGGCAAATTCTCTTTCTACCCCCATCCTCACTACACACCTTCCACCATAAATAATACCCTTGTTGGATGCACTTGATATGGACCAGACACAAATCAGTTCTTCTCAAACACCTATCACTGAGAATATACCTCAACAAGTGACTGAGTCTGGTTCCTCTATCATTGCTAACCCACCAACAACTGAGGAGGTTACACTGCAGGAATTACAAGTAATTCCTGTCAGTAGTTCAAGTGGAGCAGCTACTACAGGTGTTGAACCCACTGGTTTACACCTGGACAGTAGTTTCATAAGTGAGACTCCCTTGAAGGCAATTTCTTCTTTGGGAACCTTAGTGTCCACTGGTGTGTTCCCATTATACACTGGTGAGCTTAAAAAGGTAACCTTTGCTGAAGAAAGAAGTCCCCAGTACCGAGAACAATGGGCATCAGTGGATGATTTCTGGGAAACTTTCCCTAAGTCAACCACTGATACAACCACCACTGGTGGGAAATCAGATGATCCCAATAACTTGGGTGATGGTTTAAAATACAGAGAATTAACGGAGAGGGTTGACAAGCTTGATACATCAGTTGTAGACATCAAAAACATGCTGCAACAGTTGTTACAAGCTCAAAAGGCAACACCCACTGCTGCAACATCTGAAACATCTGCTCCATCCTCTACTGAGCTCTGGAAGTTATTTCAACCTATGCTTCATCATAAAGACAATATGCTGATCAACAACATGAAGTTCAAATTCAAAAGATCAGAAATCTGATGGTAGCTAGGTTCAAGGATACACAAGCATATATCAAGGCAATTAAGGTCCATTTGCTACACACCACTGGCACTGCTCCTCCTACAATCATCTTTGTTGACAATCCTCCTGATGATGCCAAACGGGGGGAGAAAAAAAGAAGGGATATGAAGATGGTCTATACATTGAACCAGATCCACGATCTAAACTGGTTGTGGAAATCCCAAGGCCAGATGGTTCCAAAAAGGTGATGAGACTCAAAATGCCTTTGCTGATCTAAAAGCAAACATGAAAGAGTCAATGGAAATAAAAGGTATTAAAAGGTTTGAGCTGGAGAAGAAAGTTTTGTTGGAAAAGGAAGAGCAGGGTACTTCTGAACCCAAGGAAGAGCAGGAAACTAAACCTAAAAGAAGACAGCCTACTAGAAAAGTAAGGCAACCCAAATCCACACCTTCCAGAATCACAAAACATACTCCTCAAACCCCCAAAAGTTCCTCTCATCAAACCTCCAAACCAACAGATGTTGAGATACCTGTTGTATCAATAGTTGTTGGTACTTCAGTTGTTTCAACAGATGTTACCCCCAACAACTGCCATCACTACCATATCAACACTCACTCAATCCACTGCCATACCAAAAATAACCTTACCACCAACACCACTTGCCAAAAAGCAGAAGACAACAGTTGACACATCAACTGTTGTAGTGACAACAGTGGTTGAAACACCAGTTGTTTCAACAGCTGTTAGTCAGACACCTACCACCTCAATCACCACCACTCAACCCACAAATATACCACCAACCTCTCCTAAGCATAAAAGGATAAGGGTAACCAACATTGTACTGGAAGATGACACTTCCCCAACTCCAACCTCTACACAACCACTGTCCCTTGTCACCATCCCAAACCCTGTTCCATTATCATCAGCACAAGTTTTGAATTCAAACACTGCTATTGTTCCTATGGAATTACAATACCCATTGGATCTTCCAGCAGTCAAAGAGGAGATAAAGTCATTATACTCTGAAGATGACCCTACAAAAAGGAAACTTCCTTCCATTCAAGGTTATCCTTTCCCAAAGAACATTGAAGAAATCTCAAAATAAAAGCTCAACAAGCAGAAGATATATCTAAAAGGGATTCAGAGGGAAAGTCTGATAAAGAGCTTCAGAGAAATCTGCAATACCTGCTCACCAAGGTCAGAACTTTAGAACAGTTCTCAAAAGACCTTTTCAAAAACTGTCTGAAAGAGATGATGAAAGTATGAGGAAAGACTATCTTGAATATATCATGGCTTACAAGAAGTACAGGGTAGAAAAGCACCAGTACAAAGAATGGACCATCAGTGAGCTAGAAAAGGAGACAGCCAGAATTCAAGAAATGATTAAAAACAAGGTGAAGCAGACTCCTCCAGTATGGGCCAAGTACAAGAAAAATGTACCAGAAAGGACCCTACAATTGAAAAGAATGAAAGAAGAACTGATAACTGCTGATTATGGGTCAAGGAACCAGGTCACAAGGAGGTCAGAGGATAAAGTGTTAGCCACTTATAAAAAGTTGGAAGAGTTGAGGAAAAGAGATCCCATTGCTCCAGTTGAGGATAAAGTGTTAGCCACTTACAAAAAGTTGGAAGAGTTGGAAGTAGTGGTTCCAGTCAAGCCACAAAAGTTACCAATCAGGAAACCCACTGTTCCACCTGCTGCCATCCTTTATCAAAGAAGGAAAAAAAACCAGATGGATGCAATATCAAAAGAAGACCAGGCTTCAGAAGATTATATCATAAAGATGGTTCTTCAGACACTTATGGTAGAAAACCAAGACTCAACACAAACCCAAGACCCTGCCAAAGTTGTCATCACCAGGCCTCATTCTCCAAACTCATCAGCAATAAGAACTCTCCCAAGAAACCCAAAGGATTCAAAAATACTAAAGTGGAAGTCTGATTAAAAGACCCACCTATTGACTTTACTTAGATCCAATGGTGAGGTGAAGCACATATCAAGGGAACAAGCACTTGGCCTGGGTGAAAAAGATCTTCAAGATCTCCTTGAGCTTACACTGTGCAGGGATGAGAATGATACAGACTCCATGGACTTTGAATTACAATTCAAAGGACAAGTCAGGGAATTTTTGATGAGGCAATAAAAATCCAGAATAATGAAGAGTTTTGGCATCATCTGTTCCAGGGGGAGATTGTTGGGATTGAACCCTACCAAAGGAACAGTTGATAAAGCCAAAACTGGATCAGATCAGTGGATTCAGAATAAGCAGTTGTTTGCAACAGTTCTTCCTCCTTGAATGTGGCCTAACATCTGATGACCTCTATCTACTGTCCGTCTACAATAACTGCTGATCTTCAACAACTGATCAAGTCTAAAGACTGTTGAAGTCCAAGCCCTGATGCTCAATCTACTGTCATGGTTCAAGTACTGCTGAAAACACAAAGCACTTCTAGGAGTATAACAGTGGAATGAGAAGTAGTAGTTTAGTCTGTCTATTGTATTCATTGTAATCAGTAGTTTGTAATAGCAGTAGTTGTATAGGTCAGTGGTTACAGGTTGTTAGGAGGTTAGATGTCACTTTCATGGTGACGTCAGCAAAGATGCCACAGTGGTTTGTTCGGTACTATAAATAGAACAGTACCTTGTACTGTTCTATTAGCTCTCTTCATCACAAGTCATTCTGTACGAACATTCTCTGTGAGCTCAGCCTGAGGGGGAGATTGTATGCATTCATACAAGTGTAATTGAAGATTGTAATAAATATAATCATTCGATTCCATGTTAAACATGTTTGTTGAAAGCAATTCTCTCATTTGATTGTGTGTGGAAAGTTTGTTCCATTTGATTCCGCTGCACTTATTTCTGTTTCATTTTCATAATTATCAAACAAGCACAATCATAAGAAACTCAGATCCTAACAGATAGTATGCATGAATGAACGATTCTTGCATTTGCTACATTGAAAGGGAGCTCATACAACAAGTTACGATCGAGAATGTAATGCGACGTTTTCAAAAGATGAAACCTCGTAGGGAATAACTGTAGGTATGTTTTTTTATTCGTAAAAACCATCTTATTTATGTTACGTGTTTTTAAATTTATCATGACCATGTTTTTTTCACTGTTGTATCTTATTTATATTATGTGATGAATCTTACCCGACCCGGACCGTCGAACCAACCCTTATTTTTTTATGTCCGGCCATATGATATTGTAACATTTAAAAAAGTGAACCCCTTGAAACAAATTCCTGGATCCGCCACTGTATTGAAGGGCAAAGGAGTCGATACACGCCCTGTATTACGTAGCGTTTGCATCATGGCCTCTGCTTTATCCTCTAACTTTTCAAGAGCACAGATGTTAAGAAGGCATATATCAATAAGAAATCCTTTGAATACTTGTGAAATGTTATTGTAGAACTCCTCGGCTTTCTCAAAACCGTGAACTTTATAAATCAAATGTAGTCTGTCCCTAATGTCACCCTTTTGTAGGGGGTATGTATCATTTATCAGTCATCCACTTTAATACATGTGAGAAAAAAAATATAACACATTTTAGCATATTTACACATTCATGATCTGGGACATTTAAAAGGACGGATAAAACAAGTTTTGGTGAGTCGACGGACCATTCTAAAATGATGAATATATATATATATATATATAGTATATAGGGTTGAGTTCATTTCAGAACTCTAAATAACTACAGAACTTTCAGAACTCCTAATAAACAATCATTTTATATATAAGTTTTTGTATTTAAGATCTTTTTATCATCAATTATATGTATATCTTTGATTACATACATGTTAAAAGTAGTTTACATATGTTTAATTGCCAACATTATATATATGTGTCATAACTAATTACATATATGTAAAAAAACTAGTTTACATATGTGTAATTATAAAATTACATATAAAAAATGATAAAATTACTCTTAACATGTATGTAATCGTAAAAATACACATAATAAATGATAAAATTATCCTAAACATAAAAATATATAAATAAAAAGATTGTTTATTAGGAGTTCTGCGAGTTCTGTAAATATTTATGGTTCTGAAATGATCCTGGCCCTATATATATATATATATATATATATATATATATATATATATATATTTTGATATGTTACCCAACCCACCCTTCGCTACCTGTACAGAAAGCTCACAGCATCAAAGACATCCGGTCTGTATCTCTATGCCGTCTTTGGATAACTATCGATTGTACATGCAATTATGCAAATAGCTTAAGGGCTAGTTTGGCATTGCATTTTTAGGGTTCTTGGGCAACAAATGTGTCGAGTCAGGATCATAAATTGTTTGGTGAACCCACAGGCAAAAGGCAAACATATTTAGAGGCCTCAAATTCCTAAAATCTGTGTTGGAGACAAGATATCATTAAATGCGTGTTACTGTTTGGATCTAGGGTTGTTCTAAAAGCTCGAAGCTCGCTGATAAAACGAGTTAAACCGAGCCCAAGCCAAGGCAAGCCCGGCTCGTTGGCTCGCTCCTTAGGCTCCTTAGCTGGCTCATTGGCTCGCTCATTTAAATTAAAGCCTAAGGGGAGTGGTGGTGGTATCACTTGCAAAAATTCTATCACTCACAAACATCCAATCAAGTTCCGCCATGTCATCAACCATTTTTCCATCACTCACATCATTTTTTAGTGGCAATGGTCATCAGCCACAATACCCAACAATAAACCCTCACACCCCCTCACATCCATTTATCACTCAAACCTTATCACGCGTTAACATTCTCACGGAATCTATACCATCACTCGTTAACTTTGTGGTGGCGGTGGTAATTATGTTTGTTCCACGCGTGGAACATTGCTATCACGGACGAAAACGTAACCGCCCCCACTCCCCTAACTTTTAATATATAAACTATAACTCAAAAGTATAACCCAAATTTTAATATACACAAATGATAAATTCTATCGTTTTTAATCATTTTGTGTATGTTATAAATATTATTTTTGTTTTTATATATACTAACTAGGTTTTTACCCGGGATTGCTTCCCGGGCTCGGGAAACTTAGTTATATTAATTACTATTTGGTATTAATACGAGCACATTGCATCAACCATCTCATTCGATTCAACAACAATGTCCTCAAATCACCGGATTAGATCATGAACCCATATTAGAGGTTGTTAGGATCTGAGTTTCTTTTTTATTGTGTTTTTGTTTAAGAATTAAGAAGATGAACAAGTAATGCAGCGGAATTAAAATGGAAATAAACTTTGCACACAATTAAACAGGAGAAATGCTTTCAACACACATTTTAACATAGAACCGAATGATTGAATTTATTTCAAGATTCAAGTGTTTCTTCAATCATCCGTTTAACCCCTACTTTCACAAGGTAATCCTCTGCTTCTTTATCTGTTGCTAATGTGCTTTACTTATGATTCTTGTATGCTCTATTTGAACGATTTGGAACGTATATGCTCATTAACTTTGCTAGCCCACCTTAACAATTATAGCGCTATAGGATTTACGCACTGCCCGTTAAACTTGGGGTATTGTTAAGTTAAACATTTACCATCCCGCTATCAATTGGGATTAGGTTATTTTATGCGTTGGATTCTTGGGTTTGATCATAGTGTACGCCAAAATTGCATGCTAGTAATTCACATATTATGAATCATGTTGGATTTGAGCCTTTTAATCTATTATGCTATGTAAACAAACTTGTATACTCGCTCATTGCCTTTGCATTGAAACTCTATTTTAATACATGTTGTAGGTTGATTATTGAAGTATGGATGAATGATGAAACAAGTTTAGGGTGGACTAGATACACACCTTAAATCTATTTATCTTTTGTTGATTTTAATTTGAACAATGTTGTATTTCCATATTACATGTTGTATGACAATTTAGTTCTTGCAATGAAATTTGAATTTTTTTAAATATTGTCACATAGTGTTATGATGTTTTGAGCAATTTGTTCGTCTCATCCCGATGTTTCCGCCATCGGTTGGGGTGTGACAGATTGGTATCAGAGCCATAACTATAGGGAATTAGGAAAAGTATGAATGCTTTAACCTAGTCTATAGTTTTAGAGCTTTATTCTCATGTTTTGTTTGAAACTACTTGCATGCTATCTTATTTGCCTTCAGTTATTCTCTTTTCATATTTTAAACATATATGTCACTTATGTGGTAACACTTGACATGCTATGCTTGTTTTATTATGTATTAATACTTGTTTTACGTGTTAATACGTGTCTCATTGTTCGATTATTTATGTGCTACTCTTAACTTGTTTTTCGATGTGTTAATATTTGTTTTATTGTCCTACTCTTTATGTGTTATTCTTGATATGCTTTCTGATGTGTTTATACTTGTTTGTTCATTCCCTTAACATACGCTCTTCCTTATACATTTTACTCGACTATTCTAAATTCACAAACCCTCGTAATACACAAACGAGACGACTTCACCAAAATAGGCGTGAAACCCACAATTTGGTGAACAACTCTCAATCCATCTACTTTTCTTTTTACATGAAATTCACCATTAAGTTAGGAGTGAAATCCTCACCTTGATGGAGAAATTCAAATTTCAAATTCTAGTGGACCCTCGTCAAAGTGTCGAAATTAAATTTTGACCGGACGAGTACCAACCACACTTAGGATACTAAATCGCCAAGTTAGGGGTGAAACCCGCACCTTGTCGACTAGTCCCGCTCCTTGATTTTTCAACATCTCGCCAAGCCTCGAATTTTCGATGGATTGGGAACATGTAGTAACTGGAAGGGTGAATACCGTTAACGAGATATCGGTGAGGGTATTCCACCTATTAGGCCAAAGCATGTTTCTCAATTTCAAAAGATCTTTCGACCACTTTGGTTAGTCAATGTTCCGTTTGGAACCATCCAAGTTTTATTCGAGCTTACGCTTTATTATTTTCGATCGTTTGTCAATTTTGAACAATTTTTCGAGATTTCATTTTTGCACAACATCATACTCTTACTTTTCGTACGATTATACATTATAAGCATGCATGATTTCACGTAATTTTATTTACGCTTTTGTAATAACGAGCAGAGACATAACATCGAGATAGGAGTGATTTCCTTACCTTGACGATTAACTCCGCTTCTTTTCTCATCTTACAATGACCTCACCAACGGATTAGGGGTGATTCCCTTACCTAAGTGATCGTTACCAACGCTTTCTTTTAATAGGCTATATTATGTAAACACGATCATGTTTATACCTAAATCATTTATCATGTATTTCAAAATGCTTCATTTATTTAAACGTACCTCTTATTCTATAATCTATTTTCACATCACTCGCATACACAAAAATTTTAAATGTTACCATAAACGCGTGTTCCCTGATTTTCAAAATTTCACGAAATACTACTTGTCAGCCTAGTCGGTTTAATAAATCCGTTGCCCACAAATTCACCAATCAACGTAAACATCGAAACACGCTCCTCTCACACCATTAAACTAGAGATTGTTATTCTCAATTGAGAATCAAGTCAACTTTTTTGGACACACCTATGAAATATTACCAATATTATTCAACCGTTTACTAAAATTCCTTTTCAAAACCAATGAAACATTTTTCAACAATCACTAAGTTCATGTACCAAATTCCTTTTTCTAAGGACCAACTTTTTCACAAGAAGCTGTAAGTTTCAAAATTTTCTAACATAAAGTTACTTAAAACGATGCAAACTTATTAATCTCTAGAACTTTTCAAAACCTCACTCGATACGTCAATTAAATTCAAAACATGTGGGCAAGGAAACTTCATAAGAACCGACAAATTTTCAACTTATGTAGACTCTTTTAAAACCGCAGTAGCATTTCCATTCCTTTACAAAGTACTTTCCACATAACCAATAGATGTTTTATACTCTCTTTACATTCACAAACTAGAGTCTATATTTCGTGACAATTCAATCTATTTTAACTCCACGTTTTGCGCAAACACCTATTTATGCATACCATTTTACGCATTTTAGACAATATCGCACAAAGATTCACGCGTGTCACTCGTCCCCTGTTTCTTTCATACTCCAAACTTTTGGTCTTTTACGCGCATAAACTCGTGTATTTCGATTTATACTATAAACAAAATCATTATTTCCTACATCCATACTTGTACATTTTATGCCTTCACTTATGTCCACACTTACACATTTATGTTATACTCATGATTCAAAATTCATACGTTTTACGTTTATACATACACTCGCAATTATACATTTACGTTGTACTTACATTCATGTTTATACTACGTTCATATTCATGATCATACATTTTATGTTTTCATTTACGCTATACAACTTGTTTACAATTATACTCACACGCTTATCTTTTATTCCTACCCAAACCTTCATGTTTTACACATATATTCACGTTCATATCTACGCTCCTACATCTTATGTTCACACTTATACTTGTATTCATACTCATACGTTTTATGTTATACTCATACTTACGTGTATATTCATACATAAACTTATATTTATGCTCATACATTTATTCATACTCATGATTCATACATTCGTACCCGTACGCGAGCGTAATCCGAGGGATTCGCTTACGTGGGTCCCATACATACTTAAGCATGGACTTGCTTACATACTATGTTCTTATGCGCACACATTCTTATTTTTTTTAAATTATATATACCCTAATTCATACACAACTAGTACAAGCTATGTGGATCATGCGACGATCAATATAATCACGGGTGCACATGTGATTATAGTGATGGGCGTATGAAAACCATAGAGTGTACTACTGTGTATGGTAAGACACGGGATGTAACATTGACACCGAATACGAAACAGACGTAACGTGGTCAGAACATGGTGGATACGCCGTTGGTACTTACTATATATAAGTGTTTTCACCATGTTACCAAACTTTCGTAAAACGTGCCATGAGAAATTATGTGCTTTACAGACCTTTTTGGACCTAATTCAAACTTTAAACAACTCACAAACGCATTATATCCGATTATCCATGACGAGACTTCATTCTTGGCACGCTACATTTGTCTATCCGATACTTACGCTATTCTTATACTTGTAATCGTCAACTAGATCAATCGTTCACCCTTATACATCAATTAATCTCCGTTGACTCAAACTTCAAGCCCCCAATTTTAAACAATCCTCTTCGTTTAGCTAAAACCCTTTCAAGCCTTCCTTCTGAATAAATTTCGGGACGAAATTTCCCAAACGAGGGGAGACTGTAACGCCTCGTATTTCCACATGTGTATATTTTTAGGAAATACATGTTCGCTTTTATTTATTTATTTACTTTAATCGCAGTCGAAATTTGAGCGAGAAACGACAACGATTACTAACGCTATTTTCCCGTGCTTCTAACAAAAAAAATAATAAATAAATAAAAAAAATAAATTATTATTTCACGATTTGGAGGTACGTTTGGGCCGTACGAAAGACTGGGTGCGTGCTAGTGAGCCTTGGACCCAACCCACTTCAAAACCCTAGCTTTATAAACTAACTTAACCCTTCTTCCACTTCATCTTATTTGAAACCACTAAACAAAAATACGTACAACTCCCCTGCTCCCTCATCTTCTTCATAACCAAAACCCTAGCCCCCTTCACTCTCAACACCCCTGCCCTCCCTCGTTCACTCAGACAACTCCCCACACCGCAACCCCTTCACCTCGTCTTCTCCGGTCGATTTCCGACAGACACATCACTCCTGCAACACCCCTCATCTTCCCAAACCACCACACCGACCCCTCTCTTTGCTCGATTGAGCGGCCGACCCCCACCTTTCGGTGGTGGCATACGGTGGTGGCATACGGTGGTGGCATATGACGGCAGAACGCGAAGACAGGGAGAGAGACTAGTCAGAGAGAAGAGAGAGAACGTGAGAGATTATCAGCAAGAGAGAGGGAGGTGACGACCGGCGGCGGAACTGGTTTTCCGGCGGCAGTGGTGGCGTTGTTGGTTCCGACAAGCTTCCGATAGGGTACCAGTCAAGTTGGTTTCAGTTGAGTCTCATACTCGATGTTCGGTTTGGTTCGGTTCAGGTAAGAGTTTCGAGTGCCATTTGATTTAGTTCAAGTTTAATTCAAGTTGGGGTTTTGTTTTGGCCTTGCATTCAGATTCGATCCAACCCGGTTTTTTTGTACTCGGTTCAGTTTTGACTAGGTTCAGTTTTGACTCGGTTCAGTCCTGGCTCGGTTTAGTTGGCTCATGTTCAGTTCGGGTCAGTCGGTTCAGTCAACAACAGTCAAAGAGGAGTTTGGTTCGTGGTTCGGGTGACTCGGTCAACTCCAGTCAACTGAGGTCAAACTCAGTCAACACACGACTTGGTATAATCTTAATGACGCAAATTTTGTTATTATTATTTCGGTAAATGACACGTATATTAATTTTATTATTTCATATCTAAATATTGTTTTAATCGCGGAACCGAACTCTATGTACCTTGTACAAAATATAAACATATATAAATATATTGTTTCGTTGATTGTTTGTTGAATTTTGAAATTATAACAACTTTAGTTGTCGGGATCGTCCAAAAACAGAGGAAACTCTGCCCGTTTTTTTTAATCCACGAAACAATACGTGTTAAATTTCAAAACGATTCTAATTTCTTTTGATCCGTTTTCTTTTAAAACCAAACCTCTAAATTTATAACTTAAATGGATAATTCTTTTGTAACAATAAATTTTTGTATTAAGATAAATTATAATATACGAATTCCAAAATTGTGCAAAATAATTATTTAGATTATTCTTCTTTTAACCAATAATTAATAACGAGTTCGCGATATTTTAAATAACTAGGATAAACACCCTCGTTCGTTCTCTTGGAATTTTCCGTTTACTCATACACCAGCGTATGCCCATATAGGGTGACCTCGGTGTTCCATCCTCCTAAACTCGTACACTCGCCAACACTTGGATAATCGGAAGACTTAGCAATTATGTGAGTATACTCGATCCCTTTTTCCCCTTTACACTTTGGGATGCAACATGTATAATTATGCAAACATATTAAACTAAACTAAACATACTCAATCCTTGTACAAACATGAAACTAATGTGCTTTACTTATGATTCTTGTATGCTCTATTTGAACGATTTGGAACGTATATGCTCATTAACTTTGCTAGCCCACCTTAACAATTATAGCGCTATAGGATTTACGCACCGCCCGTTAAACTTGGGATATTGTTAAGTTAAACATTTACCATCCCGCTATCAATTGGGATTAGGTTATTTTATGCGTTGGATTCTTGGGTTTGATCATAGTGTACGCCAAAATTGCATGCTAGTAATTCACATATTATGAATCATGTTGGATTTGAGCCTTTTAATCTATTATGCTATGTAAACAAACTTGTATACTCGCTCATTGCCTTTGCATTGAAACTCTATTTTAATACATGTTGCAGGTTGATTATTGAAGTATGGATGAATGATGAAACAAGTTTAGGGTGGACTAGATACACACCTTAAATCAATTTATCTTTTGTTGATTTGAATTTGAACAATGTTGTATTTCCATATTACATGTTGTATGACAATTTAGTTCTTGCAATGAAATTTGAATTTTTTTAAATATTGTCACATAGTGTTATGATGTTTTGAGCAATTTGTTCGTCTCATCCCGATGTTTCCGCCATCGGTTGGTGTGGACACAAACCTTGCTTTATCCTTTGCCTCCATATCCCTTTTTACCCTTGCTTTTGCATCAGCAATGGCATTTGTGGTTACATCAATCTTTTTGGAACCATCTAGCAAAGGGATGTCTGCAAGCATACTTGACTTGTCTGGTGCAATGTACAATCCATCATCATATCCCTTTTTGTCAACTGCTTCATTTTCTCCCCCTTTTTGGCATCAGATGGTGGTGGGTTGTCAACAAAGATGATAGAGAGAGGAGCAGTGCCAGTGGTGTTTAGTAAATGGGCCTTGATTGCCTTGATATCTGCCTGGGTGTCCTTAAACCTTGCTTCCATGAGATTTCTGATCTTTTGAACTTGTATCTCATGTTGCTGATCAGCTACTTCTCTTTGGTGGTGTAGCAGAGGTTGAAACAAACTCCACAACTCATTTGGAGTGGGAGCAGATGAAGGAGCAGCTGTTGGAGTTGGTGCAGCAGTGGGTGGTACCTTTTGTGCTTTCAATAACTGTTGCAGCATGTCTTTGATTTCTACAACAGATGTACCAAGCTTGTCAACTCTATCCGTCAATTCTCGGTACATTAAACCATCACCCAACTTAATGGGATCATCTGATTTCCCACTAACAGTGGTTGTACCAGTGGTTGCCCTAGGAAAATTTTCCCAAAAGTCATCCAATGATGCCCCTTGTTCTCGGTACTGGGGACTTCTTTCCTCAGCAATTGATAACCTTTTAAATGTACCAGTGGTTGGAACAAACACACCAGTGGTTATCAGAGTTGCTGGAGAGGAAATTGCCTTCAAAGAAGTCTGATTTATGAAATAACTGGCCAGGTGTAGATCAGTGGATCCAACACCTGTAGTTGCTGCTTCGCTTGAAATACTGAAAGGAAGTACTTGTACATCCTGCAGTGTAACCTCCTCTGGTGTTGTTGGTGGGTTAGCAATGATAGGGAGTTCAGATTCAGTCACTTGTGGTGGCATGCACTCAGTGATAGGTGGTTGAGAGGAACTGATTTCTGTCTGAGCTATATCAACTGCATCCAACAAAAGTTTTGTTTGTGCAGGGATTTGAGAGGTGAGTATGGGTGTGGAAAGAGAATTTGCCCCGGGCAGTGGGCTGTGGATGATAGGATCAAGTGATTCTAGAGCATCATAATTTGGTGTCCCAGTTCTTACAACCTGTTCTTTTTTAGAAGAAGCATGAGGAGTTTGAGGCTCAGGTTGAGATCTTTCTACCATCTGTTGTGAGGAAGTAACAGTAGTGGTTTCTGGTGACTTTTGTGTTGTCACTGGAAGTTGCTCTGGGATCTCATATTCTAGAGTTGCCTTTGTTTTAGGTTTGAGGGGGATTTTGTGTTTTCTTTTGTCTTGGTCTTTTGGTGGATTTAGGTGTGGGTTTCACAGCAGATGTTTTGCTGCTGTGATCACCTTGAGCAGTGGGCTCAGCAGCAGGTGACTGAGGAGCAGTAGTAGCTGCTAAAGTCTGCTCAGGAGCCTCTGCTTATGTTTTGGAAACTTTTGATAGCCTTGTAAATGTTTCAGGTGTAAGGCCATTTATTTGAAAAGGTTCACCATGGATGAGTACATGAGCATCACCCTTTCCAAATTTCTTTCGAAAATAAAAGCTTGGGAACCTTGGAAATAGTAAAAATGATTTGCTAGTAACATTTTTGACCAAGTCATCATAGATCTCCTGGGAATAGTTAAAGTTTTCCCCATGCAAGATATCATAACCCAGGTATTGGATCTTTAATGGAATTTCATTGAAAGTAGTGGTCTTATTAGAAACACACATTAAGAGGGTATGAAACAAAAACCTTGTGGCAGGGGGAAAACTGCCTTTTTTCATTTCCTTTGCATACCCTCTTTCTAAAAAATTAGTTTGATACTCTATTTTAGGGAAAGAAGTTTTACCTTGAAGATCATTGAGTTCAAACACTTCAGAGATGGTTTGTGGTGTGATTTTAACTTTAACACCCTTTATCAAGGAATTGATGGCTATGGGTGTTTCATCTTGAGAGTCAAGTTTTGCATTTTTCCAAAATTCCCTCTGGGTTGCCAAGTAAATCGGAGCATCAGAAGTCAACAAAGTTTTGTACTTTGAAGACGAAAGAGCATCTATGACGGAATTAAAGGTTTCAGTGTTACTTGGTTTTGTCAACAGACCCAAGTAGTTATGGGGAGCTTTATATGGAATTTCTATGGCCTTTTGAGTGGATTTCTCAGATGATGAAGACGGTGATTTTGCCATTTGAGGAAGAAGGACGATGAGGAATTTTGAGAGAAATGGAGGATAACTGCTTTGAGAAAGGAATTTTGAATTCGATTCGACAGTAAAAACCCTGTTTGGGGTTTTTGATCAGGGTTTTATAGGAGAAAAAGTGAATGCTGACGTGGCAGCGGTTACAAAAGTTCTGACCGCTATACACTGTCCACGAGCCAACCCCTGATGAGTAATGGAAGACAGTTGTTTTATGAAGCCACTAATGGAATAATATCAGTGGTTGCAATGGTTACAATGAAAACAGTGGGAGACTTTAAGCTATCAGTGGATTAGGTAAAATTGTAACGATTAGGTAAAATTGTAATTTCATTGTAATTCTATTTTTTAACTATCAGTGGATACCCAACAGTGATTGAAACACAGGTGTTTGGTCACTTAGTGGTCAACATGAAAAATGAAGAAACAGAGGTTGTCTTTCAACAGTGGATAACATTTATCAATCAGATGTTTGAACCAAAACAGTGGTTGAAACAGACTTTTAAGGATTAATGAAAACTATCATTTTTAACTATTTTGAGGATGTTTGACGTTAAACAGATATTTGACCTTAAACATCTGTTTGGACATAAACAGATGTTTGCGCTTAAACAAATGTTTGACCTTAAAAAGAAGTTGGCCCATAAACAACTGTTTGCAAAAAAAGACCAATTTCAAAAATACTATACCCAAACAATGAAAATGTGGAGCTTAATAATTAGTTAGCATGTTGGGGTTATGTGATAAATACCGTTACATATAAACATCTCAGTGATATGAAATCTAACAATCTAATAAAGTATTAAACACTAATGTGATAAATACTGTTACATATAAATACTGTTAACATAAACAAAGGTAGAATATCTGCTGTTGATGCTGAACCACTGTTGTTGTTGGGCAGTGGTTCGTCTTTGAGTTTGTATAGGGTTTGTCTCGAGAGATAAACTATAGCGAACCACTGCTACACTAAACACTGTTACATAAGAAACACTGATACATAAATACTAAAGTTGAATCCACTGTAGATGCTGAAGCACTGCTGCTACTGAGCAGTGGTTTTCCTTTCGTTGATCAGGCTTTAGGTACATAAGTGCTTGACTTTAACAGGGCTTTGTCTTCAACAGTGGATAGGCCTCATCAGTCTTTAAGTCCATCAGTCTTTATAAGCAGCAGTGGTTAATTATAACAGTCCTTAGCATGATCAGCTGTTATAACCACACCATAACCCTTTGAGAGGAAGCAATTGTCCGTCTATTCATTTGAGATGACTCATTGCATTACATCCCTGTTGAAAAACAGAATCCATAAATTTAGGGAAAATGGATTTGAGAGATGATAACCCAACAGTGGAGGATCTCATTCTACAGCTCTGATAAATTCAGGGGATTCTCAAATAATGGTTCCTAGATGTTTGAAGAACGACAAAGACAGACAAATGTCCACAGTGCTGCTTCTTTGAACATTTGTCAGTCTTCAAACATCTACGAATCTACGAAGCATTATCTCATTGGAATGTAACGATTAGGTAAAATTGTAATTTCATTTTAATTCTAGTTTTCATTTGATAATTTCATTCTATAATTAATTAACCACATCAACAATAAAAATGTGAGCAGTGGATGTTTTTTAGGAAAACCAATGATTGTCAATATCAGTGGATGACAACAATAAAAATGTGAGCCGTGACTATTTTTTAAATATCAGTGGATAGCCAACAGTGATTGAAATACAGATGTTTGGTCAGTCAGTGGTCAACATGAAGAATGATGAAACAAAGGTTGACCATCAAACCAATCCTTGACACTATTAAACCTCTGTTGACTTACCAAACAGATGTTCAGACACAATTCAACATCAACATAATCTAAATCTTACTCAAACACTAAATAATAAGTAAAAATAAAACACAACATAGATTCATAAAATTAAATTTATTCATTTATTCATGACCTTAAAACTAAAAGTCCAATAATTATATCACATACTGAACAATATTAAAGTTCAAATCTAAGAATAACAGCAAGAATTAAGAAACTTTAGTTTCAACTCCATCGATTGCTGAACCTCTCGATGTATGTCCTTCAGCATCGCCATGAACTGCACGTCTCTATCACTGCACTCTATATTACTGACAACACAAATAAGAAACAAACCTAAAATGCAAAGGTCTCTTCTCAACTGTTGTAGCACATCTGAGTTTTCACGATATTGCACGAATCTATACTTTCTATAAAAGAAAAAAATCTTCCTGGCGCAAGAAAACCTGACTTTCGATTTAATGAAAATCGAACAATGCAACTCTCCTATAAAAAAAGACAGCACATGCAACTTTTCAAGATAAAAGATACATAGCGTCCGTTGAAGCTGCAACTCTGCCATCAAAGAAGGTAGCACATGCAAGTTTTCACGATGTTGCAACAATGATACTGCAGCATCGATATTGAAAGGTTGATGTGGGATGCGAATTTTCATTGAAACCACGATGTTGGAACAATGATACTGGAACGATAACATGTAAACATAATCAACAAACATTCGAACAAAGAAGTGTAATCGGAGATTAGCGGCTGAATCACGAGAAAGATGCATTTGAGAGAGAGATACGCTCACATATATGAGCGAGCGAGATTTGAATGTGAAACCAGATAATTATATCTTATTTATAGGATTAGAATATATGGTTTGAATTTTGAATTTCAAAATTACTGATCTGATTTGAAAGCAATTGTCATGATGTTTATTGGGAACTGATGTTTATTGGGAACTGAAAGGTAAGTAGTGTATATCCTTATATCCTGCTTTATTAAACTAATTAAATATTAGAAATGATATGCAAAGTAGGAAAAAAAGAGAGAGAACGTCAATTTTAACTTACCATTTTGCATATTTTGAATTTCAAAATTACTGATATTATTAGTAATTACTGATCTGATTTGAAAGCAATTGTCATAATGGCTTTTCTAATTTTTTTAACTTTAATTAAGAGATAATAACCGTCAGTTTGAAATTCACATTTTGCATATTTTAAATGTCCAAAGCTTAAGAAATTAGCATTAATTACTGATTTGATTTGCAACAAATAGTCATCAAGAATTTTTTTTATTTTTTAATTCAACTTTAAATTTTATCACGAAAACAATGTTGGAGGAACTCTTATCTCATTGGAATGTAACGATTAGGTAAAATGGTAATTTCATTGTAATTCTAGTTTTTATTTGATAATTTCAATCTATCACTAATTAACACCATCAGTAATAAAAATGTGAGCAGTGGCTGTTTTTTAGGAAAACCGCTGATGGTCAATATCAATGGATGTCAACAATAAAAAAGTGAGCAGTGGCTGTTTTTTCCTATCAGTGGATACCCAACAGTTTTTTAAACACTGATGTTTGGTTAGTCAGTGGTCAACACGAAGATTGAAGAAACAGAGGTTGTATTTCAGCAGTGGATAACTTTTAACAATCAAATGTTTCAACCAACACAGTGGTTGTAACAGGCTTTTAAACAGATGTTGGGGCTTAAACAGATGTTTCGCCTTATATATCAGTTGTCTGGACTTAAACAGAAGTTTGACCTTAAACAAATGTTTGCCCATAAACAGAAGTTTGGCCATAAACAGATGTTTGGCCTTTAATAAATGTTCGAGCTTAAACAAATGTTTGCCCATAAACATCTGTTTGCAAAAAAAGACCAATTTCAAGAATACTATACCCAAACAATCAAAATGAGGAGCTTAATAATCATCCAGGTGTACTTGATTTTTATTTATTAGTATAAAAATGAAACAACTGTTCAATTTATAGTACAGATCAAACCACTGAAGTGATGTGATAAATACTGTTACATATAAACACTGTTGTGATAAACATTGTTACATATAAACACTGATGTCATAAAATTGTTACATATAAAACACTGAGGTGATGACATCTAACAACCTAACAGACTATAAAACACTGATGTGAAAAACACTGTTACATATAAACACTGTTAACATAAACAAAGGTCTGAGCTTAAACATCTGTTTATGGCCAAACATCTGTTTAAGGTCAAACATCTGTTTAAGTCCAAATATCTGATATAGAAGGCGAAACATCTGTTTAAGGTAAAACATATGTTTAAGGTCAAACATCTATTTATGGCCAAACATCTGTTTAAGGTCAAACAACTGTTTAAGTCCAAACCTCTGATATAAAAGGCCAAACCTCTGATATAAAAGGCCAAACATCTGTTAAAGCCCAAACATCTGTTTAACCCTGAACAGATGTTTAACTTAATAAGATCTACTGTCTTCTCACACTATTTTCCTCTTAAAAACACTGTTCAACCTAACATGGGTTTCCATTAACTATTGATCAAAATGCAAACAGATGTTCAAACAACTGTTTATTATTATACTTCTTTACAAAATTACATAGAAATTAAAAACGAAAACGAAACTAAGAAATTTACGAACCTAACAGCAAAAATTTAAAATCTAAGAACAACACCAAGAAATTTACGAACCTAACAGCAAAAATTTAGTGCTTTTAGCTTAAAATTTAGTGCTTTTAGCTTTAAACTGCATCAATGTATATCTTCGACAATAGCCATGAACTCCACGGAAGTACTCAATGCATCAACATCAGGATTTATAGAAACCTGATCTCTGGTGAACAGACCAAGATGCAGTACATGAAAACACTTCTTCAGCTGTTGAAGAGTAGCCCTGTCCTCATATACTTAATCCTTAACTTTGTTCATAAAGAGCTGCTTTAAACCAAACTTGATGCTTCTTTTAATACAAAAAAGGCAGGAACGACCATTACTCTAGTAAGATAAAATCTTATCTTACAGCAATAGCAGATGCTTTCTTGCGTTTAGCAGGAACTACTGCGGCTTCTACATCATCATCATCTGCCCAGAGTCATATATAATCATCATTTAGTCACCATTAAAAATTATTTTAAATGTAGATTTAAAAATCTTTATTTATGTTTAATTTAACTTTATGCTTCTTTTAATAAAAACCTATAATAACCCGCAGCATATTGTATGAATTTCAAACAAGTGTGATTAGACTGAAATATAAAGCGAGAATTATAGTATATCACTTCAAAGTAAAAAACTCAAAATTTCAAAATTGGAGTAGCAAAAAACACATACTTTAAACGATGTTGGAACAATGATACTGGAAACAACCGTAGAACAATCATCATCATCATCTGCAGCAGATCATTCACAATCATCATTTAATCACAACTCAGATAACAAAATTTCAGTAAAAATAAAAAAAACAAAAACACATACCATGATCAAGGCAAACCACATATCACCAAAAATTTTTCTGAAAGTGGGTCAGAGAGATATACATATCGTCCGTTCAAGTTGCAACTCTCCCATCAAAGAAGGTAGCACATGCAACTTTTCACGATGTTGCAACAATTATACTGCAACATCGATATTGAAAGGTTGATGTGTGATGGGAAGCTTCATTGAAACGACGATGTTGGAACAATGATACTGGAACGATGATTATATAAGGAGCAGTGGTTTGTTATAACAGTCCTTAGCACATGGAACTTTAACGGGGATTTGTCTTCAACAGTGGATATGCCTCATCAGTCTTTAAGTCCATCAGTCTTTATAAGGAGCAGTGGTTCGTTATAACAGTCCTTAGCATGATCAGCTGTTATAACCATTCCATAACACTTTGAGAGGAAGCAAGGGTCGGTCTATTTGATTGAGAGGAATAATTGCATTACATCCCTGTTGAAAAATAGAATTGATAAATTTAGGGAAAGTGAGGTTGAAAGATGATAACCCAACAGTGGAGGATCTCATTCTACAACTTCGATAAATTAAGGGTATTCTCATATAATGGTTCCTGGATGCTTCCAAAGAATCAGCACTTTGGACATCTGTTGTTCTTCAAACATCTATTATCTATTATCTATTATCTATTATATCTATTATATATAATAAATGAAAGTTATTTGGTCCACATGGCCCAAATAAATTTCATTTATTATATATAATAGATAGAATAGATAATAGATAATAGATAATAGATGTTTGAAGACAACAGATGTCCAAAGTGCCGCTTCATTGGAAGCATCTATGAAGAATTATATGAGAATACCCTTAATTTATCAAAACTGTAGAATGAGATCTCCACTATTGGGTTAACATCTTTCAACCTCACTTTCCCTAAATTTATCAATTTTATTTTTCAACACGGATGTAATGCAATTATTACCTTATTTAAGATACCTTCAACTACATCTTCTGATAAATCAACATTCATTTCACTCAAATGATAACTTCAAATGCATCTTCAATCATGAACTATCTAAAGAAATGGATGAAATCATCTAAAAAAACCGAAAATAAAACTAAGTAAACCATCCAATATTCTTGAGTACTCACCATTAATGTGATGACCAATATAAAATCAAACCCTAAAAGCATACAAAATCATAATGAAATATGAAAGAAACAAACCAAAAAACTTTTTGGGCGATTAAAATTAAAAGGATATCATACACAATATTCAGGTAATTAGAATGGCTATTTTTACCTTACTTGACAACAATAGCAAACAACATTAAACAATAATAGCAAACAACATCAAACAACAATAGCAAACAACATCAAACAATAATAGCAAACAACATCAAACAACAAAAGCAAACAACATCAAACAATAATAGCAAACAACATCAAACAATAATAGCAAACAACATCAAACAACAATAGCAAGTGACCAATAAATCAACCTCAAAATCATATAGAAGCCTAAAAATAAAATGAAAATTAGATAAGTGAACATCAAAACTGAACAGGAAACATGACTAAAAATTAACCAAACACCTGATGTTGAATCCACTGTAGATGTTGAATCCACTGTAGATGCTGAACCACTGCTGTTACAAACAGATAATACCTCGGGAACGGAAAATTTAAAAGGATCGGCTTCAAAGGCATCAACAATCGGAAGATTCAAATCTCAAGCAAATGAAACCCTAATTTCAAAAAGAATAATCGGTGAACATATTCACAGATCAATAATCAACAGATGTTGTACTCATATCATCACCGTTAAGAAAAAAGACCCTTAGTTTCTGAACATATTCAAACATACCAGTTCATGGCGGAAATCTATCCGCAGGTAAGGGGATCTCAATTTGATGACCATCGATGACAACAACCCTGGAACCATATGATGAGATTAGGAGTAGAAATTAGAATTTAATTAAAACTTTGTATGAAAATAAGAAGAAATCAACACAGATCTATAAACATACAAATCAAACCTTAAATGGAAGAACCTTGCCGACGAAGAAAATGAAATAATCTTCCCAACTATAGCTCCGGATGAAAATTACAAAAGCCAGATATTACCTCTTCATGGTATAATCAGACATGAAAATTACAAAGGCTGAATGATTCATGATGAGATGATTTGGTTTGATCTTTGATTAAGAAGGGAGAAGAGTACAGGAGAAGGAGAAGAAAATTCAGATCTAGGGTTTTGAAAAGGAAAAAAGGAGACGGATGGAGTATAAAAGGGATGGAATTGTGGTACTGTTGGGCGGGAAAATAGAATTGAGGATGCCCTAATTAAGTGACACGTGGCCCAAATCACTTTCATTTATTATATATAATAGATATGTGTAAAAACATAAAATAAAATAAAAAAAGGAACGGGCCGATTCAAACTTTTTACGAGTCGAGCCCGAGCCCAACCTGGTTTGGTTTGGCTCGGCTTGTTAACAACCCTATTCCTAACCCTCAAAAAACAAAATTTATAAGGACTGTGTAAATTGGATCTCAGGTTGTTGAACAGGCGAGATACTATATGAAAGTCAGTGTTCTAATTAGAAGCAACTAAGGGTGTCCGGAGTGGGGGCGGCAAACCCACCCGGCACCGATCGGCAACCATTGCCGGCTCATTTGCCGCATGATGTTTACCGAAAAAGAGGAAGAATTCGGTGAGGGTAAACCGATGCGGGGAAGAGAGTGGGTGAGAGAGAGGGGGTAGTGTGGGGTGGGGTCCATTCCAATCTCAACCAATCACACTTTTTTCCTTTTTAAAAAAAATAGTTTACCACTTCACCATTGTCTAAACCATTGCCAATACTTTGAGCATAGTTTACCACTTTGACATGGCACACTCTCATTGGTTGATTTTTTAGTTTGTCACTCTCAAGTGTTTAACCACTCCTAACACCCTAATCTAACTCAAAATAACAAACATGTAAACCTCAAAAATTTCTTTGAATAAAAGACTAGTCTAAGTACCCGTGTAATACACGGGTGGCTAAACAACAAAAAAAATTATACTTTAACACGTAAATACTTTATTACAGGTTCGTTCGAATATTACGATAAATAATATCTTATAAAAATTAATTAACGATTACATTTCTTAATAGATTTTAAGAAATATGAATAATTTGTTAGGATTATAGTGTGTCATGAGTTGTCGATTTTAATCACGGGTTGTAAATAACGAATGTAATAATTTAATTAAAACGTACAATGTGGGGAAAATAATTATATTTATCAATTAAACAAATACTAACTATTGGAAGGTTAATATTAATATTAGTATGTTATAAAAGAAAACGATATAATTCATAAATTTATAAACAGTTATAGTTTAAGTCTAATACATAACATATGGCATTGACCAGTGTACTACATTGGTGTGTACTACATTGGTTTAATCACAATTCCAATCTCAAATATTATCAGCAAAAGGGACACATAAATAATACCCCTATACATCCTAAATTTAACAGGGTTGATATAAACTTTGAAATGAAAGAAACTTTCCGTTACTTATGTATAGATTAAATTACAATGAACCAAAAAACATGAGGTTCAAAAAAGCACAAGAAGATGCGAGGCTTTAGCCCAGAAAGATTAAAGTCATAGAGCTTCACGTATGCGAGTCATTGCTCTATATACCGCCAAAAGCTACATCTCTTTTACATATTATCTTTTGGTCAACCAAACCCTTCGTGATCTTTTCATGCCTTTTGGTTGTTTACAAGTATATCACACTCCTACATATCTCAATTTTACGAATTTTTACCCAAATGTACATTAGGCGCACCTTGTTAAACCAAGGATCAGAGACATGACTGAACCATAAAGTTTGAGAACCTTAGTTGAATGAGGCCAGGCCTCACCCAACTGCCACGAACCAATTATAAAAATAAGAGCTTCACGTGTGATTTCTTCAGGGTTTGGTGTTAATGCATGCACTTTTACCGTAACCAAACGATATTGAATATACTACATGAGACCCAAAGGTATAACTTCGGGCTACTTTGTATATGATTGCTTTGGGTACAGTTATATATACTACATGAGACCCAAAGGTCTAACTTTGGGCTACTTTGTATATGATTGCTTTGGGTAGAGTAGTATTATCTAGAGACCAAATTACCCATTTTAGATCGCATGTTACTCAACTTGCCTTCCTCGTTTTGATAAGGAGTGATAAACATTAACCGTCAAAGGACAGGGGAAGTGAGTTTTAGTTTTGAGATTATATTTTGATGGTGTATACAATAAACAGATCACTGAAGATGTCACTTTTTAACCACAATTAAAATTAAATAAAAGAATCAGCGAGAACAAACAAAGAGTACATAAAACAAAAACTACACACCCACAGAGAATCAACCAAGCCAACCAAACTACCTGGCACCCGTTGCCCCTATACAAATTCAAAAGACATTACTATACCAACAACCCACATACATTCCTTTGGTGATCTTCTCCATATTCCCAAGTCCAGATATTTCCATCTAGATCTTCTTTTAATCCAGTTAAACGATTGAATCTGAATGTCTTCAAAGGTTGCTTGATCTTGCCTCTAAAGCTTTTTTTAACACCCAATCTTCCTCCTTTTACCCATCCAGTCCAAGACAGTCCATGTTGCTAACTTCCACCATATCTTTTCAAGGACCAACAACTGTACATCGCGTGTTCGAACGATTCCGCTTTCGATAAGCAAAAGTTGTAATCTGCTGAAATTAAAATAACCCGCTTTGCGCTTTCTAGCAAGATTACCGGTGACTGGTATCATATCCTGCACCAAACACCACATAAAGCTAAAAACCTTCGCAAGAACCCACCTGGCACAGATAAAGTTATTGGCTTGCGGTGCATTTCCATCGTCTGCAAACATAGCCATCATCACATGATCTAACCATGAAGTCACCCGAGAACTCCGTATTCCAAGTCCACCCATCTTCCAAATTTAAGTAATTGAAAAGATAAAAATATTTGCAGACTGAGTCGACCCAACCTGTTTTGACTCACGGTAATAGTTACATGTTTTGACCTATTACCCGACCCATTGATATTACCACTATATATAGGATGTTCAGAATAACACATATTAAATAATTTGATCATGTTAGCCTATCTTTGATGAAATTACTTTGAGCATGTTCAAAAATACATGTAAATTACAAAAACCCTTTGACTCATTTGGCAAAAAACACAACCTAAATCGACGAATTGCTAAGTAAACGGGTCGAAAAGCGCAACCTCTAGAAAAATTACAATAGAAGATTTCAAGGATGTCAAGCTCTATAAGTAGAAAAGCGAAGTGGGACAATACCTGTTCAAGTGGTTAAAGGTAAAATGCTCTCAAAAGTCAACACCCCTCCAGCAAGGTCCACAGGCATGTCTCGCCTAAAAGAAAACCAAATATTTTGTAAAATTATTTTCTATAAAACACATGCATCATTACTGAATCAAAGGTCAAAATTACAAAATATGAACTTGTGTTCGGAAAGAAATTGAGGAAGCATTTGCCTTGCTGCACAATCAAGGTATCCTGCTGCCTTTAACAAAATATCAATTGCAGACCTGCTTTCTATGATAATAAACAAATTTTAATCTAACACAATCAGCAGGACTGAACATCCAGTATTTGTAAGAAAACACATGATGGAACAATAATATTAAGAACTACCATCCATTGCTCGAAAAATGCCCTCGAAATCAGCTCTCTGATAAGGTAGTAAGAGGTTCAGAGTTGCTTCTTTCTGCTCCGCAGTGACGGCCATGATCATTTTTCTTACAATTTTATCCTCTCAGTGGAAGCAAAGAACTGAAATTATCAAAAGTTGAAATAACCCGAATCGAATATGTGTTAGCGATTATAATAGATGTGAATATATTCACATCAGAGATGAGAACATTGAAAAGATTACCATATGCTCAGTCCTATAAAGTCCGATCACTTAAGTTTTTTCTTCAACTCTTATACAGATTGTAAAAAATCCTGACCATTTAAATACCTGAAAGGACCTTCTATATGCTCAAACACGAAACAATTTCTACCTTAGCCCGTGAGGGCCATGTGCACAACACAAACTGTGTTTGACCCGTCGAAGGCTCAAGGCGCAAAAGGTGAGCATGTCCTCTGCATACTCGTCCCACAAAGTGATACTAACCACCTCATCCCTGGAATATATTAATATTAGTAATACATTTTAATCCATGTATTTAATTTGTTATTTATAGAATTACCATTGGCAAGATGGCCACGGTGGCAGTTGAAGTGTGAATACGACCTTAGACTTCTTTTTGAGGAACACTTTGAACTCTATGGACATAAAAACATTTTTATTACAACATAATTATGTAAAAGCAAGAAAAAAGAACAAATGTAAAATACCTCAAAGCAAAAAAAAAATGGCAAGTATTTCAACAAATTTCGTTCATAGTACCTCTGGTACATATGGACCTAGTTTAAGAACCCGCGAAATTCGCGGGTGGACTAACACACAAATATATAACTTAAAATTGTTGAAATATTCCCTTGACAGAAATAAGCGTTCAAGTACTAATGAAATTAGTAAACTACAATGAATTGAAAAAAGGAAGTAACCCAAAAATCACAAGTCATTAAAGACTTCGCTGTACACCACATTTCCCCACTCTTTTCCTTCCGGTTACTTACCAAAATACTTTTTTGTAAATAGGCTATCGGTTACATACCAAAATACTTTTTTGTAAGAAGTGAACAAAAAATGTGGGCGTATTCGCGGCCATGTACATCCGTAATTCCAGCCCTGAACAGGTGTGTTTCACAGCCCGGTACAACTATATCTTTTAGTTGTATGACAGCCCCTGTACAGCAAAATAACCAGCCATGTACGGACGTTTTTCACAACAATATAGGGTTGTATTTCTCAGCCGTATAACAACTCCTGTGTAAGAAATTAAAGCAATTCATAATAATAGCAAAACCAAGACTTTAAATTCAAGTAGGAGATAAAACCAAAATTCTAAGAAAATAAAGCAATTTCATGACCAAGAACCAAACAGCCCACTTTTTTATTTTACTACTTATAATGATTACATTTGATCTGCAATCACTCTAGTAATTTTGTGCACAAACATTATTCATAGAATTTTCATTTCAACAAAAACAATCACAAAGGAATAAAAAAATCATTAATATTAAGGTTAGTTAGATCATTCTTTAATACATGATTCGTATGAGATTTCGATCAAGCTAACTTTTTTATAATTTCTTTTTGTTTCTATCTACATTCATTCTAACAACAACCATACCCACTCAAATTTTTAATAGGGTTTCGGGAGAGTGGGATGTAAGAAAACCATATCTTTATCTTAGAGGATAAAGAGACTCAAGAAAACACAACCCCAAAAAATATACAAATAAGTTAGCTTTGAAACTACCCTTTTAAGCACTCAAATTTTACCTAAAGATTTTCAAAAGTTCTTACCTCTGCTCCTTACACTTGTCTTTGCAACATAATCCAAAACACGATGCTAACCGACTCTCTTCCCAAAGTAGACCAAAATCTTTGCTTGAAAACAATAATTCTTTAAACTGCACACAACCATCTGCAAAATGAAAATAATAATTATAAAGTAAAAACTTGGTTGTGAACTTACCAAATTTAGGTAAGATCATTGTTTAAAACATGAAAATATTATTATATGAAAACGGGTAATAAACACCAGGTCATAGGATCCACACAGTTTTAAGGAAAAAACAAAAGTCAAACATGAAAATTTTGACCAAATTGTGTGTTCTAATTTCGTCATCAGCAAAACCACTTTTTTTTTTATCATAATTCAATAAGTATCTTGAAAGAGAGACATTACTATTTGGAGAAACATTACTATTTTTTCCATTGAGTAGGAACAGTAACTTTTGTTGGATATACTTTAATTAGGCTATAGGGTGTGGTCGACTATCATGACGACCATGACCCTTCACATCAGCTTCATGTCACCTACCTCTCATCCACCATTCAAAACCACTACCCTAATGGTATGGTCATGACCCAAACCTCCACCCTAAATTAATAAACATGCACATGCTTAAAATAGTGGAAAAAGAAAAAGGAGGCATGTGGTTGTCGTGGTTTATTCCACGCGAATGATGGTGGATGCTTAAGGGAGCGGTGGTCCTAAGTGGTGATTGATGACACAGCCCATGTCCATACACCCTTTAGGCTTTTATGTTAGTTATAAAGTTACAGAAGCAACATTAAAATGTGTTAAAAGTGTTTTCCTTTTAAATATACCAATTATTAAGTCATAATTTTTAGTAAGGACCGCAAAGTTTAAACCTTAAAATCAAATTTAATAATTATTAGAAGAAAGAAGTAAGGGTCGACCCAGAGTCCCAGAACCCGCCACCGTTTGACCCGAACCCATTTGACTGTATTTGAAAAGCACCCTGTCATGACCTGGAAAAACAAAAATATGAATCTATTAAATCATCATACTCATATGTTTAACTACTCTTTCCACAATTCTTGACTTTGGACTATGAAATCAATTTAGATATACAAATTGAAACTTGTCGGGTTGAAACCAAAGGTTATGTATTCATTAGCTAACACATGCTCTTAAAGGAAACATATTTACAGACTAATAATTAGTAAAAGTACCTATCCGAGACAATAAACTGAAGCCATGACTTTGGTTCTTGATCAAAATTGCAGTTGTCTCAGCAAACAATACCAATGTAACATATCTTTGGTTCACGAATAATGGATTCTATTTGTTGGGTGGTGTCTTAGCATCCGTGTAACCATGATTTCTTACTGATTTCTCCCAACTTGTCCCAGGAGTGTTGTCATTTCTTACTGATTTCTTACTACCTTCATCTAAAAAGTTGTCGATCCTACTAATTCTCGTGAACTAATGATCTCCAACAACCTCAGCCTTGCTAATATCCCATGTGGGTGTCTTTTCTCCTTCACTAATCTTAAAACTCCCACTAAAAGCCTCAAACTTAAGGAGATTTGACAATTTCAGTGCCAGTAAACAAAAGCTCCATCAGTTTCACGCAATCTAGGGTGATTTCTAATGACCCCTCATTCAAAACATGAACCATTAATAAGATCTTAGTGGGTTGTAACAGATTAATTATAGAATCCGAAATTAACTGCAAATTGACCAAAATCGCAACTGCTTCGGATCCAATTGCTTGGCTAGTGAAAGGTCCTCACAGTGAGGAAATATGGCTTACTCCACCATTCGCACCTACAATTTTCTTGGTTAATGTGCAGACTTCAATATATGGAGGCAAGAACCACCAAGCATAAATATTTTTTGGAAAACCACAAAATCTCCTCGCTCCTTTTGGTGGGTCAATTCAAACAAACAAATATTCAATCGGAAAGAAGTAAGAACGAAAACAAACCACTGAATGCATACCTGGATCGCATTACATGTGAATCCTCAACGGTTGTCTCTGTCATTGAGAAGACACGGCTACAGCGTGTCCGCTAAAGACGAAAATCTACGAATAACGCGACATGATTATGCATTTATAATGAAAAAAGCTACCGAACTTATACAAAGTATCAAAATTTGTAGAATTTATGCATACGAAACATCAAAGTTTCAAGAACTATGCTTAAATAAATTTCAAGACACACACATACAGATATGTCATATGAATAATAAGAAAAAAAATGCTTCCTGGATTTGTTCACTGGTTTAACAAATACCCAACTCTGCATCATCACATGATTAGAATTCCCAAAATTAATCATAAATAAAACCCTTTTAAATATTGTATTAATTTAATTTAACCCCAATTCCACTTTTATGGCAAAAAAAAGAACTTATAATCCAAGAGATTGAAGCTGATAAGTTTCATTGCCATCAAGAAACGCCAAAGAAGACTCGACGGTGGCGGCTGCGAGACGACGAAGATGAAAAAGGCGGTCACGGTGGGTCATGGCAGCGTAATAATCGACTGAACCCATCTGAGGCAAATCTGAATCAAGAGCAACAGCATAAAAATCATACAACGAAATTAGGGTTTTCTTATAACAACTACAAAATCACAAACAGAGATGGAATCCAACTTACCAACGCTTCACTTTCAAAGGATGATGATGAAGATAAAACAAAGCAGGCGACTTGAATGATCCTTTGAATCCCTCGATTAAAATCAGTAAATTGTATATAGGCCATAAAATTGGAAACGGTTCCATAATTTAGCAACAGATCTTACGGTAATTGATGAATCGTTCAACTTTCCATATATAATCTAAGAAGCGTTTCAAAGAAGAAGGAAGGAATTGTGAGGCGGTAAGGAGAATTCATTGAGAATTCAGAGAATTGAGAGAAATGGCGCCTAAAACCCAATTATCTGGCCAAAGACCATTGCCACATCATGGTCAAATGGTCAACATTATTTTGCTTTAGTATAAGAGATTGATTATGATCAAAAGTTAGCAGCAATAAAAGGTCATAATAGATTAGAATTAGAACCTCAAGGGCATGTGTGAATCTTCTGAACTTCATCAAAGATTTAACAATTCTATCACGAGAATCTTTATCAACTTTCCTTCCTTCACTGGCCCACTGATCAAGAACTAGTACAATTGAAAGATCAGGATCACCAACTGGTGAGATTCTTCTGTAAAGTGATGAATCAAGTTCAACATTGTTTAGAAATGTCGGTGAACCTTGTGATGAATTCTTGTTCATTCTTTGGTTAAGTGATGGTGTTTCCTACTTGAGTTAGAATAGGAATTGTTTGGATAATTATTGTGAGTTTAGTTAAATAGAATCCTAGTTATAGTCTAATGCGAATAGGTTAGATTATATATATCAAATCAGTTTGGTAGGGATTATGTATGAAGTTTTGAGTTAAGTTTCTTCATAATAAACATTGTTTGGGTGTTAGCCATCAATTATGTGTTTCAATTGTTCATGTATCTGGTACCAATTCGTTTAATTGGTATCAGAGCTTGTATTGTGAACGAATTAGAGGATCTGTGAAGAGTTACTAACCTGCGTACAAGAGGTTATCAACATCAGCGATTGGAAGGAAGCTAAGAATCAGGTTTCCAGAACAGTCGCAAACAATAGCTTTGTGTTTCTGGTCATTCATCAGAATTGGTAAGCCAGTTATCTTAGATCTGACCAGCGATCAGGAATTGAATCACCGTTACTGATTTATAAACCTGCTGGAGAAATTATTTAATCAGCGTAGTGATTAAATAAGGTCAGAATTGAGTTTTCTTTAAGCTACAATTTAGGTCAGAGCTGTGTGTTCAAGGGGTTGTATTGGTGAAAATTGAATCACCACAGACCTATTTTCGAAAAAGGAAAAGGAACCAGATGGGTGATGCAGTGAAAGAACCAAACCCGTTGTCGTTTCAGTGTCCAATGTTAACGACAACGAATTACACTATTTGGAGTATGCGAATGGAGGTAATTCTGGGTATTCATGGAGTGTGGGAAGTAACTGAGCCAAGTTCAACGGATGCTAAAAAGAATAATGTGGTCAAGGCACTTTTGTTCCAGTCAATACCGGAAGACCTAGTCAATACCGGAAGACCTGATACTTCAAATCGGTAATCTGAAATCAGCTAAAGAGATGTGGGAAGCAATAAAGACTAGGAATTTGGGTGCTGAACGAGTCAAAGAGGCAAAACTTCAAACTTTAATAACCGAGTTCGAAGGTTTGAAGATGAAGGATACTGGCACGATAGACGAGTTCACTGCGAAACTGTCTGGAATTGCTTCTAAGCCTGCCATGCTTGGGGAAACAATTGAAGAGCGAAAATTGGTCAAGAAATTATTCACTAGTTTGCCAAGGTGGTTTATACATATTGTGGCCTCGCTTGAACAAGTTTTAGACTTGAAGACAGTCGGGTATGAAGATGTGGTTGGTAGACTGAAAGCCTATGAAGAAAGGATTAAAGAAAAAAACGGAACTGAATCGGGTAAGTTAATGCTTTCATATTCCGAATCTTCTTCTAACCGTAGTCGTGACAGTTACAAGGGTAAAGGACGCGGTTCGGGTTCTTCGAGAGGTCGAGGTCGTGGTCGCGGTCGAGGTCGGGATAACACCCAGGATCGTGCTCAACAGGATTCCTTCAAAGAACCATGATGATAAAAACCAAAAAGGCAAGAAAAGAGATCTTTCGGGTATTAAGTGCTACCGGTGTGATAAGTTCGGGCACTTTGTTTCTAGGTGCCCCGACCGATTCCGTGATCAAGAGGCAAATCTTAGCCAAATCGATGAACAACAAACGAACCGGGTAGATGGAACTTTTTTTATGATGAGTCATGTACAAGAAACCGTGTATTTGAATGAAGACAAAGTTGTTCCAGCCAAGTTCGATGCAAGCGAAAGAAATGTTTGGTATTTAGATAATGGCGCGAGTAATCACATGATAGGAAATCGGGAGTATTTTGCTGAGTTAAACGAGCGAGTAGTCGGAAGGGTGAGATTCGGAGATGGGTCGTGCGTAAAAATTAAGGGAAAAGGCTCGATTTTTTTCGAAGGTAAAAGTGGCGAGCAAAAATTATTGACCGAAGTTTATTATATTCCGGACCTCCGGAGAAACGTGATAAGTCCGGGTCAAGCAACTGAATCAGGATGTGAAGTTCGAATGAAGCATGATTTTCTGACTATGCATGATAGTAGTGGAAGATTGCTAATGAAGGTCACTAGAAACTTAAGTCGGCTTTATAAAATTAAACTCAAGGTTGGGAGTCCAGCTTGTCTGCAGGCGAAAATTGATGAAGAGTCTTGGTTGTGGCATGCCCGTCTTGGCCACATAAGGTTCGGTTCAGTCAATTTGATGCACAAGCTAGCCGAAGGTGTTCCCATGATAAAGCAACAAAATCAAATGTGCGAGTCTTGCTTGGTTGGAAAACAAACGAGACATTCATTTCCAAAAAAGGCGACTTTTCGAGCTTCAGCGAAAATCGAGTTAGTTCATGGCGATCTCTGTGGTCCAATCTCTCCCCCTACTCCGGCAGGTAACATTTATATTTTGGTTCTTATTGATGATTACTCGCGGTATATGTGGTCTTTTCTGTTGAAGAATAAAAGTGACGCGTTCGAGTTCATCAAAAGATTCAAAACCAAGATTGAAAAGCAAACCCGAATGACAATTAAGACATTCCATACCGATAGAGGTGGTGAATTTACTTCGCATGAATTTAATCAGTTTTGCGATATAGAAGGAATGGCTCGAATGTTAACGGCTTCGTATGCTCCTCAGCAAAACGGTGTAGTGGAAAGACGAAACCGAATATTGTTAGAGATGGTCCGAAGTATGATGAAGGCTAGAGTGGTTCCAAATTATTTTTGGGGTGAAGCGGTTCGCCATGCAACTTATATCATAAATAGAACTCCCACGCGCGCATTGGTCGGAGTGACACCGTATGAAAGATTTAGGGGCACAAAACCGAACCTTGAAAATCTAAAAATATTTGGGTGCATAGCGTATGAGCGAATCGTGAACAAACACTTGCAAAAACTAGATGATTGATAAAGACCTCTAGTTCATCTCGGATTTGAACCAGGTTCGGGTGGTTACTGGTTATTTAACCCGCGAAAAAATAAAATCATTATAAGCATTCATGTTGATTTTAATGAAAAGAAGGGGTGGAACTGGAGTAACACGAAAACTGAGCATGACAATCCAGGTATGTTCACAGTTAACTGGGGACTGGGTGATACTATAGACATGGGTTTTGGGCCAATAGGTGGCGAGTCGAGTGAGTCTACCTCAAGTGAAACTTCTGCTACGTACAACAGCCCTACGATGAACAGTAGCAGCAGACATGGGTCTGTAATGGGCAGCGAAACAGAGCCCAGTTCAGGGCCAGACCCAACTTCAAATGATCAAGAGTTCCTACAGCCAAACAACGAGATTTCAGCCCATTTTGACTCTAAAGCTGAAATCCAGAATGAGCAAACCCATGTTTCGAATCCGGTTAGACGTTCTACTCCTATTTCAGTTTTACCTTCTAAGTTAAAAGATTACGAATTAAATTCAAACGAAACATGTGAAGATTTAATGTTAACTTTTGACGAGGAACCAAGAAATTTTACTAAAGCGAAAACGAAACCGGGTTGGGTAAAAGCTGTGAAAACTGAAATCGAGTCAATTGAGAAAAATAACACATGGAAGCTAACCTTTCTACCAAAAGGCGTAAAACCCATCGGGTTGAAGTGGGTATTTAAAATCAAGAGAAACGCGGATGGTTCGATTAATAAACACAAGACGCGATTGGTGGCAAAAGGATATGTTCAGCAACAGGGTATTGATTTTGATGAAGTATTCACGCCAGTAGCTCGAGTCGAGACAATACAATTATTAATTACTCTTGCAGCCGGGAAGGGATGGAAGATTCATCATTTAGATGTAAAAAAGGCGTTTCTTCACGGGGATTTAAAGGAAGAAGTGTATGTGTGTCAACCAGAGGGATTCGAAAAACCGGGTGACAACCAGAAAGTGTACAAATTGGCAAAGGCTTTATACGGTCTTAGGAAATCCCCGAGAGCGTGGAATATAAAGCTTGATGGTATTTTGAAGAATATGGGTTTTCATCGATGCATGCAAGAAAAGGCGGTTTATCGAAAAGCGGTTGATACAAATTATTTAATTGTTGCGGTTTATGTTGATGATCTGTTCGTGACAGGAACAAGTGTGGTTTTCATAAATGAGTTCAAGAAAATGATGGCGACACGGTTTGAAATGTCGGATCTTGGTGAGCTAACTTATTACTTAGGTATCGAAGTTTCTCAAGATAAAGATTGTATTAAAATCAAACAAGAAAGCTACGCCTTGAAGATTCTAAAAGAAGCCGACATGAAAGAATGTAATCCAACTATCTTTATCTAAAATTAATAAATAACTTCAATTTTGCAATTTAGACCCTTTGTTTTTTTACTTTTAACCCAAAGTTTTTCATCTTTTGCAATTTAATCCCAACTCTTTCTTATTTTCAATTTCGGTCCACCATACTTTTCATCTTCCCTAAGTTTTTCGTTTCGTTCTAAATTTTGTGAGTTAACGCACCGCAACGTGCGTGTGGGATTCAACATTTTTTCGTATATTTTTTCCCGTTTGACTGGCTCGTCGCGTCACATCTATTTTCATGTGTTTGACAAGTTCTTCTAACACGCGGTTCCTGGATAGGCTTAGTTATGTTTTCATATGTTTTACATTTTGGTTTAATTTCTCAGCAACAAGCGTGCGTGATTCAAAGATTTTACGTCTGCTTTTCGCTTGGCGTTATTTTTTCCCGCTTTTATTTATTTTGTTTTTACGAGCTTTACCGATGTTGGTAGTCGCTGACAATGGTATAGTATTGCTACTACTTAACACAGTTTTATGACAACCGCTGCAACGCAGGGGCTTAATACAAGTATTATTTATATCCAAACTAGGTTAGCGACCCGTGTGAAACACGGGTTAAGAAATGGAATTTTGATTGGTAACAAATAGGTCTTCACCAGACCGGATCATGCACAAACCTAACTGTTGATTAGTTGAGGAACTTCCAGTTGATTCATTTTCTAGATAACTGAAAATACAAAAAGAATTATGTTAGACTAAAAGGTGATATTAGTTACTGCATAAATGTATATAAAACACGTTTAATTTAACTTTGAACAACACAATGTACCTTTTTTTAAATGCTTTGATATCAGCAATATTAGTGTTGATGAACAGCCTAGTTGCATCAAATGCATTTGAAACAATCCGTTTCCCTGAAGTAAAAAAAAAAAACCTTATATGTAAATACATTCTTCTCATCAAAAGGTAGTCTAGTAATAACTAATAAGATATATTTAACTACATGGTAAATAATATCACCTTTGTAAAGCTTCAAAACCCCAAACTGAATAAGTAAAACCACATGCATATCTTTATCTTTCAATGACATGTATGCATTCATCTCCTCAGCAAACTCATCCCACAAAGTCACAGTTAAATCTTCATTACTGAAAGATTTCAAATGAATCAAAAGTTGTAATTAATTAAAAATAGGGTATTGTATATATCAAAGTTTAAGATTTGAAAACTTACTTTAAATCTCTTAACTTTAAAGTCATAGGGTAACATACGACAACATATCCACTCACATCTTAAAAAGAAAAAAACAATAAACAGTTAGTTCAAAATTATGAGTATTGCACCTTTGTAAACAACTACAACATCAAAACAATATTTTCACAAAATCGACCGCTTGCAAAAACCTAAACTTGAGTTCTCTAGCCGTATAACCAAACCTTTAAGAATGTTATTTTGGTAGAAAAAGTAAATACATATCAGCAAATGTCATTTCCTTCTCTAAGAATACATACCATCAAACTTTAATATTTTTTAATAAAATTTTAGCATAACTAATTCATGTCCTCACCTGCATACACAAAAGTTATATCCTCAAAGATTCCCATGGCTTTATGCACTGGTCAATATAAACCTTATTATGAACAAACTCTCATGGTTCTCTCACAGTTATTATCCCTTGACTTTGACAATCAAAAATGGTACCAGTCAACTCTAAAAAAAATCTTTGTTGGCTCTGAATATTTCCACAAAAGGATTAATACCCAGAACAAAATTATCAAAATATAAATCGGGTTTAACTAATTGGCGGAAAATGGTACCAAAATCCCTATCTATTACCCCAAACACAAGTATTACCTTTGACTTTAGAAGTCAAACTGTGGCACATCTATTACACTCCATATCATATTCTCAATAACAAAATCAATAGACGCAGTTCAACTTAAAATTTCTTTTCAATGAATGGATATGTAAATTAGTAACTAATTAAAATTAAAGAAGACTCTCTTTTAAATATTGCAAACTTAATTGGTAACCTAGGCTCAAGTTAAAGCAAAACAATTGATGAGACTTTACGAACAATGTGAAAACGAAAGCATAAATGATAACTTACAGCAAAGGGATTAACATCATCGTCATCGTCAAAGAGAATAGGACATAACATCAAGCATGGTTCGATTATACCTAAATCGTATTGGAATCCATCGAAAGGCCATATCCTTTTAACAGATTAGACGACAACGATTGAGAGATAACAAATGAAACATACGTCAACTGAGAAATGGATTCGAAATTTTTAGATTGCCAAAAACCAAAAGCGTTAACTAACCTTGAAGATAATCAATTGAACAAAGTTTGTGGTGGCATTCAATTGTGGGAAGAGGAAAAATTAGGGTTTCAAAAAAAGGAGAACAAAGGGTGGGGTCATCAGATGAAATGGAGCATTGCACGTGACCCGAATTACAACCCGGAATAATGAGCGGGAACCCACAAAATCAATGGCCCTTAGAATTGGACACGTGTCCCCCAATTAGTTTTATTTATTATATATAGAAGATTCATGAATCATAAGTTGATAATTTAAGATTTTTTTTGTCATTAACGGGACATGATGCATAGGAATTGAAGGAAAAAAGCTAGATTTATTAACTAAATTTTCATCCATGAGCAGTTAACCACATTACATGATACTAAGAAAATACATAATTTACGAAAAATGGGTGACGGGGATAAGTCAGGTCGAGACGGAAGAACGGTCGTCGTTTTTGCATCTCATATAGTGATGCTAAATACTTTTATAGTCAACATCTCACAGCAACACGCGAGGTAACGTCACCTCGTTATATTATATATATACAAAGTTAAATTTTGTTTCGGCTCGTGAGCCGAAACGAACTTTGTATTGTATTTCAGGCTCGAGCTTGGGCTCGATAACTAAACGAGCTCTATTTCAGACTCGAGCTCGGGCTCAGGCTCGTTAAGTGTGAGCCGGTTATGGGTTAAAAGGTTCCAAATTTAGGTAAGTTAGGGTGTCCGGGTTTGAGTTTGTGGGTTTGGGTGTTCCGAATTTGAGTTTTGGGTTTAGAATAGTTAGTTCGAATTTGGGGTTGGGTTAGGGAAGTGTCCGGATTTATGATTGGATAAAGGGGGTTCTGAATTTAGTTAGATGTATAGGGATTGTGTCCGAATTTGCATAAGGGAATCCGAATTTATGAGAGTTTTCATTAATTACACATTAAGTCCTTCAAGTTTCAAGCCTTGCAACTTGCATAGAAAGTTTATCATTTTAACTTCAAACATATACGAAACTAGTCCGACTAGTTTATGTTAGTTAGTGTTCATGTTGTCACCCCCCAACCGATGGCGGAAACATCGGGGGTGAGGCACTGAGCGAAACAGATTGTCCAGGAGAAATCCATAACAACTAAATTACAAGATATTTAATATTATGTCCCATACCATAACATATCAAAGTAAACTGCTATTACAAACCAAGTATCTCAAAGACAAATAACATACTATTCCGACAACTCATGACATAGATTGTTTGTTTGTTTCTAGACTCTCCTACTTGATTCCACATAGCAAGCATCCTAGCATCTCAAACACCTGTCACATACGTTAAAAGAGAGGTCAATTCACATAGTGTAAAGGTGAGCATACAAGTTTATAAGTATAATATATAGCGAAAATCGTTTACGCATAACCAGCATGTAACATGTAGCAAAATGAAGCTAGTAGGTTATCGACAATGAAATATGCACAGACGTGACTGCGATTTGTAGAATGCGTAACACATATCCCCACTGGGACACGTGAAGTAAAGCCCTTAACAACCCCTGTCCATGACAGGTGCTGAGTCCAAACTATAGTACTATCGTTGCAAAGGTGTCAGGAAACAATCACTGTGTAAACATAACACACAAGCATTCATCGAATAACACGTACAACATGCAATAACGGTCAGTGTATAAAAGTGATTGTGTTGTGTGTCGATTATGATTTGAATAAGTAACGTATGTAACACCCAAAAGTGCATAAATCAAAAAGGGTTCGAGTACACTCACTGATAGCGTTTAATAAATAAACACCGTCTTGGATTGAATGGAGCGCTGGAAAGTTAGCCTGATTACAGAACGATAACATAAGCGATGAATGGCGCGTTAAATGGAGACGAGTGTGCTAAATGACGAATGGTCATTAGATCGGATGACAATCTGAACGGATGGCCATTCGATCAGATGACAATCCGGACAGATGGTCATCTGGTCGGATGGCCATTCGGTCGGATCGACATTCGTTTGGGATGGATGTGTTTGTGTATGATGGCTTTGAAGTTTTCGTTGTACCATTTTAAATACAGAGAAGTATCTCTACCTTTCTGGTCATTCGATCAAACGGTCGTCCGATCGGATGGCCGTTCGCTCGGATGGCGATCCGTCCAGCGAGACATTTCAGGGAGAACAAGTTCACAGCAGGATGGTCATTCGATCGGATGGTCATCCGATCGGATGACCATTCGCTGGATTTCGATATGTATTTGAAAATTTGTAAAAAGTTTAAGTGTTGAAGACCATATGTCATCCGATCGGATTGTCGTTCAATCAGATGGCAATCCGATCGGACGGCAGTCCATTTGGTGACTTGATCGCTTTGAAACTTGGAAATCTTGTTAAGTTTGAAAAGTTACGGTTTGACCAAGACGGTATGACAACGTGTTAAACAACGGGAAACCATCAGGTCCAAGCCATCTGATCGAAGTGGGAATCACCCCAGTCCGATCAATTAACTGTTCGTGACGGTTGTTCATGTTCAACCCAGAATTGGTTGTCTCTTTGATGGGAATCAGATCTCAGACCGACACTTCACTAGAAAACGAGTAGAAGGCCTGAACGAGCTCCGATTCCATCGGTTTTGAGTGCAAGAGTGTAAAATAGTTAAAAGAAAAGTTATGAAAACATCTGTCAATCCTTCTAATCTTGAAAATGTTTAGATTTATGCGAAATCAGTGTTTAAACATGTTGAAATCTCTTAGATTTGAGTTGTTCTTGGTTGAATGCGGCCAAATCTTGAAGTTCATAAGAACCCCATGATGACATCATCCTAGAACACCTCGAACCAGCCGATTTCATGGTAAAAAGTGAAGATTCAAAGGTGAAAATGATGAAGAAGTGTGTGTAGACGATAGATGTACAAGATTTGAGGAAGAAACTTACAAGAATCACGAGAAATCGAGGGAAAATAGTCTGAGAAGTCGAAGGGTCGCACCAGAGCTGTCACATCACTGTTCAAGTGATGTGACAGGTGCTATTTATAGGTGAAGGAGAGTGAAAGGTGGTGCACAAGTGACGGATCAGAGGGCAATCCGATCGGATGGCCATCCGATCCGATGGTCATCCGTTCGGATGACCATTCGATCGAACGGTCATTCGTTAGAATGTCTTCGACGAGTTGGGTTTTGGCGTTTCATTTCGTGCGTTGAGCGTTGCGATGCGTTTAAGCGAGTGTCGATTAAGCGATGCGATAGATTGATAATAGTCACACAAATAGCATAACTAACATGCAACAACATAAATAGACTTACGTTTAGCGTTTGCGATTAGATTGCGTTGCGATAGAGTTGCGATTGCATTTTCGATTTAACCACCACAGCATATAATAAACATGCACAAGTAACACATAAGTAGCAGACACACGTAAAACAATATACAGAACCTGCGATTCAAGTTGCGAATGCGATTGCGATGCGATTAGCGATTAACCTCGATTAAACTGCGATTATTATAGATACTCCACATAATACAACTAAAGTACACAAATTATTGGATAGATTACAAGTCAAGGTGCACAATCAATAGTTATGTAAGGAGTGACAGATCGCAATTAGCAATCTTTTATTCCTTTGACTTTGACTTGTACTTTGACTTCCAGAACACGGGTTGTTACACATGTGTTATAACCTACATGTGTAAAGTGAATGCATGCGCGAAAGTGCCACAAAATCATAAAGATTTAACTGAGAAAGTTAACGGTGTTACATGAAAATGGGAGTTGTCAAACTTGTGTTTCACCATTAATAATCAACTATTATCTATTTGCCTCCGCAGTTCGACCCTGTATAGCCGCCAACCCTACCTAGGGACGTGAAGGAGCATGCGCCTGATATGGACATTCCATACTTGCCACGGCCGCGTGGACCGCCCGGGGCGCCTCAGTGTAACAACCCGACTTTTTAGAAAGTCAAAGTCAAAGTCAGGTTGTTATTCAGATCTGTCTTTCTTGCTTAATTATTGCCTTGTACTCTCAAACTTCGATAATCGATATATGTTAGTAACGCTATTTTATGCTACGATTTGTTAATATGTGAAGTAACAATGCGATAAACGCAACTAAACGCTATTCTACTTAATGTTAATCACATCGCTATCGCATCGCAACTCGAAACGCAGTTAATGGTATTGTTCTGTGTGTGTGTGTTATTATGTGCTTTACTAGTGTGCGCCTTGTATATGTTTAAAGGTGTTATTCGCAAACGCGATTGCAACGCAATCTCATCGCAAACTCTAAACGCAAATTTACTTACTTTTATGTTGTTATATGTTAGTTATGTTATTTGTGTAACTATTGTTTAATACTATCGCATCGCTTACTCGCAACTCGCTTAAACACAACGCAACGCTCAATGCACGAAACAAAAGTTGGAAAACTAACCCGCACGAGCCAACCGATCGAACGACCATTCAATCGAATGGGCATATGACCGGATGACCATCCGATCGAACGGCCGTCCGACCCACTTAAACCTACACCGCCTTTCACCCTCTCACACTATAAATACCCACATGTCACATCAACTATTCATTGATGTGACAGCTCCGTCCGACCCACGCACTCTCAAGCTCTTTTCTCTCGATTCCTCGCAATTCTTGTAAGTTTTCTTCCTAAATATTGTACTTCCATCTTCATTACACACTTTCTCATCATCTTCTCCATCAAATCTTACTTTTTCACAATGAAATCACCTGATTTGGGCTACTTGAAGGTGACGTCATCTTGGTTTCTTATGAACACTGAAGTGTGACATCATCTCATCAAGAATCGCTCAGATCTAAAGGATTTCTACACTATTTTACACAAGCCTCACAAGATTAAAAGAGTTGAAAGATGTTTTCATACTTTTCTTCCACATTCTTTTACACTCTTCCATGCAAAACCGATGGAATCTAGGCTCGTTTAGGTTCTCTACCCATTCTCAAGTGAAGAACCGGTCTGAGAATGGATTTCCACTGAAGAGACGACCGGTTGTCGGGTTGAACATGAAACTTCACCTTGAACAGTTGAGTCGGATCGAATGGGGTGATTCCCGTCCGATTAACTGAGTTGGACTTGGCACGGTTTCCGTTGTTTAACACGTCATCATACCGTCTCAGTTAAACCTCAAAAATTTTCAACTTAGCTGATTTTACAGAGTTCTCAAACAAACAGTTGCTCGATCGAATAGCCGTCCGATCGGATGACCATCCGATCGAACGATTTTTCGACCAGGTGACTTGTAAGTTCTACACTTAATCAATTTTGCAAACTTCAAAGAATATCAACTTTTTAATCGAATAGCCATCCGATCGAACGGCTATCCGTTCGGATGACCATCCGATTGAATGACTTTATTTATACTACAACGAAAACTTCAAAAGTTCAACATTTTACAAATGCACTTCCTCAATCGAATGACCAACCGACCGAACGGTCATCCGTCCGGATGACCAACCGTCCGGACGGTCATCCGATCGAACCACCATCCTATCGCTCATCTCACTTGACGCATTGTTACACGTTGTTCAACGCTTACACTAACGTTCTGTGATCAGGCTAATCTCTCAAGCGCTCCCTTCAATCCAAGACTGTGTTTATTTACTAAGCACGCTCTGTAAGTATACTCGATCCCTTTTTGCTTAACGCACTTTTGGGTGTTACATACGTTATCTATATCATATCACATCGACACACAACGCAAACACTTTTATATGCTAACCGCTCTGCATGTTATATGTGTTTTCGATGAATGCATGTATGTTCTGTTTACACAGTGATTGTTGCCTGACACCTTAGCAACGATAGTACTATAGTTTGGACTCAGCACCTGTCGTGGACAGGGGTTGCTAAGGGTTTTACTTCACATGGTCACAGTGGTGATAATGTGTTGCGCATTCTACAACTCGCAGTCCTGTCGGTTGCATATTTCATTGTCGATAGCTTACTTGCTTCACATTTCTACGTGTTACATGCTGGTTATGCATAAATCGCTTTCGCTACTATATGTTATTAAACTTGTGTACTCACCTTTACACTATGTGTATTGACCCTATTTTAACGTATGTGACATGTGTTTAGGATGTTATGTTTGCTGATCGTTATGGAATCAAGTTAGGTAGTCTAGAAACCCACGAATAAAGTCTGAGTTGTCGGAACAATTATTTGTCTTTGAGAAACAATGTCTGTAATAACTATTTATGCTTTATATATTTATGGTATGGGGCATGAATGTTAAATCTATTGTCACTAATAGTGTTATGGATTCTCTTAGACAATCTGTTTCGCTCAGTGCCTCACCCCGATGTTTCCGCCATCGGTTGGGGTGTGACACTCAGTTTCCACAACACTTTGTCCCCGGTCCGGCCTTAGGAGCAACAGTGTATCAGCAGTTACGACACGTTGTTGACATCCTTACTAATACGTTCGGCACGATGTCGTATGCGCTGCAGTGGTTGGTTGAGGAGGCGTAGTAGCGTCAACATCGTGAGGGGTTACCTCCCTGGCCGTAGCGTCCGCCTCCTAGACGGCATCAGCAGCAGCAGGATCCGCAGCCAATGACGAGCGTGTTCTTGTTTTTGTATTTTAGTATTCAGTTATATTTTATCTTTTGTTATGTATGTACAAACTTATGATGTATATTTCATATTCAGTCGTATTGAAACGGTATAATATATTTCGAACCGTACCCGAGTATTTCAAAATAATTAATGGTATGATATTTTAAACGATATAATATTCGAACCACACCTGAGTTTATCAAACTCCGTTTTTAAACGATATAGTATTGAAACGGTATATATTCGAACCGTACCCGAGTATTTTAAAATAATTAACGGTATAATATATTCGAACCATATCGAAGTTTTTCAAAAGATGTTAACGGTATAATATTTTAAACGATTTATTGTTCGAACCGGATGGGAATTTATAACACCAAAATACCAAATTCACAAATCTAAATTATGTTGGGTTATATACGCTGCGTATAACTCTATACGCACCATATATAAACCCTAAGATTATGTGCTGATTGTTGTCAAGTCAATATACTTCCACACACGCTGCGTATATAAACCCTAAGTATCAATAGTTTGAGCCTTCTAAAAAAGAAAGTATTATTATTATATTATTGTTATTATTAGGCCATGTGTAGTCATAAAGTCCATTTGTGGGGGTTATGCGACACGTGTCGTGCCACGTCACACAGGGGCTTTATGGGGCGTTATGTCACTAGAGCCCGTAGTCATAAAGCCCCTACCTCATCATTACTCAATTAATTAATTTTCGTTTTTTTAATTAATTTCTAACTTTATAAAATTAAAAACAATTGCATTAAATAAAAAAAACATTACAATAAAATATAAAAAAACGTTAATATAAAATAAATAAATAAAAACTTACACTAATTAACTCAAATTATAATAACCAGGCTTCTTGGCTCAATAAAACCACAAAACCTTTTGAGCCCAGCCCAAAGCTCATAAAAACAAAACCCTAAAATTCTTCATTCTTCCTTGTCTTCCTTCTTCTTCGATATACCTGCAACACAAAAACAGAGCATTGGGGAAAACCAGAAAATAAAAAAAAATTCAAACAATATAACGCCGCTATATATCTCGCGCCCACCTCATTTTTGCATTCATACCGCCCTTCGTGGCGGTGTTCTATGGCGTTTTCCGGCGCTATGTGGGGGCATAGCGCCCCACTACGTTTTGTCTTATAGATATTTACAATCACTTGCCTATAAAAATGCAATCTCATCAATCAATAGAAGAACCATCACTAATGCTCTAGTGGTAGTCACGAGTATTTAAGTTTCACCTATGGTGGGCTCGGGTGAGTTTTCCCCTTCAGGTCTCAAGTTCGAGTCTGAGTGATAGGGGTTTCTCATTGAGAGGTTTAAACTGGTGATCTATTGTGCGAGGAGGCTCTCTAGCGCGGACCCGACTAAGACAACGTATGCTAGATCTCCCAACATTCGCGAATAATTCACACCTTCTAAAAAATCAATCAAGTAATAGATTTCTTTGCCGCACGTTGATGTCGGTCGTATTTAAGGTTATCCTATAGAATGGTCAATGTTATTTATATGCATGCAACTTATTAGGGTTTTTCAACCTACCCTAAGTTTTAAAAACACACGGAAAACAAGACCCAAAAACCCTCGCCCTATTCATCAAACTGCACACCCTCACAACCCATCATATTCTTGTCACGCTGCCACTGTCTCCCGAACAACCCTCACGCCGGAAACAGTTGCCGACGATACAACAGGTATGCTCAGTTTTATTATTTCCGGTGTACGTGTTGGTTTACGTGTTTTGTCGAAATATAATAACGAACGAATCACATGAATCTTTCGTCTGGCATGTTTCATCGAACAATTCTGTTTCTTTATATTATGATATTCTATTTGTGTTATATCTATAAAATATTGTATTCCAACTTAACTGATCCCTTTCGTCTCTCTCCCTGTTGATCTCATATTTAATTTATTTACTCTTCTTCTTCACGTTACTCATCTTCTTCACGTTGTAGCTAGGTTTACTTCCGTCACCGCAACAACAAATGGCTAAAGATGAAGCATATCTTCAATCAGTCATCCCTAAACGAATCCAACTGTTTGAATCTTACAAAGCTGAACAAATTGCACATCTCCGGTCAATTTCCGGTGACCCCATTAAGTAAGTTTTGATCTTGACGTTGTTTGACTGGTTTGTTCTTTCGAGCATTTTGTCCCAACCGTTGGTGTGCGTTATTTAATTGGTTTTGTTTGTTAGGGTTACATTGCCTGATCATGGGATTGTGAAGGAGGGAAAGAAGTGGGAAACAACTCCTTTGGATATAGCGAAGGAATTACCGAAGCCTTTGGCGTCAAATGCTTTGATTTCTCAGGTGGATGGTGTGCTGTGGGACATGTCAAGGCCTTTGGAAGGTGATTGTCAGCTCAAGATATTCACTTTTGAGAGTGATGAGGGTCGCGATACGTTTTGGCATTCGAGTGCTCATATTCTTGGGCAGGTAATGATGTGAATGTGAATTTGGTATTTGGGGATTGAGGTGTGAATGGTGATGTTATTTGATTTGTTTTTGTTTTTGTTTAGGCTCTAGAGCAAACATATGGATGCAAGTTGTGTATTGGGCCATGCACTACAAGGGGAGAGGTATGTTTTTATCGTTTTCAAGGTTCTTTAGCTGTTAGGGTTGTAATAAGATTTTATATTGTATAGTGTAGATTGGTTTCTTAGCCTTGGTAGATAGATGTATTTTATTTATTCAGTAGAACATGCTTTTACTTCGTTTATGGTTGTGTTATTAGATATAAAATTCACTAAAACCATTGCAGTTCTTGAGGTTTAAAATTTTTGGTAGTTTTGTCTGATATGTAACGGTCTATGCAGTAACAATAGGTCTTATGGAATTGTTGTTGTAACAGGGTTTCTACTATGATGGTTTTTATGGTGAACTCGGCCTAAATGATGATCACTTTGATCGAATTGTTTCTGAAGCAAAGAAAGCTGTCACGGTACTTTATATCTCAATATATTACAAGTTGATTTTTAGTTTGTTATATACGAGATATATGTCTTTGTTGTTTCATGATTCATCTATTACACATGCTAAATTAAAGCGCTCTTATATTTTCTTTAGGAAAAACAACCTTTTGAACGAGTTGAAGTTTCACGAAAGCAAGCACTTGAGATGTTTTCTGAGAATAAGTTTAAGGTGAATTTCTATCTAACATATTTTGGAGTTTTATTATACTGATGAGTGCATTGGATTTTATTATTATTACTAGATTATAACCTCGTGTATTACACGGGTTGCATAAATATAATTTTATATATTAAGTAATAAAAAGTTATATCTTAAAAAAACATGTGTATTACACGAGTTGAATAAATATAATGTAACTGGTTAATACATACAGTTATCAAGATATGTATTTAAAAAAATAAATTTTGATATACAAGTTACCTATTATATCTTTTTTATTTACTATTATGTTCGAAACATGTATATTACACGGTGTTAAACAAATGAAATATTAGATGGTTATTAGTAAACGGTAAACACAAAAGAAATAGTTGAGAAAATAAATATAAATAAATAAAAGAGAAGCATGAAGATTATGATTATTAATTTTCTATTTCTCTCTTCTATTAAATAATAATTTAACTAAATTTAATAATAAAAACAAAATTTTATATACTTGTCCTAATTATGGTTCTACGAATACATCTAAAAAAACTTCATTCTTCTATGGAGAAGATGTAAATACAAAGAATATATATTATTATTAATATTAATATTAATTTAAAGTTGAAAAAAATCTTTATTTTTTATCTAAATTAGATTTAGTAAATTTATTTTTATTATGATTTTTATTATTTAATAGAAGAGAGAAATTAGAAAATAAGGTGAGAAACAATAATTTAACTAAATTTAATTGAATAATAAAAATAAATATTTATATACTTATCCTAATTGTGATTCTACGAATAAATTGAAAAAATAATCTATCTTATATGTAGGAGAAGCAGATACAATGAATATATATTATTGTTAACATTAATTCAAAGTTGAAAACAAATCCTTATTTTTATCTAAATTAGAGTTAGTTAAATTATTTTTTAATATTATCATTATTTAATAGAAAAGAGAAATTGAAAAATAAGGTGATAAAACACCAGAGAATGACACGTGTCAAAAAAGATTTTGTTTATTAGTATAGAAAGATTCTTATTGTTATTATTATTATTATTATTATTATTGTTGTTGTTGTTGTGATGATCAGGTTGAGATCATTAGCGACCTACCTGAAGACAAGACTATCACAGTTTATAGGTGTGGGCTATTAGTTGATTTGTGTCGTGGACCCCATATACCAAATACGGCATTTGTCAAAGCAATTGCTTGCTTAAAGGTGGGGTTTGTTAAGATTAAATATTCCTCGGCAAATATGTATGACATTGTATGTATATTTATCTGTGTTTTTATAAATAAATATTAGGCTTCAGCGGCTTACTGGAGGGGAAACAAAGATCGGGAGAGCTTACAAAGAGTTTACGGGATATCTTATCCTGACCAAAAGCGTCTAAAGGTTATTTTGCTGAATGTTGAATTATTGTTTCAACGCATTATTAGTCTTTACGAATAATTATTTATCTATTTTGGGTGATATATTTCAGGAATACATTGCCCTGCTGGAAGAAGCGAAAAAATATGACCACAGGGAATTGGGCAAGAAGCAGGAACTTTTCTTTTTCCATCCACTTAGGTTTTGGATTTTTTTTAACAAATTTTATTTGCAATCTCTAGCTTGTCGTGCTAATTTCAGTTTATATGTTGCGTTTCAGCCCAGGAAGCTGCTTCTTTCTTCCCCATGGTACTCGAATAACCGAGAAATTAATGGCATTTATACGAACAGAGTACCGTAAACGAGGTTATCTGGAGGTTACCACCCCAAATATATACAACATGCAACTCTGGGAAACCTCAGGCCATGCTGCCAATTACAAGGAGAACATGTTTGTATTTGATGTAAGTAATTTTCATACATGTTATATTTAAACAATAATAAAAAAATAATGTTGTTGCATGTTATATTTATGCAGATAGAAAAACAAGAGTTTGGGCTTAAGCCAATGAATTGTCCAGGACATTGTTTGATATTCGATAACAGAGTTCGTTCTTACAGGGGTTAGTTTTATTTTAATACTGTTGTTAAAACTATAAGGCATCTATTACAACAACTCTCATGATTTCCATTTTACAGAACTTCCACTCCGTATAGCGGACTTTGGAGTTTTGCATCGCAATGAAGCCAGTGGTGCCTTGACTGGTTTGACCCGTGTTAGAAGATTTCAGCAGGTAATGCGATAGTATTTTTATCATTTTGTTATTGCTTATTGTTATTCTTACAATCTAAGCGAGTGTGTTTTCATGTCTTAGGATGATGCTCATATTTTTTGTAGAGAATCCCAGGTAAGATGGAATATATTCGATCAGCTAATACTTGTCGTCTAAGGCTTCTTTCTTGCATTTTTAAATTATAATTTAATTTTTACAGATAAAAGAGGAAGTGAAGAGTGTGTTAGAGTTCATCAACTACGCCTATGATGTATTTGGTTTCACCTTTGAACTAAAGCTATCAACAGTATGTGCATCCCATCCTATTACACTCTTTATACTCTGTTGTTTACTTGGGAACGCTTTTAGTCATATTTTTTTTTACAAGTTGTTTTATGTATAATTAGTTGAAACATTGTTTTATTATAGAGGCCAGAGAAATATCTTGGAGATATGGAAACATGGGATAAAGCTGAGAAAGCGCTTGAAGATGCATTGAATGAGTTTGGGAAACCATGGCATGTACGTCAAACACCAAATTTATTATAATTTTTAAGAATTTTATTTAAAACTGGATTTTAAGAATTTATTTAATTTTGTTGGTAGATCAATGAAGCAGATGGGGCATTTTACGGCCCGAAAATTGATATATCAGTTTCTGATGCAATGAAAAGGAAATTTCAATGTGCAACTTTACAGTTGGACTTCCAACTCCCCCAACGCTTCAACTTAACATATTCCGCAGAAGATGAGACTAAAAGGGAGAGGCCTGTTATGATACACAGAGCTGTTCTAGGGTCAGTTGAACGAATGTTTGCTATTCTTTTGGAACACTACAAGGGAAAGTGGCCTTTTTGGCTTAGCCCCCGTCAAGCAATTGTTTGCCCTGTTTCTGACAAGTCCCAAGACTATGGACAACAGGTACTTCATTTTGGTTGTGCTTTACCAACTTGATTTTTTTTACCTGTTAGCCTTGTTTCTTCTCTCTCACTAGAGCTTGCAATTCTAATGTGTTTCCATATAAACCGGTCATTTTGGTTGTGCTTTACCAACGGGTCAAAATAAAAAGTGACAACCTCTCTAGTCAATTGTTTTAATTAGATTTTTTTATGTTATAACTAGATTATTACCCCGTATATTACACGGGTTGAAAAAAAATGTAATTTTACATACCAAATAATAAAACAATATATCTTTAAAAACCTCATTTATTACACGGGTTGAATAAATGTAATTTTATATATTAAATAATAAAAAATATTATATTTTTAAGAACCTCGTGTATTGTAATTTATATACCAAATAATAAAAAAGTTAACTCTTTAAAAGCTCTATGTATTACATAGAGATGAATAAATGTAATTTTAGATTAATAGTATATTAAATAAATATAATTTTGGATTAATGGTGTATTAAATAATATAATTTTGGATAAAGTCCTATATATAAATTTTAAGTAATCAATATATTTGATAAATAATAAAAATACTAATAGTAAAAAATCTAATTTATATACTAAATCTATACATATAATAAAAGAAACCAATAAAAGGACACTTGTCATTTTTTTAGACCATCTACTATTACTTAATTATAGATAATTATTATTTAATTTAAATTATTAAAATTATATATATATTTCACAACGATACAATTATGGATATAATTTGTTTCAAATAAATATAATTATTATATTATGGATTGTTTTTAAATAAATATTATTATTATATTATAGATTTTAATTAATAACAATATTACCCCTATCCATTGTATTAAACCTATTCTTTTTGCTCTGCCGTCATTTATTTTGGCAACAATAAGTAAATTCTAATGATATAGTTTTTTTTTTATTATTTACCATACAAAATAACATTTATTTAACCCATACAATACATGAGGTTTTTAAAGATATAACTTTTTTTATTATTTAATGTGTAAAATTACATTTATTAAACACATGCAATGCGCGTGGTCTTAAAAATATAACTTTTTTATTATTTAATATATAAAATTACACTTATTCGACCCATACAATGCACGAGGTTTTTAAAGATATAATTTTTTTATTATGTAGTATATAAAATAACATTTATTCAACCCGTGTAATAAACGGGGTTTTTAAAGATGTATATTTTTTTATTATTTAATATATAAAATTATATGTATTCAACCCGTGTAATACACGGGGTTCTAACCTAGGTGGAAAACCCTAAAATAGGTGCCTCCAATGAATGACATGTGTCACATATTAGTTTCTTTAATTATATAGTATAGATATAGATGTTCACATCATCGGTTGTTTCAATCGATAACATAATTTGTTTTCATATCACGGATGGATAACCAACGCTACAAATGTGACAAGCAACACTACAAAAAAGGAGGTGGATATGAAATACCGAGTATAAAGTTAACCGAATAGACTATAAAGAAATTTAACTAAAGTAGAGTATATGGTCTAAATATGGAGTAAAGTGAAATAACAAAGTAAAGTGTGAATGGTCTAAATATGTAAGAGTGAAATAAGTCGTTTTATACTTAAGATTTATGAATATATAAAACTCACTGAAATTAAACTAATAATATTTATCCATAAGATATTAAACTAATAATATTTAGTAAGAGGGTTATCTATAATATAAGATATTAAACTAACTAATATTTAGGGGTTGTTTGGTAGCCTCTTAATCCATTCAGAGGCTGTCTCTTAATGAAATCATTTGTGGCCCTTACGTCTGAATGAATAAGAGGTAACCTTATGTCTGACTGGATAAGAGGTAACATCTGAATGGTAAACCATCACATGTCACATTCTTCTACATTATCTTTGTTAAACTCTTAAATGATTTCATTAAGAGGTAGCCTCTTAATGTCATTCAGATGCTACCAAACAGCCCCTTAGTAGAATAATTATCTATAATTAATTAGAAGAAATTAAACTAAAATAATAATTATCTATAAGAGATGGCCTAATATAATGACAAGTGTTGCTAAAGTGGTTTCTTTTATTATATAGTATAGATTAACAGCTTAACGCATTTTTTCCTATTTTTTTTAAAAGTGAAAAAAAAATTGTTTGCGGGTCAGTTAACCACCTGTTACTCGACTTGCCTATCTTGCCACCTTTATCTTCCACTTTCTATAAGTTTCCATTGGAATTTTTTTGAGAATCATAGATAAATTACATGGCTATACCAAAACAATTGTCATTAATTTTTCTTTTTATAAATAAACAGCTTTAAGATCATTGGTCTTTATTCTTTATGTATTAATCTGGCAGGTAAAGAGCCAGATTGATGAAGCTGGTTATTATGTTGATATTGACTCGTCTGATAGAACAATCAAGAAAAAGGTATTTTGGAAATTCCTTTCACTTACGAAAAAACCTATAGTTGTGCTTATTGTTTTTCTAACATATTCAGATAAAAAGGTTCATTGTGTGGTTATAGCTTATTATTTTTGTTATATAGATACGAGAAGCTCAGTTGGCACAATACAACTATATACTGGTTGTTGGTGAAGAGGAAGCCAATAATGGCAAGGTATGTATGTATTTGTGTGTGTGTTGTGTGTGTGTGTGTCTTTTCAGATTATTAAATCTTGTAATGCAACTTAGTTGTATGTGTTGGACCAAAATACCCTTTCAGCATACAAGAAACCTGTGTTCTAAAAGCGCAATTTGTAATGTTTATTAGAGATATTATTATTATATGTGGAGGTTACCCATTCGTCAGTTTTTAAGGGCACTCATAACTTATCGGTCAACTAAGTATACTTGGCAAAAACATGCGAAATATTGTTATGTAAAATATTGGCAACCAAGTATAATAATCCCTATGTTTCCATATATACTATGGTAAAAGGTCTAAGAGCAGAAAGGATATCTTACATTGATGCTTTTTTTGTTATATTGTAGTTATACAAACAATTATATGACTTGAACAATATTTATTTGCAGGTAAGCGTGCGAGTGAGAGACAAGCAAGAACATTCAGTCAAGACAATTCCAGATCTCCTTAAACATTTCAAACAAGAAGTTGAAGCTTTTCATTAGTAATACCAAACATACGGAACACTTCTGAATGCTAGATTTTAAACGTACGATTGGATTTTGTAAAATTTTTACACTTGTCACAGAAATTTATGATTGTGATTGTTACAATGGTTATTTAGGAATATGCAAAATTAGTATGTAGAGTAGTATCTACAAAATGATTATGATTTGATAAACTTTAGCATGTAAAAACCAGTGTTTTCAAAATCAGTTATTGATTGTAAGCTGACGCTTGAATTGTTTTCTAGATCGGCTCTTAATCCTAATCTACTCCTATTAACTATGGCTATATTTGCACGTTGTATAATTTGAATTCTTCACCTCTAGAATACATAAGAGACACCTTACCACCAGGGGAATAACTGTCGGAAAAAAGTGGTTATTATGACTTTAAGGTGAACCAGATAATTGGTTCTTCAAGCTTAGTGTTATTCATTTTTTTCTGAATGGACAACAAATGAAAAGCCCGGCTACCTGGGGTTACCCAATGACAAAAGACAACTTCATAAAAGGATTTATCTTATTAAAATAGTTGTCTTCAAACAGTTTCATTACTTCTTTGAAATCTAACATTTTCTTCAATCTTGGGGTTTGAAGCCACGAAATCAACCGAACATAAAATTATTGATATGTGTAGGTCCGTTTGCGGATCGTCGGACAACTACGAGATCTTGTTTCGAATACCGTAACGAGTGCGGAATCCACGTTACGATACAAACCGAGCGAGATATAAACACAACACAAAGATATAACGTTTAACGGTTGTATATTGAATTAACAGAGTTTCGTTACAAAAAGATATTACAATGAAACACACAAATGAAACTCTCAGTTCTCTCTCTAAAGTGTGTTCTATCCAGTTGCTGTATATATAAGCACATCAGAGACGAAACTTCATGGACCTGACGAAACCTCCAATATCGACGAAACTTGCAGAGTTTCGTCGATATATATGACGAAACATGGGGTGGCCACGATGAAACTTCAAAGTCGACGAAACTCACCAAGTTTCGTCGACATACATGTTTGAAGTTATGGGTTTCGGCCCAAGTGAGTTCATTGGCCCAAAAACAATGCACATGCACAACAACTATTAAGTTCACAGATGCTTTCAATAGTTGCATGTATTTTGTCAAGCTACATGACATCATCATGATGATGTCATGGTGATGTGTCAGTGGGAATTGGTTCGCGGCTCTTCGTGCTTCGCGTGTCGAACTCTTGGACGCACAACGGAGGAATGTCGCTACGTCGGGCTTGAGCCGAACCTAACTGAGTCGAACCGAACCGAATCGAACCGAGTCGAGTCGCGTCCACATAAAGTGTACCAACAAACTCCCCCTTGGACGCTACTCGTGATGGATCATCTTCCATGTCTTTTTTGTCGGAGGATCTTCAAGGTCTTCACGTGTCGTAAGTAGAAAGTGTATCAACAAACTCCCCATTTCATTTAGGAAGTGTGTTAACAAACTCCCCCTTAACATAAGCTCTCCCTTGAGTTATGCTCGTGAATCTTTTGATCTTCAATGCTTTAGATCCTTGTGGTGTTGAAGAGTGGTCAACTGCAACCCGATCATCTTGATCTTCTGATTGAATCAACGTCGTGTCTTCACTTTACGACTTGTCATCTGGCATGTTCTCTTCGCCTTTAGCTGATTTTGATGTCATATCTGCACATACAAGAAAGCTAAACACGTAATAAGAACAACCGTTTGGAATTTAGACAAATTAAACAAATGACACATATGAGATAAAATCTCAAACAAACACCGACCGACAACAGTTTGAAAGTTTAAAAATTGATCAATTTTAATCCTTTAACTTTCAAAACTTGTTAACTTCGACAGTTTATGAAGGTGCAATTGTTTTCCGGCTAAAAATCAGGATTTTGGGTAGGATAGACTCTGGTTCCAACATCTGTCAATCAAAAATTAAACTAGAAGCAAAATCTTTTTGGCTTTTATAAAGTTTATATTAAAATACACCTAAAATCTTTCTAGAATTTTTTATTTTTCAAATGTAAAGACGGAAAGCAATAAATAACTATATACAAAGCTTCTTTTTGTGAGTTTCGAGGGTAAGAGAATCATATCAGTGTACGGTTACGACAAAACGCTCTTGGTGTTCTATTAGTTAACATTTAGATAAGCATCCTATAACGATTATCGGTATTGTTGTCCACATAAGCTTAACTTATCAGATGTAATCATGTGACATGGGGATACGTTAAGGTATGATTTATACTTACCGACTGGTGTTCATCCACACACGACACATTCCCGTATCAAGGTATGCACAAGAGTTCATCTTACCGGTGAGTATACCGTTTATCATCTGTTTGACCGTATAAATGAATGTGAGATACTCACTTATTTTGATTTGAAAACAAGCCCTATGTGATAGAATCACTTATTGATGAGGAACTTGATTTTCGATGCATAAGGGCACAGGAGCAAGTCCGTGAACAGGTCAGTACAATGTACAGCAGAGAGACGAACTTGACTCCCGGATAATTATGATATATTATCACTTATTTTGTTTGGACATGTGATTGTTGATCACTTATTGAGGTCAAATGCAATATGTACACGTATGTATAGTATCATGGAAGATCTAGACTTCGTCTCCGTTATTTTTCGGTAAAAGATACAACCATGATACCCAGATAATAAGACAGCATAAAGACCGAATATCTCATAACCTCGGCAATCAATCAAACGAAATTTCGGTACTAAGACCATATGCCAATGAGTGGTTCCCACCTGGTCTTCAGTCGATTAAGGTTTATATCACCCTACACACTTTAAAATGATTGTGAGCCTACCGATACATCTTATATAGAGCTGCTTATCGTTTTTCATTTAAGGTTTAAAGAGGTTTGGACAGACCACTGATGTACTATCATTTTCTCTTTTGCTCGCCAGGAAACTCATTTTTGTTTTTCTATTGTTTTTGAAATTTTTCGATGTTTTTGGATTTTTAAAATTTTGATTTACTCCCCCTAAAATCAACAAACTATGATAAATTTTAAAAGCACAAAGGTATTTACAAAAAGGATTTCCCGATGTTGGTTAACTCATGTTTTACCTCAATGCCGTTTACCAAAATTAATTTTAATCAGAAAGGATTTATCGAATTTTGGAAAAATGAGTTGGCACATTGGTAATCGGTGCGGACCATGAAAACATTGACTGTAACGCCCCAAAATCTGAATGTTAATAATTGTCGTATGTTCTTATGTGACACGTCATGAAATAAATAACTAGGCTATTTAACCTAGATAAGGGTATGGTCAAAAGTATTAAATGATGAAGGTAGTGTCAGTTATGTTTTAAAGGTAAACCCGAGGGGCTAAAGTGGAACAAATGAAAGTAAGTTATAAAATAACTTGACACACACAAACACACACATACGTGTGTGTTCTGGAAAGATCGAGCAGGGGCTCTCAAGAGACCCAAAACCCTAGTTCTTCAAAAGCTTCAATTTAAAGGATGAATCAAGGCCCAAATCCATAACCGAGCATGGATTAATGATCACCAACACGAGAGGATCATAAGGTATGTTTTAAATCTAAGATTGGTGATCATGGGTGAAGTGGGTTATGTTCTAATCCGTGAGTTAATATGAAATTGACCATGTACAAGGGTTAGAATCCTCGTATAGAACATGGGTTATGTATGGTTTGCGTTAATTTGATGATTAGAGGTGAAACCCGTTAGTTAGGGTGAAGATGATGACTAGAATCACCTCATATGTTCAAGTCTTGTTGAATGATTGATGTATTATGTGGGTATGATGAATTATTGTTAGATGAAAGTATAGGAATATGATGATGTTATGTTTAATGTTCATTTGGAATGATATATGATGATTAGTAGAAGGATTTGATGAGTTATGTATGAGTTTAGAAGATTCATGCATGAATAAGTTGTACGTTATGCTTAAAAAGTGGTACGCACATCGAGTGTATGATGAAATGTATATAGTGTCGTCCGTATAATCGAATATGATGTTACGTGTATATGATGATAAGTCGATGGTTAAATATGGAATATAGTTGACTTTCAAAAGTCAACTAAGCATAAGAAACTTGAATTGACACGTGGTCGTAAAGGCAGGATAATAGGAATTCGTATGGTACATGTTATGTCAATATGCGTTGTTTGTGATTATATGATGAATTACATGAGTTTAAACGGATATGAATATAATCACATGAGTTATGTATGTTAGAAATGACTAATGAAAGTTAAGGGTGAAATATGCGATTGATATGATTGTTAACATGTACGAATGCATATGCTAATAGGAGCGTGATCTTGATGAAAAGAGCGTATAGGAATCATGTCAAGACGGACGCAAGCATGAAAGGATAGCGGGTCAAGAAAAGGCGAGGAATCGGATACGAGCACAGACGCATAAGGTAAGTGATTTCCGTAATCACTTCTTAGTACAATCTAAGACTCGATCAAGTACGAGAAGGTAAGTACTTGAACTCAAACTTGTGTGCTCTTGAGATAAGAAGTCCGTACAATCTAAGACTCGATCAAGATCCAAAGGTAAAGGCTAATGAAAGTATGTACTTATGTATACGTATAAAGAAACTGACGGTTTTGTATGTGCAAGGTAAGCATAAGTGTTGGAAGAGGATGATTCGTGAATGCAGTCTAGGATGAATACTAAGGCAGGCAAAGAGGTAATAAGATAAATAGGCAAATGAGCCCAGGTACGTAAATGTAATATGTGGGTGTAAGTAATGGTAAAATTAATTAAGGGAAGGAAAATTTTAAAATGAAAGACAATGATCGTATAGTAATGAAGTATTGGAAGTAATACACGCGCCGAAACCTAAGTCTACGGACATAAGGTGACAATTACATGAAGGCACGAAACTACTATGTGGATTGTGTACCTGGCCAGTACACGAGAAACGTAGGACGTTCGTGAGAACATGATAATGGTTACAGGTATGTCCGGTAGAGTTAGGTAGCAGGCGAGCGTGTGGGTGAAATGGGAAGTAAGACTCTCGGGAAATTGAGAGTACTATGAAAGTATGAAAAACATGCCTGATAAGAATGAAGAATGTGGAATCCGTAATTAAGTACGGATCAATAAGATAAGAATGATATGTTTGAATCCGTGAGACGGATTCAAGGATGAAAGGTATAAATGCAATGTTTGAATCCGTGAGACGGATTCAAGGATGAAAGGCATGAATGTTATGTTTGAATCCGTGAGACGAATTCAAGGATGAAAGATATGAATGCAATGTTTGAATCCGTGAGACGGATTCAAGGATGAAAGGCATGAATGTAATGTTTGAATCCGTAAGGCAGATTCAATGAATGAAAAAGTATGAATGATGCATCTGGATCCGTGATACGGATTCAAAAATATAAAAAGATGAAATTAATCCGCCCAAGAAGATGTCGACAGTTTGACCATGATTGAGTAGAACGGGTCATAGAAGTAAGTATAAAGTAAAAAGTGATAGTATAATAGACGAAGTTTTGTATAAGTTACGTGTAAGATATGTGAGTAATTGACTCTTAGAAGTCGGAATGATGACGGGCTGTGACCCGAACAATAATTTAAGTAGGGGCGGGAATGGTAAGTTTGGTAAGAAATATTGAGACAATGTAATAAGGTCCTTGCAAGTAAGCATGAATAGAAGGAAGTACAAGCGTGTACTTCAGTTGGCGAATTGATTAATAGAATGAAAGGATTGCATGTAAGAAATAGAATGTGTGGTACGTTATAGTAGGTACGTAGGAAATTGTAGAAGAGTATAGGTGGGTAATCACCTAGTGTAATGAATGATTGAATGACATATGCTAACCGCTGAAGTTGTTGATGATAATGTTAGAATTATTGATGTGATGAAACCAATCGTATTGGTGAAAGGATGTGCACGAGCGGAAACTCATTACACGGATGAATGAAATCTGGCCTATTATGGCTAGTACTCGAGGAAAAGATGATCGATCTGGGTTACGGATCGTTGGTTTGCGAAATAAAAAGAGGTTAGTAAAAATATTTAACTCATGATTGGATAGATATGAACTAGTATGACACCTGTATATGTGTAAATTAAGTAATGCATGAAGTAAAAGTAATAGTAATGTGAAATGAACGAAATGATTTAAAGGAAATGTAAAGGTATGCAGGATACAAGTAACTGTAGAAAATGTAGAATGAGGTTAACGTTAGAATTAAGCACGTAGGCATGATTATGTAATAATAGTTTTTTTGTGATAACAAAACAAAGGTTAAATGTTATACAGAGTATGTAGAGAATGTAATTTTTTAGAGATGAGATGGAGATATTAGATCCATTAAGAAGGGATCATATTAAAGGACGGAAGAGTATGTGTATTGACCAGTTATTGACAGGTCAAGTAAATGAAAATGATATAGGAAAGAATGATCAGGAAAGTATGGGCTAGTGGTCGTATGGATGGAATAGAAGAAAAGATGATGTGTGTTCGATGAAAGTGAGAAAGGTTTCGGGGACGAAACCTTGTTTAAGGGTGGTAGACTTGTAACGCCCCAAAATCTGAATGTTAATAATTGTCGTATGTTCTTATGTGACACGTCATGAAATAAAAAACTAGGCTATTTAACCTAGATAAGGGTATGGTCAAAAGTATTAAATGATGAAGGTAGTGTCAGTTATGTTTTAAAGGTAAACCCGAGGGGCTAAAGTGGAACAAATGAAAGTAAGTTATAAAATAACTTGACACACACAAACACACACATACGTGTGTGTTCTGGAAAGATCGAGCAGGGGCTCTCAAGAGCCCCAAAACCCTAGTTCTTCAAAAGCTTCAATTTGAAGGATGAATCAAGGCCCAAATCCATAACCGAGCATGGATTAATGATCACCAACACGAGAGGATCATAAGGTATGTTTTAAATCTAAGATTGGTGATCATGGGTGAAGTGGGTTATGTTCTAATCCGTGAGTTAATATGAAATTGACCATGTACAAGGGTTAGAATCCTCGTATAGAACATGGGTTATGTATGGTTTGCGTTAATTTGATGATTAGAGGTGAAACCCGTTAGTTAGGGTGAAGATGATGACTAGAATCACCTCATATGTTCAAGTCTTGTTGAATGATTGATGTATTATGTGGGTATGATGAATTATTGTTAGATGAAAGTATAGGAATATGATGATGTTATGTTTAATGTTCATTTGGAATGATATATGATGATTAGTAGAAGGATTTGATGAGTTATGTATGAGTTTAGAAGATTCATGCATGAATAAGTTGTACGTTATGCTTAAAAAGTGGTACGCACATCGAGTGTATGATGAAATGTATATAGTGTCGTCCGTATAATCGAATATGATGTTACGTGTATATGATGATAAGTCGATGGTTAAATATGGAATATAGTTGACTTTCAAAAGTCAACTAAGCATAAGAAACTTGAATTGACACGTGGTCGTAAAGGCAGGATAATAGGAATTCGTATGGTACATGTTATGTCAATATGCGTTGTTTGTGATTATATGATGAATTACATGAGTTTAAACGGATATGAATATAATCACATGAGTTATGTATGTTAGAAATGACTAATGAAAGTTAAGGGTGAAATATGCGATTGATATGATTGTTAACATGTACGAATGCATATGCTAATAGGAGCGTGATCTTGATGAAAAGAGCGTATAGGAATCATGTCAAGACGGACGCAAGCATGAAAGGATAGCGGGTCAAGAAAAGGCGAGGAATCGGATACGAGCACGGATGCATAAGGTAAGTGATTTCCGTAATCACTTCTTAGTACAAGTAAGTAATAAAGTGTTGTAATGAATTAAACATGAGGTTTGAGGTCCAATAGGTGTTAAAGTCTTTCGTCGTAAGTGATGGGTTTAAGGTTGACCAAAATGCCCTTGATGGGTATTTTGGGGTAAACGATCTTAAAAGTAGTTTAGAAGAAAGTTATTCGATTAGAGTAATGTTTTGGACAAGTATGGAAGTGGGGATGATGGTTTGGTCAGTCATAAACCAATTAATGCGCGAATACCCTTAACGGGTCAAATTAAGCATATGAACGATAATGTGTTAAGAGGATGCAAGACATCCAAGAATTTAGTAGGTTATGATAGACGTCATGGATATTGTGAGGTTTATAAGGTGCTATGGTAAAATAACCAAGTTATGTTAATGAATGCACGAATGGGTCAAAGTTTGGGAAAAGGGTAATAAGCCGAAGAGTTAGAAGTATGAAATTTTATTGTGTTGGATGTTGGTTTTTAACTCCACAAGGTAGAGGATTAAATTACGGGCGCGTAGGAAAAAGAATCGGGTAAAACGGATCAAAAACGAGAGAGTTATGCTCGTTTCCGTGAAACGGGATCGCGCTGGGAATATGCAGCAAGTTGCTGCACATCTTCTGCCAAAAGAGGGGCCTAGCGTGACGCCAGGGCCCTTGGCGTCACGCGAGCCCCCCCCCCCCCCCCTGGTCGGCGAAAGTTGCTCGTTTGCTCAGTTTTGGCTTGGGAACTCGTTTAAACGCGTTTTAAGTTGCGTATGACTAATTTAACTCATGTTTTGTGACCATTAGGGTAAGCGTATGTGTGGATAGATATGTATGGACGTTGTATATCTCTATACACGTATGTAGAAGTGTATGTAAGCGTGTATGCGCGAATGTATGTAAGATTATAGTGTGTAAGCGAGTACATAAGGATATATATGAAGACGTATATGAGTAGGCAAGTATGAGTCGGGTATATTGCAATGGTTGATTGAAAATATAAATGTAGGCATGTATGTAGGTGGGTACGTATGTATGTTGTATAAGTATAAGTGTATGTATGTAAGGGTGTATGTAGATAGTATGTATACGTAGTCAAGTGAGTATGTACGAAGGTATGCACGTATGTAAGTTGTGAGAAGGTATGGAACAAGTATGTATGTATGTATGTAAGTAATGTATGTATGTTTGTATGTAAGTATGTATGTAGGTTGTATGTAATGTATGTATGTATGTATGTAGGTATGTATGTATGTATGTAGGCATGTAAGTATGTGTGTATGTACGTATGAATGGATGTATTTAGGTGTGCACGTACTTATGTATATAGGTACATAGGAATGTATATTGCTATGTGTGATCGCAAGTGTATGTATAGGTTGTATGAAAGTATGTACACATGCATTCAATGAAATTGAGTATTAACGATAATAACATCGTGCCTGGTGATGAAGTGTAACGCAGGAATACCAAGGAAGTCTCACTACGGATCGTATGATCAGAGGGAAAGCTAGGATGTAAAGAGTTAATGGAATGAAAAGTAAACGTGTACAAATCTTGTATGCTTATGATACGTACTAACGTTATGAATTTTATGTGGTGAGCGCAGGTAGTACAAGCCATGAGGATTACTAAGGAGTAGAGATCGAAGATCGAGTCACAAGACGGATTGTACGGGAATGTTGAAATATGTAATTTAGTGTCGATAAGTTATGTTCTCATATTATAAAATGAATTTTTAGATGGTCAAGATGTATGTAATGAAAGAAATTTTCAGACTCGAAATTCCGCTGCGTCGTTTTAAGGTTAAACGTGTTAGGGTCTTACATTGACGAGTTTCATATTGAAACAATCACGTGTGAGATGATATTCGAGATCAATGTGTCTGGCCAAAGAGTGTTGTACGAGATGATAATGATTCATAAAGCAGCTTAAATATCGACAAGTATAAGAGAGATTAGAAATTCAAAACCGTATCCTGCAACTGCTTTGTGCATTGCCAGGAATCTGAGCGCTCTCCTAAACTGGATATCCACCAGGTGTGGATTTCAAGGTCGATTTTGCAGCTACTTCAATTATCCAAGAAATCTCTTCACGGCAACAAGATCAGAAACCTCCGGGTCCGGCTGGTCTTCCACATTGCACCAGCGAAGGTCTTTGTCTTTCTCCTTCAGAAGTAGTGTGCGGCTGTTCAATCCACGCCAAGGCATCCGCACACCCGGTTGGTTTGTTCAACAAAACACAATTTCTTCAATCACACCGCGAAGAAATGTACACTGCATGTTTATCTTGTGAATTTTTGAACTTCAGACGTGCTACAGGTGCGTACATTTTGATTGAATCTATCCCGGGGACCCGATTAAAGCCTTTAACAATCAAACTTTTGAATGATTTTTCATTTTGTCGAAGCTTTCAATTTCATTCATCAGACATTTCTTCTTTTCTTTTTCTCTCTCCATCAAAGGCAACAACTCCTAGATATGATGATGTTTCGGAGCCGCATGTCGCCAAACTTGTGCATGGACGCCCCACTATCAACAATCCTAAGACTATCAATAGTTCCTCCTGGAACATTCTGCACACTCATTCAGAGATTAATTGGAGAGGGGGACCCAAGCCTTCATAGACTTGGGTCGTCCGTCATCATCGAGGATTGTGACTTCGATTTCCTAATGATTCGGAATTGATTGAACTTCCCCTGAAACAGTTACCGTTTTTGGTTTCCAAATTTGTTTCTGTTTTTCATTTTTAACATCTGATTTAACAGAATGTGTTTGGACAACCTCCTGTTTTAACGCCTTTTCAATTTCTTTTCGTTGTTTCTTTTTCTGTTTCACTTCTCGTTGTTTAACAACACGAGGGTCCTGTTTTGGTGAAACAGTTCTTTTATTGTGACTGTTACCACGGGGGGCATCAACTTTTGCCTTTCCTTTTGTGAGATATGGACAGTTTCTGACAATGTGTCCATTCTCACCGCATTCAAAGCATGATCTCCGCTCAACAAACCTCGGAGCATCATAACTGCAAGAGCTTGATGATGAACTTCGTGATCTTGAGGTACTTCGTCCTACATCACACCCGTTTGTGTGTTGTGTGTAATTGTTTTTGTTGATGCAGATTTGTGTCCGATGCTTGTCGAATAGATTAGTTTTATTTTACGCTGAATTTGTAATAGTTAGTGAAACGGTCTATCGAACGTGTATAGACCCGCTCGTTTGAAGTGGTCAAACGAGAGGGTTATTCGGTTGACCGTGTGGGTTTTGCTAGACAAACAGTTAGATTATGGTTGTATAATGTTTGGTGTCGAAGGATAAGGCATCGAAGGATTGTGTATATCCGTCGATGAGCTCGAAAGATATCCATCGATAGATGAAGATGGACCTCGAAGGATATGTCATCCTTCGAGGTATATGTGTATCTTTCGATAGCTGGATGATCGACAGATGATCTATCGATCAATCAGTTAGATCCTTCGACCATACAACCTGTGTTGGGTATAAATACCAACACTTTGTCATTTGCAAGACTAAGAGAGTGAGAGAAGGTTTGAGACCTCACCCGGGGAGAGATCACCACTTGATCTCTCCCGGAATGTATACTCCTTTGGTTTTAGTTCGGTTATCATGTAATCGGGCCGATTTGTAACGTTTTACTACCGGATTAATACAAAGTTGTTTGTTTATCATTGCTAATCTCTTCCGTCTTTGAACATAATCACAAGAATCACGGTTTCGGTCACGAAACACGGTCCTACAATTGGTATCAGAGCCATGGTGCCCGATTTAGTAAATCTAACCGTTTACTAAGTCACATGTGCTCTTGATCTGTGATTTTTGTGCTTTTTGTTCAAGATGTAAAAATGGTGAAAATCAAGAAAAACTCAGATCTGGACCCGAATATTCAGATCTGTGCTGAAACGAGTGTTGGGTTTTATGTTTTTCACCTATATAATCAAGTTATCATCATCAAAAATCAAAAATACAATGTTTTCGTCAAAAATCTGCAAAATAAACAGCGCTGTGTTCTTGATGTTCTTGGCAGCTTCATATTTCGAAAGATGTAAAGGTACCCCGAAAGATGTAAGGAACTTCGAAAGATCAAACAGATTTCGAAGGGTCATCCTCAGTCTCAACAACTTCGAAAGATCAGATGACTTCGAAGGGTCATCTCAACAAGTTCGAAAGATCAGATGACTTCGAAGGATCATCTTTACCCTTTGTTGTGTTTCGAAAGATCAACTTTACCCCCATCAACTTCGAAAGATGAGACAGATTTCGAAGGACCTCAACAACTTCGAAAGATATATCTTTCGTTCTTGGCACGAAACAGATTTCGAAGGATCCAGAATCGAAAGATCAGGATGTTTCGAAGGATCCAGAGAAAAAGGGCTGCTGGAGTTGTGTGTATCGAAGAAGGAGGAGGATGTCTGGTAGTTGTCGGATGAATTAAGGTTGCTGCTGATTGTTCGATTGAACAAGAAGAAGGAGACGGCTGGGATTTTTATTTGGGGTATGATTGTTTGCGGCTGATAAAGAGGATGTCTGATGATGGTATGCTGATTACAGCTGGGTATCGAAGAAGAAGAAGAGTATGGCAGCTGATGTTAGCGGCTGGTGAAGATTAGAAAGTGTTTTAGGGTTGTTGACTTTTGGGGTTTGGGATGAAGTGTAAATCGCAGAAGATAAAAAGAGGGGCTGGATAATATGTCGACATTTAGTGTTTATGGCAGCTAGGTCCTTTTAATTTTGGGCTCAATTATATCCAATCCAAAAGATTCATAGATATTTTGGGCTCCTTTTTTTGGGCTATTTTAATGGTAATTTTTTTTTGGGGGCCTGCATAACATTAGAATGTTTGGATGGATTAGATGTTTTTTTTTTATGTTTAAGTGGGACAACATTTTGGATCAGAAGCTCGTACGGGGATGGATTTATATTTCTTTTGGATCACGAACAAGATTGGGTCGGGTGTTCGCAAAATTTATTTGAACCGCGCTTCTAATTTTCAATGTCGAAATTCGTACGGGGTCCAAGAGCGCGCGGGATGATGCGGCATGATGAAAACAAGAGATGATGAAAACTTGATTATTTGAAAAATGTGGGGTAGTCACGGTTACCGGTGCAAATGTCAAAAATGGTGACGCGACTATTATGGGCCAAAAACAACTCGGTATGTTCACTTCCGCACGTCAATGTTTATGATTGTTACCGGTTATTCGTAAATGTTCGAAAGCACTTTGTTTATTGTCATAGTCTCGCATTTGAAGACGAACGTATGAACCTTGAACGCCAACACCGGTCCTAACGAGTTCACAAAGTCTTTGGAGGGATACAAGTCGGATCCGATGGGGTACTAGGCGATATTGCTTTATCAACTAGAATATGCAACGAAGAAATCCTTTTTGTTTATTGTCATATTCTCGCATTTGGTAACGAATGAATGAACCTAGAATGTCAACACCGGTCCTAACGAGTTCACAAAGTCTTTGGAGGGATACAAGTCGGATCCTACGGGGTACTAGGGGACGTTCTTATTCAACTAGAATATGCAAAGAAGAAAGTCGTTTTCGTGATTTTTCGGAACCGAGAACATTCAATAAAGATTGACGACAGTTCCGCTCAGTGGAGGGAATTGGTGAACTTTTGACGACAGTTTCTTTGAAGTGGAAAGAATCTGTTAAGGTTTAGAGATTTTACCAAAGAAATGGGGGAATAAAAATATTGAATTTCTTCGGTAAAATTTCTAAACGCAATCACAGGTGGTAGAGTTTGTGATTTTCTGGTGATACAAACGGTTCGGCGTGGAATGTTTTGCACATACACATATTTGAGGATTTTAATTAATTCTCCAGCCAGCGTGAAGGGTTTTGCACGGAAAAATACAGGTTTCTAAAGTCTACAGTAGTTACAAAAGCGCTGTTCACTGAAGACCTGGGGAATCTTAATGAAAGCTGATAGTTCAAGGCTGAAGACCTGCAGGATTCGGTTTTGGGTTTGATGTTTCTTTGGGATTTTACAGGGATCTGGGGGTAACTCAATTCGTTGAGTTTGCAAACGATGTACTTGGTCTAGCTGACTTCCTGAGTACTGATGCTGAAGATCCGTAGTGCATTACGTGGTCAACTTCACAAAGGCGAGACAATGAGATCTGGATGTAGTTCAACTAAGCATGCTGGTTGAGCTTGCAAGGGATACACTTGGTCTAGCTGACTTTCCTGAGTGTTGATGCTGAAGATTAAAGTGCATTACTTGGTCGATTCCACAAAGACGGTTTACAGAAGACAGTTCACCAGAAATCTCTATCGATGTAGTATGCTTGTATGAAATAGAGTTCTTATGACAAGATTAAGACTTGATGCAGTTCTTAAAGATTGGAACCCTTATCAAATGCCGGTTGGAGTATTGGAAGATCAGCGGAAGATCGGTCAATTGAGGAAATTGCACAACACCCAACACGGATACGCGTACTTTAAGGGGGAAATATTTTACAAGGAGCGTCAAGATACTACTTACCTGGATCATCGGTCAAGGGGGAATTTGTTAACACAGAGAAGATGAATACTTGACTGAAGATCGATTGCAGTTGCATTTTCAGCATTCGACAGCAACGGACAAGGGGGAATTTGTTGATGCAGATTTGTGTCCGATGCTTGTCGAATAGATTAGTTTTATTTTACGCTGAATTTGTAATAGTTAGTGAAACGGTCTATCGAACGTGTATAGACCCGCTCGTTTGAAGTGGTCAAACGAGAGGGTTATTCGGTTGACCGTGTGGGTTTTGCTAGACAAACAGTTAGATTATGGTTGTATAATGTTTGGTGTCGAAGGATAAGGCATCGAAGGATTGTGTATATCCGTCGATGAGCTCAAAAGATATCCATCGATAGATGAAGATGGACCTCGAAGGATATGTCATCCTTCGAGGTATATGTGTATCTTTCGATAGCTGGATGATCGACAGATGATCTATCGATCAATCAGTTAGATCCTTCGACCATACAACCTGTGTTGGGTATAAATACCAACACTTTGTCATTTGCAAGACTAAGAGAGTGAGAGAAGGTTTGAGACCTCACCCGGGGAGAGATCACCACTTGATCTCTCCCGGAATGTATACTCCTTTGGTATTAGTTCGGTTATCATGTAATCGGGCCGATTTGTAACGTTTTACTACCGGATTAATACAAAGTTGTTTGTTTATCATTGCTAATCTCTTCCGTCTTTGAACATAATCACAAGAATCACGGTTTCGGTCACGAAACACGGTCCTACAGTTTTGACTGTTTCTTTTAAAAATTTTAACTTGTTTAACAAAATCCGTGTTGGATTTGTTTTCGAAAGTTTCAATTTTATCAGTCCCTCTGGATTTCACGAAGTTGATCTTCTGAACCTTTTTCTTGTAACGAGCTCCCTTTGTTTCCACCCTCGGTTGTGAAATCTTGGGCTTTTGAGCTCGTTCTTCCTTTTGTTTACCTTTAAAAGCGATAGGTTGTTGCTTTGTAGGTAATCTTTGATTTCCAAATTGTCTTCTAACTTCAGCTTTTGGAATAGGATCACACTGAGTTACAGAAACTCTCGGGATCGCTTTTCCCATAAACTTACTTGTAGAATCCTCGAAAACTTTATCAATTAAGGATTGATTGATGTTTTTGATTGGAAAATCTTTGTCTGAATATATTTTACTATCACCGACTAAAGTGTACAACACGTTATCACTTTTAACGGCAGACACAGATTCCTTCACTTCCTTGACAGGATCTATCACTTGTTTGGCAATAGATTGCACAGCAGGAGTAGAAGGGTCACAAAGAATGTGATTCTCAATTGGAATTTCTACTCCTTTCATCTTATCAAGTGATTTATCCTGGTCACTCACATCTGATTCATCATCAGACGAATCATAGTCCTCGATGATTGGAGGACTTTGATTTATCGATGCTGAATTTTCTGTTTCTACAGATGAGTCACTCGAGGAACTGTCCGGTTTGAACCCTAATCCTGTAGTAACTTCCTCATAATCAAGAGGCACACTAGGTTCAAACCGAGGCATATCCTCTTCATCGGGCATTTTGGTATAGTTGTGTCTCAAAGGGGGTGGCCACGCCTTATACCCAACGCCTTTCTTGTTTCCTTTAAGCTGTTGAGCTTCTATGATGTGATCAAGCACATATCGGAAGTTAGAATAACTCTCCAATTTGAGCTTGATTGCATCATGCTCGCATTTTGCTACGGCTAGCTCTTTCTTTGTTTCCTCAATGATATTAATGTAGTTGTTAATACCAATTTGTCTCTAAGGTGGCAATGCGCCGTCTTAGGGAAGATATGGTTAACTACTTGAGGGACTTCCAATTTGGGGTTGGAATCCCCAATGGGGCAGAAGCGGTTCTCCATAGTGCAAATAGGTTTCTTGATTGCTATCATGCAGATGGATCGTTGGTCATGTTGACCATTGACTTTTCTAATGCGTTTAACCTGGTGGATAGGTCGGCAATGTTAAAGGAGGTGCATCGAGTTTGTCCGTCCCTATCCCCATGGGTGAATTTTTTGTATGGTCAACCTGCTAGGCTTTACGTAGGGGATAACTGCATTTGGTCTACCACCGGGGTTCAGCAGGGGGATCCGCTAGGACCTTTACTGTTTGCTCTGGCTTTACACCCCCTCATTACCCGGGTCCAAGAGCAGTGTCACTTGCTTTTTCATGCTTGGTACCTTGATGATGGTACGATTATTGGTCCTGTTCGTGAAGTGGCTAAGGCTTTAGAAATTATCTCAAGGGAAGGCCCTTCTTTGGGGCTCCAACTAAATGTTCGGAAGACTGAATTGTTATGGCCATCATGCAATGGGGAGAAGTTTGCTGCGGGGTTGTTCCCAGAGGATATTGGGAGGCCTAAGCTGGGAGTCAAGTTATTGGGGGGTGCCGTCAGCCGTGATCGGGATTTCATCAGTGATCTGGCTGTTAAGAGGGCCTCCCGGGCTGTCGATCTCATGAGGGTACTCCCGCAACTTAAGAATCCACAATGTGAACTCCTTTTATTGCGTTCGTGCATGGGAGTTGCCAAGCTTATCTTTGGTCTCCGCACATGCCAACCTTCTTATGTTGGAGCGGCTGTTACTTTGTTTGATGAAGGACTTCGGCAAGCCATTGATGATATTGTGGTTGGCGGGGGGCGTTCTTTGGGGACTTGCAATGGCGATTGGCTTCTTTGCCAATCAAGGAGGGTGGGCTTGGATTACTATCGGCGGGGGATGTCTCGTCTTTTGCCTTCGTGGCCTCCAGAGTGCAATCTTTGGAACTTCAAGATCATATTCTGCGAGCTTGTTGTATGGGTGATTTGGATTCGGAATTTAGGGCTGCGTTGGATGGTTTACAAGCCGTTCTTCCTGATGTTGACCTTGGCGGTTTTGCTAATAAAGACACCGCCCCCCGTGAACCTCAAACTATTTTGGCGAGTGCTTTTTATGGTAAAACCGTGAAGGAAATCAATGGTGTTTTCGGGTTATCCCCTCGGCAAAAGGTTGTTTTTGATTGTTTACGAGCCCCCCACGCTCAAGATTTCCTTACTGTCATCCCGATCGAGGGCTTAGGGCAATGTATGTCGGCAGTAGAATATCGGTCTGTCCTCAAATATCGTTTGATGATACCGTTGTACCCTGAGGATGAACCGTGCCCTGTTTGTCGGAAGGTGTGTCTTGATAGCTTCGGGGAATATGCCCTTCACTGCAAAGAGCTTCCTGGCTTCAAGTACAGACACGATCTGGTTAGAGATGTGTTGTTTGACGTTCTCAAGCGAGCTGGTATCGCTGCTAAAAAAGAGGCTCCGGTTAATTTCCTAACGGACCCGAAGGAGGGGAGGTCTTCCCTTCGACCAGCCGATGTGCTGGTTTTTGGATGGTCCGGGGGTAAGCATGCTTGCATTGATCTCACGGGGGTGTCGCCTCTTGCCGGTTTCAGGGGCAGTGGTTTTGTTTCAGGGCAAGCGACGCAGAAGGCTGAGGCGGGGAAAATATCCAAGCACGAGCAGGCCTGCATAGATAATCAACATGCCTTCATTCCTTTCGCGTTCGATACCTTTGGTTGTCTGGCCCCTGTGGCGTCCGGTTTCTTGAAGCGGGTTCAAAAGGCAGCACTTGCGCATGCGACAGTGTCTGTAGGCCATAGTTATGTGTTTAACCGAGTAGGATTTGCAATTCAAAAGGGGGTGGCGGCGCAGCTTGTTGCACGTCTACCAACCCATGATTTGTAATTTGCTCTAACCTTCTAATATAAGAATTTTCATTCAAAAAAAAAAATTAATTTCGAGCTAAAGCCATGTTTGCCTCTTTGCATTTAGACAGCTCAATAACTAAACTTTGATTGTGACTATGGACCTTTTCGGATTCCTCTTTCAACGCTGCACACATATTACAAACACTAGGAGTAGGAGGATCAGAATTTACCTGACTCGTCGAGGCTGAGACATTTTCCATAAAGGCAGTCTGATAAGAAAAAGATCCGTCTTCAGAAAAGAACTTCTCCATTTCCTTTGTTGCGACAGCAGCCTTCTTGATCAGAATAGATTTCTGACACTTTAACTCCTCAGCTCCCTTCAATATATCATCAACATCAGAATTATAACCACCCGAGTTTGAGCTGTCTTCATCCGAACTCCCGCTATAACCAGAACTATCATCACTGTCAGAAAATTCTTCTTTGTGAACATGCTTGATGTGATTGATGATCTTTGCATAACATGCGGTTCCTCCTCTTTCTTGATCACCATCTCCAAACTGTACTGACCAGTTACATCATCAGCTTGAACGACTAGAGCCCGATTGGTGTTTGATGGCCCAGACTGGTCTCGGTTGGTGGTGTTGCTCACAGCTACTATCCTCCTTTCCCGGTTACCTTGATTTGCGTTGGAAGTACTTGTCTGACTTCGGAAGGGACTTTGATTGCCTTGTCTGCTTGGTCGGGTGCACTCACGTTTGAAGTGACCCTTTTCGCCGTGGTTGAAACATGTAACCGCGTCCTTATTAAAACTGTACTTCGTATCATTCTTGCCTTCCAAGCTTGTTCTTCCCGTTCGAGTCATAAAATCCTTGGCCCTTCGAACAGCACTCGCAAATGCCCATTTGATGTTCATTAACTCCATTTCATCACGGTCTATTTGTTGATAATCTTCATTTGTCAAATTGATGTTTCCAATTTGACCTGCAACCAATCCACAGTAGGCACTGAACATTGTGTTGAGAAGTTCCATATGTTCCTTTGCAACTTCTACACTGACTTTTGAAAGATTGGAACTATCAACTCTGACAGTGTTGAGGTTTTGGGAATGAAAGGTGTCACTGTAATTTGCTTGCTGAGGTTGTGGTTGGGCTTGCGGTTGGGTTGGAATATAGGCACTTGGATTATATTGAGGTTTTGAAAAAGCGTGAGCTTGAGCAACAACATGCGCTGGTGGAAGATATGCACTTGGATCGAAAACCGGAGGAGGAGCTGATTGGGGAAAGGGAAATGAACTTGTATTGGACATAAACGTCGTCTGTAGTTTTGGTTGCTGAGCTGAACTGGAACTGGAACTAGCTAAAGAGCTAAAACCCGGGAGGTACATTTCAGTATTTTGAGGAGAAGGAATTCGTTTGGTTTTCCGAATTTCTTCATCATTCTTGTGCTCCAACTTCTGAATGAATTCATAGATACTGACAGTATCTAAAGTACCCGTATGCTTTAGCAATTCAATGAAAGAACTCCATTTCGGGGGTAGAGCATCAGCAAACCTTGCAACCATTTCATGTTGAGTTGCAAGAACACCATAAGAATACATTTCACTAATCAAATGATAAAAACGAGTTGTCATATCATTTAGTGTTTCGTTGTCCAAGAATTGAAATGATTCAAATTCCTTCTTCAAAAGATCATGCCGCGTCTTTCTTGTAGCCACATTTCCTTCACCTATTGCTACCAAGGCATCCCATAAGGCTTTCGTGCTGGTACAATAACCAAATTGATGATAGATGTCTTTGTGGAGTGACTGTGTGAGAATAGCGAACGCCTTCTTCTCCAGATCATATGCCCTTTTGTCGGCTTCTTGCATATTATTGAAAGTTGTAGCATTTGATCCTGCTTCTTCAAGAGCTTGATTATACGGCGAAATGAAACACGTCCACAACTCGGTGTTTTGCCCTAGAACGTACGTGTGAAAACGACCTTTCCATGTCGGATATTCGTTCATGTGATTCAACTTTGGTGGGCGGTTGTTGCTACCCGTTTCGCTCTCACTTATCAATAGATTTTGAATGCTTTGATTCTGGTTCATCACCAATGCCCATTGATTTGCACTAATCGATTGTTGAGGCATGACATTCCTTAACCAAACGGCTGCGGACGTCTGATCTTCACCTGGTCTTGGATCCGTGCTCCAATCCCAAGGACTAGTACAACTCATGATTGATGTATGAAAGTGATAACCTGGTTACACACTTGAAAACACACTGTCAAATTACTTTTGCAGAGCCTCTGTAAAAAAAAATTAACAAGTTTCGACAAAACCCAAATTTTGGCGAAACTATCACTGCATGACGAAACACACTTGATGAAGCAATGATATCAACGAAACCTTGAAGAAACTCTATGCGACGAAACTGTATGGAGAAACACTGCTTCGACGAAAATCTATGGATTAACAATGCTTCGACGGGCGGTAATCCGATTCAACTTCACTTGTTTCTATTTCATTAAAGTCAACATGTTCACTCAATAATTCAGTTCCATTCATTAACATCACGTGAATATATCTGATTAATGTCAGTACTTCATTTGATCGGTCCAATGACATGAAAATGAATTAAAAAGGTGTCGGCCCAGCTGTTAATCCATTGAAAGTCGATAATTTGGCCCAATCAGAATTGTTTACTCTGTCCATAGCAATTTTGTTTGTATGTGACTATGACGAAACTCTAGAAATATTTGGTGAAACCTATGTGTGACGAAACCTATCTGTGGAGAAACTCTCCTTCTGACGAAACTTCTTAATGATGAAACCTCTCTGATCTATGGCGAAACTTCTTGTGATTACGAAACCTGTTTGACGAAACAGTCTGTTCGACGAAACCCTTAATTGAATGACGAAACCTTGACTTAAACGACGAAACTTTTACACTTGACGAAACTTTGTGATGAACATTTGATGTTTCGTCGAGTTCTTTTTTGACGAAACCTTGATTTTCTCGGCGAAACTCCAATGAAGTAACTCAATGATCGACGAAACTTCTTTGTGAAACTCTCCGGGTTTCATCGCAGGGACTTTCGTCAACAAAGGAGATAGGAACAGAGAGTTGGTGAGGTTTGGTTAGATTTTTCAAAGTAACCTTATCCTATTGTCTGACACAAGACACCATTTTCAACTCAAACCATGCTTATCTTACCAACTCAAACAACCCACCATGCCTTAACAACACATTTTTCAAACAAGATATAGTTTTTAATTCACCAACAAATTGCACAGTTACTACACAAAAGATCAAAAAGTTGATAGAATGAAGAACACTATGAAGATTTGAAGATTCCGGCCACTGACGAAATTTGCGAAACCCGAATTTGCTTAAAACTCGACACAACCTGTACTTTCGATTATCTCCAATGTTTTTTAAACACACTTTAATTAAATACAACACCAAAACAACAAAGATTTTCGAGTTTTGATTCAGACTTTATGAACTAGAACTGGGTTTTTGAAAATTTTACACAAAACACACTCAAAACCCACTCGAAAATCACACTGGTAACTTGGTTTTCAACAAGAAATCGAGCCTTACGCTCTGATACCACTTGTAGGTCCGTTTGCGGATCATCGGACAACTACGAGATCTTGTTTCGAATACCGTAACGAGTGCGGAATCCACGTTACGATACAAACCGAGCGAGAGATAAACACAACACAAAGATATAACGTTTAACGGTTGTATATTAAATTAACAGAGTTTCGTTACAGAAAGATATTACAATGAAACACACAAATGAAACTCTCAGTTCTCTCTCTAAAGTGTGTTCGGTCCAGTTGATGTATATATATGCACATCAGAGACGAAACTTCATGGACCCGACGAAACCTCCAATATCGACGAAACTTGCAGAGTTTCGTCGATATATATGACGAAACATGGGGTGGCCACGATGAAACTTCAAAGTCGACGAAACTCACCAAGTTTCGTCGACATACATGCTTGAAGTTATGGGTTTCGGCCCAAGTGAGTTCATTGGCCCAAAAACAATGCACATGCACAACAACTTTTAAGTCAACGTATTCACAGATGCTTTCAATAGTTGCATGTATTTTGTCAAGCTACATGACATCATCATGATGATGTCATGGTGACGTGTCAGCGGGAATTGGTTCGCGGCTCTCCGTGTTTCGCGTGTCGAACTCTGGGGCGCACGACGGAGGAATGTCGCTACGTCGGGCTTGAGCCGAACCTACCCGAGTCGAACCGAATCGAACCGAGTCGAGTCGCGTCCACATAAAGTGTACCAACAATATGGCTTACTCTAAATAGAACTGGGTGGGACTTGCACACGTCTAGATCAAGGGTTGAGCTTCACATGTTGACCAGTCTCTTTTTATAATGTTTTTAAAAGGTATTTATGTGATGGGGACCGCTAAAATGAGAACCAACTCCAGTTGTAAGAACCGTGAGAACTACACCGTATGGGGCGAGGTGGACCAACAATTTTTTTCATAAACGTAGATGCATGTATTATAAACACATTTGTAAAAAAAAATTCAAAAAAAAATGTCGGGTGTGTAGTTTTGAGCACCCAAAGTTTGCGTTTACGGGTATAAAATTTACGGGTCCCGTAAACACAAACTTGTGGTGTTCAAAACTACACACACGACATTTTTTTTTGAATTTTTTTTTTACAAATGTGTTTATAATACAAGCATCTACGATTATGAAAAAAAAAATTGGTCCAACTCGCCCCGGATCAAAAAGTTCTCACGGTTCTTACAACTGGAGGTGGTTCTCATTTTAGCGGTCCCCTTTATGTGATTATGTCACAACTTAAATTGATTGGGTGGTTATCTATACTACCTTATTAAGCAAACTAGGTTTTCTACCCTTATAGTAATTTTACATTGTGTACACATTTTGAAGCAACATGTACAAGAGAGCCAAGCTATTTTAGAGGGGGTAAACTTACGCATTGTCAAAAAATTTAAGACATTTAGGGGCATTTTAGGGATTTTAGCATCTTTGTAACCTATAATTAATTTATTCTCTCTATATTTGTTTCCCATCCATGCCCCTCCTTCAGTTCTTCTCTTCAATCAACGAAACTCTTGTTGCCCTTCCATTCTCCGATTCAATATCTGCACCTCAATGGTCTCTCTTTCAATGTTAATAACCCTTGAATTCCCTCATTCATAATCACCACCATTAAAATCCCCAATTGAATGTGAGATCAGTTTCAATTCCCCTCACCCTTTCTACCCCAAATCATTCCCAAATCAATTGTATTGAATCGCACCAGCACCAGCACCAGCAACCGTAATCCTTCCCTTCTCTTCTCTAACAAAAGCATCACCATCATGAAGAACAACCTGAAGAATCAAAATATCTTCATCTATGCAAACGTCACCGCCCAAAAGCGAACATCTGAATGTCAATTTCAAAGGTACGGTTACTCAATTGTTTCATCACTTATGTTGATTATGCTGTGTTTTTGTTTTTGTTTCTGCTCCAACCAGTGGCGGACCCAGGATTTTATTTCAATGGGGTCCATTTTCGGGTCGGTCCTCGTTCGGGTCGAGTTAAAATGAGGTTTGAACTAGATTTTAAAAAAAATAAGAAAAATGGGCTTATCAAGGATTGAACCCATGACCTCTTGGTGGAAAAGAGGGAGATTTACCACTACACCAACTTTCTTTTTATTTCTACGGTGTCCACCTAATTGTATTTATGGGGTCCATATACAATTTAATATACCAAATCTACTATTTTTTTTAAAAAGATTGGGGTCCGGGGACCCCGGTGGCACCAATGTGGGTCCGCCCCTGGCTCCAACTAAACGCATGTCAATGTATTTTATCAAATTACACATACCCGGGTTTGGATTTTTTTTCAATATTGCGCTGTCCAAATCTCATGTGGAGTCGTCATTGTATTTCCAAAAGAAAGAAAAAAGTCTTTATACCTTTATTATATTTTTGGTGGCATTGGCTTAGATTTTTCTTTGGGTTAATTTTTATTTTTGTTGATGCATATATGGGTGGATGCGGCTCGATTCGGTTCGGTTCGACTCGGCTCGGTTCGAGACCGAAGTTGACGACGTTCCTCCGTCGTACGACCCGACATTCGCGATACGAGAACGAAGATAATGCGAGATGACATCATCATGATGATGTCACTTACGAATATAAATTGAACTTTGTTTGTACAGGTACTAAATGTCACCAAGAATCATACTTCACGAAAGATAGATGTTTCGCAATATGAGTGTCACGAAGAACCTATTCTTCGTGACTATAGTTGTTCTCTGGAAAGGTCCATGAAGGACCCCTTGCTTCGTGGGCCTGACAGGCTTTCGTGGCCCTGTAAGTTCTTCGTGGTGTTAGCTGGGTCTTGGCCTATAAATACCCACACATGTTAACCAGGTTCTGTGAGAGTGCATAGAGAGATAAGTAGTTTGTTCAAGAGTGTATGTACTGGGTCTCTCTACAAATCAATATAGTGAATCTTTGAAGTTATTTCTTTTGTTATATTGGTTGTGCTCTTGCTTTGGTTTGCATATACACTTGGATTCCGCACTCGTGTGTGTGTTAAACATTAAGGAAGTAGGTTATCTTGATCCTCCGAGAGGGACCTACAAGTGGTATCAGAGCTTTGGCTCTCTTCCTTGTTTAAAACCAAGCATATTGTTGTGTTTGAGCAAGTTGTGAAGCTTACTGGAAGTGTTCTTGAACATAAAACAAGAAGCTTAAGTTTTTACAAGTAAAATAGGTTAAAACTTAGGAAAACCTTGTTGTTTGCAGATAATTTTTACAAAAACCTTGTTAAAACACATGGAGACATGTTAAAATATGGTTTTTCTTGAAATTTCTAGCAAAATTTTAGTTCGACATCTTTTCTGGTGAAGTGTTTTGGCCAGAAAAGTCACCAGAGTCTTATTGGTGAGATAAGATAATCTTAAGATTTGACTGAAAAGTGAATTTCGAATGATTGTTTTTTTACCAAATCTGGATAACCAGCTACCAACTTTCTGAAAATCAGAAACTAGATTCTTCTATGAAAGGAAAGATTTCACCTACCTTTTCACGAAAAAACCAGTTCTGCGAACAACTACCATTCACGAAGAAACAAAGAACTTTTTCGTGAAAACCAATTCTTCGTGGCCAATTCTTCACTAAGAACATTATTTTGAAGTCTTTGAAGTTAAAACCATTTTTTTCGTGATCTAGAGTTTTTCGTGAGACAATGAGACAACTTGAAGGTTTTTCGTGAAAGTTGAGACAACTTCAAGGTTTTTCGAGAACTTTGTTTGGTGCCCAAGGTTTTTCGTGAACCAAAGGACCTTCTATTGAACTTTTTCATGAATTGTGTTTCATGAAAAGGCATAGTGTTTCGTGACTACCATAGTGTTTCGTGGGAACTATTCTTCAATTCTTCGTGGCCATCCTTTGTTGTTTTGTGTTGTGACATTCTTCGTGACTACCACTAGCAAACACTTTTGATTAAACAACTAAAATGGGTTCAAACCCGTGGGATTGGTCAAAGAACGCAAAATCTCTACAACAATTCGATTCTCCAACATGGGGTTAAGCACTTTTAGGATCTCAATCTTCAAATGCTCTTTCTCATCAAAGTAAACCTGACATGTCTTGGGTTCGGACTCTTATAGTGTCAAATAACCTTCCACCACCAAAAATCGATTATTGGGCTAAATCTACTGTCAATTGTGGTCCGACCTTACAGTTGGGAAACGGTGATCAAACAAGAACTGCGTTTTATGCTGAAATTATCAAGAATGTCAATGACGGTGAATATTCAGGAAATGATGACAGTTCGGGATACGGCAGTAGGTCATTTGAAGATGTTACAAGTTCAAGCGAGGATGGAACCGAATATCCATCAAGGGAGGTTGTTAATTCTGAGGCAGATGGATTAATGTCTGAGGGTGAATCCAGTCAGGTAAGTGTTGACAACTCTGTTTGTTGTGAGTCTGTTAAATGCGATAAATGTTCTGATTTAGAAGGTAAACTGTCTGAGTTAGGTGCTAAGTTGTCAGAGTTGGAAGGTTGTTTGAACAACTTTCACTTGAATTAGGTGCTAAGTTGTTCACCCCTAGTTCCAGGGGCAAAACGGTCAATATAATTTTATTATAACACATTATTAATTAAATTAATGAAATCGGCTGATATTTGGCCATTTTGCCCCTGAGAAAAAGAACAAAATAACATGATTTTATTAGCCAAATATTAGCTGATTTCAGTTTTGAACCAAAATGGCAATAAAAGTGAAACCACAGAGACCCAGCTTTAAAAGGTTTGAGTTTTGGACTAAAGTGGCAAAAGTGACCAAACCTTAGGGACCAAAATGGCAGTTTACTCTTTTTAATATTTCAAATTATTTTGTCATGTCTTGTCCATTTTATAAACCTGTAAAACCGTCCGGTCATGAAAAATCGCATATTAGTTAGGGGCGGATATAGAGTTTAACAAGGGGTAACCTCTGTTGTCCCTTAACACTCCGTCGGTAGTGTAAATTTTACAAATATTTGATTTTTTTTAATTTTGTTATCCCTTTAAAAAAAATTTTAAATGTTGATTTTTTAAATCCGCCACTCATATTAGTAGTAATTACAGAAAATTAGAAAAACTGAATGAAATAGCACTCTATTGCGTCACCTAAACGTGATGCACCACCAACATGACAAAATCATTACATTTATAAAACAACTAATTAAATGAAATGTAACACACCACATACTCCCTACACGTATAATCCCACACCAACCCCACTAAAACATTCGTTCACACCTCTCTAGTCATTCTCTTATTTAACTTCACCAATAACCATTCATCTTATTAAACCAAAACACAAAACAATTCTACTTACACTCCAATGGCATCCAAGGCATATTTTCTCTTTGCACATTTGATTGTGTACTTGTTAGCTACAAAGACTTTGATCACATATGTTAATGCCGCAGGCGGCCCATGTGGAAAAACGCCTATTCAGTCAGCTGCCCTTAGCTTGAGCCCGTGTTTGACTGCGGGCGGGAATGCTAAAGCTAAGGTGCCACCCATGTGTTGTACCAAAGTTAACGCTTTGATCAATTCCGCACCCAAGTGCCTATGTGCGGTATTGCTCTCACCGTTGGCTATAAAGGCTGGGATCAAGCCTGCAATCGCAATAAGCATCCCTAAGCGATGTAACATCAAAAGGAGGCCAGTCGGAAAGAAGTGTGGAAGTAAGTTATTATTTTTATTTCTATAACGCGAAGAGAACTAATAGTTTTGAAACTTTTAATATAGTTATGTATTTATTTGTTTATTCTTATTGTAGGGTACATTGTGCCATGAAGATGATATGATGCATGGGAGGAAAACTATGGGAGTTAAGATGGCATACTACGAATAAATTATTTATGGATAAAAGTTGTTAAACTTGTTATACACGTACTTTTCATAGCATATATATGTACTTTTCTGTGTACGGAGTGCTTTAGTGGAATTTGAATAAAATCGTTCATGTTTTATTTCAATTCATCTTTCAAAAATCATTATGTGAAGATCGATAATACCTAGTGCCTTTGAGATATTCTTCTTCTTGCATGATTCGGTCACCCATGCATATCTAAAAGTCGATCACTCGTAAACCCTACGACATCAAGCTTGTCGGCCACCACCTTGGTATCATGGCCTGCTCAATCTTTTTAAAGACCCGAATTTAAAATCAAGGTATTTTACGTAAGAAAAATATTTTTTTTCTTAGAATCCTAACACGTGGGAATATGATAACACAGTTTTAGTATGTCATTTCTTAAAAGTACACAATCACATATATTAGATATTAGAGTTGTATTGAGTTTTAGTGAAGAGATAACACTATGTTCTCTTTGTCAAAACTTAAACAAAGTTTAACCATAAATCACATGTTGAAATCTAGATATTACCACATCATCACTATCTTTTACAAATTTTTATGACCAATATTTATATTTTATATTAATAATGCATTTATGTCTTAAAAACATAATAAAAAGTAAACATAATAATAGTACAGGATATGAAAATATATATTTGTTAATTATTTAAAGTTACATATTAAAAAATACTAAAAGTAAACAAGTACAAAATTATAAATAAAGTTCACACCAAAATGGCTTATAAATAGCCGATATAGGGTCATAAAAATCATACGTCTATGGTCGATTCAATCTTAATCGTGGTGGTCGGAATGTCAACCGGTCTTCTGGTGGTCGTGGTTCACAATGGACAAACGACGTGCTTGGACCGATTTAGATCCAAGAGACTACAAGTGTTGATGATGATGATGGTTGTGGCTACGATAACTATTTAAGATAAGAAGAAATAACGATGGTGATAATTTGCTTTGGAGTTTTCGATCGCACCTCACAAACTTCATGGAGAGTGAAGGCATGGCTTGTTTACGGTGAGATGTGATACATGCAGTTGCGAGGAACATAACCGTTTAAATTCACTAAAAGGTTTTAGTGAATTTAAACGGCTGAAAATCAAAGTTGAAGTCTTTGAATGGTCAGAATTATCCAAGAAAAACAGTTGCATTTAACAGGAACTAGCGTAGGACAGTATATGATCCTCGGATACATAAATAAGACATAATAAAATATGATTATATAAATAAAAAAACTTTTGGTATGTGGTCCACCTCTAATCCTAGCTACTTGTTACATGGGCATAGTATTAGAATACATGGGACTACATATATTACAATGCTTCAGTTTTAACCACACTACAAAACAAATTTTATTGTACAACAAACAAACAAACAGGCTGTGGAATAATAAACTAGGAATACATGAGAGAGAGGTTACGGAGCTCGGAACGAGAGTGTACTCGGTGAATCGATTCTGACAATATGTTCATCCTCACCACCAGACTCGTCACTCGAGTAATCCATTTCATGACCATCATTTCTGTTGTCCGGGACTGTAAGAGATTCACTTCCCACGTTCACCGTTTTTCTCACTGTAGTAGACCCTTCTGATCTCACAGAAAGCAGGCCCCGCCTCTCGGTTGGTGGGACCCTTGGATAAGACTTGCTATGTGATGGCTTCTCGGTTGGTGGGACCCTTGGATAAGACTTGCTGTGTGATGGCTTCTCAGATCGTTTCGCCACTCCGTTATGTGGGCTGTGTCTTTCGTTGGATATCTGATCATTAATCAAATATAATGCAGTCAGCCAATGAAAAACCGAAAAACCATAATACCATACCTCTACAAGACTACAACGCTGCGAGATTTTTTTAAAGATGAATACGGGACATACCATGCTGCCGTACATGCTTAGTTGCATTGCGCGTGCAGATAAGTTGTTATCAATCGCACTGGAATGTTGCCTGGACTTAAAAGAGCCCTGTGGCCAACTCATTAGACCGCTATGTTCCCGGGCCGGGGACGGGTTATCCCCGGCCCCGCCATGTGATATTAACGAAGACGCCCTCCTCTGAAGGGTTCTAGTTCCTTCAAATCCACTAATCTCAAACATCATCACCCGTGACCTTGTCTCAACTACGTACGAGGTTGCATGGTGACAAAAGCTTCCGGCTTATCAAAAAAATAAACACATTATAATTCGCCTTACGTAGTTTCAAAGTTCAAACAATAAAAGGCTGCTTTTTTCCGTACCTGCTGCTATTTCTGAGACTCGGAAACTGCGGTCGGCATATGACGGGAATAGTGCAGCTGGTGCGGTAATAAGTTCTAACGTACCCTGTGTTTTAATGAATCCTTCTAATAACAGACCGATCATATTCTGAGGCAAATCAAAACTCTCTCCGCTTATATATGTGTTCATAGTTGATCTTTCTGCCACAAGAGTCCGTAGGTCATGCATCGTCATTTTCTCAAAGATTTGCGGGACCAAGAGTTTCGAGAGTATGATTGAGCTTTCCTGTTATGAAATTATTAAATTAGTATCATATCAAAGATATAACGTTATGAATTATATCCAAAACGTGTACTTATAAGTTATAACATACCTGCCACAAAAAGTCATCAACTGCATCATCGGTTCCAAGCACCGACAGTATCTTTTCGGCTTCAATGAAGAAACCAAGAACCACAGAATCAGTAATAATGTCACACATGTAACGCTTTCCGGTCAGGACCTCGTATAAGCCCAGAGTACTTCCATGTGCGAATGTTGGATGCAACGAATGCCTTTTATTGATTTTCGTGCTATCCCACTGTCGAAAGATTCAAAACAACTGAATACTTCATCTCAAACTCTAGAACTTAACACTGTCAATTACCTTTACGACACCGTTAGATATCAGCCAGACGCCGTTTGCTTTGGAGTCCTCGCGGTATAGAGTCACTGCGCGTAGTTTCATCGTCTCCTTGGTGGACCCCGCGATTTTCTCACGCACGGTTGATGGAAGGGCTCCCAGTAGCGGATTGGCGCTAATTAGATCATGCGCTTTGGGAATCTTAACTAATGGAGGATTTCTTAAAAGTTTCTTCAAGTCGGTCTGCGTTAAAATCGACGTAACTTATTTGGCCACTTCACACAAGGCTAAACTACAAGACGTATTTGTGAGGAATACCTGGACACCATCATGAATATGAACCAATTCCTTCTCCTCTAATAATCCAGACTTCTCGAGATCTTGAACGTATTCGATTAGATGATTGAGCACCGAATATGTCACTTGCCTTGTTTTCAAAACACGTAAAACCTGTGGAAATTGTAGTGAGTGTAAGCTTACAAGTTTGGGGGTCTCAGAATGAGAGTTTGTGACTTTAACGAACCTGTGGAAAAGTAGTGCGAACGTCTTCCAGAAACTTTTTTGCTTCCTCTCCTTCGGTCTCACTCTCATTAATTATTGCCAATGCAATTTCACTATCCCCTACAGTAGAGTTGCAGACATAATAAATAACAATATTAGTTCTTGTAGAAGCTTAATATTGATGATGATGTAATACAATGTTTTAAATACCAGTATGAATCGGCCGGTTATACCGGTTAAACCGGATATCGAACACGAATCCGGTACGATAAAGGCCGGTAAAACCTGAATACGATATGTCTTATGTACCCGCGGTAAATCCGGTTCTACCGGTTCAAACCGTTGTACCGGTTTGCATTATCTTAAGATTTGATTCCTTAATTTTAATAAAATACAATATTAAGGTAATATTGATTTTCCATATTTCCGGTAATTAACCTAGTGCCTTCTATTCCAATATTTCATCGTTGTTGAAATTGTTACTCACCTCGTACAATGTAATATTTTTTATAACTAATAAAAATATTCTTAAAATGCTTAATAGTTTACAATAAAAATAGTTGTTTTTAGATAAAACTATGATAAGTTACATATATCCTAGTTGAGATTAGATTGTTTTTTTAGATGAATTTGTATTTTATGGAATTTATAGGGTTAACTAGTAACCCGGTTCAACTGCCCGATACAACCCGGTTCAACCGGTTGAACCATTTTAGAGCCCAACCCGGTATGACTTAAAAACCGGTTTTTAAAACATTGATGTAATATATAAAATCAAGAGTAAATTGCATTTTACATCCTCTAAGTTTGAGTAAAATTGCAGACGCTATCCTTTAACAAACGAAATTAAACTAGATGTCCTTTATGTTACAATATCTCATCATGCAGTGTCCTTTTGCCCTAACCCAGTTAGTTATTTATGTTAACTTTTAATGTGTGTCACTCACAGTCACATGAAGGTATAATGGTCATTTTCACTTAAAATATATCTTCCTCTTGAAGTTTCACGGATAATTAATATGTTTTGTTTTAGTTATCAAGTGAAAATGGCCATTATGCCCTCATGTGAGTGGCACGTGTTAAAGAGTTAACGGGAAAAATTAACTGGGTTAGAGCAAAAGGACGCCACATGATGAGAAACTGTAACATAAAGGACATTCAGTGTAATTTCATTAGTTAGAGGACAACGCCTGCAATTTTGCTCAAACTTAAAGGACGTAAAATGCAATTTACCCTAAAATCAATCCAAACATGTTTTTTTTTCTCATCAAAATTGTATACGTTAGAATTTATTTTTAAACATCTATCAATACGCTAGTTTCTTTACATTAAAATAAACAAGTACACATACATTTTCTTAAGACCCTTGCCTATACATAGATCAACCCATGCATATGCATGTAGCAATTTATATAAAGATGATGAGGAGTTAATGTTACCAATAAAGTCGTGTAGTTGCTGTCGTGCAATTCTATGGGCACGGAGAAAAGCAGCCGAAATGTAACATGCAGATTCCAACCTTTCAACTGTGAAGTAAGTTACAAGCTTGCGTGGAATCGTGGTTGATTGCAGAAACTTATAATAATTAGGGAAACGAACATTAGCTTTTAACCCATTCCAATCACATAGCGGTTGTGACGACACCAAATCAAGCGCTTCATCCACGGATTGCATCAAAATGTTTGCGGTAAACTGTGTGATCCTACCTTGCTCTAGCATCACCCAATAAGCAGCTTGTACACCTAACCAAAAAAAAAACGGTTTAACCAATAAGATAAGGAGTACACAGTGGCAAATATATTAACACATAGAATGGTTATGGCCTACCGTTTAAAAAACGTATACGTATATCTGATAGATGCATGTGGTCCACATTGTTGTCATCCTCTAATGCAGTATGAGGGTGCATACGCTCTCCTTCAGAGTCTTGCAAGCTTGTGATGTATTTCTTGACGGTAGACCAATCAGCAGGTCCTAATTCCTCATCATCTACAAGATCACCGAAAGCTTCTAGCGCTTTGCTCATCATTTCATACTTGGTGTACTCCAGTATACGCGTCTACCACAAAGATTAAAAGCCACTTAATTATAAAAACATGTTCAATATCAGAGATTTTGAGTTTTAAAGACCATTGTTACAATATGCATAATTGCATATCATATATGGTTTATAAATGTACCTTAGCTGCTGACAGCTTATCCATTTGTAGCATCCGCAAAACAAATTGAGTAGTTGACCCGTTTATAATGAGTGTTAGAAACACAATTCCGCCGGTGAAGAACACAAACTGCATACACGAACAAAGTCACAAACAATGAGAATAACAATCATTCTATCAGTTTCTGTATAAAATTTACTGGTATTTTGACCCACTGCGCGTTGCGGCGGCGTCGAAACTTAAAGTAACCCGAACTTATACCATCGAACAGGCTCGTTTTCGAACAAAATTTATGTCAAGACGAAGATCAACTGAAAACACACATGAAAATAAGCACGACATCGTATTATATTTAACCTGACTCATTACCGAAAAATTTACGTCGAAATGTAAACCAACTTGGATTTATAACGAAACGTGCTTAAAAATAAGCATGTAAGAAAATAGCCACGTTGTGGTGGAGTCGAAACGTAAAGTAACTCGAATTTATACCGCCTAGTGAAAACGTATTATATTTGACCCGACTCGTTTCCGAACAAACGTAGACCAGCCAAAAACATTCATAAAAAATAAGCACGAAAACGTATTATATTTGATCCACGAACATAAAAATAAGCACGTAAAACTAGAGGGCGTCAATGTGACATTTTACTAAGTTTATAGAAAGCTGAGGGGGTGTCAGTGGCAATGCTAAAAGTTGAAGGGTTGAAAACACACAAAAAAAAACCCTTGGGTTGGATGGCATTGTTGTAAATTAAGAAAAACAATAAAAAACAGAGATTGTGTCTTAGGTACTATTCCAAAGACACCCTCTTTTGTCATATTAATAATAATAATAATTAATAATTAATAATTTGAGAATGTCAAACGTAGCATCAGTGATATTACAACGTCAAGAAGCTAAAGAAGCGTACCAGGGTTCCTGTTTCACGACTTATGTATGATGATGTGTCACTAGATTGCTGAAAGAACAGCAATGGAATTAGTTAGTAAAAATGAGATTCTACATATGACGATTCATGGATTCAGGGCTCTCATCCATGATTTTTTCTATAAGTATCAAGGATAACTTGCCTTAACCGACAGAGAAAGTGACAACGCGACAGCACCTCTCAAACCGGACCACACAAGTACAGTAGCTTCTTTCCAGTCCAAGCCATAACCACAATAACTGAGCAAGGGATATAATGACCCAACCACTATGGCCCGTGAAACTTGTAGCAGCACGTATAGGAGGATGAGATACCCCCACACATTTTCTGTAACAGATACATGTGTTGACATGTAGAAGTGTGTTGTATAAGAGAAAAAATAAATTAACAAGAGAGATTAGAGCTTACCCTCGTGTTTAAGTATACTGTCACCTCCGAGTATACCTTCAGCTATCACTACTCCACTGCAATATGAATAGAAAAAAGAACTATTAAGTTAAGTATTTCTCATAGTTTAATCACAAATCATGACATTCCTCCGCTAGTAACTTTTCTCTCAAAATAGTGAAATACAGGAAGTTTTAATCTAGGAGAACATACCTCAAGATGAAGATCAGTGTATTAGCGATATATGCCACCATTTCCCTGAAGTTTAACATGAGCAAGGGCTAAAAGAGTATTACAAAGAAATGGTATTTTAATGCGTGTTGGTCGAAGAAGACGATAAATAGTATTAAACAGCTAGAACAAGTATTAGGGGTTTTGGTTCATAAGCTGTTGGTACCAGTTAGGGGTGTCGATGAGCCAAGCCACTCGTGAGCTACTTGAGATCGGCTAGCCGAGCTTAAAGAAGCCCGAACCTAAAAAAGCGTGTTTAATAAACGAGCCTGAGCTTCACTTATAGAGCTCGAGCCGGCTCAGAGCCTAAACAAGTCTATCATTTATATAACTTGTATGTAATATCTTATATGTATAATTGTGATTAAAAAACTAATAATATAAATTAATTTCTATATAAAGTTAAAAATGCAAATATATACAAAAAAGATGATAAACATATATAAATTACTTAATAAAAAATAACCAAGCTGAACTCGAGCTTGAAAAACTACTCACGACTGTCAAGATCGAGCTTAAACAGGCTCAGCTCGGCTCGTTTACACCCCTAGTTCCAGTACTTTCGCATAGCCTTTATCACTAAGTTAAACAAGTACCATTTTCTGTGTTAGATGATTAACTGTTTAGTGTATTTGCTGCAACGTTTTTTCCAATTCAACAATAAAGATAATAAGATAACTGAATGCAAGATTTTGCTAAACTTCGTTTCATTTAATAATTTGCAACTCTTTAAATCAGATCAAAGAGCTCTAAACTTAACAGATAAAGTTCCTTAGAATTCTGTGCTGTCCTGTAGAGTTCAATCCCATCATTATAACAAGACAAGAAAGTAAAAAATACCAGAAATGATGCAAGCTTTGTTGCCCTTCACCTTTGAAAGCCGTTCTAGCAACAGCAGCATAGAACCTGCTCGATTGTTTTGCCTGATCAGATTCGTATATAACTATATATTTAGTTGATGGTAGACTATTGAAACATTTGAACTTACATTCCCAACGTCATCACTGTTAATACTCCAGATATATCAGCACCTTCTTGAGACTATCGCAACGGAGACACAAATTAGCTTATACAAAACGTATTAGGGAACAAATGTAGTTTTGCGAGTTTAAAAGGTAACATACCACGAAGTAAGCAAGGTAGCTCACAGCAAGAGTCAATGTAATTTCTATCACAGTATCGTTGAATATAAACCCAAGCCACAAATAAGACACCAGACCAAACGCGATACCCATTCCTACACTGGACCAAGGAAACTATTTTATCAATCAAATATAACCGCCATATTACAAATCGAAGGTAAAAACTTACGCTCCAAGAGATACTTGCGACAAGAACTTGATGATGGTACCCCAGCTGAACGTCGATCCCGTTACCATTCGGAAAAAAAGTGTATACACAACGATTGCCGTCCTGAACGTAAAGTACTAAACCTTAATTACGATGTCATAGAAACTTCTATAATATGTCACAGAAAATAGATACCCGTCATTCATTAATGATTCTCCTTCGATGATCGTACTCAGTTTTTTGCTTGCACCGAGCTCTTTTAACAATGCAACTACGGCAACAGGATCGGTAGCGCTTAAAAGTCCTCCAAGAAGCAATGATGTTTTCCAACTCCAGTTATATGGAAAAATTAACTGCAATTAAGCGTTTTAGATATTCTTAAGAAACAGAACCCGATCAGAAAAAGCAAAAGAGGCGTGTGTAAGCAAACCTTCAACGCTGCGCCGAGAATGAATGTGGATATTAGAACCCCAGGCCCGGCAAGAAGTATCATTTGAGCCATACATTTCTGCAAAGACAAGAAGGTGGATTTTTTGTTTCTGTTTTGAATAATTTAACATTAACTGTACATATCACAAAGCTAGGGGTGTAAACGAGCCAAGTTGCTTGTGAACTACTTGAGATCGGCTCACTAAAAGCTCCAATCGAGCCAAGCTTAAACAACCCCGCGCCTAAAAATAAGCTTGCTAAAGAAACGATCCCGAGCTCAAGCTTCATTTTTCGAGCTCCAGCCGGCTTGTGAGCCTAAACGAGCCTGTTATCTATATAATTTTTATTTAATATACTAAATATATATTTATATAATAATAATTATTATTATATATAAAGTTATGATAAAAGTAACAAAATAATATATATTATCATATATAATAGTTATAATAATTAAAATACATATGAATGATTAGTTATAAATGAATAAAGTTAATTAACAGACAATAAACGAGCCAAGCTAGAGCTTTAAAAACTACTCACGAGCCGAGCTCAAGCTTAAAAAATAAAGCTCGAAACGAGCCGAGTTCGAGCCTATTTGAGCTCAGGCTCGGCTCATTTACACCCCTACGACCCATGCCTTTTGCAAAGAGCTGCTTCCGTAACATAATGTTGCAAGGAAAAAACGACTGAATTGCGATTGATATATCAATGTGTGTCTAGTAAGAATACGAAGTCTAGAAGTCAACCTTTATCTGGTGCACCTCCATTGAAAATGAACTTTCAAAAAGAAGAGCAGGGAGAAAAACAGCTAACAGAAGATCAGGATCAATATTTGCCCCTACACATGAACTATATAAGTAATATAAAACAAAAACAAATGGATGTGCATAATTTCCAGTTCATCTTAACGAAAGGAGTTATTCAACTTACAGATCCGAATTCCATCGCCAACCTTTCCTAATCGATGGCTTGTTCCATATTCTGCGTTATTAAGATTTTTTACTTAGAAAAGAATAAAATAACAGAAAAATATTGTGTAGCGCCTAACATCAATAACATGTGGAATAAGTCCCCTTAAATTCAACAAGCACGTGTGTATCTCTCAAATCTCTAATTCATATTTTCACTTTTCTTTGAAATGCCAAAGCAGCATGAGTAATTTGTGCATTGAGTTGAGAACTCAGATTGAATCAAAAACTTTTTTCTTCGTTAAAAAACATCTAATTACTTCGACGTGTGAGTATATGCTCGTCAAGTGATGCGTAAAAGGCTATCTCCAAGCAAAAGCTACCTACTTTCAAACTTTTACTAATACAAACTATGAGTATATTATGTGCCTTGAGAAAGAGGCCATCATGTTAAGACAAATCTATTTATCTTTTTTCCAACAGAACACTATTATAAGATCTTGAACATAGACAGGTCTGCAAATATACATCTGTTACCCACTATTAACATTATAAATTTCTACACATAACATGGAATAATTTCACTTATATTTTCTAAAATAGAAATAGGAGAATTATAGTTACAAAGTAGAAAAAGCATATTGTATATTTGTATTCTTCCCATTCCATTAGTAATTTGGAATATTACAGGTATTCAACTTCAACTAGACAGTGACCCACCTTTAACTTGTCTAGAGACAAGTTGACCCTTGGTACAACTTAAACTAGTCAAGCCCCTCCTCCATTTTTTATTTATTTTTTGGTTTTGGGGGTGGGGAGGGGGGGAGTGAGTGGGACAATCAAACCCGAAACATACATACTCGTTTACCCAAACCATACCCGTAAACATTTTCTTTCTGTTTTTATCTTCTTTTGTCATTGGTAATAGTTAGATCTACCAGTTCAATAATTTTAATTTCCTGGCATAACAGGCAATCTTTAACAAACTATTGGGTATACTTAGAGGTGTAAACAAGCCAAGTCATTCATGAGCTACTCGAGACCGACTTGCTAAAAACTCGAATCGAGCCAAGCTAAAGCCAGCCCGAGCTCCACTTATCGAGCAATCTTTAACAAACTATTGGGTATACTTAGAGGTGTAAACAAACCAAAACGCTCATGAGCTACTAGAGACCGACTTGCTAAAAATTCAAATCGAGCCGAGTTAAAGCCAGCCCAAGCTCCACTTATCGAGCAATCTTTAACAAACTATTGGTATACTTAGAGGTGTAAACAAGCCAAACCGCTCATGAGCTACTCGAGACCAACTTGCTAAAAACTCAAATCAAGCCGAGCTAAAGCGAGCCCGAGCTCTACTTATCGAGCTCAAGCTGGATCTGGAGCCTAAACAAGCCTAAATTTTTAATAATATTACGTTAGTTTACTAAGTGTGTGTGTGTGTGTGTATATATAACTTAGTTATATATAAATTATAGCTTTAACCCTAAAGACCATAAAAGGGCAAAACATGAAGAGCCAACGTAAAACATACAAATCCGAGAGAATAAAAATAAGAAAAAAACAAATTTCACTACACAACAAAAAAAATAAAAATCACTGTTCTCAAGGAACTACTTGAATTGTTATTATACTAGTGTTTAGTCCGTGCGCGTTGCGGCACCGCAATACGTGGTAAACCAAATTTTTCAAAACTTGACTTAACAATAAAAGCGGTCGTTTCATATTCAACTTGAAACCATCGCAAAACCCGTGCGTTATTAAGAATCGTCAATGATATTCTGAACTTTAAGAAAATTATCGCAGAAAAAATAAGAATAAATACAATAAACCAACTATAAATAAATAGTACCAATTGCAATATTGATGTCCTATTTAATATATAACAACGGCAAATTGTTAAAAGATCAAAATTGTATATAATTTATCCAGGAAAATAAGAATAATTACAACTCTAATTACAATAAACCATCTATAATTAAATAGTACCAATTGCAATATTGATGTCCTAGTTAATATATAACAACGGCAGGGGTGAAGTATAGAAGGGGCGGGAGGGGGCGTACGACCCCCCAAACTTTTCGCTCAGTAGTATTATATATGTAGTTTTCGTATAGAAATTTTTGGATATATACGTTTTCGACCCCCCGGTTCTATAGAAATTTTTGTGTATATACGTTTTCGACCCCCCGTCATTCGAGTCAAGCTTCGCCACTGAACAACGGAAAACTAATTAATATATAACATCAGCAAACTGTTATAGTAGGCTTTCAGTCAGCCATGGTTCATGTCACTACATCACTGATAAAAACGATAAAAACGAATACCTATACCGATTTTGTCGGCTGATATTGCTTGGTTCGCCAAAAAAAATTCAATAAAAAATAAAAACTACCTTGATAATAAATGAGAAAAACAAAAAAATAGTTTTTTGTTCACACAATAGCCAATAGCCATACGATGGTACATTATAGTTTGTTGGATTTATTTGTTAAATGTATTAATATTTACTTTTTTGAACATAAATATTTGAAAATATTTTAAATAAAGTAAAATAAATTTTAGAAAATAAAAAAAATAAGCATTTAAAGGGAAAACTTGAGACACAAAAGTTATGCTCCCAAGGAAAGGTTTAAATATCCTCCTTCATTCCCAAGTACTGAGCTAGGTACACAATTGTTCTAAACGGCAAAATCGTAAATACTATGTTTTTATTGTCCAAACATTATACTGTTCCTAACAACCTTCAAAAATTGTTATATTACTAGTGTTTAACCCCCGAGTTGTGGGGCATAGGTCGTGAAACCATGCTAGATAGTAAGCAAACAATGATCAAAACCGGAAGAGTCGTAAAACAAAATCGTGAATTTATACCGCCACGTTACATCAAATGTAAGTAAAGACAAACACGGACTTATGCCCGAGCTGGTATAAAACGTAGACAAACTCGAATTTATAGTGATTATACTTTTAAGTTAAAGACAAAATAAAAAATTAAAACTTGCATTGCCCAAAATTAAACATAGAAATAGTGAAAATGTAAACCACACTAAAAGAAAAAAAAATATATCACTACAAGAAAATAACTAAAAACAGACAAAAAAGAAGTCAACCTCCACGATTCTTTGTGTGGTGCTGTGTTGCAAAGAGATACATAGAGTGGCACTTTGGTAATAAAATTTAAAATAAGGGCTTATTTTTGTACTGTAGACTAGAACTACTCAAAATGTTATATATATCACTACAAGAAAATAACTAAAAAAAGACAAAAAAGAAGTCAACCTCCACGATTCTTTTTGTGGTGCTGTGTTGCAAAGAGATACATAGAGTGGCACTTTGGTAATAAAATTTAAAATAAGGGCTTATTTTTGTACTGTAGACTAGAACTACTCAAAATGTTATATATAGTAATAGGAATATAAGTTAGAGAACTCGGCCTTTCCGTGCGAGTTTTACCTCATTTTTTCACACCCTTATATTAAAATGTTAATAAAGACTGCCGTAAAAAAAAATTAAAATTTCGAAGTGGTGTTTTTCGGTCTCTTTGTAAAAAGTTGATGACATAAGCATAACATCACTTTATACAGCATTTACGGCTGCCGTAAATGAAAAGAAAAACCAGTTTTTTATTTTTTATTTTTTTTAGAAAAGTTAGATGCTTTTTAGGATTTTTGGTAAAAAAAAAATTTGAAAAAACAATTTGTAAGGCCGAGTTCTCGCAGTTCTCATAGCTTGTATAATATGTTTTCATTTACCCTAACTCATAAATAATAACTATAAATGCATATAAATTAGTTAATAAATAATTAATAAGCTGAACTTGAAAAACTACTTGCAATCCAACCTTTGAGCTTTAGAAACAGAGTTAGAGCTAACCAAAGCATGACTAAATTCATCATGATTAAAAAAAAAAACATTCATAATTCAGATCCAAATAATGAAATGAAATCAACGTTATTAACACATACATACATACATACCTAATGATCCCAAGCCGATACCAATAACAAGCAGAGCAACTGTATACGGAACCCTAGTTCCTCTTAGCACATGTCTCGATGCGATCCCCAACACCAACGACATCCCCACGAACAACACCGCGTCCGTCGGATTCGACGATTCACCCTCCGTCGCCATTGCCGCCGGAAAACGCAAATATATTCACGATTTCGCCGGAAAACTCAAATAGATTCAGAGAAAAGTGGAGGAGATAGAAGTAACAGTAGTTGAATATAGATAGATAGTGTGATTGAACTAAGACAAAGTGAAATTGAAGTGATTCGAGAATATTTTCAACTGTTTTTAAGTAGACTTCTTGTTCATCGGAATAGATTCAGTTACATACAAAAAACGTTAGACATCAATCAGTAATGGCGGAACTAAATTATTATTATTATTATTATAAGTTATTTATTGTTATTTTATTGTACTAGATCAGATCAATACATCATACAAGATTGGAAATTGAAAAGGTACTAGGTAATAAAGACTTTTTTTTTTAAGATTAAGCGGTATGGGGCCGGCTTAGGCCCGGCGAGGCCTGGCGCCGGTCCCCAACACCGCCCCCCTCATCCAGTCCCGGCGTAACCGGCTGCCCACAGACGAAGTCGACGGGCCATGATTCAAACATATAGCCGTTATAATGGCTAGATTTAATAAAAAAAATTTACTTTTTCACTTTAAATATATATCACTTTCATCCATTTTTTATACCATTCTCATCCATTTCTCCTCATTCTTCTCTCATTCTCATCCATTTTTATAAAAAAACACTCCCATTTTTTATACAATCATGAATCCATTCAACCCGAACAATCCTAACTTTTTTTCGAGTCCCGCTTACACTCCGGCTATGGATCCTTCGTGGGGGTCTCCACAATTTACGTTTTCGGGTTTCCAACAATCACCTAACGCATTCTCCCAAATGTCCCAAGTTCAACAAATGCAACAATACCAAGCACTCCAACAATTCATGCAACGCAACTCGGTTCAACTTGATCAATTCCAATCGCAACCGCCAACTTCCCAACCGCAACCCTCGGTTGAACTTGACGATGATGATGAAGTCGTCCCCGAATCGCCACCTAAAGAACTCAAGCGCAAAAAAAACACGGGGAAGGGGAAGGCGGTTGAAACCGAACCCGACACCGCAAAAAAAAAAACGGTTCGAGAGCAAAGCCGAGACAGTGGACAAAAGTAGAGGAGGAGGCGCTAGCAATTGCGTATGTTAACGCCTCAACTTTCCCGATTGTCGGTATGAACCAAAGTTAATTTTTTGTTAATTTAAATTTAAAAATATTTATTTTTTAGTTTTACTAATGCAATTTTTTTTAATTTTAGGGAACAATCAAACGGGTTCTAGTTTTTTGGAAGGCATGTACGGATAGATTTAACGAGCTTATGGGGCAAGGCCCGATACGTGATCTCGATTCCGTATCGGGCAAGTGGCGGAAAATGAGCAAGTGCGTGAATGATTTTTGCGGGTATTATAAGCCACTATGCTCGAGCAGAGGATTTTAGGATAATGAGGTTGGATCTCGACTCGGTTCCGGAGGATGAACGAGAGGTGTATCGGAGGATGAAGGAAGAGGTGAAGAAAAAATGGACATCGTAGGTTTTTTTTTTTTAGGAAATGTATTTTTTTTTTATTTTTCGGAAATGTTTTTTATTTTTTTTTAGGAAATGTAATTTTTTTTATGTTATGAAATGAATTTATTTATGTTGTTTTATGTTGTATTTTTTAATTTTTATAAAGTTTTTATTAAGTTAATAAAAAAAACTTACAAAATTATAAAATATTAAGGTGGGGTAGCCCCATCTTCCACCCCCCTCAAATTGGGAGGAGGCCCATCCTCCATGAGCCGGTGATGTGGCACCCACGTGGCAGCCCATCCTCATGGGGATGGGCCTCACCATACCCTCTAGTCTAAGAGTTAACTGTTATTTTCGTCCTTTTGCTTTGTCTAATTATGACAGTTCAGATTAAATTTAAAATTTGTATCATTTTTGTTCTTGGCATTTTTGAAACATGTCATTTCCGTCCAAAAAAACATGAGTTAACTGTCATTTTCGTCTTTGTGGTTTGTCCAATTATTCGATTCAACCTTAGCTTTTTGGATGGAAGTGACATGTTTTAAGAATGTCAGGAACGAAAATGATACAAATATGAAATTTGGTCTGAACTGACATAATTGGACAAACCACGGGAACGAAATTGGCAGTTAACTCTTTTTTTAAATAGTGAGTGTTTAATCCTTGTTTAAATAAACAGGTGTAGTTTAGCAGTAAAGGTAGAGAGAATGTGATTTATCATTTAAAAAAACACCATACATATAATAGATTAAATAGATTCGTAAATGAAAAAAAAAAGTTGAATGTCCTGTAAGTAGGAGTGGTTCTATACTATGGTAGTTGATAAGTTTTTATCTAGCATAAGTCCACATGTAAAACTCAGTCCCTAATTCCCTATATTTTTTAGTATAGCTTATACGATTAAAAGCATCTACGATGCCGTTTATGTGGTGTGGTCTGGAACGAGGTTGCGATGTGAGTGGAGTCTGGCAATAAGTACGAGAGGGTTGGTCCATGCTTGCGGACTTCTAGCTGCATGGTCGGCTCAACCATTTTGGTGGCCTAAAGCGAATTAAAAACTTGAGGCCTATTTTTCAAAAAAAAAAAAAAAAAACTATTTGAGAAAAATCATCCTTTACCCGGGCTTGGGACCGACAAAATAAACTAAATGGTTTATTGTTGACAAAGTTAATTTAATTTTTTTGTATATTTTTATACATTTTTTGTATGTGTAAAGATAAGTTCAACCCAGCCAAAATATCATATATAATTTATTTTTTTTAAGTTGGAGCCCTTATTGATTTGGAGGCCTAAAGCCCAAGGCCCAAGCCTTAAAATACTTGGGCTTGGGCCGGCTCTGTCTAGCTGTCAAAGGAGTCACACACACAAACAATATTATTTGTATATTTTTTTTCTAAATAAATAGTGGTTTGTAACGTGGATGTTTGGTGTTAAGGGAAAAATGATTTTTTTATGGAAATTTAAAATCATTAGTGTCGTGTTGAGGTGGAGATTTATAGAGTTGTGCGATGTGAATGGTCTAATGAAAGCATGTTTAATGTTTTTTTCATGGCTAAACTAAAGCAACTAAACAAATTCAAACTTTACTTTTGTAAGTCAAAAGAGACAATGAAAGATACTTAAAAGCCAATGTTTTGTAGATAAGAAGAGTGTGATTTTATACAAACAGCAAGTTTAAAAATGCAAAGTGGATACAAATGAAAATTCAACCACTGTCACTTCTGGTCCTTGATTTCTACTTTCATATCACCCTTCACACTTTCACAACCCACTTATACTCTTACAACCCAGTGGCGAAGGTTGAGATTTCTGGCTGGTGTGCGGAAGTTGCCGGACCTAAAATTTTCTATAAAACTAGGGGTTGAAAACGTATATACCCAAAAATTTATATACGAAAACTACATACTCTCCACCAGTAAGCGAAAAGTTCGAGGGGTCGACCGCCCTCTCCTGCCCCTTAAAAGCTTCGCCCATGTACACACCCTCTCTTAAGTCATCTTTCATGTGTTATACCGTTAGAATCGAAACAAACTATTAATCAAGAACATAAATAATGGAATGGGATCAGGAGAGAACAATTTGAAGTGTGAGAACAGTGAGAACGATTTTCAGCCATATGATCTTTGTGATTTGTGGCTAAGATGATGCGGTGGCATTTTTGTAAATAATGGGAACCTTATAACTATCAGGAGGGGTAAAATTGGAAGATCCAAACAAGGGTTCACATGTCATTTTCCCCTATCATATTTAAACGCCAATAACTTTTTTATACATGATTATTTTCTAAAAAATTACACCATAAAACTCAGCGTTTTTTATCTTTCCAACGAGTATACTATTGATATACTTTTCGAAAAAAATGAAATGGATTTTATGGCGTTTTTTCTGAACTGGGTGTTTTATGACGTTTTAGACTAGTTATTTTTATGTCGTTTTTCTGAACTATGTGTTTTTATGGCGTTTTAACTATGTATTTTATGGCGTTTTTCTGAACCGAGTGTTTTATGGCGTTTTAAACTGAGTTTTTTCTGAACTGAGTGTTTTATGGCGTTTTAACTGGGTATTTTCATGGCGTTTTTCTGAATTTGGTGTTTTTATGGCGTTTTATTTGAACACCCAGTTCATGTGTGTGGGTTTTTTTTGACAATATTACCCCTTAGTGTACTTTAGCATCAATGTCACATGTAAACTAAAAAATCGTTCTCACCGTTCTCACACTTTTCACCGTTCTCTCTAAATCCTGACCCCATAAATAATACTTCTAAGAACCTTAATTAATCATAAAAGCAGCAATCAATTACATGACTTACATCAGAATATATACTAAGAAATCAGGTGATTTGGTGGGTGAAATTGAAGTCCACTGAATGATTTACTTTTTAGTGAGAATCCAAGTACACTTGTTGATAGGAATAATTTAAATGGATGCAACACGTTACATATATACTAATATACAAACAACTGCTTTAGAGTTTAGACATCAAGTATTTGTGATTACATACACATCTACTAATAAATTATGAAATTGTTATTTTATCATACCAAAACAGGATCAATACAAGATACAAGATTGGAAATTAAAACTTTTCAAGATTAAGTACATCACTTGTAACTTTTTTCCAAGAAGCAAATTATTTGTTTGAGTAAATGTTACCAACTTATATTTTATTAGAAAAAAGTAAATAATGTAATTAAACAAGATGGTATATAGAATAAAGTCACATGTAAAACAGAATCCTTACATATTCTCATGAATGAGAGCATAATTAGTGTTTTGTTTTCTTGGCTAAACTAATCAATTAAACAAATCCCAATTTTATTTTTCTAGGACAGCTAACCAGGGGCGGACCTACCCTTTGATGTGGGTGGGCGGACACCCCTCTTAAACAAAAAATTTTAGTGTAATTTTTAGGCGAAAATTTCGGTCGCACCCTTTGAAAGTTTGGTTATGCACCCTCGTTCCCCAATAACTCATTAGATCCCATAGAGTGTTTAAAGTGAGAAAAGAGCAAAGATTAATTCAGTGCGTTTTTCTGGCCGGTGATATGTCGTTTTGTAGCAGGTAAATGAAGGGAAGAAGATGATGGTAAAGTTGAAAAGAAGTATATATTTAATATGTATTTAATTATTGTTTAATGTAGGTATGATAGCTTGAGAGTGATAAAACAATAAGTTTGACTTTCACTTTTTAGCCTTTTTTCTGAATATTTATTTCACCCTATTTTTTTATTAGTTAGATTGTTTAATATGAAATCATTTTTGTTTCAGAAGGCTGTTAACGGATTTAATTATTATATAGTATTTTGTTCTATTATAAATTGATTTCATTATAACTTAATTACCTTATGTAATTTTCTATAATTATTTTGGAAAATATAGATAACTTACGCAACATTTTGACGTGAACAGGATATTGAAGTATTGTTATATAAAAATTACTAGGTTAGAACCCCGTGTATTACACGGGTTGAATAAATGTAATTTTATATACTAAATTAAAACAATTATTTTTTAAAAATCTCGTTTATTACACGGGTTGAACAAATGTAATTTTATATATTAAATAATAAAAAATTATATCTCTAAGAACCCCATGTATTGTACTGAATAAATGTAATTTTATATACCAAATAATAAAAACCCGCGTATTGTACGGGTTGAATAAAAAAGTTATATTTTTAAAAACACTGTGTATTACACGTGTTAAATAAATGTAATTTTGTAACCTTGTTTATTACACGGGTTGGATAAATGTAATTTTATAAACTAAGTAATAAAAAAGTTATATCTTTATAAACTCCGTGTATTATACAGGTTCAATAAATCCAATTATATTACTAAATCATTATCATCATCATCATACTCAGTAAATTCCACCAATAGCAAAGCTAATGTATGGTCTGAGGATGGTAAGATGTAGACAGCCTTACCTCTACCCCATAGGAATAGAGAGGCTACTTTCAGTGAGAGCCCCGACTTGATAGTAGTTTTGCATCAAGCATTGGATGTAAGGCACATAACACTCAACAATCGGGACAAAGACCGATTAGTGAATGGTCCCTTTTGTCTTTCTACTATCAACGCCACCGCATGATGATGATGCATGATTAACCGTCCTCCGCTTTTAACGTTATTTTCATGAACTTAGTAAAATAATGTTAAAATTAGTGCAATTTCACTTTTGCCCTCCGAGCGTCCACACACATATACATTATATGCGCATACCGCAAGCGGGGCGAATATATACTAAATAATAAAAAAAGTTATATCTTTAAAAACACCATGTATTACACGGGGTTAAATAAATGTAATTTTGTATAGTAAATAATATGCTATTGGATTCGTAAAATTAGTGCAATTTCACTTTTGCCCTCCGAGCGTACACACATATATACATTATATGCACATACCGCAAGCGGAGCGAATATATATTAAATTATAAAAAAAAGTTATATCTTTAAAAACACCATGTATTACACGGGTTAAATAAATGTAATTTTGTATAGTAAATAATATGCTATTGGATTCGTTTAAAAAAGCGTAAATTTGGTTTGGTTTAATTCGAATCAAGTCATAAACTTTGTTAAGTTTAATTCGAATTGATTAGAACCCCAATTTGAAAAATCAAAAACAAAATTAAATTATAAGCTTCTCTTCCTAATTAGTGTTTTTTTAAGTTTGATCTAATGTCATAAACTTGGTTAAGTTTAATTCGAATTGATTAGAACCCCAATTTGAAAAATCAAAAACAAAATTAAATTATAAGCTTCTCTTCCTAATGAGTGTTTTTTAAAGTTTGATCTAATGTCTAATAAGTTATTTTGTATGTTTTGTTTGTACTTTAATTTTTTTATATGAGCGTATTATTGTTTTTTTAAGTTTAAGATTATTGTTTTGTTCTATTATTTAAAAAAAACTTTAATTTATAATTTAAATTTGAAGATAATATATTATTAGATTAAATAGAATGATTCTATCCGACATTCAAAGTAAGATAAGATTTAATATTAATTGATTATTTATTATTTAATTAATTGATATAAGATAAGTATGAAAATGCAAGAAATTAAAATGTAGACGCTTTCACTGAGTGACACGTGTCCCAAAGTTGGTTTCTTTTATTATATAGTATAGATTTGTAAAAAATACATTGGTTATGGTTAGATTTTAAAAAATATAATCATGTAAAGAACAACTTTAAATTTATTAAATTTTTATTATGCATTTGTAACGATGTTTGTCATACTTTTGTTGCTTATATAAAATTTACTTTGGTTATCTTTTTATATGATTCAATCCAACCCGACCCGAATCGAACCATAACGAAATAAAATATCATATAACAATAGACAAATGACCCTTAAAAATCCCCCCCCCCCTAGAAAATTTTTTTAAATCCGCCACTGCAGCTAACTTAGACACTCTCTAAAACTACTGCTAAATCTACATCAATATTCATCATGTGACTAGTATCATTCTTAAATACATATATGTTCTTTGGTTAAACAACTTGATAATGTTCACTAGCTTGGAAATGTTCAGCTTTATTAAACAAATTGATACTATTAGACTACAAGCTCTTTGGTTAAAAGCCAATGTTTGAGATAAAAGTAAAGTCTTGTGTGTGGTTTTGTACAAAGAGCAATGACTAGTTTTGAAATAGCAAAAACGCAAAGATGGGCAGAATAATAAAAACGACGGACCTACATCCCTTTGTCAAATGCGGTGCTTGATTTTCCTTTCCTTTATCACTCTTCATCACACTTAACAGTTAACTCTTGTAAAGTGAAAAAAACTGGTAATATATCTTTCATTTTTCTTACATGAACCCTTCGATAATATACACTTGGTTACTTGATCTTACATGCACATTATCAATATTAACAATTCGTTGGTAGCAACGGTCTTGCTGTTGTTGATCACAACCCTGATCACTACAACCTGGTGCTGCTGTTTAAGAATCAATCGCCAATGCCGTCAAACACTTGACAATCTAAAGATAATGACAAACCTCCTAACTTGACGAACCGCTGATACCAATTGTTGGAAATTAGACCTTCTTCAACTTAATCAAATTATAGATTTAACAAGAAAAACTATCTAATTAAAATTGAAGGTACATAAACCCTAAACCTATAATCTCTATTTATACTGAACAACCACTTGAAGAAAAAGTAACCTATCCTTATAAGGAAATCAAATAAAATAAAACTAGTATAAATTATTAATCTTCCTACTAAAATAAAATACAAATAAAAATAAACCATTTAAATTCTCCAATTTTTGAGTATTGACAAGATTACGTCCAACAACAACCTAGTACGGTAGTAACTCCTTATTTGTAGGAAGTCTTATCATACTAAATTCACTTTTACCCTTTTGTAACATCAATTCTAAATATCAATTTTCCTAGGGGTTTGAAACCCATTCAAGTAGTTTGATGTATATACTTAATATGTATTTGCCTTTATTACAAGTTGGTTAGTGTGAAAAGAGAAACCTAAATCAATTTTAAAACCTGTTTAAATCTTCTATGACTATCATCATACAATTTAATCGTGGTTTACTTTCTTTGAGCTCCTTGTGTGATGTTTGTCAAATCGCAAGTTGTGCATGTGTTCTCCAACTGACGTGAAAATCTTCAGTCTTGATCTTTAATCTTGAACGAATTTTTGATTGAGTAATGTTGACCTACAACTTGAGTTTATGAGCTACTTTTGAGGTTAGGTAGATGTTTTTCTGACTAACACTACCGAATATATGTATCAATGAACAAAATAAGGTGATCTATATATACACAATATATATTTTACATAACTAGCAGGACGTCCGCGCGTTACGGCGGGAGCGACACATCGCATTATGATACTCGTTTTTTGTAGTTTTCTTATTCATATAATATTTATTGTAGCATTATTGTGATAGATATACATCAAAAGCGAAGAAATCGGGTAATCCATTTCATTGTGTTGTGCATGGTTCGGTGGGTTCGGTTATTATCCTCAACCGAAGCCGAAACAAAGTTATCAGTTAATCTATTTTATTAACCAATCGGTTTTTGTTTAATCACTTCGGTTTATTCGGTTGGATTGACGGTTTTCGGTTTGATTCATTTAATTTCAGTTAATAGCAAAAACCAAACTTGGGCTAAAACTTTTGCTTAGAAATATATGAAATTGAGGTATAAATATATGAAATGGAGATATAAAATATGAAACATATGAACTGGAGGTATAAAAGCTAGAAATATATGAAAATATGAATGATTCGGTTCAGTTCAGCTAATTTTGGTTAAACAAGAGTACAAAAAAAATTGATAACCGGTTTTTTGTTAATTTGGTTTTCAGTTTTCAAGTAATTTAGTTTTTGGTTGATTTCGGTTTAGTTTCGCCTATTTTCGGTTTGGTTTAGGTTAACGATTTAGTTATTGCTCACCGATAACCGATTTTTGTTAATAACCGATAGGTGCGCGCGATGCGGCAGGAAACACAAACACTGCCACGGTGTGCATTGTTCGGTTGGTTAGATTATTATCCTCAATCGAAATCGAGGTCATTCATTAGTCTATTTTATTAACCAATCCGTTTTCAGTTAATCGGTTTGGTTTATTCAGTTAGATTACGGTTTTTGGCTTGATTCATTTAAATTCGGCTAACAGCCAAAACCAAACTTGGTCTAAAACTTTTTATTAGAAATACGTGAAATTTAGTTATAAATACATGAAGTCGATGTATAGGTACATGAAATGGAGGTATAAATACATAAAATTGGGGTATAAATATGAAATACATGAACTAAATGTATAAAAGGTAGAAATATAGGAAAATATGAATGGTTCGATTTGCGTAATTTTGGTTAAATGAGGGTACAAAAAATTGATAATCATTTTTGGTTAATTCGGGTTTCAGTTAACTCAATTATTTGTTGATTTCTGTCTCACCCTTAGACATTGTTAATCACGTAACATATCAATTTTTAATTAAAAAATTGTAGCGATACTATACTCAAATTAAAGAGAAGGAAATACTCGTTTATATGGTGTAATATATATATATATATATGGCAGGGTAGGGATATGGTAAAAAGTGTCTAAAATGTAAGAAGGGTAAGAAGTGTTTTAAACCATTGGATATTTGATCTAATGGTTGAGATTAATAGGGTATAAAAATGTAAATTGTGTTTTAATTAGAGGGACCTTATGTAAAATTGAAGGGCAATAATGTCTTTTTAAATGTTTGAAATATGGTAACTGTAACCTACACAACTAAAAACTCCTACATTCACTCCTTTTTCCTTAAATATTGGAATTAATGATTCACCTTAATTGTAGGATGTCTTTGGTTGCATATTCTTCATACGTTATCATAAAGAGATCTATAATCAGATTCATGGCGTGGTGTTTTAAAACAACTGGATAAATTGACTATGATTCAAGTCATGGTGTTTTATCTGGAGACGTTGTTCATGGCGTGGTGTTTTATCAATACAAAACATTCCCAGATTTTAAAACACCATGACTATGATTCAAGTCATGGTGTTTTATCAGGAGACATTGTTCATGGCGTGGTGTTTTATCAATACAAAAACATTCCCAGATTTTAAAACATCATGACTATGATTCAAGTCATGGTGTTTTATATGGAGACATTGTTCATGGTGTGGTGTTTTAAACATCTATGATTCAAGACTATACAGAATAAAACACTATTAATGAGGATAAAACACTATGAAAGGAACAGTATATTACATGATAAAACACTATAGAAAGATTTAACACTATCTGTTTCCTGTAAGACACTATACAGAATAAACAATATTGATGGGGATAAAACACTATGAAAAGGAGATTAAAAGATACCTGTACATAATATAACACTATTGACTGGGGAATATAACACTACAACAAGAACTTACCGTAAACAATTAAATGTATAGAACAAATCGAATTCGAATCACATCCCCAATATATCGCCTGATATTTTTGGCAGTTATCTTTGGAAATCAATTAATTGATAAGAATGGACAATTACTAATATACCCTTTTGAATTAATTAAGATAAGGGACACTTGTCATTCCCAAATTATTTCTCACACTTCTTACAAAAGTTGGACTTTTTACAGGATCCTCTACCTATATATATATATATAGGGGAGGGTTATCTTGAGAACGCTAAATATTGCGAGAACCGTGAGAACGAACGAAAAACCCAATCGAAACCGAATTTTTTTAATACAAACCTTATTATAATAAAAATACAACTTCAAAAGAGAATTTACAACATCAAATAATTCATTTCTACTCTCAAAATCACTCATACTAGATTTTTTACACATGTGTAAATATAACAAATTTACACATGTGTAAATGGCAAACTTACACATGTGTAAATTTTTTTTATTTACGAATTCACGAAAATTTAAACGTGTAAATTTAATTTCTAACATTGTATTCGAATAATAATGATAAGTGTAAAAAGAAATTTTGAATTTGAATTGTTTTTTACCAAGTTCTCGTGGTTTTTTCATTCGTTCTCACAGTTCTCGCGATATTTAACGTTCTCATTTAAACCCTCCCCTATATATATATATATATATGGGACCGCTAAAATGAGAACCGCCTCCAGTTGTAAGAACCGCGCGAACCACTTTCTAGCCATTACATCAAGATGATGGATGGATGAGATTAAAAGTATTTAAAAATAATATTAAGTATTTTTTGTCTTATAATGTCTTTAATATTTTAATTTAAAAGGGTATTTAAGTAAAATTACCTTTTTTTGTCTTTTTATATATATTATATTTAATTGCCTTTTTGTACTATTCATTAATTATTTTTTATTAAAAAACAGAATTTTTTGTTAAACAATATTTTTAAAATCAGATTTTTATGATAATTTTTTTTAAGATTTTCAAAATGGATGGATGAGATTAAAACATTTTTAAGAGCCGTTCTTTACGAGCGTTTTTTTACGGAACGTTTTACGACCTATTTTTACGCTCCGTTTTTTCTCGTCGTTTTTTCGACCGGTTTTTACGCGACGTTTTTACGTTATTTACGTTAACGTTCACGCCTCGTTTTCCGTTATTTACGTTAACGTTCACGCTTCGTTTTTTGACGCGCCGTTTTTTCAACGCGCCTTTTTTACTTTAACGTTATTTACGTTTTACGCGCCGTTTTTTTACGTTTTACGCGCCAGTTTTTTACGTTAACGTTTTTTTACGTTTTTACGCGCCGGTTTTTTACGTTAACGTTTTTTACGTTTTTACGCGCCAGTTTTTTACGTTAACATTTTTAAATTCAGGTTTTTTACGTTAACGTTTTTTAAGTTTTAGTAAAACAAATTTACGTTTTTACGTTTTACCTAAAACTTTTTACGTTTTACGTAAAACTTTTTACGTTTTACGTTAAAAAAGTTTACGTTTTACGCCCCGCGTTAAAAGTTTACGTTTTACGTTAAAAAAATTACGTTTTACGTTTTTACGTGAAAAAGTTTACGTTTTACGTTTTACTTGAAAAAGTTTACGTTTTTTGTAAAAAGGTTTACGCTTTACGTTAAAAAATTTACGCTTTACGTTAAAAAGTTTACGGTTTTCACCTTTTTTTTTTTGCAAAAACTTTTTACCCACCCCTCCTCTGATTCACCATCATCCATTGTTAATTTACCCCGGTGACAAACCAGACGAAAAAAACATCAAACTTTAGCAATAAAAACACTACAAATCAAGTCAAACCACACAAATTATTAACCCAAGAGCAAGATTCACTAACCCAAAAAATAATACAAACAATTTTAATGAAACTTTATAAATAAAAATAAATAAAACCTTGCAAAAGTCTTTAAACCGAGCTTCAATAGTAACTCCGCTTTCATAGAACACTCAACGGTTGATTTGATCGGCTTGAATATTAAAAAACCCAAAATGACAATTCCAAATGCCGTATCTGTCTTCTCTCATACGATCAAAACCCTAAATTGAATATGTCCAGCCACCAATGTTTTGATTCTTCTTCTTGTTGACTGATAAAGAAGGTGATCGGAGATGTTGCTCGATGATGAGATGTTGCAGGTTTGTTTCGAAACCGATAACCGGAGAATGGTCGAGGTGACCGGAGATTAATGGTGGCGGAGGTGAACAGAGAAGATGTAGACGACTGGTGGTGGTTATGGAGGTAAATTGATCGGAGAAGATGATGGAGGTCTGTGCGGTGGTTGAAGCCGGAGACAACGATGATGAAGGTGGAGGTTGAAGACGGAGGGTGTTAACAGTGATCGAGAAGAATGGAGGATGAAGATGAATGATGAACTGAGAGTGGTGGTTAACGACGGAGAGATGGTGGCCGCCAGTGACGAACAGTTGCAGGTGGTGGTCGTCGTCGATGTGATGTGGAGAAGATGAAGATGGAATGGAGTTGCAGGTTGGTCGGAGACGGTGCCGGAGAAGATGGAGTGGACTGCCTTTCACCGCCGAGGTCTGTGAATCAGAGAAATTAGTGTTGAACAACTTTGAGAGAGAGAAAAATTAGTGGGATTTAAAATTTTGGGGTGTGTGATAGTTTGAGAGAGAAGGTCTGTTGTAAATCAGACTTTAAAAAGACAAAAGACAGACATGATTTGATAGATTTAGAAAATGACTATATTACCCTTCAACTTTTAATTTAATAGTGTATATGTGTCATTATTTGATTGGTGGAGACTGGTTCTCACGGTTCTTACAACTGGGGGTGGTTCTCATTTTAGCGGATTCATATATATATATATATATATATATATATATATATATATATATATATATATGTATGTAGAGTAGGAGTTGGGTGGAAAGTTGTAACACCCCGAAAATATAAAACTTTATATTAGAAATATAAAGTATAAATAAACGAGAATTTACTAACTAGGAATTTTAACCTAGTTAGTTAATAGTCTAGAAATAACTTATAATAGGATTAAAAAGCAACCAAATTACATGTTGATCAAAGTGGAGGGGTTTAAGTTGTTAAAAATTGAAACTTAATTTTAATTAAACAAATAAAAACAAAACCAAACACCCCATTTTGGGGGTCTGGTCGATCAGAGCAAGCAGGGGGCAACACCCCACTCTCAAACTCTAGAAACTTACTTAAACTCTCAAATTGGAGGTGCAAATCTGGTCCAAAACGAAAATCAAGCATAGATTGTTGATCCTCATCACAAGAGGATTACAAGGTATGTAAAATTTAATGAAAACTCTCATCTTGAAATTCTCATGAAATTGGGAAAATCTGTGATTTTGGTTGCATGTGTGCCTTATGATGATTTAGGAACAACTATAGTGTTTAGGGACAAACCCTAGACAATTACAAGTTGAAATCATGTGAAATTTTAGTGAAACCTATGAACACCATTGTAGGTAATTAATGGGTTATGTGGAATTTGATAAACACTAGGAAATAGAATGTTGGTCTAGTGTAAATTGACAAAATTGAAGAGATTTCAGAATTTTAGAAGCTAATAATCATGTAAAATTATTGAATGTTGTAAAATTGGGGTTAAGAGATAAACTAGAGATTTGATGTTTAATCTTGAAAAATCTGCCCTTAAAGTGTTTGTTGAAATGCCTCTAAGAAGGCCTAAAACTGAAATTAAAAGTTTAAACGCATAATTATGATGTTTCGGTGCATTATGTGATATGTGGTTTAAAGAGAGTTCTAAACATTGTTATAAATGAACTCTATAGGAAAGGGCGCATGAGCGTCAAGCGGACAAGCGGGCGGTGAACCACGTTTGAAAGGCCCACTTTGAAGGTATGTAACTTGTCCTGTTACATTTGACGAATTATTGTTAAACTATGCGTTGTTGATTTAAAAGTTGTGTCGATTGTAGCGACTTTGTTCGTTACTTAGTTCACAGGTAAAGAATTGGTTTGTAGTCGTTTGGTAGTCATCAAAATGGAGGATTTTCGTAGATGAACCAAACGGGTCAAATAATGATACATTGTAGTAATGATAGTGTAGGTAGATAGAAATGGCGAAAATGATCAAAAGAGCACGAAGCCATAGGGTTGGTAATGAAGTTCCGGTGATCATAAGCCCCGGAAGTTGGGTAACAAGTGCCTTAGGTTTACTAGTCAAATGGTAGTAAAATAAGTAGAGTTATAATGGGTCGAATAAATGCATAGCGACATTCAGTTGTTCGGTCCGTAAGTTAAATTTTCGGTATCAAAATTTTATTAGTTATGTCGGTAATGAATTTACAGACGTATAGGAAAAAGAATCACCTAAAACGGACTTACGAGTCAAAAGATATGCACATTTGAAGTTAAAATCTGGGTTTTCCGGAGCTGGCAGAAAATGCAGCTCACAAAACACAACCTGCTGGAAAACCGTTCCTGCCGCGCCACGCGACAGGATCACTGAGACACTCCGCGACACGCGGGAGCCGCCGCGCCACGCGACATATTTAACGAAACCTGCCGCGACACGCGGCAGGGTAACTTCTGAAAAATGTTTGTTTTTCTCATATTTTGATACTAGGACTTGTTGTACTATACAAATTGATGTCAAAACTAATACTTTGTGTGGTTTTGACCTTAGGTAATTTGGGAACTACCCGGATGGCGATCAAGTTAATGTCGAAGAACCGAACACTCATTTTGAATGCTTCCGCAATATCTCAACTTTTAAATAGACAATGTTTATGGATTGTAAACAATTTATTTTGAAACTTTTGAATGTGTCAATTAGTCTCTAGTTGACTAAGGGCTTGATACTTTTGAATCTTACTTATGGACACTATGTTATAACTTTAGACATCTTTTATATAAAATGGTATGTAATATTATTAAATTCAAGTGAAAAATTAAGGGTGTTACAAGTTGGTAATCAGAGCTTAAGGTTGTCAACAAAGTGTTCGGTTCAAGCTTGATCGATCGTTCGGTAAGAATTAACTAAATTATGTTAGTAGATTATACCTTATGTGAGAATGAGAAATAAATTGAGATGCATGGGAAGAGTGTGTTAACACACTCAAACCCGGAAAGTGCATTAAATGTGAACGGTTAAAGCAAGTTAGGAACTTGGCTAAACCGAAACAAATAAAGCAATGTTATGAATGAAATGTTTAACGTTTAAATGTAAACATTTCAGTTTCAAGATGTCTGAAGGGAATGATGATAATCCGGTGCAAACAAGCACTGAACAAATGAAAGAGATAATTGCCGAAGAGGTAGGAAAGGCAATTGAAGGAAGTCTATCCGGGTTTATAGACAAAATTCAAAACACGGTATTGTCGCTTGTTGAAGAGCGAGTTAAAAGGTTGGAGGATATTGTCAACCTTATGAAGGAGAAGACGGGATAACGTAAAGGATGCTCATACAAGGAATTCATGGCATGTAAACCGCCAATCTATAACGGGGAGGTTGACCCGATAATTTGTCAAAGATAGATAAGTGATGTTGAAGGGGTGTTTGAACGGACCCATTGTGATGTAGGCGACTTTGTTGCTTACGGAACGGGTCAATTGAGAAATCAAGCCAAGGATTGGTGGGATAACAAAAAGAAGGAAATGGGAGCCGAAGCGGCGAGGGTTATGACTTGGGACGAGTTTAAGGTACCATTCCTTAAACACCACAGTCCCAAAGCGGTTATTAATAGGATCAAAGAAGAATTCATCCAACTAAGACAAAAGGGTGAAACAATTGATAAGATCACGGGCATCTTCATGGATAAGCTGAGATTCTGTGACGAGTTAGTCACCACCGAAGAGCAAAAGATATACTATTATTACAACATGCTGAGTGCCGAATACCGTGAGTTCATGACTCCGTCAAAGTATGAAACCCTCACGGAGATTATCAACACCGCCCGGGAGCGGGAAATCGAGTTAAAGAAACAAGTTGAAAGAGGTGAACGAAGGGCACAGGATGTGAATCCAAGCCCTACAAAGAAAGCTAGAACTGCTGAATCGGGAAAGAAAGTGGATGCTAAAGGCGGGTCGCCGAGTTGCAAAGTATGTGGAAAGGGGCACAAAGGTGAGTGCCGCTTCAAAGACAAGCCGTGCCCGGTATGTGGGAAGACGGGGCACACCGCATCACTATGTCCCGGGAAAGTTTCTGTTTGTTACAAGTGTTATCAACCCGGTCACAAGAAATCTGAATGCCCCGAGTTGGTGGGAAAGAGAGACACAAAAGAGTCTCCAACAGAAGCTCCCAAAGCGAAGGCTAGGTCCTTCCAACTTACCGCGGCTGAAGCAAAGACAGAACTAGATGTGGTCTCAGGTATATTCACAATTAACTCAATTCCAGCACGTGTATTGTTTGATACGGGTGCGAATAAATCCTTCATTTCGCATGGATTTATTCGACATCCTTCATTTGTATTGACGAAATTATCTGTGCCCTTAGAAGTTGAAATAGGGGACAACAAAAGTTTTGTAGTTTGTGATGTTTGTCGATGCTGCAAATTAAGCATCGACGATGAGGAATACTTGATAGACTTAATCTCGATGTCAATGGGGGAATTTCAAGTAGTCGTTGGGATGGATTGGCTATCTCAGCATCATGCAAAAGTCGTGTGTTTTCGTAAAGAGATAAAACTAACATCTCCGAGCGGGAAACACGTCACCATCTATGGCGGAAAAGGAGGTAACCCCATAGTATGCTCAATGTTGAAAGCTCACAAGCTTATGAAGAAAGGATGCAAGACATTCATGATATACGCAAATGAGCCCGAGAAAGAATCACGGAAGATTGAAGATGTACCGGTAGTACGAGACTATGAAGATGTGTTTCCGGAGGATTTACCGGGGATACCGCCTGAACGGGAAGTAGAGTTCGGAATCGAATTGATTCCGGGCACCAAACCCGTAGCAAAAGCTCCATACCGACTCGTACCGTCGGAATTACAAGAGTTGATGTCCCAAATTCAAGACCTGTTTGACAAGGGATTCATAAGGCCGAGTGTGTCTCCTTGGGGCGCACCGGTATTGTTCGTGAGAAAGAAAGATGGAAGCATGCGCATGTGTATCGATTACTGGGAATTAAACAAACTCACGGTAAAGAACCGATACCCGCTTCCGAGGATAGATGATTTATTCGACCAATTACAAGGTCCGTACGAGATACGGACATTACGAATTTCTCGGGATGTCATTTGGGCTAACAAATGCACCCGCGGCCTTCATGGACCTCATGAATCGGGTTTGCAAGCCAATGTTGGATAAGTCGGTCATCGTGTTTATCGATGATATTTTGGTATATTCAAAAAGTGAAGCTGAACACGCACACCACTTGCAAGAAGTGTTAGAGACACTTAGACGAGAAAGGCTGTATGCGAAATTCTCTAAGTGTGCCTTTTGGTTACGAGAGGTACAATTCCTTGGCCACGTCATAAGTGCCGACGGAGTATTGGTGGATCCGTCAAAGATTGAGGTCGTGTCAAAATGGAATTCTCCGAAGAACCCTTCGGAAATTAGAAGCTTTTTGGGGCTCGCGGGATACTATAGGAGGTTCATTCAAGATTTCTCCAAGATTGCGTCACCGCTAACAAAGCTAACCCGGAAGAAAGAAAGGTTCATTTGGGGTATCGATCAAGAAAGAACGTTTCAAACGTTAAAAGAAAGGTTAACTCAAGCTCCGGTACTGACATTGCCGGACGGAGTCGAAGACATGGTGGTTTATTCGGATGCTCACTATCGGGGCTTGGATGCGTGTTGATGCAACGGGGCAAGGTAATAGCCTATGCCTCGAGGCAATTGAAGATACACGAGAAGAAATATCCCACGCACGATCTCGAGTTGGCTGCGGTGGTATTTGCATTAAAAATATGGAGGCACTACTTGTATGGGGTAAAGTGCACCATATTCACCGACCACAAGAGCTTGAAATACTTCTTCGATCAGAAGGAGTTAAATATGTGACAAAGGCGATGGCTAGAAACAGTGAAAGATTTTGACTGTGAAATACATTACCACCCCGGAAAGGCAAATGTGGTGGCGGATGCTCTGAGCAGAAAAGCGGACTATGTCCCAATACGAGTAAGGTCGATGCAGCTCGTGGTGACCTCGGGTATACTTGAACGTATTCGAGAGGCGCAGTTAGAAGCAGTGAAAGAAGAGAATTGGAAGAAAGAAAGAATAATCGGTCAGTTGAAAGATTTGTCGGATGGGAATCACGGGTTAAAGACTCGATCCGGAAGGATATGGGTTCCAAATACTTGTGGGGTAAAGGCACTTCTACTTGATGAAGCTCATAAATCCCGATATTCAATTCATCCGGGTGCGACCAAGATGTACAAGGATCTGAAACAAAATTATTGGTGGCCTGGAATAAAGAGGGATGTGGCGAAGTATGTGGAAAAATGCTTGACATGTTTACAAGTCAAGGCGGAGCAACAGAAACCATACGGCAAACTCCAACCGTTAGAAATTCCGGTTTGGAAATGGGAACATATTACAATGGACCTATTAACCAAGTTGCCTAAGACAAATCGTGGTTTCGATGCCATATGGGTAGTGGTGGATAGATTGACGAGAAGTGCTCACTTCATTCCAATCCGTGAGACTTATACGTTAGAAAAGATGTCAGAAGTTTACACTAATGAAATAATAGCACGTCATGGGGTACCGGTATCCATCGTGTCTGATAGGGATACCCGGTTTACTTTAAATTTCTGGCGAGATTTCCAAGAGCAAATGGGAACCAAATTGTTCATTAGCACTGCGTACCATCCTCAAACAGATGGACAGAGTGAAAGAACAATACAAACATTGGAGGACATGTTACGGGCGTGTATAATCGACTTTGGAGGAAGTTGGGATGTTCACCTGCCGTTAGTCGAGTTTTCGTATAATAACAGCTACCAATCTAGTATTAAGATGGCACCGTACGAATTGCTCTATGGTAGGAAGTGCCGAACCCCGGTATGTTGGGGTGAAGTGGGTCCACGTGAACTCACCCACCAAGATATAGTACAAGCCACAAATGAAAAGATTGATAAGGTTCGGGCACACTTGAAAGCGGCTCAAGACAGGCAAAAGGCGTATGCTGATAAAAGGAATAGGCCATTCGAATTCCAGGTTGGCGACATGGTTATGTTAAAATTTTCCCCATGGAAGGGCGTTATTAGATTCAGAAAAAGGGGGAAGCTAAGCCCGAGGTTTATTGGGCCATTTAAAATCATCGGAAGGGCCGGCAAGGTAGCTTACCGTCTTGAGCTATCGGAGGAACTACGTGGGATTCATAGCACGTTTCACGTGTCACAATTACGAAAGTTCCTAGCAGACGAAACAGCCTATATCCATTACGACGATATCGAAGTGGATAATAGTCTGAATTATGCTGTGAGACCGGTGGAGATTTTAGATCGAAAGGTCAAACACTTACGAAATAAACAAATCGATCAAGTCAAAATCAAATGGGAGCATAGAAAAGGCTCGGACACTACGTGGGAGTCCGAGGAGGAGATGCGACGACTCTACCCTACTTTATTTGGTACGTAATTCGGTTTCGGGGACGAAACCCTTTTAAGGGGGGTGGACTTGTAACACCCCGAAAATATAAAACTTTATATTAGAAATATAAAGTATAAATAAACGAGAATTTACTAACTAGGAATTTTAACCTAGTTAGTTAATAGTCTAGAAATAACTTATAATAGGATTAAAAAGCAACCAAATTACATGTTGATCAAAGTGGAGGGGTTTAAGTTGTTAAAAATTGAAACTTGATTTTAATTAAACAAATAAAAACAAAACCAAAGACCCCATTTTGGGGGTCTGGTCGATCAGAGCAAGCAGGGGGCGACACCCCACTCTCAAACCCTAGAAACTTACTTAAACTCTCAAATTGGAGGTGCAAATCTGGTCCAAAACGAAAATCAAGCATAGATTGGTGATCCTCATCACAAGAGGATTACAAGGTATGTAAAATTTAATGAAAACTCTCATCTTGAAATTCTCATGAAATTGGGAAAATCTGAGATTTTGGTTGCATGTGTGCCTTATGATGATTTAGGAACAACTATAGTGTTTAGGGACAAACCCTAGACAATTACAAGTTGAAATCATGTGAAATTTTAGTGAAACCTATGAACACCATTGTAGGTAATTAATGGGTTATGTGTAATTTGATAAACACTAGGAAATAGAATGTTGATTTAGTGTAAATTGACAAAATTGAAGAGATTTCAGAATTTTAGAAGCTAATAATCATGTAAAATGATTGAATGTTGTAAAATTGGGGTTAAGAGATAAACTAGATATTTGATGTTTAATCATGAAAAATATGCCCTTAAAGTGTTTGTTGAAATGCCTCTAAGAAGGCCTAAAACTGAAATTAAAAGTTTAAACGCATAATTATGATGTTTCGGTGCATTATGCGATATGTGGTTTAAAGAGAGTTCTAAACATTGTTATAAATGAACTCTATAGGAAAGGGCGCAGGAGCGTCAAGCGGGCGGCGAACCACGTTTGAAAGGCCCACTTTGAAGGTATGTAACTTGTCCTGTTACATTTGACGAATTATTGTTAAACTATGCGTTGTTGATTTAAAAGTTGTGTCGATTGTAGCGACTTTGTTCGTTACTTAGTTCGTAGGTAAAGAATTGGTTTGTAGTCGTTTGGTAGTCATCAAAATGGAGGATTTCCGTAGATGAACCAAACGGGTCAAATAATGACACATTGTAGTAATGATAGTGTAGGTAGATAGAAATGGCAAAAATGATCAAAAGAGCACGAAGCCATAAGGTTGGTAATGAAGTGCCGGTGATCATAAGCCCCGGAAGTTGGGTAACAAGTGCCTTAGGTTTACTAGTCAAATGGTAGTAAAATAAGTAGAGTTATAATGGGTCGAATAAATGCATAGCGACATTCAGTTGTTCGGTTCGCAAGTTAAATTTTTCGGTATCAAAATTTTATTAGTTATGTCGGTAATGAATTTACAAACGTATAGGAAAAAGAATCACCTAAAACGGACTTACGAGTCAAAAGATATGCACATTTGAAGTTAAAATCTGGGTTTTCCGGAGCTGGCAGAAAATGCAGCTCACAAAACACAACCTGCTGGAAAACCGTTCCTGCCGCGCCACGCGACAGGATCACCGAGACACTCCGAGACACGCGGTAGCCGCCGCGCCACGTGACATATTTAACGAAACCTGCCGCGACACGCGGCAGGGTAACTTCTGAAAAATGTTTGTTTTTCTCATATTTTGATACTAGGACTTGTTGTACTATACAAATTGATGTCAAAACTAATACTTTGTGTGGTTTTGACCTTAGGTAATTTGGGAACTACCCGGATGGCGATCAAGTTAATGTCGAAGAACCGAACACTCATTTTGAATGCTTCCGCAATATCTCAACTTTTAAATAGACAATGTTTATGGATTGTAAACAATTTATTTTGAAACTTTTGAATGTGTCAATTAGTCTCTAGTTGACTAAGGGCTTGATACTTTTGAATCTTACTTATGGAAACTATGTTATAACTTTAGACATCTTTTATATAAAATGGTATGTAATATTATTAAATTCAAGTGAAAAATTAAGGGTGTTACAAAAGTCTATTTTTCCTAGAAAGTCTAGGAAGGAATACGAATTGGACATGTGTCATTGAGGGATTTTAAGTAGAAGGGCTATCATGTAATTTCACATTTTAATTTTATTTTTGGAATGTATCTTCATTAACTAAAATTCCATGATTTTCGGAATTTTTATTATTTTCGAATTCAAATCTGGAAGTCAATGTGTTCATTAACTAAAATTCCATGTCACATTACATCGCATATTCCATTGTTCAGAAGATTACTGGAATTTATCAGCATGTTCTTGGTGCTGTGTTTTAACAGTTTACAGGGCTAAAGTCAATTTTTTTTTATAGATCCCACAATATAAAGATGGTAAAACACAGTGTATGAATCTGATTGCTGTTAAAACACAACTGTATGAATCTGAATGCTAAAACACAACTGTATGAATCTGATTGCTGTTAAAACACAACTGTATGAATCTGAATGCTAAAACACAAGTGTATGAATCTGCTTGCTGTTAAAACATAACTGTATGAATCTGTTTGCTGTTAAAACACAACTGTATGAATCTGAATGCTAAAACACAACTGTATGAATCTAGATGCTAAAACACAACTGTATGAATCTGAATGCTAAAACACAACTGTATGAATCTGCTTGCTGTTAAAACACATCTGTATGAATCTGCTTGCTGTTAAAACACATCTGTATGAATCTGCTTGCTGTTAAAACACAACTGTATGAATCTGTTTGCTGTTAAAACACATCTGTATGAATCTGCTTGCTAAAACACAACTGTATGAATCTGCTTGCTGTTAAAACACATCTGTATGAATCTGTTTGCTGTTAAAACACATCTGTATGAATCTGAATGCTAAAACACAACTGTATGAATCTGTTTGTTGTTAAAACACATATGTATGAATCTGAATGCTAAAACACAACTGTATGAATCTGTTTGCTGTTATAACACATCTGTATGAATCTGAATGCTAAAACACAACTGTATGAATCTGCTTGCTGTTAAAACACATCGTCAAGAAAACGGAGATGATAAGAACAATATTTGAATGGTGATGATGAACTTGGAGATGGTGGAGATGGAGAAGTGTTTTAATTTGATCCGGTGCTCTCCATCGTTTCTAAAGTTATCTTCTTACATGATTGTAGTTATTTTTTGTAGGGATTGGGGTTTCCAAGATGGGTTTGGAGAGAGAGAGAGGGAAAAACGCTTGAATTTAGGAACTGGGCGGTTATCTAATTGATTTAAAACATGGCCATTGACAAAATTGCCCCTACTCATTTAAAACAATCAATTAATTAAACGCAAATATTACAAGATTGCCATTGATTTAATCTCAACCCTTAAACACACCAATCGGATGGACCAGATCGCTTCCTAGACTTTCTAGGAAAAACACATTTTCCGTGCGAACCCTACTATATATATATATATATATATATATAGGGAGGGGCTCATGCGAGAACTCCATTTATTGTGAGAACCATGAGAACCAATGTGAACACAACCTAAAATAGCTAAAAAACCTAACCCCCACCACCCCCCAAAAAAAACCCTACCCCCCCCCCCCCCAAGCTAAATGCTAAAAACTAAAACCCCCAAAAAACCTAAAAAAAAACCTAACACCCCCCCCCCCCCCCAAAAAAAACCTAAACCCCCCTCCCCCACCCCCCCCCCCCCCCAGCTAAAATGCTAAAAACTAAACCCCCCAAAAACCTAAAAAAACCTAAAAAAATCTAAAAAATAAAAAAAAAAATCCAAAATTTTTTTTTTTTTTTTAATATTTTTTAGGTTAAAATCGCTACTTTTCGAAGCAAAAAAAAAAAAAATTAAAATTTTTTTTTTTTTTGGCTTCGAAAAGTAGCGATTTTAACCTAAAAAATATTAAAAAAATCAAAAAAATTTTTTTTTTTTGTGATTTTTAGCTATTTTTAGGCATTTTTGGTTGTGTTCACATTGGTTCTTGCAATAAGAGGTGGTTCTCCCATGATCTTCTCCCTATATATATATATATATATATATATATATATATAAGGGAAAGATAAATCGAAAACCCATGTGAGTTGAGAAAACCCAAATAAACCCTATGTAACATTTTTTTTTTCTAAAAAAAACAGGGAATGTAATATAAATGTACACGAACATTTAAAAAAATGAAAAAAACGCCTACTAGTTTTTAAAAAAAATGTTGAAAATTTGTATGTTTCATTTTTTGGACATATATATTATGTAACCTGAAATTTGTAACATTAAAAAAAAAACTACTCGGTACTTTTTTGTGTTTCTTTTTTAAAAATGTTCAAATATATGTATATTACATTTCCTATTTTTTTAGAAAGGTATGGGTTTTTTACAAAGGTTTCTTAAGTTTACACAACTGAAGTGGGTTTTCTCTACAGCCTTCCCATATATATATATATATATATATATATATATATAGGGTAAGGTTCATGCGAGAACCAATGTGAACACAAAATAAAATCTAAAAAAAATCAAAAGCACTCAAATTTTTTTAACATTTTTTTTAAATCGCTATATTTAGTTAGCAAAAAAAAAACTTTTTTTTTCGAGTAACAGTTATCTATGCACATGTGCATATATTTCATTACTTCAACAAATTCCGTAATACGTTATTAGTAATAGACAATTGCACTTTAATTTACAATACCATCCGTAATACACTACTTTTTACATTACCAATATTCAAAATGCACATGTGCATCATTAGGTATAACCATGATATAATATGTTTTGGTACAAAAAGTCTGTGAATTTGAATGGAGAAGTAGGCCCATATACATGTTTTTTGGTTAGTTATATCTAGTGGTTGATGATTTGGTTATAATTGTCAATTTATGATGTAATATGTTGATTGGATGGTATAAATGGTGTTGATATACATGTAATAAAGTAAAAATATTGGTAATTGCATTGTATTATGGATGGTAGGAGGTAACGGTATTGTATTATGGATGGTAGAAGGTAATGGTAGTGTATTATGTATGGTATGATAGATGAAAGGGAAATTGTATTCAAAGTAGTGTACCAAAACACTTTATTTCATGTTGATCATATAGATGCACATGTGCATTTTTAATATTGGTAATGTAAAAAGTAGTGTATTACATATGGTAGTGTAAATGAAAGTGCAATTGTCTAATATTTGTATCGAATTACGGAATTTGTCAAAGAAATGACAAAAATGCACATGTGCATATTTGTGTATTATGGATGGAATGATAGATGAAGGAGAAAGTAGTGTACCAACACACCTTATTTCATGTTGATACATATAGATGCACATGTGCATTTCTAATATTGTTAACGTAAAAAGTAGTGTATTACACGTGGTAGTGTAAATGAAAGTGCAATTGTATAATATATGTAATGAATTACGGAATTTGTCAAAGAAATGATACAAATGCACATGTGCATGGATAACTGTTACTCTATTTTTTTTTGAATTTTTTTATTATTATAAACGAAATATAGCGATTTTTCCAAAAAAAATAGTAAAAAAAAATTGAGTGTTTTTTAGATTTTTTAAGGTATTATTGTTTGTGTTCACACTGGTTCTCGCGGTTCTCGCAATAAAGGGTGGTTTCTAACGGATCCTTCTCCTATATATATATATATATATATATATATATAGGGGGCCGCTAAAATGAAAACCACCTCCAGTTGTAAGAACCGCGAGAACCACTCTCAACCAATCACAAAAAGGGTAGTTTGGTCAATTTCTTTAAATGTCTAATCTCTCCTCTCTCTCCTCTTTTAAAGTTGCAGACTTTCTTCTCTAATCTCTCCTCTCTCATTAGTCTTCATCTTCAAACACCCCCACAAACAAACATCATCCTGCTCCGATCTCAACCCACCACCACATCGCAACCACCGTCCTTCGATCTCTGTCTCTCTGCTTGTACGAGGTCTCGATGACACCACAATGCCACCGCCGCTGAGACACCGTGCCGCCGTGCCGCCAAACACCACATGTCAATGTTGCAGCCGCCAAACACCGCCGCTGAGACACCGTGCCGCCGTACCGCCAAACACCACAATGCCACCGCCGCCTGCGGTGGTCTCATCTCCCTCTTGCATACGCACTCTCTCTCTCTTCTGTAAATACAACTGGCCACCACCATGAATGGCGGCGGCGCGGCGGCGTCAACTGACAACATCATGGTGACGGATTCTTGGATGACTATAGTAAGGTGATTGATCTTTTCGGGTTCAATTCTGGGTGTTGGGTCTCGGAGCAGGAAAGGGGCATCAATAGACAACACACACATACTTCTTCAGTCACGAGTATGTTCACCTCTGATTATATTTGCATTCTTTGTAATGTTGATTTTTGGCATGAAAAATATACATAAGAGGAGACAAACTGTTAGTGTAGACTACATATACTTGTTGACATGTTGAGCTTTTAATTTGGGGTTTTCTTTACATAAACTTGCTCTGATTAAATTAGAAATTTGGAGTTGAGAATCTACAACCACCATCATCTCTCATCATATCTCTCATGATTTTTGATGTTGAAGATGATGATGTCTATTGCTTCGGGTTCATGTTCGGTTCGACTGTCGAGTTAGCGAGGTCAGATTTCGGGTCGGTCAAAAACGGTCAACAGACTCAGTTCGGGTCAGATTATGAAGCGGTTTAGTTAGTTGGAAGAAAAGGTTTCGTACAACTTGAAGAGATCGATTTGGTTGTGATTCTGTCTTCCGTTGTTTGAATTGTTGTCAGTGTCGCGTTGGTTTGAATTGTCGTTGCTTATGAATCGGTCAAATCGTTGTTTAGGCAAGTTTTTTTACTGATTCTTGTCAGTGTCACGTTGTTTTGATGTTGTTGGATTCCCCCCCCCCCTAGTCGATGATGATGACCATATATCTGAGACACCTCCCGAGTTTGCGATTTCTGGGTGCGTTCGTTTTTGCGTAAAAAAGTTTTTGTAAAAATAAAAATTTAAACCGTAAACTTTTTAACGTAAACCATAACTTTTTAACGTAAACCGTAAACTTTTTAACGTAAAACGTAAAAATGTAAAGCGTAAAAAGTTTTACGTAAAACGTAAAAACGTAAATCGAAAAAAGTTTTACGTAAAACGTAAAAATTTTTAATGTAAAACGTAAAAAGTTTTAACGTAAAACGTAAAAAGTAAAAAGTTTTACGTAAAACGTAAAACGTAAAAACTAAAAAGTTTTAACGTAAAACGTAAAAAGTTTTACGTAAAACGTAAAAAGTTTTACGTAAAACGTATAAATTTTTAACGTAAAACATACAACGTAAAACGTACAACGTAAAAACGTAAAACGTTAAAAAAGTAAAACGTAAAAACGTAAAAAAAGTAAAACGTAAAAAAAGTAAAACGTAAAAATGTAAAACTTAAAACGTAAAACTTAAATCGTAAAAAAATGAGCTAAAATATTTTATCCCGTAAACCGTAAATTTTTTTTTGGAAAAAAAAAAACGGGTCCTAAAATACGGAACGTAAAAAACGGCGCGAAAAAAAGGGGCTAAACGGGGCGTAAAAAAATTGAGCAAAACGGGGCGTAAAAAAAATTGGGCGGAGACGGAGCATAAAAACGGCGCGCAAAAAACGGCGCGCAAAAAAACGTGTAAAAAACGGCGCATTAAAACGACGTGTAAAAAACGGCGTGTAAAAAACGTGTAAAAAACGGCGCGTTAAAAAAACATGTAAAAAACGACGCTTGAAAAAACGGCGCATAAAAAAACAAGAGGCGTGAATGCGGCGCATAAAAACGCCGCGAAAAAAAAACGGGACGTAAAAAACGTCGCGGTAAAACGGGACCCCAAAAACCGGCGCGCAAAAAAAAATTCGCTTTGTTAAAAAAATCTAAATTTAAAAAATGCTTTTAATAAAACAATTATTCTTGAAAAATAAAAAGTTATATAATAAAACTAAAAAGTAATAAAAGAATAATAATGACAAAATAGAGTAATTTTACTATACTACCCTTTTGAATTAAAATATTTAAGACATAATAAGACAAAATCTATTTAATATTAATTTTTGTTACTTTCAATCTCATCCATCCATCTTCTTCATCTAAAGACTAGAAAGTGGTTCTCTCAGTTCTTACAACTGGAGGTGGTTTTCATTTTAGGGGTCCCCTATATATATATATATATATATATATAAAGTGTATTGTACAATCTGGGTTAACGTATGATATGAAAATATAACATGCGTGATTATGGTTTTCAACATGCGTGATTAGGGTTTTTGAGTTTTATAACGTGCGTAATTTCATCTCGTACACATCGTACATTAAGAAATATTGTCCGTTAACCAACCCCTATATATATGTATATATGTTAACATACCAAAAAGTTATGACCATTTGGGGTGGGGTTAGTTTTTTTATAAGGGGATAAAATGTAACCGCTAACTAGTTATCTATAATTTTGTTAAAGATGAGGGTTTAATCACTTGACATTCTGTAGCTATTAAACATTTTGGAATAATTACTAAGTACGTTGGGATTTAATCACTTGTACACTAAGGCATCATCTATTTGTACCTTTTAATCCACACGTCAATACTGACCAAGACAAATATTGAAACGTCAACAAAAATGAGTAAGCCGTCACGGTACATTTGGATTTTTTCAAAACATTATAGTTTATGAGATAGGATTAGGTTCAAGAGTGAACACTAGTGTAGCTTGCGAACTGAGTGAACTAATCCTGACCATACACGTGTGTAGATCAATGACTAAGATTTGATGATGAAATACACTAGTGTATTTTATGATTTGATGATGAAATCCTAGCCATCCACGTGTGTAAATCAATGGCCAAGATTTGTTCACTCAGTTCGCAAATACATCAGTGTTCACTCTAGAACCCCACCCTTATGAGATATGGCAAGAATACATAAAAGAATTATAAGTTTGTTGTGGAGGGAGAAAAGTGTAACTAATTACCATAATTATATTAAAACTTAAGGATTTAAGTGTAATAAGATGAGGGGCTAAAATATAATTATTGTTTAAAAGACTAATTTACCCTCATTTTAGGGGTGTATATTTAAATTAAGAGGAAAAAAGTTTTTATTTTTTGGTATCTTAAAATGTCCCTCCCTCATGCATTATAATATAGTATAAATCATGTTGTTCGATGTATTACGAACCATGTATTGCGTTACATATGTATAAGTAAGTAATAAGGATGTTTTTCCATCTACAAATCTATACTCAGGGCCGGCTATGATGGTGTGTGGGGAAGACTTCCGCACAAGTTCCGTGATTTCGAAGGGCACGGGATTTAAAAAAAATCGATATATAAACACATACCAATTCTAATATAAGCCCATTATCAAAAACTTTTTAATGGTTTATAATTTAGCCCACTACACATTATGTTTATTGGCCCAATACTAATATGATTTTAATAAAAATTATAACACACGACGACAATTTCATGGATTCCTGGAATCTGAAAGGACGAGACGAACAAACTCATCAGAGTAACGAATAGTCGAACATCATCACTTCATCAGAACTTCGCTGAATCGGTGGGCCTGGGCTTCTGCGAACAGAAGATTCAGAGACGTGAACAAGAATAGTATCGATAAAAAACGCGAACAAGAACATCGATCAGAAGATTCAGAACTCAAAGGTGAAGTTGTTAAAATCTTACTTACGATCTACAATGTCTCAAGATAGACTTAGTGGGTTGGCGATGATAGCTATCGAGAACGAAGTCTTAGATAATATAAATTGTGTAAAGTTGATCCAGCAATTTGCTATGAAGAATGCAAGGAGTGCTACACGAATCATTGGTTAGCTATTAACATATTAGTTATTACGGTATGTGACTCATTAGAATACTATGATTTTGTCATTATCATAATTACATTGTTTATCGTATACTACAATTTTTGTCATTTTCGTAATTATATTGTTTATCGTTAAAGCATATTGACACATTTTTCAAGCTCAAACAGGATACGTGAATTCTCAGAGACACCACTACACTAGAGATTTATATATTTAAGAATGATATGTTTTTAACCATACCAACAACATTCATTTTGGTTAGGCGCACGTACCTTCATTCCTATTCCTATTTGAGTAATTTTCATCTCCATTATTATTTCCATTATTGTTTTGAACTTTTTTCTTTTGTGAACTTTTGCAAAAGCATTTAAAGTTGCCTTTTTTTTTTCTTTCTTTCTTTCTTTTTTTTGAACGGTAACTTTCATTAACACCAAAACGAACACAACCTACCCACAAACCGGGCAGACCGAAAAACCAACAAAGACTACATATTCACAAATTTTCACCAATTAAAACTTTCTTTCTTTTCTCTTATGTTGGGAAGATCTATGCACACCTTATCCGCTTATCTCTTACCTTGATGCAATGTGGAATCAAAATAGTTGATCTTTGAAGATGAGACATTGTTTGTGTTTTTTCATGCATCTAATTTTACTATTTAGCCGTTAGATGCTGCTCAATTTATTAACCAATGAAGTCCTCGATGATATATTGGTATATATCAACTTCTTCTAATAGTTGTTCCATGATTGTAGTAATTAACTTTGTAATGGTGGTACCCACTATTCCACTAACAAACCATTCTTTAATATGTTTAGTTCACAATTCTGGTAAAAAGTAGATCATCAATCATTCATACAAAAACTAAGAATTAAAGATAACAAATGTATATTATCCTTTCGGTGTTTTATATTGATTCAAGAGAACCCCATATTTGTTTTGTAGGAAGGATGTAAAAATGGTAGATCATATCCTAGTACATTGTAAGAATTAAATTCAATATCAAGCACGTTATATATCGCCTTCGACAAGGGAATTTTACGCCACTCATATAATCTAGCATTATATCATATTTCTTAAGGATTTTGATGAAACTGTTTGGTGCGCCTCGTATTAGGTGTACCGAGTAGAAAAAGTTTATTTTCGATGTATGTTTAAGTCAGGTGAGGGGCGTACCCACCCAAAAGCACGGGATGGCGAGCGCATCCCTTGAAAAATAATTAGTGTAATTTTATATCGAAAATCCCACCTGCACCCTTTGAAAATTTTCAACCGTACCCTTTAGAAATTTTTAACCGTCCCTCTTAAAAAATAATATTATGAATTTATAAAAAATAAAAAAAAACTATATATATATAAACATTAATTATTATGTATCCACTTAACCCAATTAAACTACTAATCTTATAAGTTTAAGCTCAATATATAACCCAATTTTATTAATCCAAGCCCAACCCAACCCCCCCCCCCCCCCCCCCCCCAAAAAAAAAAAAAAAAAAAAAAAAGTAAACTAACCTTTTACACCCAATCACCCATTGTACGGCTATTGCAATTCCCCCACAAAAAAACCACAACGACGTACAGGGATTAGTTCTGGTACAAATCATATTTATCCTACAAACCGTAAGAACAGATCCTAGCACTTAAAAAAAGTTAAATTAGCACATACCAAAACAATACATACATAAAAGTAACACTTTTGAATTATATTAGCACATAAAAATTAATCAAGATAACTGATTTTAGCACACATTTGAATAATATCAGCATTTTTCTTAATCAGCACATTGAAAACAAAAAGAAGATCCAAATAAAGAATTAATTGCGTGTTAGCATATTTATAGGGAATTCAATATAATTGATATTATTTAGAATATTATTTTATCATTTCTCTATACTGGGTTGGATGCCACGTGACATTTTTTAAATGGTTCTTATGGTTTATATGCAAAATGTAGTTTGTATTTGATCTTACTCCACGACGCACAACCTACTATCCAGTTCGACATCATAATTTTTTTGTCGGAAATCGCGAATTCCGCCACCATCGGTCTGTTTTTCGCCTGAGTTATCCTGTTAAACGAGTAAGGTATGTTTTATGATGGTTTTTTTAATGTTTTATATTGTCTTATTTAATGTTTAGGAGAAATAAAGATGCATGGAAGTAGATAAGGGTTAATCTTTGTACGTTTGTTGATTTTTTTTATTATTGAGTATGTTGTTTATTTGAATGTTTGTTTATATATGTTATTAGGTTCAAGTAAAAGTAGGGTTTGATTGTTTAGCAAGATCTCTCTATGATATTATTGAGTATATTTTGGATAGATTTCAAAAAATGAAAACTTGTGAGACACAACTTTGAACATGTTTGTAATGACGTTTGACTTGCTTTTGATGATTATATGAATTTTAGTTTAATGTTGTTTTGTTTTACATAATCTAACCCGCTATAAACCGATTTTTTATATACAGGGGCCTAAAATTCGTAACAGAATTTACACCCCATGGGAAGGCCAATGAGTCACGCGATAACAGTTCTCACACTTCCACTTATATGGTTGTTCTTTTATAATAGAAATTATTATTATTATTAATATATATATATTAATAAACGAGTTGAAATAAATAGTGATTTTAATATTATAATAATATATAGCTTTTTAATATTTTTATTATTTTAATATTATAATAACTTTTACTTTTAACTTTAATCATCTTTTTTAATATCAGGGGTTGGGATAAGCTTGTTGTCAACCGGTATCGAACCAGTACTGGTATTGAAAATACCGTTACGGTCATGTTCGGTATCAGTACATGAAGGTAAAAACCGACACTAATACAGAAAACGCCAAAATTTGGTGCCGAATTGATATTGGAAATCTTTTGGTTCGGGAAATTCAGTGCTGCTACCCGGTACCATTTGCTTATCCCCGATCACGGTTGCCGTACGAACAACGTACAACTTTTTTTTTCTTTAACTTTTAGTTTTTTCTTTTTTAGTTTCAGGGGTAGGGATGAGCTCGGTACCAACCGATACAGAATCGGTACTGATACCGAAAATATCGGTTACGGTACCGGTATATGAAGGTAAAAAACGGCAGTGAACCGGTACCAGGAACGCCAAAAGTCGGTACCGAATTGGTACTTAAGATCTTTCGGTTCGGCAAATTTGGTATCGGTACCCAGAACAATTTGCTCATCTCTGACCACGAGTTTCATACGAACAACATCGTTACCATACAACTTTTTTGGTCGATTTTCTTTCGGTTATCTTTTAGTATTTTTTTTCTACATTTTCTTTTTATTCTTGTTAGCAGTTCCGTTCGCAACACGCTCGTAGTGTTTCAAAACACATGTAAAAACAGACTAAATAACAAAAGAAATTCACCGCACGCGGCGAACTTCTTTAAACCTAGTCATAACAAAATGTCTTTTCATGTGACTATTTAGGTGATATGTGAAGTTTTTATAAATGTTCCCCTCAATCAACTATCTTGTGATTTATGTTAAAAAAAACTATTTTGTAACTGATTGCCTTCACTTCAGTCTCTCTAGTCTCTACTAGGATGATGACGTATTTTATCACCAAAATAAAAAAAAAAACCGAAAGAAAATTCTTAAAAATATGTTAAGCTACTTATAAATGGTTAGAAAAATGGGATTAACGACTAAAAGATTTGATGTAATGAGTAAAAAAATTTAAACTATATTTTTAATACTTTTCTGTTGATGTCAAAAATCAGTTTAAAGACAAAACACCTTACTCGAAAAACCTCTTATGGGTCAGTTATGAGATCAATTTTTATCAGCAAAATACCAGAACAACCTGATCAAAAGAACCCACCACACAAAACCTAAAAAAACAAGAACATTTATTGTTTTTTTATAGATGTGTTTTAATTTGATGTCTCCAGAATATGAAAGATTAAGTTTTGAGACTTTTAAACATTATTATATATTATATTATCAAATGATTTTTGAATTTTAATAATATTTTTTAGTAGCAATACAAATTTTGATGACATGTCATTTATTTTACATCTAAGGCATGAAAACCGAACAATCCGACCCGAACTAACCATAACCCGAATAAACTAAACCCGACCAATTCGAACTTTAACTGGATAGGTTGTTGGGTCACTTTTCCCGGCCAAAAACCCGAACAACCAGATCAGAAGAACCTGAAACCCAAAACCCGAACATCTATTTTTTTATACATATGTTTTGATTTGGAGTCTGAAGTATATGAAACGTTAAGTTTTAGAACTTTTGAACATTATTATATATTACATTGTCAAATGATGTTTGAGTTTTAACAATATTTTTTAGTAGCAATATAAATTTTGATAAAATAGTAGAAAAAATAATTATTTTCATTTTACATCTAAACATGAAAACCGAACATCCGACCTAAACTAACCCAAATCCGAATAAACTGAACCCAACCAATTTGAACTTTAAGGGTCTGTTTGGTATGGGGTAATGAAATAGATGAGAGAATGGAATGGACGAGGTAATGGAATGGACAACGGAAAGAAATGGATCATTCCATTCCATTGTGATGTTTGGTTACTCATACGTGAATAGAATGAATCATTAATTTGTACAATTTGATAAACAAAAAAAGATGAAGTAACGAAACACAACTGTATTAAAAACGACAAAAATATAATTGCCTCAATAATAATAATAATAATATATTAATGATAAAAAAATTAATAATAGGTTTTTGATATATATTAATATTAGTATGAATATTAATAAATATAAATATAAATATAAATATAATAATAATAATAACAACAACAACATATTTCTTTCCATTCCTTGAAGGAATGGAAAAAAACACCTAGATGCCAAGGAATGAAAATTATTATATTTGGAAGGAGTTACATTCCTTTGGAATGCTCCATTCCATTACCACATGATAACCAAACATGTTTCTTTTCATTACATTAGAATGATCCATTCCATTCCACCTTCCATTCCTTCATACCAAACGCTACCTAAATGAGTAGGTTATCGGGTCACAATTCCTAGCCAAAAACCCGAACAAACCGACTTGAAAACCTGAAACCGGAGAAAAAACCTGAAAAACACCCCATATATATTTTTTGTTTATGTCAAGGAAACAGAGAATATTAAATTTTTTGTTTAACTTCTGAATGAAACAAAGTATATACTTTAATGAGTAAATTACAAGTTTTGTCCTTTACGTTAACATCGTTTTTCAGTAATGAGCAAATTACAAGTATATATTTTAATGGCTTGTTGGTCTATGTAAGAACTCGGGAGCGTATAAATTACATACCATTTTGTAAAAATATTATAGACATTCACGAGAAGTCCTTTCAGCCATATTTAAATACTCGTCTGGAGGGTTACCAGTTGCAAGTTGTTTAATCGCCGATGTAACTTTTTGCAACGGTGTAAAACTCTTCTTCATTCTCCCATCCACGCTCTCTTGAAACCACGAGTTATTCGCTTGCACGTCATTCACAATTTTTAAAAACAACTTTTTTGACATACGAAACCTATGACGAAAAAATTCATCATTGTATTTGGGCTCCTCGACAAAATAATCTGTCATAAGAGTTTCGTGGCCTTTCTCTCGATCACGACAAACATATCGTTTTTACTAGATGTGTCTGTGTCTTCTAGTTCGGCTTGCTCGATGAGATTTTTGAAAAAAATTAAGCTACTATCTTGAGGAAGAATAACCGTCACTAATGCCGCATGTAATAAACAAAGGTATGTCATCCGCCATTTAAAAAATAGTGTGAGTTTTTTGAACTGTGAAAGAAATGGTTTGGTTGATAGAAGTTTTGGACTGTGAGAGAAATGGTATGAATGGTGAGAAATGGTGTGGTTAAATAAGAAAATTGTAATTTTTTTTATAAAACCCGGTTAAAATGAATAACGTTCGAAAAAGCATGCGGTGAATACTCGCCAAAGAAAAGGGAGGGCAGGCGGTGATATGCCTGCGCAGGGACTCTCCTCTCCGCACGGCCTCCCTGCTTACACCCTACCACCCTAAGGCTAGGCGGTCTGCTTGGGCTCGGCCTGCTCCGTCACCTGCCCCAACACCATTCCCCCCTTGTCGTCTTGACCATCTGCCTCTCGACGTTGGAGACGCGCAATAAAAGACAAAAAAAAAAATAGACGTTGCATGCTTGGGACCGTTGGAAAAGAAAAAAAAATTAATTTCCATTTTCAAAAAACAAACGACCACTTTTCAAATTAACCCAAAAAACATCAATTTTTTTTTTATAAATACAACCCAAATACCCTATTTTTTATCCACTTCAACCCCATCTCTCTCTCAATTCTTTATAAACTCTTCTACTTTTTTATAAACATTCTTCTACTTTTTACAATGGATCCGAACAACCCAAGTCCAAACCCGAACGTTTTTTCGGTGCCCGCGTACTAGCCTACAATGGAACCAAACGCTTTCTCGCAATTTTCTGTCAACGCTTTTTCAGGTTTTCAACAATCTCCGAACGCTTTTTCGAATATGCAACAAATACAATCGTTACAAAACTTGATGATGCGAAACCCGTTCAACATGCAACCCGATCAATCTTCTTAACCACCACAACCCGTTCAATCTTCTCAACCACTACAACCCGTTGAAGACGACATTGAAGTCGTTCCAGAGACGCAACCGCAATCTTCTAAACGTAGAAAAGGAAAGCAAGTGGCGGTTGACCAAAATCAACCTTCGAAACCGAAGCCAAAACCGTGGACGAGGGTCGAGGAGGAGGCCTTAGCGAAGGCGTATATTAGCACATTCACACACCCCGTTGTCGGTATGTAAAGTTAGATTTTAATTTTTTTAATATATACTTTTTATTAGAAATTTTAATTTTTTAATATATACATTTGTTAAATATAGGTAACAACCAAACCGGCGAAGGGTTTTGGAAAACGACATTATCAAAGTTCCTTGCGATCATGGAACAAGGACGTTATTGCGATGTCGACTCGATATCTTCGAAGTGGCGAAAGATGAATCCGATCAAGAACCGGTTTGCGGCGATATATAATAATTTATATACAAGTCATCGCCGTAGTGGGATGAGCGACGAAGATGTTTTCAAAGCGGCGATGGAAAAATACGAATCGTTGCATAAATCCGCTTTCCTACACATTCGGGCTTGGGAAGTTTTACGAACGTCCAACAAGTGGGCGCCGGTTCCAAATGAGGTTGAGATGGCTAAACGACAAAAAACCTCGGAGACCGGTAGTTTTAGTGCCGGGGGCTCGGACGCAAGATGTCAAAATAATATAAACGACGAGCTCGACTTTGACGAAGAATAGTACGCCGTACAAGAGGAATGTCCCCCGGGCCGTGACAAATAAAAAAAGGAGGCGGCGACAAAAAAAAAGCCGCAAAGGGGGGCGATTCGCAGATGGAGGCGTTTATGGCCCAATTTAAAGCGTACACGGAGGTCACGACCCAAAAGGCAAAGGCGAAGGAACGCATGGCGGAAGAAAAGGTTCGGTTGAATAAAGAAAAAAACGAACTAAAAGAATGGGACATAATGACAGCCGATGTTGAAAATTATCCCGAAGAAAAACGAGTTACTTTAAAAAAAATGCAAGAAAGAATAATGAAAAAGTATGAAAGTTCTTAGGATTTTTATTTTTTTAAGTTATGTTTTTTTTAAACTTATGTAATGTTTAGTTTTTTAACATTAATGATTTTTTTATATCTTATTTAATAAATGTTAAAAAATTAGATGAAGTTAAAAAAATAAATAAATAAAGTTGGTAGGGTAGGCTCATCCTCCATTTCCAGTGTTTCTACCTTGGAGATTCTCCAAGTACTATGACATGACGGATCATCCTCCAAGGATAACCCTCTACTAGGGATGAGCAAAATGGACCCGGTACCGGTACCGAATTTACCGAACCGGGTACCTTTTCGGTACCGATTCGGTACCGACTTTTGACATTTTCGGTACCGGTTTTTACCCTCAAATACCGGTATCGTACCGGTACTGAACCGTACCGTACCGGATATATTCGGTACCGATACTCACTTTTGAGGATTTTCGGTACCGGTACTTTCGGTTCCGGTACCGATTCGGTACCGGTCGGTACCGAGCTCATCCCTACCCTCTACCATATCCTAATATTTAAAGTAACAAATTGGTTCCATTAATTTGTAACTGTATCTCCAAATGTGCCACGTGTATCTTAAACGTACCACGTACCGGAACATGTTTTTCTAACTTAAATTATGTTACATGTAAAAGAAGGATAGTGACGGAGATTGAACACACACATATATAGAGAAGGGACCAAACTAAAAAAACAAATCAGGGAGAGGGGTGTAATCAATACGTATATACAATTTCGTATATAGAGAAGGGACCATACTAAAAAAACAAATCTGAATTTAATAATAAAGCTATAACTTAAAGTTTATAGGAAATCTGAATACAAGGGTTAAGTAATTCTATTTACACTCTTGAGTGTATGTAAAGATTGAGATACGATTAAATCATGTACATATATACGTATATGTGTATACACACACAACTTACCTTTAATATTCAATAAGATCACTAGATGTTTAACTGTTTAAGGTTATGAATCCCTACGGCTTTAAGTTTATGTATTTGATTTATAGTTTATTCAATTTCTAGAGTAATTTGTCAACTTAGGGTGTTCAGTGTGCGTATCGCACCGGGAAAACTCAAAATTCGATTTGATTCGATTCAGTTTGACTAGATTCAAGTTCTGTAATCGAATTACGAAATGCATTCGAAATAAACTTCAAAATTTAAAAATTCGAAAAATTCGATTCAGTTAATTCAGATGTTCGAAACGATTCGTTGAACACCCTAAAGTAAGGTGTTGTGATGCTGATGTAGATGAGAGAAGATGTGTGAAGTGTGGGGCGACTCCTCCCACAACCTACCCTTAGAAAGAAAAATACGAACTCTTATCGAGTTTTTCAACTACATTTTATGCTTTTAACTTTTGTGCTTATAAAAGGTATTTAATGTCGTAACAAATTCAAATACGATAACTCATTTTGTGCATGACAAGAATATATTTTTTTTCCACAAATTCGAATATCTTTTTGAAGTGAACGGATGAAAAATAAAAGAGAAAATTACAAAATTAGCCAAGAAAAAAGTCAAATTACCAATCTAGCCACCTCATGCGTCTTTGGAATGCCACTCACAGATCCCAAGTCTTCTAATGCGTCTGCCAGGCCAAGTATTGCGTCCGCCAATCCCCAACTGACACGTGGAAAGACTCATCACATCACACACATGAAAGACTCATCCCATGCGTCCGCGGACTCATCCCATGCGTCCGCGGACCCACAAATCACATCACACACATGAAAGACTCATCCCATGCGTCCGCGGACTCATCCCATGCGTCCGCGGACCCACAAGCCATGCGTCCGCAGACTCATCCCATGCGTCCGCAGACTCATCCCCGCCACGTGTCTTTTTTTTATTGGGTTTCTCCCCAAGGACTCATCCCATGCTTGAAAGACTCATCCAATACATGAGTGGCCTTCCAAAGACGCATGAGGTGGCTAGATTGGTAATTTGACTTTTTTCTTGGCTAGATTGGTAATTTTCTCAAAATAAAAGCTTGCATAGTTGTATTTATTTCAACTTCCAAGCGTGTGAAAAAAGAATGGAAATATTTTGCTTATTTGATCCGATAATATCAAATGTAAAATATTAATAGTAGGGTAGTGTTTGGTATGAAGGAATGAGAGGTGGAATGGAATGGATGATTACAAGGGAATGAAGAAAATGGTGTTTGATTGGTCAATGGAATAGAATCACTCATTCCAAAAGGTATTTCACTCCCTCAAAATCATTCATTCCACCCCCCATGTTTTTTTCCATTCCATCCCCTCTTGTACCATTCATCAACAACACCACAACCCACCACCGTCGCCACAACCCACCACCACCACCCACCACCGACGCCATCGCCGCCACCCGCCACCACCTCACCCCGACAACCACTGTTATCACCCATAGCCGCGACCAACCGCCAACGCCACTCGCCGCCGCCGCCTACCACCATCGTCGACGCCATCACCACAGCCACCACCACCACCGACACCACCAACCGCCGCCGCCGCCCACCGCCACCTCTGCTGCCACCCACTACCAACGACCACCTTGCCGCCACCACCACTCGTTGTCACCGTCGCACCGCCACTTGTCGCCGCCACCACCACCCATCGCCGCCGCCGACACCCACCACCGCCACCTATAACCACCCGTAATCACTACCACCGACCACCACCACTACTCACCGCTGATTTTTTACTCTGTTTTTCTTGCCTACTGTCACGACCCCCGACCCACCCTGGACGGAATCGGGTGCCGTGAACAGTCCAGCGGTACCGGTGATTATTTTCAAAACGTTGCAGCGGAAATTTTATCAGGACCGTGAGTTAGGAAAAATATCAGAGTTTAGAAAACACCGGATTTTATTTAATAAATGGGATAAACCCATGTTTTATAATGGTAGCTTTACTAAAGATAAATTTTATTACATAAAACAATATTTCTTATTTTGATTTAATTAATAAATAAGCCACTTCTTGATGCCTTTCAGTGCCGTATCCATATATTACTCCAATCTACTGTAATTACCTGAAAAGTATTTTAAAAAGGTTTTGTCAGCGGGAAATACTGAGTGAATCATTCTATTTATGAAAACGACTCGTTTGTTATAATTTACAGTATTAAGAGAGATTACAATGTTTCCAGATATCAAACCAACTACCCACAGTACTTGTCACTCGAACATCCATCGGAAGCCTCTTTGCCCGATGGTGTCTGTGACTATGGTCATATCACTCATTGGCTAACTCGTTGTCCAATAGTGACGGTTATCAAGTAATGTATACAAAACCCCACATACTGGCTGTAACTTGGTGATTACATAAACTTAATCACTGTAATTATAACCTTTGAAAATAACATGCTTTTGTAAATAAATTTGATAAAAAGAGAATGACTCACATTATAAACATGCAGATTCATACGGGCAAAGTTTAGTCTACAGATAAGCCTTGCTATATTGCAGGAATAAGTAGGAATACTTTTTCTTCATCTCAGATTCCAGCTCCCAAGTGTATTTGGATTATTATATTTCTTTTAGAATTATGTCACCTTTTAAAATATCAATTTTGTGAATACAAGTTGTATCTTAAGTAGGATTCAATGGTTCAACTGAATTAGTTCAAGAAATCGATGACAAACGAATGAAATGAAATGATATAATTTCCAAAGTGACTAGGTTCAAGCTAAAAGATAGATATTTTAAAATGAATGTGAAGGACTTTTAGAATCAAATAAAAGTTCTTTGTCAAAAGAAAGCTTACTTTGATTGACAACTGAGGAAGACTTAGAATTGACAGGTTCAAAATGAAATAAAAGCATGAAAAATGATTTGTCAAATATCGAATTATGATATGAGAAAATCAATGTGTTGAAATGAGTGAATTGCAAAGATACACCAAAAGACAATAGAGTTAATGTATTCTTATTTCAAGTTTCAAGTTGTTTTAATTGTGAAACAATGTGATAGTATCCTATTAGTAACCATATTTTTCATACTATATCCTAGAGATTGAAATAAGAACAAGTTGTTTTGGCATTACCAACTATTATACTACGTTTTGTAAAGCAAGTATAATATATATTATTGGTGTTCCTATCTGAATCATATCTTACATATCAAATATAAATACTATGTAATATATTTAAAACAGGTCAATCCGAACACGACCTGCATGTAACACCTCGAAAATTCACGTCCTATAATGTGTAGACACGTGTCGTATGTTTAAACGTGTGAAAGAATATTATGAAAGGACTAAAGTTGACAAACATGGAAAGTATGTGATTATACGGGTTCTAAATGTCAACAGTGAATAAATATACTTCATAATAACCCTACATAATGTTTATAACATCAAACGAATAAATCATGGATCATACGAAGCAAAAAGTGAGAGATTTCAAACTACAGGGGTTAAATGTGTCAACATGTTTAAAGATATACCTCTGAGTGACCTTTTGACAAACCCGAAGCTTTGTAAATGTTAATTATGCTCACTAGAATGCACGATATAAATTTCATAAAGTTTCGTTATCGTATGAGAAAGTTATGATCAAATTCGTGTGCAAGGGGTTAAAGTGCAAATGTTGAAAGTTAAGACTTTTCGGGTTAACCGGAAGTGTCCAGGGACTTGGCAAAGTGGGTATAAGTCCTAAGGCCCTTGTGGGTATATTATAAGGGGTCAAATTGCAAGTTTCTAGCTCAATTGACCTTTCGGAAGGGCCAAGGGGTGTGATGCAACATCAAGAAAACGTTTTTGGCAGATCAGAAGGTCCATGAGGCCCGCATGGACAATGAAGAAACGGGAGGCGGGCCGCATCAGGCTGCCAGATGCGGAAAAACTCGACCAGGCTCCTGTTTTCGTGGAATTTCGACTTTTAACCGATCTTTATGCATGGTTGGCGACCCCTAAACTATTCTAGGCACTGAGGGACATGTGTAGAACAATTGTGGTGAGTTGTAGACCCCAAGTGTCAACAAATTGTGGTGTTTAATCCACTATAAAAGGGCTTCAACTTCACAAACATTCCTCACACCATTCTCTGCCTTGTCTGATCGATTCTGGAGCTCTCAAGCAGGTCCAACTGATCATATCTCGTGCATAGGACTCTTGTAAGTCTGCTAATCCTTCTTTAATTGAGTTTAGCTTAGTATTTAGGCTAAAAGTCAAACCGTCGTAATTACGGTTTGACTTCGAGATTAGTCAATAATGGCTCAGTCATATCTCGAATTAAAAGTAGTTATATGTTGGTATTTATGTGGGTAATAAAACCTCAAAAGGGTTTCCCCTGATCACCACTCTAACCAGGTCAAAAGTCGGGTCAAACTTATATTTAAAAAGTCAACAAGAAGTCTAAAATGCCATTTATGCATGATTAACATTGTAGATCATATACAACCTGTTGGATCATTGTTATAACTTAGTAATAAGTGTAAGAACATGTCTAAACATGTTCAACCCGACAATTTCCTGTTTAGACCCGGTTCGGAACCGAAAGTCACATAGTTTGACTTTCACTTTGACTTTCAGTTCTGACCCGTTTAGGCATGTTTTAGAAATGCCTCAGAGCTTTAATTGGATTAGGTTACATGTTAGAACAACCCTCTGTGATTATACACCTTGGTTCATTAGTTATCCAATTAATATGCATGTTTCCGTTAATTGCTCATATGTTGACCGTTATGCCCTTATTAACTTAAAACGTGATTTTTGGAAAAGTAAAAGAGTAGAAACCTTATATTCTGATATATAAACTTGTATGCAAAATTTGACATCAGTTTGACGTGTAGATTAAGAGTTATGCTCATTATCGCAAAATTAATGCTTTATGTTAATAAAACGGCGTAATTAGCGTATAGCCTAGTTAAGCCTACTTTTTGATACCAAATATTTTACCCACTGATGTAATATATTATTTTGGGATTTTTAAAGATTTTTAATTAATTTTAGGCTGAGCATAACTAGTAGTCGTAGGCTTAATCCGGTAATTGTCGGTTTTGCCCTTACGGGCCATAAAATGAGTTTTACATATCTAAACGACTCCAAACCTTTTGCTACTGATCACATATGATAAATAAATTATTTTAAGCCTTCTGGAAATATAAAAATATCAGATTTAAGTATCGGACCCGGAAATGGCCTTTAATCGCCTTATTTAGCGTTTTTAACGCATAGTATGTATTAAAATCATATTGAACATAACCAGGTTGATACCTACTGATATAGGAGGAAAATTATAATATTTTAACAGTAAGCAAAGGTTGATAAACTCAGACTTCAGTTTTGAGCTTTTTCGGCTTATGTGAAATTACCAAAATACCCCTACGGGGCATAGTTGGTTAAAAATGATAAATTTCACATACATGCTTTAACCTACTGATATAACTTAGAAAATTCAGTATATTTGCTGATTACATCAGACCTGTAACTCAGGTTGTTACTTAAACTCTTTTATAAACTTTTAAATGACCAAACTACCCCTACAGGGCCTAGTTTGTCTTTAAAACACGTTTCGGGCATAATGAAAGACATCTTACTGATGTCACAATATATTTGAGACATAATTAACTTAGGAAACCTGTATATAGCTCTCATGAATACCCGTCACGCTTATTACGTGTACGGTTCGGTTTATGTAACAAGTTTACATAAATTAGCCGAAACGGGTCAAACCTTATCGGTTTTATCTCAAAATCCAGAATGTGAATAATAAACCCATATTAAACAAGTCTCTGAACTTGTCGGGTCTAAATCACATTCTATCCGGTCTTCGCTTAATCGTGCGTACAAACCGTATCTTTGAAACTAGCCGGTCTAAGCTTAAGCTTAATTAAAGACCCGTTAGGATTCTAATAGGTTATATTAAACCTTCGTTCCAGATTAGGAGAACCAGTAAAAGCTACGTGCATTTTGCTTATTGTGATTAATACTTGCTCAGGTAAATACTTTTAACTTATTTTCCCTATACGGGCTTGGGTTACGGTATATAGCATACCGCTTGATCGAGCATCAAATCTCCACAATTAAGTGGGTAGTTGACTAATTTGATCGGCTCGTTTAAACAGTCTTGATTACTTAAAGCCTTTGGGGGGTTAATGACCATGTCCCGGATATCCTAGGCATCATCTTACGAGATGGCCACGACCTGAGCACGGGGTGTAGGCGTACACCTGTCAGTGTATAACTCTATGATGTGGTGTGTCTATTGATCTTTAACCCGGACAAGATCCGGGCTACTGAACGCACAAGTAACATGTAATTCGTTCACAAGATTATAATATTAAAATAATTCTCCCAAGTTATAAAAATGTTTATGCCATGCGCATCCAAACCAATTTTTAAATCATTTTCCAAAATGAGTCAGTTGATTGTATTTACCAGTGTAAACTGACGTATTTTCCCAAAAAGACTGAATGCAGGTACTAAACGAAATTGGCTGGATTGTCTCCTTAGCATCAATAAAAGTCTCGCAAGCTTAGGATGCCTGAAGTCTGTTGAACTATTGTTTCTATTTTATTTCGATCCGTTCTGTGGATAAACATCCGAACGTTGTGATACTTGATATTACAATAATTTATTCGGTTGTATTATATCTTTAACATTTGCTTCCGCTGTGCATATTACATATTGTGTTGTTTGACTATTATGTTGCCAACCACGTCACGATAATCCCCCACCGGGCCCACCGGTGACACGTGGAAATCGGGGTGTGACAGGTTGTTATCAGAGCCAACTCTGAGTGAATTAAACACTAGCCTTTTTGTGTTTAATCTCAGTACACAATAGCACATTCTAAACCTTCGAGTCTAGACATATAACATAGGACAAATTCCACCTTTCGGTTTTTGTTTTGTCCTTTAAATTTTATATCTTGTTATTGTTATCTTATGCTATATTGACAGGAGTAACAAGATGCCTCCAAGATTTTTCCGTAGAAGAGGACGAGGAAAGGGGCCGATCACCGCCCCCAATGACAATGAGGCGGGACCTTCAAATGTTCGAGCTCCGTCTACCACGGAGAGTGACGATCCACGCCAAAACAGAAGAAACCTATTTGAGCCGGCTAGACGGTCGGTTTCTCATAGCTCGACACCTCCGGTCCAAAACCCTTATGGACTACAGCCAGATTATGAGCCCAACAATCCGCAGCCCTCCTACCTACCACTTCAGCGATCTTTATCGCATCATTCGTTTGGTGACCCCACACCCATCTTCCGAGGCCAATTTAATCCGGCCAATTACTTACCAGAACCCGTGGGTTTTAACCCACTAGGGCCAGACGATCACTTCTCCGGGGATAATGCGGACGATATGGACGAGGATACGGACCCCGTCGAACCCGCAAGTGGCACACCAAACCATCCGATCGAAATCTCCGACGGATCTTCATTCCACGGATTACCTTGTGTTGGTCCGAACAACTTTCAGGCGATGTTCACCCGGCACGAGTGGTACTATACACCTCCTCACCATTCGTCGCCTCATGAGCAGCAGCAGCATCATCAAGATTCCTCTGAGGATCACCGATTTGTGGCAGTTACGCCACCACCTCCACCGCCACCAGTGCACCCGGCACCTCCTCAACCGCCAAGGCGTAGGAGAATCGGTGCACGCATGTCTTCACGAGCGGGAGACTTTCATTTCAGCTCTCCACGTCAATCCAGTGGCAGCCACTATCCGCCATATCAGGAGGACCCACAAATGGGTGGACCTTCATAACCAGCTGTTCCACAGCCACCGCCGATGGGTTTTGACAACCCAATACCAGCATATACGGGTTCCATGGCATACAACCCGTTTGAACCGCCAAATCACCACAATTATGGTTACGCGGAGGCCGACCCCTACCTGGTAGCAGCGAACTGCAACACCCAAGGACGCTATGGAGATCCCTGGGGAGTAGGGTACCCAACACATGGGTACCAGATACCTCCTAGGCCTATTATTCGGACTCATTCGCAGCCGCCTAGGTTCTCACCACCTGAGCATGAAGAACTCCTTCAGAGGTTGAATCAAGTTGAACGGGAAGTTCACGAGGACCGCAGGGAGAGACAGACCTTCTTCCAAGGATTAGTAGGCTTGATCAAAGGGAAGAACAAGAAGGATCATTGAATCCTTCCATTTTCTGTATAAGCCCCTGCGTGGGTGTATTTGGTTGTTAAGCCCCTATGTGGGTATGTGTGTTTGTATGTTTGCTTTGAGCCCCTGCGTGGGCCTATCTTTCCATAAACCCCTACGAGGGTATATTGTATGTGTAAGTCCCTACGTGGACTATTATGTTTGTTATTTAAGTCCCTGCGTGGACTAGTTTGTTTGTTTAAAGCCCCTGCGTGGGCAAGTACTTGTTTAAAACCCCTGCGTGGGTAAGTTGTTATTTGAAAAGACCCGTTTAGGGCAGCGTGTAATATTTTGAATAAAATAATGGAATGTTTGTTTAATAAATTTCATGTTTGCCTTATGTGCATAAATAATTTATATATGAAATAAATAAATCTGAATCATCCCATTTTTCTGCCTATTTAAATATTAACCAGAATCTTAAGAGTGAAACCTAGCCTGAGTGTCCTTATAAAGACCTGGCCAAGATGGTAAGACCTGTTTAAAAGATTCTTATCCCTGTTAACATCTGAAAATATGTTAACACTCCTAGCAGACGTGATTTATTAAAAAAATCACATATGTCATTTTTATAAAAGGAATTCTTTAGAAGATTCCTAACCCAGTTTAATGATCTCTGAATCCTGGGTTTACATCATCAATTAAGATGATCATATTTTAACCATACGTAGTAATATAGTGCCTACGGGCCTTGCTCATTTCTACATGAGCCAAAAAGACAGTGGTAGCTATGACCCCCTGTCAAATAAAGGTAATAAACTAGGTTTAAACCTCAAATGCTTTGATTCTCTGAAATCCTAGCATATAATTTATAATTGTCCATGTGACTAGGCCTTGGTGCCACGAATAAAACTGTTATTGTTTTATAATTAGGATAAATTATTATAGACATCCTAACTAAATTTGATTAATAAATTAACCAAATATGGTCTCTGTTTACCATGGTTAATGAATTGCCCTAAGGGGCAATTCCATAATAAACTCTCAAATAAACTATTGTCCTTGTTTTCTGCAACAGTTCAATTGTAATGGCTAACTCAGACGAGGGTAATAGTCATCCAGCGGAGGTTAATAATGACGCCCGAATTAATCTAACGGGTGCGGAATTAAAAGCGATCATAGACGGCGCAGTTACATAGGCTTTGGAAAGGCAGTATGATGAGAATAGTGGGACTCGTAGTAGGACCCAATCTACACAGCCTTCAAAGCCACCGTCCAATAATGACGACCCGAAGAAAGGTAATGACCGACACTCCTCGAACCACAGTGCTCCATCCCAGCAGGTTATACTAAACAAAGGACCCCTTGCTAAGGGTTGCTCCTATAAATATTTCGTTTCCTGCAAGCCCCGGGATTTCACTGGGGAGAAGGGAGCCATTGACTGTATGACATGGCTGGATGAGATGGATACGGTTGTAGACATCAGCGGATGCGCTGAGGTGACGTGGTCAAGTTTGTGTCGCAGTCTTTCAAGGGTGAAGCTTTAGCATGGTGGAGATCTCTGATTCAAGCCACCGGGAAAATCCCATTGTACAATATGTCGTGGGATCAATTTGTTGCCCTTATCAAGGAAAATTTCTGCCCTCAGCATGAGGTGGAGAAGATAGAGTCTGATTTTCTATCCTTGGTGATGACAAACCTCGAGAAGCTTACCTAACGAGCTTCAACACTATGTCTCGATTGGTTCCATACCTGGTAACCCCGGAACCAAAACGGATAGCTCGTTTTATCAGTGGTTTAGCCCCCGAGATCAAGGCAAGCGTAAAAGCTTCTCGGCCAGCGACTTTTAGATCAGTAGCTGACATTTCCTTATCCCTCACTCTGGATGCGGTCAGGCAGAGATCGCTGAGGAATAAGGAGGCTGAGAAGAGGAAGCGTGAAGATGATGGTTCACGAAGGTCGAGCAAGAAACACCGTGGGAACGGTGATAACAAGAAAGGATCTGACTCAAGGAAAGAGGGGCATAATTCTGGTGAGAAGCCCAAATGCAAGATATGCAAGAAGCAGCACTTTGGAAAGTGCAGACTTGAGTCGAACTCGCAGACTCAGTCAAAATCTTATGCTTGTGGTATTTGCAAGTCCACGGATCACAAAACCTTGGATTGCAAGAAGATAAAAGACGCAACGGGCTACCGTTGCAATGAAAAGGGCCACATTAAAACCAACTACCCTAAGTACAACAAGAAGCCTGAAGAGGCTAAGAAGACTAATGCTAGAGTCTTCAGAATGGACGCAAAAGAGGCTGTGCAAGACGATAATGTCATAACAAGTACCTTCCTTGTAAATGATGTCTTTGCAAGAGTACTTTTTGATTCAGGCGCAGATAAGTCTTTCGTAGATCATAAGTTTAGTAAATTGTTGAATTTACCTGTCAAAACCTTAAGCGTAAACTATGAGGTAGAGTTAGCAGATGGTACCATAGAAACCGTCTCAACTGTGTTAGATGGATGTGTTATATCCATTAAGAACCATTCTTTTCCTCTGTCTCTACTTCCGTTTAAGTTGGCCGGTTTTGACATAGTTCTGGGTATGGACTGGTTATCTCATAACCAGGCCCAAATTATCTGTAACATGAAGCAAGTGGTAATAAAGACTCCGTCTGGTGAACCACTTACCATTCGGGGAGATACCCAGTATGGGCTGCCTGAGCAAGCAACTATGCTCAAGGCTTCAAAATGTTTAAAGAGGGGTTGTGTCATCTACATGGCGCAAGTAATTATTGATGAGCCCAGACCAAAGATGGAAGACATCCCTGTCATCTCTAAATTCCCAGAAGTTTTTCCGGAAGAACTACCTAGTTTGCCACCAGATAGGCAAGTGGAATTCAGGATTGATATCATCCCCGGAGCAGCACCAGTTGCCAGAGCACCTTATAGGTTGGCGCCCACAGAGATGAAAGAATTAAGGACACAGCTAGACGAATTGCTAGCCAAGGGTTTCATTAAACCTAGTTCGTCTCCTTGGGGAGCGCCAGTCCTGTTTGTAAAGAAGAAGGATGGATCGATGCGTCTGTGCATCGACTATCGTGAGCTTAATAAGGTCACAATAAAGAATAGATATCCTTTGCCTAGGATCGACGACTTGTTCGATCAGTTACAAGGAGCCAGTTATTTCTCGAAGATTGATTTGAGGTCGGGCTACCATCAACTGAAGGTCAGAGATGAAGACGTGCATAAAACTGCATTTAGGACTCGTTATGGTCATTACGAGTTCCTAGTGATGCCTTTTGGGCTCACTAATGCACCTGCCGCATTCATGGATCTCATGAATCGCGTTTGCAAGCCGTTTTTAGATAAATTCGTCATCGTTTTCATCGACGACATTCTTATCTATTCAAAGAATCAAGCTGACCACGAGAAACACCTTCGCTGTATTCTCAAACTCCTGCATCATGAGAAACTCTATGCTAAATTCTCAAAGTGCGAGTTCTGGCTTCGAGAAGTCCAATTTCTTGGACATGTGGCCAGTGAGCGTGGTATCCAAGTGGATCCCGCTAAAGTTGAAGCTGTTATGAATTGGCAAGAGCCAAAGACGCCTACGAAGATTCGTAGCTTCCTGGGATTGGCAGGATATTATAGGCGTTTCATTGAAAATTTTTCAAGGATTGCTGCACCCCTAACTTCCTTGACCAAGAAGAAAGTAAAGTTCGTTTGGGGCTCTAAGCAGCAAGAGTCCTCTGATGTTTTGAAACAAAAGTTGAGCAACGCTCCTGTGCTTACATTACCTGAAGGCACTGAAGAATTCGTAGTTTACTGCGATGTTTCACACACCGGCATGGGGTGTGTGCTTATGCAGAAAGGCAAGGTTATTGCCTATGCATCACGACAGTTAAAGGTGCACGAAAAGAATTACACCACCCATGACTTGGAATTGGGTGCCGTTGTGTTCGCACTAAAACTGTGGAGGCATTATCTTTATGGAATCAAGTTTGTGATCTATTCTGATCACAAGAGCCTCCAGCATCTGTTTAATCAGAAAGAATTAAACATGAGGCAACGCCGTTGGATGGAGACCTTGAATGATTATGATTGTGAAATCAAGTACCATCCCGGCAAGGCGAATGTAGTCGCTGATGCCTTGAGTCGAAAGGAAAGGATGAAACCTATCTGAATCAATGCCAAACGCATGGAGATAAAGAATAATTTGATGGAAAGGTTGTTAGCTGCACAGAAGGAAGCTGTGTTAGAAGCTAACTATCCTAATGAAAAGTTAGGAGTAACTGAGGATCAGTTAACTCTTAGCAAGGACGGAATTTTAAGATTGAATGGACGAATATGGGTTCCAATTTATGGGGGACTTCGTGATGTTATCCTCCAGGAAGCCCACAGTTCCAAATACTCCGTTCATCCTGGAGCTGATAAGATGTACCAGGATCTGAAGGCAAATTATTGGTGGATAGGCTTGAAGAAGTCTGTAGCCACTCATGTAGCTAAATGCTTGACATGTGCGCAAGTCAAAGCCGAGCATCAAAAGCCATCAGGCTTGCTACAACAGCCTGAACTTCCTACGTGGAAGTGGGAAATGGTAACTATGGATTTTATTACCAGGTTACCCAAGACAAGGAAAGGAAATGATACAATATGGGTTATAGTTGATAGACTGACTAAGTCAGCACATTTCTTACCCATCAAGGAGACTTATAGCTCCGACATGTTAGCCCAGTTATACGTTGATAAGATTGTAGCCTTACATGGCATACCTGTGTCTATTATCTCTGACAGAGATACTAGATACACGTCACATTTTTGGAAGAGTTTCCAACAATCTTTGGGCACACGGTTGAATTTTAGTACGGCTTACCATCCTCAGACTGACGGTCAGAGTGAGTGTACTATTCAAACGTTGGAAGACATGCTACGTGCATGTGCGATCGATTTGGGAGGTAGTTGGGATAAGAACCTACCATTAATCGAATTCTCCTACAATAATAGCTACCATACCAGCATTAAGGCTGCGCCTTTTGAGGCATTATACGGTAGAAAGTGTAGATCGCCAGTTTGTTGGGCGGAAGTTGGAGAAGTCCAGTTATCAGGACCAGAGATCGTGTTCGAAACGACGGACAAGATTGTCCAGATTCGTGACCATCTCAAAGCTGCCCGGGATAGGCAGAAGAGTTACGCTGATCCAAATCGTAAGGATTTTCACTTCGAAGTAGGTGACAAAGTCCTACTTAAAGTATCACCCTGGAAGGGGGTGATGCGATTTGGTAAGAAAGGCAAGCTAAGCCCGAGATACATAGGACCTTTCGAGGTTATCGAACGTGTCGGGTCAGTTGCCTAAAAGTTAAACTTATCGGAAGAGCTCAGTGGAATTCACAATGTGTTCCAAATCTGCATTCTGAAGAAGTGTTTCGCTGACGAATCACTGGTTATACCACACACAGATGTGCATATAGACGAGAGCTTAAAGTTTGTGGAAAAACCTTTGTCGATTGAAGATCGACAGGTAAAGAAGCTTCGAAGGAAGCACGTGCCTATTGTAAAGGTCAAATGGGATGCCCGTAGAGGTCCCGAATTCACGTGGGAGGTTGAATCCACGATGAAAGAAAAGTACCCTTACTTATTTCAGTAAATCTCGGGTCGATATTTATTTTAAGGGGGTGAGGATGTAACACCTCGAAAATTCACGTCCTATAATGTGTAGACACGTGTCGTATGTTTAAACGTGTGAAAGAATATTATGAAAGGACTAAAGTTGACAAACATGGAAAGTATGTGATTATACGGGTTCTAAATGTCACCAGTGAATAAATATACTTCATAATAACCCTACATAATGTTTATAACATCAAACGAATAAATCATGGATCATACGAAGCAAAAAGTGAGAGATTTCAAACTACAGGGGTTAAATGTGTCAACATGTTTAAAGATATACCTCTGAGTGACCTTTTGACAAACCTGAAGCTTTGTAAATGTTAATTATGCTCACTAGAATGCACGATATAAATTTCATAAAGTTTCGTTATCGTATGAGAAAGTTATGATCAAATTCGTGTGCAAGGGGTTAAAGTGCAAACGTTGAAAGTTAAGACTTTTCGGGTTAACCGGAAGTGTCCAGGGACTTGGCAAAGTGGGTATAAGTCCTAAGGCCCTTGTGGGTATATTATAAGGGGTCAAATTACAAGTTTCTAGCTCAATTGACCTTTCGGAAGGGCCAAGGGGTGTGATGCAACATCAAGAAAACGTTTTTGGCAGATCAGAAGGTCCATGCGGCCCGCATGGACAATGAAGAAACGGGAGGCGGGCCGCATCAGGCTGCCAGATGCAGAAAAACTCGACCAGGCTCCTGTTTTCGCGGAATTTCGACTTTTAACCGATCTTTATGCATGGTGGGCGACCCCTAAACTATTCTAGGCACTGAGGGACATGTGTAGAACAATTGTGGTGAGTTGTAGACCCCAAGTGTCAACAAATTGTGGTGTTTAATCCACTATAAAAGGGCTTCAACTTCACAAACAATCCTCACACCATTCTCTGCCTTGTCTGATCGATTCTGGAGCTCTCAAGCAGGTCCAACTGATCATATCTCGTGCATAGGACTCTTGTAAGTCTGCTAATCCTTCTTTAATTGAGTTTAGCTTAGTATTTAGGCTAAAAGTCAAACCGTCGTAATTACGGTTTGACTTCGAGATTAGTCAATAATGGCTCAGTCATATCTCGAATTAAAAGTAGTTATATGTTGGTATTTATGTGGGTAATAAAACCTCAAAAGGGTTTCCCCTGATCACCACTCTAACCAGGTCAAAAGTCGGGTCAAACTTATATTTAAAAAGTCAACATGAAGTCTAAAATGCCATTTATGCATGATTAACATTGTAGATCATATACAACCTGTTGGATCATTGTTATAACTTAGTAATAAGTGTAAGAACATGTCCAAACATGTTCAACCCGACAATTTCCTGTTTAGACCCGGTTCGGAACCGAAAGTCACATAGTTTGACTTTCACTTTGACTTTCAGTTCTGACCCGTTTAGGCATGTTTTAGAAATTCCTCAGAGCTTTAATTGGATTAGGTTACATGTTAGAACAACCCTCTGTGATTATACACCTTGGTTCATTAGTTATCCAATTAATATGCATGTTTCCGTTAATTGCTCATATGTTGACCGTTATGCCCTTATTAACTTAAAACGTGATTTTTGGAAAAGTAAAAGAGTAGAAACCTTATATTCTGATATATAAACTTGTATGCAAAATTTGACATCAGTTTGACGTGTAGATTAAGAGTTATGCTCATTATCGCAAATTATAATATTTTTAACGCATAGTATGTATTAAAATCATATTGAACATAACCGGGTTTATACCTACTGATATAGGAGGAAAATTATAATATTTTAACAGTAAGCAAAGGTTGATAAACTCAGACTTCAGTTTTGAGCTTTTTCGGCTTATGTGAAATTACCAAAATACCCCTACGGGGCATAGTTGGTTAAAAATGATAAATTTCACATACATGCTTTAACCTACTGATATAACTTAGAAAATTGAGTATATTTGCTGATTACATCAGACCTGTAACTCAGGTTGTTACTTAAACTCTTTTATAAACTTTTAAATGACCAAACTACCCCTACGGGGCCTAGTTTGTGTTTAAAACACGTTTCGGGCATAATGAAAGACATCTTACTGATGTCACAATATATTTGAGACATAATTAACTTAGGAAACCTGTATATAGCTCTCATGAATACCCGTCACGCTTATTACGCGTACGGTTCGGTTTATGTAACAAGTTTACATAAATTAGCCGAAACGGGTCAAACCTTATCGGTTTTATCTCAAAATCCAGAATGTGAATAATAAACCCATATTAAACAAGTCTCTGAACTTGTCGGGTCTAAATCACATTCTATCCGGTCTTCGCTTAATCGTGCGTACAAACCGTATCTTTGAAACTAGCCGGTCTAAGCCTAAGCTTAATTAAAGACCCGTTAGGATTCTAATAGGTTATATTAAACCTTCGTTCCAGATTAGGAGAACCAGTAAAAGCTACGTGCATTTTGCTTATTGTGATTAATACATGCTCAGGTAAATACTTTTAACTTATTTTCCCTATACGGGCTTGGGTTACGGTATATAGCATACCGCTTGATCGAGCATCAAATCTCCACAATTAAGTGGGTAGTTGACTAATTTGATCGGCTCGTTTAAACAGTCTTGATTACTTAAAGCCTTTGGGGGGTTAATGACCATGTCCCGGATATCCTAGGCATCATCTTACGAGATGGCCACGACCTGAGCACGGGGTGTAGGCGTACATGATGCGTGCGAAGTGTTACTTATTTTAGGTGTATATTTTAAGCCCTTTTTAACACTTATTTTAGCCAAGTTTTAAATTTATAAAACACGATATTTCACTAACACTAAACACACATATGGGCAAGTGCACCCATCGTTGAGTGTAGTATAGCGTTGGTAAGATACCGAGGTCGTCCAAGGACACAAGAGCTTTTAGTACCGGTTTATCCTCAACGTCTAACCAAAATAAAAGTTTAGAAAAATGTTTTTTAAACTAAGAAAAATAAAACTAACTAAAATGCTGAAAATAAAAATAAAAGAAAAAACAGATAGACAAGATGAATCACTTGGTTCCGACTCGTATCTAGTATAACCTTTGATTATTTCCGCACTTTTGCACATAATTAAGAGATTATCTTAGTTATTGTAGTAGGCCCCTCTTTTGAAGGCGACGTTACCCTCACCCCAGTAGTTTGAGTCAGCAGGGATACAATCCTAGAAGAGTGGATTATTGGAAGATAATGAATTAAGTTATTAATGCAGTATTGTGGTAGGCCCCGCTTTTGGCGGTGACGTTACCATCGGCTAAGTAGTCTGAGTCAGCAGGGATACAGTCCTAAATAGCCGGGTTATAGTATTAATAGTAGTTAACTTATGAGGGGATCAAAGAGTTTGGACCCCCGCCATCCAATACCGTGAAGTATTGAAGGAGGTCCTACTAAATTTGACCCAGGTCCATTGCAGGACCTCTAAACGCTGAACAATGGCAAGACCTTTACCAAACCGTTCCCTTAACCCCCTACCAGGTAGCCAACATACCTCCATATAGACCGTGGAGATATGAATGGTGAAAATCATTTATTTTATATAGACAGTAAAATAATGCCAAGACACCACGGACAAACGATAAGGAAAGATCACCTTCAACATAAGTAACTAGTTATTAAAGTCATTAATACAAAACCAAATAAAAAGTGCAAAAGATTAGAAATAAAAAGTATTATACTAGACACTTTGTCTTCACCAAGTGATGTAAGAGACTTAGGCAAACATGGCCTTGATTGTCAAGAACTCTTACGATCAATCTTGGATCCCGAGACGACTCACACACTCTACGATGGACAATGGATGATGGTGGTGGATGATGGTGTTGTGATGGTGGTGGGTGGTGGATGAAGTGTGAGAGAGGTGGTGTGCCAAGGGATGGTTTGAGCTTGAGCCAAGCACTCCTATTTATAGCCTGTACAGAAGCCTGGACACGGCCCCGTGTCCGCTGGACACGGCCCCGTGTCCACCCTTTTCTCTTTCTTCATTAATACAATTTGTCTTTATTAGCTCCACACGCCCCCGTGTCCGCTGGGCACGCCCTCGTGTCCGTCTGACACTCTCTCTCTTCATTAATTGTAATTCGCAATTACAATTAATGCGCCTGCTGTACTTTCGCCACGCCCCCGTGTCCGCTGGGCACGGCCCCGTGGTGGGCAATAGAAGCTTCTACAGGTTTGTCTTTAGTGCCAGAGCTGTCCATCCTGAGCACTGCCCCGTGCTCGCTGAGCACGGCCCCGTGTTGAGCTGGACACGCCCCGTGTCGAGCTGGGCACGCCCCGTGTCGAGCTGGGCACAGCCCCATGCTCAGCTTTCTTCTTGTTTTTGCTTTGGGAGATGCTGTCGAAGTGTCGGGCATGCCACGTTTCTTCCTTTTCTTTGTATTTATGTTGGTTTTGGCTGTATATTTGTTCCTTTTGTTCAATTAAGCTCATTTGGTCCTGAAAATACAAAAGGAAGACAAAAGCACACTTTTTCCAACATTAGTACTAAAAAGGGGTTAGTTTTATGCCTCATTTGATGTAATTTATATGTTGCATTTTACACACATCAAATACCCCCACACTTGAATCTTTGCTTGTCCTCAAGCAAAACTCTTTAATATGTCGCTATTTACACTCCCAAATGGAATGGGTAGAAGAGAAGGTTTTTGGGCTTGTCATAGAGTGTCGGGATTTCCAAGATTCTTTATTAAGTTTTATTTTTATTTATTTACAATCCTATTCGTCATGATTTATTTAAAACTTTTCATAAGACAAATTACTTATTAGGGCATAACATGCCTCTTTAAAATTTTCTTTATATACAAGTTCACATACCTCACGGGGAATCACTCAACACTCGGCCGAAGATGTATTTTTGTGAAACACTCGAGAGCGGCATGGAACTTACTCATACCATAAGCTTGCCAAGCAATCAATCCTCCTCCTTTTTAACTATACACCTTTGTAAATATCAAGAGGACTTTTGGGTGAAGGGTTAGGCTTGGGTTAAAGGTAGGTGGTTGGGTTAGTGGTTAGTAGAAAAAGGGCGAAAATGGTAACAAGCTTCGGTTTTCGTAAGACTTTCTTTTTTTTTTTTGTGTCACTTTTATTTTGATGAAGCTATTATTCAAACAAAGTTATTTTTGATGAACTTGTTTGTTTATTTTCTTTTGCTTCATCATCAACACACTTTTTTTTTTTTTTTGAAAGTCATATGAGAAACCGAGCTAGTTACTAAAACAAAATAAAAAGGGTTTAGGTGGGTGAAAAGGTGTTTGGTTTGGGTTAAGAAATGAAAAGGTTTAGGCTCAAAGGGGCTAACTAGGGGGATTTTGGGTAGGTGGTAAAAAAAAGAAAAAATAGTGGTGTAGAAATAAAAAGGGTTAGTCCTAATGCCTCCATCATTTACTTACTCGAGTTTAAGTTGGTAAGGACCGGGAATGTATCGTCATGACAAGTTCTAGAGTCGTAAGAACCAAGCGGCTATTCACACAAGAAACGAAAAAATGAGCATTTAGTCAAATGATATGTAAGTGTATGCTCAATAAAGGCTCAAAACTCACTTTTGTGGGAATGGGCTTTTATGTGATCAAGTATATATAATCAAATTTTAACTAAGCTTGTCATGCCTTTTCATAATTTTCTTATGTTGGTTCTTTTTGTCACGACGCTATCGGTTGTAAATTTGTAAAAATATAACATTTTTAGAATTTTGAAATTCCCAAATTAAACCTAGACAAGTAAAAAAATGGAAAATTTTTGAAAAAATTTGGGGTGATTAGCGGTTCCAATAGAGTTTTGTGTAAGGCTTGTTATTAGGACTTGCAAGATTCAAGGTTTTAGCATCTCCCCCACACTTAAATTACACATTGTCCTCAATGTGTCCCAAAAATAAGTTTTTCGGTTGATTAAAATGTGTAAAAGTGGGTTAAAAACAAGATTTTATGGTACTGGGTAGCTGAACACGGGGTGGTGTTGGCTGAGCACGGCCCAGTGTCCAGACTGCCAGTACCAAAAGTAAACAGAAGGCTGGGCACGGGGGCGTGTCCAGTGAGCACGGCCCCGTGTCCAGGTACCTGAACTGGGCATTTTCTACAGAACCTCGGGCACGGGGCGTGTTGGGGTGAGCACGGCCCCGTGCTGAACTTGCTGTAATGAAGAAAAATCGTCGGGAGGCTCTGTTTTTGTGTATGGGGTGTTGGTTCAAGCTTCCCTTATCATCCTTCACCATCCCGAGTGTGTTTTATTCCTGAAAATTAAAAACTAAACTAGAAAACATAAAGGTTAATCTAAACTAAACTACGGATAGTTCCGCGGAATGCCTCCGTGGTGCGCCACGTTTATAAGGGTCCTTGGCTAGACCCACCTTATCGGGTGGTTCTGGCTCATCTTCAATTAGGGGGTCGTCATTGCCGAATGGATATTTCATTGATCGCTCAAGATCGACACTTCTTTTAAATGCCCCTAATTGAAGAGGTACATTGTTGAACTTCCGGTTTTTCAAAGCTTCGTGAGTTTTTACAAATGGTCGTCCCAACACTAGAGGAGCGTCATCGAGGATGACAAAGTCGGTCGGGATTACCATCTGATTTGTTTGAACCAATTCATCCTCAACTATACCGATTGATTTTATTACTTTCCGATTGGATAGAAAAATGGGTATTTGAAGTGGAGAAAAATCACTAATACTTAATTTTTCGAAAATGTAGTTAGGCATTATGTTAACACAAAGATCTTTATCGATTGTAACGTTACTAATAAATGAATTTTGAAAGAAACATGGAACCGGTGTAATGTTAATTTCAAATGGGTCTTCCTTTATTAGTGAGGTTTGATCATCAGTTAACTTAACACTTACCGTTTCGTCAATTTTAGTGTTAGTGTTTAACTCTTTTAAAAACTTAGCATGAGTGGGTACTAAACAATGATTTTCGAAAGAAGGTGTCAAGAGGTTAATTTCTTCAAAATTAGACTCTTCTTGTATTTTAACGTTGTCGGACTCACCTATTTCGTTGTTTAACTCATGTGTTGGTTTTTCACTTATTTGTTCTTCCATTTTTACATTTTTAGTTATCTCTTCCTTTTTTAATTCTTCTCTTGCGCGGGACTCCTCTTCCCTTGCGCGAGCTTCTTTTATACATCGATCGATAACTCTTATGTGTTCTAATATCCTATCGGTTACTTCGGTTATAGAAAAAGAGTCGGTATTTTCTAAGCTTGAATCCGGTTGTTCGACCCTTTGTTCCTCATAATACCCATATGAAGTCGATGGTTCGCACCATTGTTCTTCATTGTAAGCATATGATGGATAAGGTTCGTAATTTTGTTCTTCATAATACTCATATGAGGTGGGTTGTTCACACCATGGTTCCTCATAATAAGCATATGAAGGTGGTGGCTCATATCTTGGTTCCTCAAAGTATGAGTATGAAGGCTCATACCTTGGTTCATCAAAATATGAGTATGAGGGAGGAGGTTCATACCTTTGGTCTTCATAGGATGTGTATGAAGTTGATGGCTCGTACCTGGGCTCCTCATAGTAGGTGTATGAATTGGATGGTTGATATGAGCGATTATTTTGAATCGAGCGTGCATTACGACAATTAGTGCAATAATTACCCCTATAATCATCCTCCTCATAGGTGTAGTTGTAACCTCCTGAGTATTGATCCATAAGAATCACTCAGCAGACCACAACTGAGTCTCGAGATCAGAAAACAAAAAGAAAAACGGAAACAGAGGCTGGACACGGCCCCGTGTTCAATGAGCACGGCCCCGTGTTCAGGATCTGTATCTGGGCGTTTTAATTAAATTTACTGATTTCGTTGAGCACGGGGCGTGTTCAGCGAGCACGGCCCGTGTTCAACCTACTGTAAATGCAAAACTAAACTAAAATGCAGAAAAATGTGGGCCCGTTTTGAAAAGGTTTTGAAAAACTGATTAGGCCGTCGATTTTAAGCTTTCCTAAAATCCTTGTGTCCCCGGCAACGGCGCCAAAAAACTTGATGCGTGCGAAGTGTTACTTATTTTAGGTGTATATTTTAAGCCCTTTTTAACACTTATTTTAGCCAAGTTTTAAATTTATAAAACACGATATTTCACTAACACTAAACACACATATGGGCAAGTGCACCCATCGTTGAGTGTAGTATAGCGTTGGTAAGATACCGAGGTCGTCCAAGGACACAAGAGCTTTTAGTACCGGTTTATCCTCAACGTCTAACCAAAATAAAAGTTTAGAAAAATGTTTTTTAAACTAAGAAAAATAAAACTAACTAAAATGCTGAAAATAAAAATAAAAGAAAAAACAGATAGACAAGATGAATCACTTGGTTCCGACTCGTATCTAGTATAACCTTTGATTATTTCCGCACTTTTGCACATAATTAAGAGATTATCTTAGTTATTGTAGTAGGCCCCTCTTTTGAAGGCGACGTTACCCTCACCCCAGTAGTTTGAGTCAGCAGGGATACAATCCTAAAAGAGTGGATTATTGGAAGATAATGAATTAAGTTATTAATGCAGTATTGTGGTAGGCCCCGCTTTTGGCGGTGACGTTACCCTCGGCTAAGTAGTCTGAGTCAGCAGGGATACAGTCCTAAATAGCCGGGTTATAGTATTAATAGTAGTTAACTTATGAGGGGATCAAAGAGTTTGGACCCCCGCCATCCAATACCGTGAAGTATTGAAGGAGGTCCTACTAAATTTGACCCAGGTCCATTGCAGGACCTCTAAACGCTGAACAATGGCAAGACCTTTACCAAACCGTTCCCTTAACCCCCTACCAGGTAGCCAACATACCTCCATATAGACCGTGGAGATATGAATGGTGAAAATCATTTATTTTATATAGACAGTAAAATAATGCCAAGACACCACGGACAAACGATAAGGAAAGATCACCTTCAACATAAGTAACTAGTTATTAAAGTCATTAATACAAAACCAAATAAAAAGTGCAAAAGATTAGAAATAAAAAGTATTATACTAGACACTTTGTCTTCACCAAGTGATGTAAGAGACTTAGGCAAACATGGCCTTGATTGTCAAGAACTCTTACGATCAATCTTGGATCCCGAGACGACTCACACACTCTACGATGGACAATGGATGATGGTGGTGGATGATGGTGTTGTGATGGTGGTGGGTGGTGGATGAAGTGTGAGAGAGGTGGTGTGCCAAGGGATGGTTTGAGCTTGAGCCAAGCACTCCTATTTATAGCCTGTACAGAAGCCTGGACACGGCCCCGTGTCCACCCTTTTCTCTTTCTTCATTAATACAATTTGTCTTTATTAGCTCCACACGCCCCCGTGTCCGCTGGGCACGCCCTCGTGTCCGTCTGACACTCTCTCTCTTCATTAATTGTAATTCGCAATTACAATTAATGCGCCTGCTGTACTTTCGCCACGCCCCCGTGTCCGCTGGGCACGGCCCCGTGGTGGGCAATAGAAGCTTCTACAGGTTTGTCTTTAGTGCCAGAGCTGTCCATCCTGAGCACTGCCCCGTGCTCGCTGAGCACGGCCCCGTGTTGAGCTGGACACGCCCCGTGTCGAGCTGGGCACGCCCCGTGTCGAGCTGGGCACAGCCCCATGCTCAGCTTTCTTCTTGTTTTTGCTTTGGGAGATGCTGTCGAAGTGTCGGGCATGCCACGTTTCTTCCTTTTCTTTGTATTTATGTTGGTTTTGGCTGTATATTTGTTCCTTTTGTTCAATTAAGCTCATTTGGTCCTGAAAATACAAAAGGAAGACAAAAGCACACTTTTTCCAACATTAGTACTAAAAAGGGGTTAGTTTTATGCCTCATTTGATGTAATTTATATGTTGCATTTTACACACATCAGTACACCTGTCAGTGTATAACTCTATGATGTGGTGTGTCTATTGATCTTTAACCCGGACAAGATCCGGGCTACTGAACGCACAAGTAACATGTAATTCGTTCACAAGATTATAATATTAAAATAATTCTCCCAAGTTATAAAAATGTTTATGCCATGCGCATCCAAACCAATTTTTAAATCATTTTCCAAAATGAGTCAGTTGATTGTATTTACCAGTGTAAACTGACGTATTTTCCCAAAAAGACTGAATGCAGGTACTAAACGAAATTGGCTGGATTGTCTCCTTAGCATCAATAAAAGTCTCGCAAGCTTAGGATGCCTGAAGTCTGTTGAACTATTGTTTCTATTTTATTTCGATCCGTTCTGTGGATAAACATCCGAACGTTGTGATACTTGATATTACAATAATTTATTCGGTTGTATTATATCTTTAACATTTGCTTCCGCTGTGCATATTACATATTGTGTTGTTTGACTATTATGTTGCCAACCACGTCACGATAATCCCCCACCGGGCCCACCGGTGACACGTGGAAATCGGGGTGTGACAGGTTGTTATCAGAGCCAACTCTGAGTGAATTAAACACTAGCCTTTTTGTGTTTAATCTCAGTACACAATAGCACATTCTAAACCTTCGAGTCTAGACATATAACATAGGACAAATTCCACCTTTCGGTTTTTGTTATGTCCTTTAAATTTTATATCTTGTTATTGTTATCTTATGCTATATTGACAGGAGTAACAAGATGCCTCCAAGATTTTTCCGTAGAAGAGGACGAGGAAAGGGGCCGATCACCGCCCCCAATGACAATGAGGCGGGACCTTCAAATGTTCGAGCTCCGTCTACCACGGAGAGTGACGATCCACGCCAAAACAGAAGAAACCTATTTGAGCCGGCTAGACGGTCGGTTTCTCATAGCTCGACACCTCCGGTCCAAAACCCTTATGGACTACAGCCAGATTATGAGCCCAACAATCCGCAGCCCTCCTACCTACCACTTCAGCGATCTTTATCGCATCATTCGTTTGGTGACCCCACACCCATCTTCCGAGGCCAATTTAATCCGGCCAATTACTTACCAGAACCCGTGGGTTTTAACCCACTAGGGCCAGACGATCACTTCTCCGGGGATAATGCGGACGATATGGACGAGGATACGGACCCCGTCGAACCCGCAAGTGGCACACCAAACCATCCGATCGAAATCTCCGACGGATCTTCATTCCACGGATTACCTTGTGTTGGTCCGAACAACTTTCAGGCGATGTTCACCCGGCACGAGTGGTACTATACACCTCCTCACCATTCGTCGCCTCATGAGCAGCAGCAGCATCATCAAGATTCCTCTGAGGATCACCGATTTGTGGCAGTTACGCCACCACCTCCACCGCCACCAGTGCACCCGGCACCTCCTCAACCGCCAAGGCGTAGGAGAATCGGTGCACGCATGTCTTCACGAGCGGGAGACTTTCATTTCAGCTCTCCACGTCAATCCAGTGGCAGCCACTATCCGCCATATCAGGAGGACCCACAAATGGGTGGACCTTCATAACCAGCTGTTCCACAGCCACCGCCGATGGGTTTTGACAACCCAATACCAGCATATACGGGTTCCATGGCATACAACCCGTTTGAACCGCCAAATCACCACAATTATGGTTACGCGGAGGCCGACCCCTACCTGGTAGCAGCGAACTGCAACACCCAAGGACGCTATGGAGATCCCTGGGGAGTAGGGTACCCAACACATGGGTACCAGATACCTCCTAGGCCTATTATTCGGACTCATTCGCAGCCGCCTAGGTTCTCACCACCTGAGCATGAAGAACTCCTTCAGAGGTTGAATCAAGTTGAACGGGAAGTTCACGAGGACCGCAGGGAGAGACAGACCTTCTTCCAAGGATTAGTAGGCTTGATCAAAGGGAAGAACAAGAAGGATCATTGAATCCTTCCATTTTCTGTATAAGCCCCTGCGTGGGTGTATTTGGTTGTTAAGCCCCTATGTGGGTATGTGTGTTTGTATGTTTGCTTTGAGCCCCTGCGTGGGCCTATCTTTCCATAAACCCCTACGAGGGTATATTGTATGTGTAAGTCCCTACGTGGACTATTATGTTTGTTATTTAAGTCCCTGCGTGGACTAGTTTGTTTGTTTAAAGCCCCTGCGTGGGCAAGTACTTGTTTAAAACCCCTGCGTGGGTAAGTTGTTATTTGAAAAGACCCGTTTAGGGCAGCGTGTAATATTTTGAATAAAATAATGGAATGTTTGTTTAATAAATTTCATGTTTGCCTTATGTGCATAAATAATTTATATATGAAATAAATAAATCTGAATCATCCCATTTTTCTGCCTATTTAAATATTAACCAGAATCTTAAGAGTGAAACCTAGCCTGAGTGTCCTTATAAAGACCTGGCCAAGATGGTAAGACCTGTTTAAAAGATTCTTATCCCTGTTAACATCTGAAAATATGTTAACACTCCTAGCAGACGTGATTTATTAAAAAAATCACATATGTCATTTTTATAAAAGGAATTCTTTAGAAGATTCCTAACCCAGTTTAATGATCTCTGAATCCTGGGTTTACATCATCAATTAAGATGATCATATTTTAACCATACGTAGTAATATAGTGCCTACGGGCCTTGCTCATTTCTACATGAGCCAAAAAGACAGTGGTAGCTATGACCCCCTGTCAAATAAAGGTAATAAACTAGGTTTAAACCTCAAATGCTTTGATTCTCTGAAATCCTAGCATATAATTTATAATTGTCCATGTGACTAGGCCTTGGTGCCACGAATAAAACTGTTATTGTTTTATAATTAGGATAAATTATTATAGACATCCTAACTAAATTTGATTAATAAATTAACCAAATATGGTCTCTGTTTACCATGGTTAATGAATTGCCCTAAGGGGCAATTCCATAATAAACTCTCAAATAAACTATTGTCCTTGTTTTCTGCAACAGTTCAATTGTAATGGCTAACTCAGACGAGGGTAATAGTCATCCAGCGGAGGTTAATAATGACGCCCGAATTAATCTAACGGGTGCGGAATTAAAAGCGATCATAGACGGCGCAGTTACATAGGCTTTGGAAAGGCAGTATGATGAGAATAGTGGGACTCGTAGTAGGACCCAATCTACACAGCCTTCAAAGCCACCGTCCAATAATGACGACCCGAAGAAAGGTAATGACCGACACTCCTCGAACCACAGTGCTCCATCCCAGCAGGTTATACTAAACAAAGGACCCCTTGCTAAGGGTTGCTCCTATAAATATTTCGTTTCCTGCAAGCCCCGGGATTTCACTGGGGAGAAGGGAGCCATTGACTGTATGACATGGCTGGATGAGATGGATACGGTTGTAGACATCAGCGGATGCGCTGAGGTGACGTGGTCAAGTTTGTGTCGCAGTCTTTCAAGGGTGAAGCTTTAGCATGGTGGAGATCTCTGATTCAAGCCACCGGGAAAATCCCATTGTACAATATGTCGTGGGATCAATTTGTTGCCCTTATCAAGGAAAATTTCTGCCCTCAGCATGAGGTGGAGAAGATAGAGTCTGATTTTCTATCCTTGGTGATGACAAACCTCGAGAAGCTTACCTAACGAGTTTCAACACTATGTCTCGATTGGTTCCATACCTGGTAACCCCGGAACCAAAACGGATAGCTCGTTTTATCAGTGGTTTAGCCCCCGAGATCAAGGCAAGCGTAAAAGCTTCTCGGCCAGCGACTTTTAGATCAGTAGCTGACATTTCCTTATCCCTCACTCTGGATGCGGTCAGGCAGAGATCGCTGAGGAATAAGGAGGCTGAGAAGAGGAAGCGTGAAGATGATGGTTCACGAAGGTCGAGCAAGAAACACCGTGGGAACGGTGATAACAAGAAAGGATCTGACTCAAGGAAAGAGGGGCATAATTCTGGTGAGAAGCCCAAATGCAAGATATGCAAGAAGCAGCACTTTGGAAAGTGCAGACTTGAGTCGAACTCGCAGACTCAGTCAAAATCTTATGCTTGTGGTATTTGCAAGTCCACGGATCACAAAACCTTGGATTGCAAGAAGATAAAAGACGCAACGGGCTACCGTTGCAATGAAAAGGGCCACATTAAAACCAACTGCCCTAAGTACAACAAGAAGCCTGAAGAGGCTAAGAAGACTAATGCTAGAGTCTTCAGAATGGACGCAAAAGAGGCTGTGCAAGACGATAATGTCATAACAGGTACCTTCCTTGTAAATGATGTCTTTGCAAGAGTACTTTTTGATTCAGGCGCAGATAAGTCTTTCGTAGATCATAAGTTTAGTAAATTGTTGAATTTACCTGTCAAAACCTTAAGCGTAAACTATGAGGTAGAGTTAGCAGATGGTACCATAGAAACCGTCTCAACTGTGTTGGAGCCACGTGTCATTGTTGTCGGCCTGGACGCCCTTCTGCCATCAGCAGGTAAGTGGAGATCGTGGGGCAGTTGTCTCTGCCTTATGATTGGTGCCATGTAGGCGTCCTTAAGTACTTTTTGTCTCCTGCATGTCAGATGATCGTGGAGCACGATTGAGCAGAGCCAGACGGACGTTGATTGGCTCTTTTCTTCTGCCACTTGTACCTTGTGTACTATTTGGATAGGCCTTGCGCCGTAATCACGCATGATTCTTGCTGAGCACGTTACTACTCCGCGCGGGGTATGGGCTTCCAAATGTTCTTGATGAATGCTAAGTGTTAGAAATGGAGTCTCCACTTGCTCAGACCTCGCGCCGGGTCATTACATATGTTTGTAACCCGCGCGAGGTTGGCAATAAGAAATATGTTGATTAAGGAGTATGGTCCTGCGCGCGTCCTGACTGGAGGGTTGCGCGGCGTTTTTGGGACCATACCCCTTCAAGTCTCCCCAGTCCAGTGCTGCACCATGCGCGAGGCAAGTGGTTGGAGCTCTGGACTTAGAAAAAAATGTAGTAAAATGCTTTGGCGGTTGGCTAGGCACTTGGCGGCGCGGGAAAATCCTCGAAATTTGTTACGGCGCGGCTAGGCACTTGGCGGTTGGCTAGGCACTTTTCGTTTCGTCGCCGCGCGCGTACGAGTGTTTTATCACTTGTTACGGCGCGGCTAGGCACTTGGCGGTTGGTAATGCTTTGGGTAGCAATGCGTATTGCGCGTCATGGATAACCTCTGTATTACGTTTTTGAATTTTTGGGCGGGAAAATCCTCGAAATTTGAATCTGACAGGTTGGTAAAAATGTCGTGGTTGGTGACGTTTGAGTTGACATCTGACGTGGTTGTCATCAACTTGCCCCTGATGAATCGTATTTCCGTCAGGAGAGTGAGGCCCACGCGCGCGTGGTAACCGTCACTCCGGGAAACACGCCCTACGTGGCGTTTACTGATTGGCCACGCTCGCGGCGATTTCGGCACGGTTACCCATCGCATTAAATGCGATGGGTATATATATCTGAAGAGGCATGGGGGATTATCACTTTCTCTTCTACTCTTTTCCTTATTTCCTCTCGAATTCTGTCTGAATCTTCAAAGTTTGAAGAAAAGTAGCAGCAGATCTTTAAGTTTCTCCACCATATCTCCAAGTTCTACCCAAAATCTTTGAAGAAACTCTTACCTTCTTCTATGGCTGAAGAACATCAGGAAGATATTCCCGGAGAAGACGGCCCTGTGCCTGTTCTCCGGTGGGACTTAGGGCTTTTTGAACAGATCGTACGTGGTTTCCGGTTCCCACCGGAATGGGGTGCCCGGTATCCCGGCCAGAATCAAACGGCTGCCGACGCACCGCCGGGGTATATCACCTTGTTTGAAGACTTCTTTCATCAAGGTAACTTCCGATTGCCGGTGACGAACTTCATGACCCATATTCTGCAGTTTTATGGGTTTCATATATCGCAGATGAGCCCTCCCGGGATGGTCCGGGTTCGGCACTTCGAGTTCCTGTGCTGGTCTCATGGCATAGAGCCAACTGTGGAAAGATTTAGAGTCTTCTATCAGTTGATCCGGAATATGGGGTTTTACTCCTTTGCCAGTAGAGGCGCTGCCAAGAAGATATTGCTTAATCCTCCGAAGAGCTTTCATGAATGGAAACCGAAGTTCTTTTATATCCGCGAGGAGGTGATTCCGATCGCCATGACATTTCGCGCCTAGTCAGAGCCAATTGTAAAAGAGGATCTGGCGATCCCCAAGACTGAGGCTTGGTATCGGGATCTTACTGCCACCCCCAATCGCGTGTTTGGTGAGAACGTTTTAGTAGCGGCGTGGATGAGCGACCAATGGCTGCCTGACAGCCAGGAAGTTCCCATCTTGATGATTGAAGACAGAGGTTAGTGATCTTCTTAGTTTTACTGATTTTCTTGTTTCGTAACTTTGTGTTTATTTATGTAACTTGTCCTGTAGAGGCGCGTCTATATTAGGCTGCCTTCGCCACCTTTGCTGGTTCTATGAGTGTGCGCCCACTCCAGGCTGGAGAAGAGTATTAGTACGAGCAGATTAGGGGTAATTTCATGTACCCGGTTGCTGATGCATTCGCCTCGCCGCCTACTGCGACCGAAGGTGCGCACATACCTAAACCTCGTCCTTTGCGCTCTGTGACTTCTGCTGGGAAAGAGGTTGTCTATCTTTCCAGCGAGGAGTCTGTAGGGTCTTCGAACGGGGAGCTAAGTTCGTGGTCTAACGTCTTTGCAGGTGTGTTGCGCGGCCTGGGTATCGACCCCGAAGAGAAGAAGAAGAAACCCTCTAGGAAGAAGAAGGTGGTCAACCTTGAGCCTGAGGTGATAAGCAAGAAAGGCGGGAGTAGCCGCGCAGCTGCTGGTGCTGCTGATAAAGGTACTCTTCGGTTTCGTCAGAGTGACTTGAAAGATTATGTGATAATTAGTGACTCACTTGAAGGATTGTCGCGCGTAGGCGAGAAGAAAACTGGAGCAGGTGGCTCAAGAAGTGAAGGTAGCGCGGGTTCTCGTAACCCGGATGCGGGCGCTACTCCCTCCTCTGTTGCGCAGGAGGAAGAGGAAGAAGAAGAAGAGGCGGCTGCTGAGAAGTTGATCAGTAGGAAAAGAACTAGAAGCGAGACCACAACTGGTGTGGCTGCTGCGTCGATAGCTGGTGCGATTCCCTTGATTGGGAAAACGAGCAACTTGCGCTCTCTTTACAAATTCTCTCTCCTGGTAAGTGCTTAATTTCTCTTCCTTTTGTTACTTTCTCTTCTTAATCACTTGGTTTCTGCAGAGACCAAAAAGAAGACCCCTGAGAAGGGTGTTACGTTTACCGAGCCAGAGCCAAAGAGGCCAAAGATTACCATTAAATCTTCCAAGACTGCTGGGGCAGAGTCTGCCAAGGATAAACATGTTGCTGAGGGGGATAAGGCGAAGGCTGCCGAAGAGAAGAGAAAGGTTGATGAGGAGCGTAGGAAGAAGGTTGATGAGGACAAAAGGAAGAAAGCGGAGGAAGAGAAGAGGCAAGTTGATGAAGATAAAAAGGCTGAGGAGGCGAAGAGGAAGAAAGCCTCTGATATAGAGAAGGAGAAGGAGAGGAAAAAGGTTGTTGAAAAGCCTATTGATGATGCCTTGAGATACCGGTGCCGCTGCTATCGCTACTCAAGAGAAAGCGCAGGGTCCGGAGTTTGTGAGCACCACGGGGCCTGAGAAGCCCCCTCAAGAGAGAAGAAAGGAGTCTGAGGTTGAGAAACCTGCCCGCCCCACGCATACTGAGATCCCCCATCGCTCCAAGGTAACTTCTACCAGGGGATCGGGCCCGTATGTTTCTGGTGGCGCGAGCTCTGGTGGCGCTGGGGGTTATAACCCACAAGTTATCGGGGCAAAGGATACCCTTGGTGACATTTACTATAAAAGTTATACTGAAGAGGAACGTGGTAATGCCCCCCACCAGGCTCCCTGGGGTTTGAAGCAAAAGGACACCTTTCAAGAGTTCGGACCTTGCCGCGATTGGTTCTTAAACTCCTTCACTCCTGGTGAGGTTATCCGGCAGAGGGCGAAGACTCATGAAGGGCTATATCGCACTTATGTGATCGGGGAAGCCAACACTCGCGCTGCTAACCATCAAATAGTTCGTGAGTGGCGGACAATGGTTAGGGAGCGGTCGGATTGGGAGGGCTACCGCGAGCGAATGTTGAAGCGTGTTAACGAGTTCGAAAAGTCGAAAACCACCTTTGATGAAGAGAAGGCAAAGTTTGAGGCTGAAAAGAAAGCGGAGGAATGGGGGCGCGAGGGTCTGAAAAAACAAACTTCAAGCTGCTGAACAGCAGTTGGCTAAGGAGAAAGCCGAGTTCAAGCGCATATGTGAGAAAGACAATGAGCGCGCGTTCGCGGCTCGTAACAAGATTGTCGACCTTGAAGCCAAGGTTGTTGAGTTGACCGCGAAGGTCGAGGATGCGCAAGCTGCACAGGCTGCTAAGGAGCAGATTGAGGTTAGTAAAACTTATACCCTTTCCTTCTGTGCTTTGTTTGCAAAATAGCCTAAGTCCTTTGTCGTTTTTTAGGTTGACTTGGCTGATGTGAAGTTGCAGCTGTCGAGCAGAGATAAGGATCTTAAGGCCAAGGATGTCGAGATTGCTGAACTGAAACGCCGCCTGAATGAGCAGGTTGATAAATGCGAATCCTTGGAAATCGATCTTGAGGCGGAGAAAGTTAAGGCCGCAACTGCTGAGGAGGCCAAGCAGCGAGCTGAAGAAGTGCGTGATGTTAGTACCTCTGCCCTCAATGTAGCACAGACCAACTATGCTGAGGCTCAGGGCATCGTTGATACGCTTGTCTCTGAGGCCGAGTGGATGCGCGGCCGCGGAGTAGTGCTGGTATGCTATTCTGTTTTCCTTTGGAGGTTTTATTTGTTAGGAGTTGTTTTTAATACGCAATTTTCGTTATAGGTTGCCAACTCTGTCCTTAACGCTGGAGAACTCTATCGCGCTGTTGCTGCTTTGACAGATGTCGCGCGCGCAGTTGGTCATTGAGGAGGGTATCTGGAATGTGCGCAACACGTTGAAGAGGTATTTGGACAGGAGTTTGACATTAGTCATTGCTCGGTGACTGACCAGGCTAGTGCCGAGTTGACACGTGCTGAAAATGCTTATGATCACTTATCACTGCCTATGATGGACTTGGTCGCGAAGGCTCTAGAGCATGATGACTGGTGTCAGCGCCTTAAGGCCATTCTCGACCCACCGATAACTGTTGAACTATCAGATGGAGAGGAGCCAGCTGGTGATGACGGTGGAAACGATGGTGATGACGGTAAGCCTGGTGATGATGATGGTGATGAAGGCGATCAGCATGATGGTAGTGGGAATGATGAATTTGAATAGGCTGTCGACAGGCTTTGTGCCTTGTAATTTTTTTGTTTGTTTTGAATGTAAGCTCTTGCGCGGTCACGCTTGTTTTAGACTGAATGAATGCTATTTGTTCTTTCCCGTTACAATTATTGCACTGTTGTTAGAAACTTTGGTTAAGTTAGCTCGAATAAATGTAAGTGTCTCTCGTGTGAGTGTAATTGCCCGGTCTCGCGCTATGTTCGCGAAGGACCTTGGAAGCGTAACTCGAGAGCTTGTAAGTTACAGGAGTGTTTTCGTGCTAATCAGAAGTTTAACATGCATTTGTAACGAAAGAAGTAATGGAAAACATGTCGTATGCTTTCATTGACTTGGAAACAGGCGCTTAGGCCAACATACATTGCTTGTAACGTAAAGGGCGTGTAGCCAACATAGGAAAGTAAAAGGCGCATGGCCAACATCAGTGGGTAATGGCGCAGGGCCGAGATTAATTACATATAGCATTTGCGCAGTTGTTGCGCATTCCACGTTCGCGGGATGATGTGACCATCCAGGGTGCGCAATTTGTAAGCCCCTTTTCCTAGCACTTCGTGAACCAAGTATGGGCCTTCCCATTTGGGTGCTAGTTTTCCTGGGCGTTCAACATTTGACGCTTCGTTGTCTCGGAAAACGTATTCTCCTGGAGTGAAGGTACAGATGCGGACTCTCGCATTGTAGTACCTTTCCAGTTGTGTTTTGTACTTGGCTTCTCTAATTCGCGCGATTTCGCGCCTTTCTTCTAGCAAATCCAAGTCGAGACGTCGCTCTGCCTCGTTGTTGATTGCGTTGACTGCTGTCAAGCGCGGTGAGGGGAGGCCCACTTCTGCCGGGATAACTGCCTCCGAGCCATATACTAGGCTGAAAGGAGTCTCGCCGGTGCTCGTCTTCGGCATGGTTCGATGAGCCCACAGGATGCTCGGGAGCTCATCCACCCAGCCTCGTCTCTTTGTGCCCAGTCGGGCTTTTATCCCCTCGACAATACTTTTGTTAACGCTTTCCACTTGACCGTTGCCTTGGGGGTGCGCAACGGAGGAGAAGGTATGCTCGATTTTTATTTCCTTCATCCAATTTTGAAGATATTCAGATGCAAAGTTGGTGCCGTTGTCAGTTACAATCTTGAGTGGTAGGCCAAATCTGCAGATGATCTGTTCCCAAATGAACTTGCGCACCATCATGGCTGTAGTTGAAGCGAGGGCTTTGGCCTCCACCCATTACGTGAAGTAATCGACGGCCACTATTATAAACTTGACGGCGCCATGGGCCTCTGGGAAAGGTCCCACCATATCAATTCCCCACTGCTGAAAGGGCCACGCAGTGGATACGGGGATAAGATCGTTTTTAGGGCGCAGGGTTTTTAGGGAGTGTCGCTGACAGGAGTCGCATTTGCGCAATTCCTTCAGGGCGTCGACGTGCATCCCTGGCCAATAATATCCGGCGTTCATAATCTTCGCAACAACCATGCGTGGTCCTGCATGGATGCCGCAGATCCCTTCGTGGATCTCCCTGATCAAGTAATTTGCATCTCGGGGGTCCACACAGCGCAACAATGGCCCCAAGAAGGACTTGCGGTATAAGATACCGTCATTCATTTCGTAATGCATGGCCTTGTTCTGAATCTTCCTTGCCTCTGCCTTGCTCTCAGGGAGTACTCCTTCTTGCAAATACTGAATTATAGGGGTCATCCAGGATGGCTGCCCCATCTCGATCACGTTGACTTGCCGTAGTAGAACTGATGGATTCTTGAGTACTTCAATCCTTACATCTTTTGCGAGATGTTGGAAGGAGGTTGAAGCCAGTTTGCTTAAAGCGTCTGCTAGTTTGTTCTCAGAGCGGTTGATGTGTACCACCTTGTAGGACTTGAATTTTTGGAGCAACTCTTTCGCCTGATCCAAATATAGGGCCATAACTTCGCCCCTTGCATCGTATATACCGTTGATTTGGCTGGCTATCAAGAGTGAATCAACGTGTGCTTGTAAATTTTTAGCTCCCGTTTTGATGGCGAGGCGCAAGCCTGCCAGAAATGCCTCGTATTCCGCCTCGTTGTTGGTGTTTTTAAAATCCAACTTGATGGCGTAAGTGAATTCATGGTTTTCAGGGCTCACTAGGCGCAATCCAGCTCCCGCGCCGTCCTCATTTGAGGCCCCATCAGTATAAAGCATCCAAGTCTCATTTGTCGTGTCTTTTTCGGGAGTCTCCACCAGCTCATTGTCTTTGATTTTATCAATTGGGACTTCTGTGATGAAGTCAGCTAGGACTTGGCCCTTGATGGCTGGGCGCGGCCTGTACAGAATGTTGTTGCCCCCCCAGCTCGATGGCCCATTTTGCTAACCGCCCGGATGTTTCTGGCTTTTGCAATATCGTGCCGATGTGGAAATTTGTAAGTACGGTGATCACATGCCCTGTAAAATATCTGCGCAACCTTCGGGAGGCGTGTAGCAGCGCAAGCACCAATTTTTCCATCGTGGAATATCTCGTTTCCGGGTCAGTGAGTACCCTGCTGACGTAATAAATTGGAGTTTGGACTCCATTTCTCTCCACCAGTAATACCGACCCTACTGCCTTATCCGAAGAAGATAAGTACAGTATGAGTGGTTCTTTTTCAAACGGTGCAGTCAGGGTATGGAGTTCGATCAAACACTCCTTCATTTGCTGAAAAGCCTTCTCTGCTTCAGGGGTCCACCTGAACTCTTGTTTCTTCACACAGTTGCGCAGAGTGCTGATAAAAGGGTACGACTTCGCGGCGTAATTTGATAGAAAGCGGTTAAGCGCGGCCAGGCGGCCGGCCAACCGTTGCATCTCTTTGATTGTTTGCGGCGATGGCATTCGCTCTATTGCCTGGACTTTTTCCGGATTCACTTTAAAGCCGTCGTTTGTGACTATGAAGCCTAAAAACTTCCCTTCTTCCATGCCAAAAGAGCACTTGGCTGGATTCAACTTCATATTCACGCTGCGCAAGAATTGAACGTTTTTTCGATGTCCTTTAACATTTGGTCCTCTTCGGGACTTTTGACCACTAGATCATTGATGTAAACTTCAATATGCTTGCCGATGTCTCCCGCGAAGGTCTTATCCATCAAGCGCTGGTATGTGGCGCCAGCGTTTTTGAGGCCGAATGGCATCTTTGTATAGCAAAAAATCCCGAGATCAGTACGAAAAGCTGTCTTATCTTCATCTTCGAGCTTCATTTGAACTTGATGGTACCCCTTGTAGCAATCCAAGAAGCATTTCCATCTGTATGGCGCGAGGGAGTCTATCTTTTTGTCGATCTCAGGCAAAGAGTAGCAATCTTTAGGGCATGCCTTGTTGAGATCGGTATAGTCAACACACATTCGCCATCCTCCACTAGACTTCTCTACCATCACAGGGTTCGCAACCCAACTTTGATAACGGACCTCCCGCAAGATCCCTGCTTTTAGCAACTCACATACCTGCTCATTCATCGCTTTGGTTTTATCTGCCCCTAGGCTGCGTCTCCTTTCCACTTTTGGCTCAACAGAGGGGTATGTGTTTAAGCAATGCTCGGTGATGTCGCGCGGGACGCCGGTCATGTCGGCCGGGGTCCAGGCGAAGATATCCATATTTTTTAACAGGAGCTGCTTGAGATGAGTTCTGATGTTTGGTGAGATTGCGTGGCCTATCGTCACCGTTTGCTCAAGGTATCTGCGGTTCAATACCCACTTTTCTGGCTCAGTTGTTGAAACCTTGGGTGCTTTTGTTGGGCGCATTTCTTCTGTCGCCATTACTTCTTTCTTAGCATAAATGATCGCCACCCCCGTTTTGGTTGGAAACCCTATCGCTGAGTGGGGTGTGGAAGTCACCATGTTCAATTCGCCTTGGGTTTCTCTCCCAATCAACACATCATGCCTTGATTTAACAGGCATCACCATGAAGTTAACATTCGTTGTTCTTGAATGCTTCCCGTCAGAGAGTGTGACGGGGAAGCTGATCTGGCCGAGCGGGAAGACCATTTCATTGCAGAATCCAGACAGTGGATAATCAACTGGCTCAAGTCTTGCTTTATCATCTTCATCAAACTGATTAAAGCATTGCTCATAGATGATATCGGCCGTACTTCCCGGGTCAATAAACACGTACTCTGTTTCGTAATGGGCGATAATACCGGTAATGACGACGGGTCGAGTGGCGCGAGGCCGCCGCGCACTACCGGGAAGATGACCTGTTGCTCTTGCCATGAGGGTTCGTAAGGGCGCTTGCCTTTCTCTTTTGCGCTGTATCTTGGTCTGTTGACCATATGTGTTTCTAGACGTCTGACTTTCTTGTGGTTCCCCTCTTCGTGGCGTTGGAGCTGTCGAGTTTCTTTGCGCATGTTTTTCACCAGGTGGCTCAGCTTTCCACTCTTCAGCGCTCTCTCGATCTCTTGACGCAAGCTGTAACAATCATCAGTTAAGTGGCCTGTATCTTTGTGGAAATCACAATACAGGTTGGGGTCTTGCCCCTTTTTGTTCGTCATAGGCCTTGGCGCCTTGAAATCATGATTCTCCGTCATCAGCACCTCTTTTGGTGTTTTTATGAGCGGAGTCCAGTGCTTATCTCGGTTGTCATCCCTGACTGCCTTTCGATACCCAATTCGATCAATAGTGTCTCGCGCATCTTCTCTGTAACGCGATCGTTCTTCATAACGAGATTGTTCACCATAACCGCTGGAGTGGTTGGCTTTCCACCCAGTGTTTTTGCCTTTGTTCCGTTTGTTGTCGTCGCTCGAGCGACTCCCTTTAGAAAATCGATCTTCAGTACGATAACTGTTGTTTCTGGCGAGTGACTCTTCAGTTTGCGCGACTATCTTCGCGGCTTCCATGAGTTTATCCCATTCCTTGGGCATTCCATCCTTCCCAGTGATGGTTCTAATTAGGCTATCGCATCAGATGGTTTTCTTGAAGTGGCAGCGCATGAGTTGTTCGCTAACGCCGCCGATTTCCAAGCACTCTTTGTTAAAGCGAGTGATGAAATCTTCCAATCCCTCGTTATCTCTGCGCCAGATGTCTTCAACCTCGGCTGTGTCGCGCTGGTATCGTCTTTGTTGGCTGAAGTGACTCAAAAACTGAGTCCTGAAATCCACCCATGACTTTATCTTTCCCGGAGGAAGGCTGTCGAACCAGGTGCGAGCAGCCCCCGTAAGCGTTTGAATAAACAAATGGCACCACATGGGCATATTCCATCCTCCCATGTAGCCCATGCTTGTGAAAACTCTGACGTGATCATCGGGATCAGTCAATCCGTTAAACTTTCCGACTGTCGGAGGTAACTTCTCTCTTTTAAGTGGCGCCAGAGCGATTTTTGGAATAAACTTGGAATGCTCTACAGCTTCAGCTGGTCGATAGGCGAGGCGGAAGTCTTGCTCTGCCTCTTCGGTGTATCCCACATGCTGTCTTGGTTTGTAGTATTCGTGATTTCTTTGTAAACGATTGAAGACCGAAGATTCTTCATCGTTCTCCCAAGTTGGATCATTTGGGTCAATATCTTCCCATTCATTGTTCATGTTGCGCGGCGTGAGCCGGCTATGAACTGGGCCTCTTTGGACGTTTGACGGATCGTCATAGTAGCTTTCTGTTTCTCCCCGTGTGTCGCGCGTGTCCTGCACGCTTAGTCTTCGGGTAGGGGGAAGTCTGTTAGCTCTTCCTTGGATATTTTGCGGTGGTGGCCTCTGGCGCGGCCCGTGACTGGGGCCGTTTGGTGTAACCAAGGACGGTTCTGCCGTTAAGACTGCTTGTTGTGCGCTCAAGGATTGATATGCCTCGTTAATGGTGGCAAGTTGCTTGGCGTACCATGAGGCTGGGGTTTCGCCCTTTGGTAGCCCTAGTAGCGCCGAGATGTTCTGAGGTGGAGCTGGGTTTGAAGGTCCAGCGCCGTTGTTTCCTGGGGTTGCCGCTTGAGTGATGCAGGTTATGCTCCCGCGCGGTCCCCCCGTATTGGTTACTTCGATTTCGCCAATTTCTTCGATGTGTTGAGGTTGGGCATTTGGATTACCCTCCCCCAACGCTGCATTAGGGTTTTCACCGAAACCAACAAACTCGGGAATGATTCCTTGTCCAGCCATGCTCGAAGGAAGGAAAAAACCCGAAAACTCAGGAAAGAAGAAGATGAAAGTGATTTGTAGAAAAACCGGTGGGCGCCAATGAAGAAACACGGAACTAATTAAGGGACTAATCAGTTTGGTTTATGTTTCTACCATGATGGTTAATCTTCTTTGTGGTTTCCTGAGCTCCTTAATGACTGGGTTATCTGCAAAACAGAACACCGTTACTCGTTAAGAGGGGAATGTGGGGGTTTCCCTCTTAACCGGGCTCCGGCGTGAGAATAAGCGACTGCTTTGGGGAGATAATTAAGTGTTAAGTGTGAGAGTAGAGGGAATGGAATGTTTAACCTGTGAAGTGAGGTCTCTATTTATAGTCGGAGAGGTGTAAGAGGATGTGGGCTGATGGACCTTGGGCTGGAAGGCGACAACATGGAGGATATGCTCCTTGTCTCATAGGTGTCGACCGTTAGTGGCTTCTAGGAGCTTTCTGGAGCTGGCGCAATGTGATTGGAGCCACGTGTCATTGTTGTCGGCCTGGACGCCCTTCTGCCACCGTGGGGGTTTCCCTCTTAACCGGGCTCCGGCGTGAGAATAAACGACTGCTTTGGGGAGATAATTAAGTGTTAAGTGTGAGAGTAGAGAGAATGGAATGTTTAACCTGTGAAGTGAGGTCTCTATTTATAGCCGGAGAGGTGTAAGAGGATGTGGGCTGATGGGCCTTGGGCCGGAAGGCGACAACATGGATGATATGCTCCTTGTCTCATTGGTGTCGACCGTTAGTGGCTTCTAGGAGCTTTTTGGAGCTGGCGCAATGTGATTGGAGCCACGTGTCATTGTTGTCGGCCTGGACGCCCTTCTGCCATCAGCAGGTAAGTGGAGATCGTGGGGCAGTTGTCTCTGCCTTATGATTGGTGCCATGTAGGCGTCCTTAAGTATTTTTTGTCTCCTGCATGTCAGATGATCGTGGAGCACGATTGAGCAGAGCCAGACGGACGTTGATTGGCTCTTTTCTTCTGCCACTTGTACCTTGTGTACTATTTGGATAGGCCTTGCGCCGTAATCACGCATGATTCTTGCTGAGCACGTTACTACTCCGCGCGGGGTATGGGCTTCCAAATGTTCTTGATGAATGCTAAGTGTTAGAAATGGAGTCTCCACTTGCTCAGACCTCGCGCCGGGTCATTACATATGTTTGTAACCCGCGCGAGGTTGGCAATAAGAAATATGTTGATTAAGGAGTATGGTCCTGCGCGCGTCCTGACTGGAGGGTTGCGCGGCTTTTTTGGGACCATACCCCTTCATGCTCCAACCTCATTTGTTCTACGGATTTGATTTTTTTTTTTTTTTTTTACATTTTGATATAAACTTTAGCCGAAACGAATTGTTTTTCAAATAAAATATTTTTCGGTCTCTTAAAAGGATTTCAAAATTTATTTATTAAGTATTAAAGTTTGCAATCTTTTAATTGTATTATAATAATTTTTAAAAAGTCACTCACACTATACACTATAAGTGAGAATGAGTGGCTCTTTTGATTATGTAACGCCTACGTGACTTACGATTCATACTCACTAGATATAACACATGTCCTAGTTAACTCCACAATGAAGGTGTTTCGAGCTTACTTTGCAGCCCATCACTTTGAAATTAAAGCCCATTAGTTCCTTCACAAAATTAATCACTCTTCGATTGGTTTAAGTAATGCAAAACCAACAAAAACATTAAAATCTTCTTTCTTTTTCTCTTATTCTAAATAACTATGGTGATTTGAATTAATTCATGCTCACGATAGTAGTATATAAAAGTGGTATGAACGTTAGATCATTTTTTATGTCAACTTATTTAATGCTCACAATAGATCAGTAGTAGTATACAAATGTGGCATGACTTTATACTATTTTTATTTGTTCGTCTCCAATTAAGTGAATCATTTACTAATGTGCTGATGGTCCATTAGCAAAGACAAAGGTGGTGTTCGTTTCATGGATTGTAATGAAATTGAAATTTGCGCGAGAATTGAAATTTGATTTGATTTGTAATTTAGGTGTGTTTGTTTCACTGAATGAAACAAAATTTAGATGGATTTGGAATGCAGATTCCCTTCCTTATGTTGTTCATTTCTAATTCATTTTCTTGTTGAAACCAACAAAACAAGGAGTGAAATCAACATTCTAATTCCATCAAGATTTCACTCCATTTCGTGAAACGAACGCTACCAAAGTCTTTAAACACCTGAGTTTTGGGGGTATGTCTTGGGTTAAAGTCCCACATAAGACATAGATTAAAAAAAAGTTTTCCGTTAAAAAAAAATCATGTGAATCATTTGCTCCATTTAGTTCATTTCTACCTTAACCCTGTATAATAATAAAATTACATCAAATTAACACATTCCATGTTAATAATGATGCAATATAAAATGTTTGATGTGAAATATGATATATATACACACAACGCACGGTTCACCTCCGCTTTTTTAGGAAAAAACACTTTATATTTGTACCATCTTTTTTGGCTTGTTATAATCCCGTGTGTTGCCTAATTGAATAAGTGTGATAATCCCGTATGTTATGTTTAGTGTTTGCGTGGAAAATTGGGAAAGCCATCAATACAAAATTATGAAACAAATTGTTTAAAATTAATAACTAGGAACTCTATAGCTTAAACTGACTTGTTTTATCACGTGTTTTATATGTGTTCAGTGGATGGTGGTATGACATATTTGTGTTGATATGGCGTATTTGATGAACTTGTTTAAAGCATTGTTGCTTTGGCTTCACTCACGGATGTCACATTCTTATGACATATACATATATAAATAGTTTAGAATCTCAATAATACTTGATGGGGTGTATACACACAAGAACTAATTATATATATTTATGTACTATAATAGGGATTTATATTATAAGTATACTATTTTATATTATAGCCACATAAACTTGTTAAGGCCCTAAATACGTGCCGTGGCATATAAAGTGGGGCGCCAGGGGGGGGGGGGGACGGGACGGATGTTTCTTAGACTGCGGGGTATGGGGCGGGAGTTTGGGCGTGGGTAGGGGGAAAACGCCCAAGCCACCACCCCGGGTGGGCATGGGTTTCGGCGTGGCCCTTGGGGCATGGGTTTCAAGCCGGGCGTGGGGCGGTCTGGCCAAGCTGACATGGCGGGTTGTGAATGGCCAAACCAAACTAGCCGTTGGTCTATTTAAAAAAAAAAAAAATTTTTTTCCTTTATAAATACTATACAATATTTATCATTTTTCTCACACAAAATCAAACACATAAAACACAATCTCGCCATGAGTTCTTCAAGTTATACTGAATCGTCATCATCATCTGACGATGGGGCGGAAATATTTCTACAAACGATCGCGACGGTGGTGAAAGCTATCGTTGAAAACGAAGAGGAGGAGGAAGAGAGTCAACAACCTAAACGCAGAAGAAGGTACATCGCTCGTGAACGGGTTACCGCTAACGATTTGTTGGTAAGCGATTACTTCTCAGCTGAACCTAAGTATGATGAAAAAATGTTTAGGCGTCGTTTTCGTATGAGTAGAAACTTATTTTTAAGGATATCTAGAGATCTTGAGGAGAAGTATGTTTATTTTCAACAAAAACCCGATGTAACCGGGCAATTAGGATTTACTACGTGGCAAAAGGTCACGGCCGCACTTAGGCAGTTAGCGTACGGCAATAGTTCGGACATTATGGATGACTATTTAAAAATGTCTGCACGTGTAGCTAGAGAAAGTCTTCACAACTTTTGTTCGTGTATTCTAGAACTCTATAGGAAAATATATTTGAGAAAGCACTCGTTCAGTGACATGCAACAATTATTGGAACATCACGCAGATTATCATGGGTTACCCGGGATGCTAGGTAGTTTAGATTGTATGAAATGGGCTTGGGAACTTTGTCCTACCCAATGGCAAGGTGCTCACACGAGTGGATTTCACGGGAGTCCAGCCATCATGCTTGAAGCGGTTGCGTCCCAAGATCTTTGGATATGGCATGCGTTCTTCGGTATGCCAGGTTCACATAATGATATTACCATCATAAACCACTCGCCCCTTTTCAATGATCGAGTAAATGGTATAGGACCCAAAGGAACTTTCTTTGTAAACGGGGTTGAGTACGTGTATGGGTACTACCTAGTTGATGGGATTTACCCAGAGTGGGGGGTTTTTGTAAAATCATTCACAAAACATGGTACGACAGATCCAAAGAGATTAAAGTTTAACAGGGTACAGATGGCTGCACGTAAAGATGTCGAGCGAGCATTCGGTGTTTTGAAGAAAATGTGGCGAATATTACAAATGCCTTGTCGACTATTGGACAAGGATCAGATTGGAAACGTGATGTACACATGTATCATTCTTCACAACATGATTTTGGAGGACGAAGGTAGAGCGGTCGTTACCCACTATGATGACGATGATTCCCAACCAGGTAACGTAACAGACCAAGATAAAGCGGTTAATGAATTTTGAATCAAGTCAAGGGATATACATCACAACCTTCGATCTGATTTGGTGGAACATGTTTCAACGATTCCTGGGTTCGAAACCGACGAAGACGACGAAGAATGATTGTTTTTTATTTTAATAATTATTATGTTTGTTTATGTATTTAAAAAAAATATGTTTTTTTTATGTATTTAATTAATTTAAATATATATTAAAAAAATGGTGATGTGGCTAGGCCACGCCGGCCCAGCCACGCCCAACCCAAGCCCCACCATACCCCATTAAAACTTGGGTTTGGGTTACATCCAGGTGTCAGCAATTGCCCCAACCCACGCCCAACCCAAGCCCCACCATACCCCGCAGTCTTAACACATTTGGTGGGGTGAGGTCCACCAACCTCCACCAATCACATGAAAACATACATTTTATTTAATTATTAGTTAAACCATAACGTAATAGTTAGTTAAAGTTTATTAGTTACGTGACAGCGACGTGGTAGAGCGTTATATTAATTACCCTAAAGTTATCTCGAAATAAGTGACTCATCAATTTAGTCTTTGTAGGCGACTTTAGAATAATGTGTTACTAAACATGTCATCATATCTTATATCTTGTACATAGATTAAGATCAAACATATCTACATAATTATTTTCTTATACATACTATACTTAAGATGTATATAATACAAAGCATCCAACTGCAAGGAATTGCTATCAAAGGATATTTTGGCTTGATTATAGTTACTTGAGCCATATTTCATGAAACTTCATATCATCCATTATTTGAGTCATTTTCAAGTAACATTATTCCTTGATTCTAGTATATTATTCTGTTAGTAACATGTGTCATGAGTACTGAGCTTATTTTAGATAAGACGACCATATGCATATTTAAATTTTAACCTATGTTTTTAATTAAGCCATTTCTATATTTTTAGTTTTTCCTACCACATGTGCATTCTTTTAACGTTACCAAACAATGAAAACCATTAATTTTTTTCGGTCGATATCATTTTTGCTTACCAAACTTCTCCTAAATAACAATACCATCGTCCCACCAATTCAGTTTCCAGTCCAGTTCGGTTTTCAAAACATTACATTATCAATACCATCATCGTTTTCAAAACATTACATTATCAATACCATCATCCCAAATAATAATATAGATAACACATCACTAGAAGTCATATTATTAAAAACACACCAATTCCATCACACTATTACACTTACACCTCCTTAACTTCAAGTTGTTTGTCTTCCTCGACAACAAAAGCCGACACAGGAAAAGTTCTAAACAAGCCCGAGGGGGCTTTGAAGGTGATCTTTCCAGTGGGCGGATCATCAACACTGATCTCACTCAAATTTATCCACATCATCATTTCTTTGGTCTTCACACCGGTTAGCTTCTTGATTTTGGACTTCTCAACATACGCGGTCACCTCAGTTGCATAGCTAGCGAGCCGCCCAACCTTTTCGAACTTGTGATCCTTCTTCTTCTTTTGTTTGAGCCAAACAAAACCTGTGTCTTTGACGTACCCGCATTCTTCAATGTCCTCCAATGGCAATAGCCCGTTTGGTAACCCGACTTCGGTTAACAAAACCTTTGTTTTCTCTTTGCAGATTTTGTCACCGTGGTAGAGCTCAGTAGCACTGGCTCGTATCTCGTCTGTTATGATAGACATTTTGCTTCTTGTAAATGAGGGGTGGGGGGTACAACTATATTTATAGTCCAAATGTTATATGTTTGCCCTTCAAGTTGCTAAAATTTGCACTTATACCCTTAATAGAAATCTAGGCTATTTTGCTCCCTAATAGGGTAGGGGTATATCCGAATCTCGTTTAATTTAAGTTACGAGAGTTTAAGCTCGAGCTCGTCTAAGCTCGAGTTCTGTTTTTTAAAGCTCGAGTCATGAGTAACTTTTCAAGTACCATATGGGCTTGGAGAGTTTATGATTTTTTAATTATCCTACATGGATATATGATTATATTTTTTTTACATAGAACATGAGATATATATTATTTATTTTTATTCTAATTTTATATTTAATATTAAATTTTAATTTAATATATATATATATATATATATATATATATTTAATATATTAAATTATTATATATTAGTAATAGACTCGTTTGAGCTCGCGATTCGAGTTAGATAAGTAAAGCTCAGAAGCTAGTTTATTAAACAAATTTATTTTTAGACTCGAGATCGTCTCGATTCAAGCATATAACAAGTTTATCTTGAGTAGCTAACGAGTATTTTAACTCGTTTAAACCCTCCAGAGGTAAAACCCTTAAGGCTATGCTTGTCGAGTTTGATTTGTTAATAAAATAACCGAGCATAATAGTGGCTATGCCAAGGGAGAGTGTTTTTATTATTTTTCAAAATTTAGTAATGAATTTGAAGTAGATAAAAAAGTTGTTGTTTATCATAAATTCACAATGTGCACCAGTAACTAATCTCTTTAAATGTTGGATGCAATTCTCCAACAACTTTCAACCTACCATATCAAAATAAGATATAAACCTCTTTAAATTCTGTAACTACTCACGTGTATAAGTCTCTTATTTTTGTTACAACAGGATAAATAATAATGTATCATTTTGAGACGATAAGCCTCTATTATTGTTGTACCATTTGATATATGAAGTGTATATCTATCCTGAATTAGGTATTTAATCAATAACTTGATTGTGACACCCCACGTTAAGGGTGTTTAACGGATCGAATTACTTGAGTTAATTATATTTATAAAACGGATGTCAAATGACCATAATTAGAACAAAAACTTCCAAATTACAAAATTGAACTAGCTAAATGATATAAAAAAAGTTCAATGTGAAGTAGCAAGAGACACTATCCAAGTTAGAAGTTTGTAGAAAGTGATCAAAATAAGCCAATGTGAGGTTAACCTACTTGATAGATGCGCATGTCTCTTAGAAGAGATGTCTCAGATTCAAACCTGAGTAAAAAGAGTAGATTAGAATATTTGATGTAACATCAAGTATGAGTAACAAACCTGTAAAAAGAGTAGATTAGAATATATGATGTAACATCGAGTATGAGTAACATTTGTAGTTTAAAATATAACAACCAAAATGATATAACCTCCAAGCTTTAAGGTTACAAAATTCCAAGCTTCAAACCTCCCTAGTAAAGACCAATTAGAGTTCTAGTCTTCTAGACATGTTATTGTTAGTTAGGTCATGGGGGATTTGAAATTTAGAAAAACAAAAAAACAATTGAATTTGTATTTTTAGAATTTAGGTTATTGGGATTTCGTGATTTTGAGTTGGGTCATGGGAGATTTGGAATTTAGAAAAAAACAGAAACCAATTAAATTTGTAGTTTTAGAATTTAGATTATTGGGATTTCGTGATTTTGGGTTAATTGTTAATTTCCAGGTCTAGTTGGAACTTAGAAGTCTTTTTCAGTGTATGTGTATAAATGGTGTATATTTAAGAAATAAAAAAATAGATCCATAACTTTAATTTGAGCTAAGGTCGTAGTATTTCGCGCTTTGCTGCTAGCAGTGTTTATTTTGCAAAAGTGTGTGATGATAGTCGGAACGTTTAGTAAGGCGGGCAACGTGGGGCAGTTTCGCAATGGTTTTGGTTCAAATCATTAAAAAAGCTAAACCTAAATGAGCAACGAATTGTAAAACAATTTATTTAGAATGCGTTTAATTTTGTAATTATATTATATTTGATACAAAGAATATCTTAAATAAAATCTAATACAAAAATGGTGAAATGTAAGTAAATATATAAATCTAAGTAATGTCGGTACTCGGTATAACTGTGATAACAATAAAAAAAAGAAACAAATCAAGGTAAATAATCTATACATATAATAAAAGAAACCATGTTTGGGACACATGGCGTTCTATGAGACAGTCTTAATTATTTTTCTAGATATTTATTATGGAAAGTCAATTATTGATAATATTAAATTTAAAATTTGTAGAAAAGATTTTAATGATAAAGACAAAGATAACTGATAATAATATATTAATTATTATAATCATATATTAATTATTAAAATCTAAAAAAATATATTAACGTTTTAAATATTTATAAAGATAAAGATTTTATTTAATTGGTAGTTTTAATTGTTTTTATATTTTGATGATAAGGACAAGAATAACTGATAATCACATATTAAAATAAAAATATTTATTTTAATCAACTGTTTCGTTAAAATGTTTTATTCAATACATGTAGAACATATATATTTTTTATACATGGTATATTTAGAATCCTATTTCTAATAAAGGATTTCACTATCCTGTTTTACACTCCAATGAAATAATAATATTAAATCATAATATCCAGCTTATCTCTTGTATATTTAATATTTTTTACTAAAATATTTCTTTTCTTTTTTTCTGCTGATTATTCAACAAAGTAAAATGTTATAAACCATGTAATACACAACTCTCTAACCTAATAAAAAATAAAGTGAGATGTTACAATAAGTAAATAGTACCTCAAAGTTTTTTTTGTTAGAAAACATATTTTGATGACTAAATGTTTTAACGGGTTACTTTATTCGTGTAAGACATGTGTTCATTCAAATCGTGCAATACACGAGTTTTTAAAAGATGTAACTATTTTATTGCTTAGTATATAGAATTATATTTATTTAACCCGTGTAATACACGGGGTTCTAACCTAGTAACGGTATATTTGAATCCCACAATCACCAATATTATCGTCTTGTAAAAAAGAAAAAAAAAACAAAAAAAAAGGCCATCCGTTCCGTTCGCTAAAAAAATAAGCCAACAACTTAAATTATTAAAACTAAATCAAATAAGAATTATCTTAAACTTAATCCACAAACTTAGCGTTTTCTAGTGTTAACCTCACATACCCTTAGGCCTTAGCTAAGCTCACATGCCCTTAAGTTTTTAACTGGGTTAAATAAATGAATTTAAATGGGCAACTGCCAATTAGGTTTAGATGAGCCATAATTGGGTTAAATAAATGAATTTAAATGGGTAACTACCAATTAGGTTTATTGTTATTACAATTGTGGCCAAACTATGGAATTTGTTATTTATATAAATTTGTATTATAGGGGCCATTTTATCTATTCGAACAGAGTATTCGAATTCTTGAAGACGGCCCTTCAAAACCCTATTTGAATTTAATCACAAAGATGATCATACCCATCTTGAAGTTTCTCCTCTAAAGGCTCATAACTTGTTAAAATCAAACTATTTGCATGCGTAGTATTCAATCCCTCAATGTTTATTCCCACCATCTTTCTCTTGCAAGTTTGGGCAATAATTTTACAAGTAACACTAATCTCTCATAGCATTCATTTATTTGTCTAATCTCTGATAACAGAGAGACAATTGGTAATTTATGTTGGATATTGTTAAATAACTAGTAATACACCCCGCGCTTCGCGGCGGATCTCACATATAAGCTTATCCAATTGACTCGTTTGTGTCCGATTTTATTTGCACCATTAAGTTTGCTCCAGGAAAGGTAGATAGTGAACATTTTGTACTTCAAACAATACCACTATGGAGGTTAGGTCAGTTAAGAGTTGATCAAGTGTATGTCCAAGTCTGTGATGTTATAATTCATACATAATAGCAAACCATGAAAGCAAATGCATTACTGATATTACAACACAACTTTGAACACTAATCAAACATGGAGTCAAATCGCTTAAAAAAATTAATGTAGTCTTGAATATCAACACAATCAGTAAATGAGTTCTTAACACTTATATAATAATAATACAATCGATTAAGAGATAAGATGATTTAATCCATTTCTGATGGTAAATCAATCTTGAACTTACATTGAGTTGAGTAGAACTTGATTCTTCCTCTAAACTTTGGTGTTACAGTTAGTATTCTACGAGCCTTGGTTACTCCCAAAGGTGTTCGCTGCCCCTGTTCCAACATCGTCTTCCCCGAATTCTCACGCTGCATACATCAGATATATAACCTTTCAATCTACCTCTTTTTGCTATTATTAATAACTTCCAAATCCACCATTGTATTGAAGCCATTTGTAACTTCGTTTTTTAATTGATTGTTGTTATTAAGAAATTCAACACTAAATCGTACATATCCGTTTCTGAATATAATTTAGATGACAACATTGAATCGATTGTGAAACCACTTTTGATATGCTATTTGTTAGAATTAAGTAATATTAGAAATGTAAACAAACAGAAGCCGCACACCTATTCGAACCCTAGCCGACGCTGGAAGTTGCACCTAGAAACCACGCCGACGCTGCCGGAGATGGCAGTGAGGGTTTGTGTCGTTGTAAACGTGTCAATCATCGTCGACACTTGTCAGCGTGTCCGCTATTGCCCACCACAAAGATTCACCTCTGTCGTCGGAGGGAGGCCGTGAATATCTTGACTTATCAGAACCCAATAACACGACCACCGCCATCCTGCATGTGCGACGGTAGTGAGGCGGCCAACCGGAGGCCATGGCCGACTCCATCTCGAACTCTCCGGTCTCCATTTCTCTGTCGTCTAACCGCTATCTTCCAACCCTTCACCGTCGTTCGATAGCTCAGATTGAGAAGAACCACCCCAATTTGATCAGTTCGTCGGATGAAGTGATATGCTCCTTCTATTGACCTGTAGCATGGGCCAGATAAGTTACCGGAGCCTCGACGGATCCCTTCTCTTTCACGACTGCTCATTCTTTCCGGCTCTCCCTCTCTCTCTGATTAATGTGTGTGTAACTATGAAAGACCAAAACTATAGTGGCTAAATTATGAAACCAAAACACTATACTGGCGCAATCATGCGATGCAAATTGATATATATAATAATATGTTTTTATATGTTTAGTATTGAATATATCAAGGTATTTGATGTGTGTAAAACGCAACATATAAATTACATCAAATGAGTCATAAAACTTACCATTTTTTAGTACTAATGTTGGAAAAAGTGTGCTTTTGTCTCCCTATTGTATTTTCAGGACCAAATGAGCTTAATTGAACAAAAGGAACAAATATGCAGCCAAATCTAACATAAATACAAAGAAAAGGAATAAACGTGACATGTCCGACCCCTCGACAGCATCTTCCCAAGCAAAAACAAGGGAACAGAAGGCTGACCACAGCCCCGTGCCCAGCGGACACGGGGGCGTGGTCAGGTGCCTGCAGAAAAGACAAAGCCATAGAAGCTTCTATTCCCAGCATAGGGGCGTGCCCAGCTCAACACGGGCCGTGGTCAACGCTAAGATTCGCAAAATCTTGCAAATCTTGATAGTACAGATTCGCTTCTGCAGACGGGGCCGTGCCCAGTGAACACGGGGGCGTGTGGAGCCTAATGAAGACAATTGCAATTAATGAAAAAAGAGAAAGAGGATGGACACGGGGCCGTGTCAGGGCTTCTGTACAGGCTATAAATAGGGGTGTTTGGTTCACTTCAAAGGCATCCCTTGGCAAACCACCTCTCTCCCACTTCACCCACACTCCACCACCATCACAACACCCACATCCACCACCATCATCCATCATCCACCTAGAGTGTGTGTAGTAGTCTCGGGATCCAAGATTGATAGTAAGAGTTCTTGACAATCAAAGGCCATGTTTGCCTAAGTCTCTTACATCACTTGGTGAAGACAAGCATTTAGTGTAATACTTTTGATTTTTAATCTTTTCGCACTTTTTATTTGGTTTTGTATTAATGACTTTAATAACTAGTTTCTTATGTTGAAGGTGAAACTTTCTTATCATTTGTTCATGGTGTCTTGGCATTATTTTACTGTCTATATAAAATAAAAGATTTTCACCATTCATATCTCTACGGTCTATATAGAGATATGTTGGCTACCTGGTCGGGGGTTAAGAGAATGGTTTGGTAAGGTTCTTGCCTTATTCAGTGGCCTACTACTATAACTAAGATAATCTCTTAAAAAGTGCAAAAATGCGGAAATCATCAAAGGTTACATTAAAGGCTAATCGGATCCAAGTGATTCATCTTGTCTATCTGTTTTTATCTTATTTTATTTTTCAGCATTTTTAGTTTTTAAAACCTTTTCTAAAACTTTTGATTTAATTAGACGTTGAGGATAAACCGGTACTAAAAGCTCTTGTGTCCTTGGACGACCTCGGTATCTTACCAACGCTATACTACACTCACGACGGGTGCACTTGCCCATATGTGTGTTTAGTGTTAGTAAAATATCGTGTTTTATAAATTTAAAACTTGACTAACGTGTTAAAAAGGCTTAAGATATAAAGAAAAAACATAATACACCCGACACACACCAAGTTTTTGGCATCGTTTCCGGGGACACAAGGATTTTAAGAAAGCTTAAAATCGACGGCCTAATCAGTTTTTCAAAAACCTTTTTTAAAACCGCGCGCATTTTTACATTTTTAGTTAGTTTTTGCATCACAGTAGCCTGAACACGGGGCCGTGGTGCATTTTTTTACCAAACGCCCAGATACAGAGTCTAAAAACGGGGTCGTGCTCGCTGAACACGCCCCTGTGCTGCACAAAACAAGTCACATTTTTAAAACACCCAGATACAGAACCTAAACACGGGGTCGTGCTCACTGAACACGGGGCCGTGTCCAGCCTTTGTTTCCGTTTTTATTTTTGTTTTCTGGTCCCGAGACTCTGTTGTGATCTGCTGAGTGATTCTTATGGATCAATACTCAGAAGGTTACAACTACCACTATGAGAAGGATGATTATTGGGAATAATATTGTACTATTTGTGGCAACCTTCATTCGGTGCAATATTGTGATCTCTTTGAACCATCCCCTTCATGCACCTACTATGAGGAGCCCAGGTACGAGCCATCAACTTCATACACATCCTATGAAGAGCCAAGGTATGAACCTTCTCCCTCATACTTATATTTTGATGAACCAAGGTATGAGCCTTTATACTCATACTTTGAGGAACCAAGATATGAGCCTTCACCTTCATATACTTATTATGAGGAACCATGGCGTGAACAACCCACCTCATATGAGTACTATGAAGAACCAAGTTATGACCCTTATCCATCATATACTTATAACTAGGAACAATGGTATGAACCATCTACTTCATATGAGTACTATGAGTAACCAAGGATCGAACTTCCGAATTCAAGCTTTGAGGATACTTATTCAAGTCACTTTGACGAACCACCAACTATCTTACCCATAGCCGAAAAGATAATAGAACACCTTAAAACTATAAAGCGCTGTATAAAAGAAGCCCACGCAAGGGAAGAGGAATCCCGCGCAAGGGAAGAACTAACATGTAATAAAGAAGAGATAGTTGAAGAGGTAAAAATGGAAGAACAAGTAAGTGAAAAACCGACACATGAGGTAAACAACGAAAGAGGTGAGTCCGATAACGTTAAAATTCAAGAAGAGTCTAATTTTCAAGAAATTAATCTCTTGTCACCTTCTTTCGAAAATCATTGTTTAATACCCACTCATGCTAAGTTTTTAAAAGAGTTAACCACTAACACTAAAAGCGACGAAATGGTAAGCATTAAGTTAACAAATAATCAAACTACGCTAATAAAAGATGATTCATTTAAAATTAACATTACACCGGTTCCATGTTTCTTTCAAAATTCCTTTATTAGTAATATTATAAATGATAAAGATCTTTTTGTTAATATAATGCCCAACTACATTTTCGAAAAATTAAGTATTGGTGATTTTTCTCCACTTCAAATACTCATTTTTCTGTCTAATCGGAAAACAATAAAATCGATGGGAATAGTTGAGGATGTATTAGTTCAAACAAATCAAATGGTAATCCCAACCGACTTCATCATCCTTGATGACGCTCCGTTAGTATTGGGACGACCTTTTGTAAAAACCTTTGAAGCTTTGAAAAATCAGAAGAAAAACAACTTACCCATTCAATTAGAGGCCTTCAAAAGATGTGTCGATCTTGAACGGTCAATGAAATATCCAATCGGTAATGACGACTCCCTAATTGAAGATGAGCCAGAACCACCCGATAAGGTGGGTCTAGCCAATGACCCTTATAAACGTGGCGCACCATGGAGGCATTCCGCGGAACTATCCGTAGTTTTAGTTTAGATTAACTTTTATGTTTTCTAGTTTAGTTTTACTTTTCAGGAATAAAACACACTCGGGATGGTAGAGGTTACTAAGGAAAACTTGAACCCACACCCCATGCACAAAAACAAAGCCTCCCGACAACTTTTCTTCATTACAGCAAGTTCAGCACGGGGCCGTGCTCAGTCCCACACGCCCTGTGCCCGAGGTTCTGAAAGAAAACGCCCAGTTCAGGTAACTGGATAGCCTTCTGTTAAATTATGATACTGGCGATCTAAACACGGGGCCGTGCCCATACCAACACGGGCCCGTGTCCAGACGCCCAGTAACATAAATTTTTGTTTTTAAACACATTTTTACACATTCAATCAACCTAAAAACTTATTTTTTGGACACATTGAGGACAATGTGTAATTTAAGTGTGGGGGGAAGCTAAAACCTTGAAATTTTGCAAGTCCTAATAATAAGCCTCACACAAAACTCTATTGGAACCGCTAATCACCCCAAATTTTTTCAAAAATTTCTCGTTTTATTTACTTGTCTTGGTTTAATTTGGGAATAACAAATTCTAAAAAGGTTATATTTTTACAAATTTACAATCGATAGCGTCGTGATAAAAAGAACCAACATAAGAAAATTACGAAACGACATGATAAATCTAGTTAAAATTTGATTATATATACTTGATCACATTAAAACCTCATTCCCACAAAAAGTGAGTTTTGAGCCTTTATTGAGCATACATATTTAAACTAAATGCTCATTTTTCGTTTCTTGTGTGAATAGCCACTTGGTTCTTAAGACTCTAGAACTTGCCAAGACAATACATTCCCGGTCCTTACCAACTTAAACCCAAGTAAGTAAATGATGGAGGTATTTGGACTAACCATTTTTCTTTTCAACACCATTATTTTTCTTTTTCTTTTAACCTACCCAAAATCCCCCTAGTTAACCCCTTTGAGCCTAAACCTTTTCATTTCTAAACCCACAAAACAAACACCCTTTAACCACCAAAACCCTTTTTTTTCTTTTAAACCCTTTTATTTTAGTAAAAAACTCGGTTTTCTTGTGACGTTCCTTATAAAAAAAATGAAGTCTAGCAATAGACAAACAAGTTTCCCAAAGAAACTTTGTTTGAAAGTGCTTTATTCAAATAAAAGTCACAAAAAAAAAAAAAATTTACGACGACCGACACTTTTTACGCTTTTAGCCCTTTTTACTAAGCACTAACCAAAACCACATACCTTTAGCCCAAGCCTAACCCTTTACCAGGTCCTCTTGATATTTACAAAGGTTCAAAGTTAAAAAGGAGGAGGATTAATTGCTTGGCAAGCATATAGTAGAAGTAAGTTCCATGCCGGTCTCGAGTGTTTCACAAAAATAAATTTTCGGCCGAGTGTTGAGTGATCTCCCGTGAGGTATGTGAACTTGTATATAAATCGAATTTTAAAAAGGCATGTTATGACCAAATAAGTAATTTCTCTTATGAAACGTTCTAAATAAATCACAACGAATAGGATTGTACATAACATAAAAATAAAACCCAATAAAGATCTTGGATTCCCGACACTCAAGACAAGCCCAAAAAACTTCTCTTCTACCCATTCCATATGGGCGTGTAAGCCACATTATAAAGAGTTTTGCTTGAGGACAAACAAATATTTAAGTGTGGGGGTATTTGATGTGTGTAAAATGCAACATATAAATTACATCAAATGAGGCATAAAACTAACATTTTTTAGTACTAATGTTGGAAAAAGTGTGCTTTTGTCTTCCTTTTGGATTTTCAAGACCAAATGAGCTTAATTGAACAAAAGGACCCACTTAGCCGAGGGTAACGTCACCTTCAAAAGAGGGGCCTACCACATTACACATTAATAACTTAATTAATTATCTTCCAATATTCTGACCCTTTAGGATTGTATCCTTGCTGACTCAAACTACTGGGTTGAGGGCAACGTCACCTTCAAAAGAGGGGCCTACTACTATAACTAAGATAATCTCTTAAAAAGTGCAAAAGTGCGGAAATCATCAAAGGTTACATTAAAGGCGAGTCGGATCCAAGTGATTCATCTTGTCTATCTGTTTTTATTTTATTTTTATTTTTAAGCTTTTTTAGTTTTTAAAACCTTTTCTAAAACTTTTGATTTGATTAGACGTTGAGGATAAACCGGTACTAAAAGCTCTTATGTCCTTGGACGACCTCGGTATCTTACCAACGCTATACTACGCTCACGATGGGTGCACTTGCCCATGTGTGTGTTTAGTGTTAGTAAAATATCGTGTTTTATAAATTTAAAACTTGATTGACGTGTAAAAAGGGCTTAAAATATAAAGAAAAAAACATAATACACCTGACACACACAAGTATTAAAGTGTAAATGCTATGTCTATATAAGCCTTTGTATTCTTCTAGCAAAGCAATGAAAATCACATTTACAATTTCATTCATGGTATCAAGCCACCCAAGTGGTTGAGTTTCCCTTGATCTCTCCCATTCCCTCTGTAACACCTCGCAAAATCATGTCCAATATAATAAAGACACGTGTCATGAACTTTAAACGTGTAATGAATTGATTTCGAGGGACTAAAGTTGACAAACGAAGAAAGTATGTGTGTAGAAGGGTCCAAAATGTCAACATTTGAAAGCTATGCCTTTCAACAACCCTACACGATGTTTATACTCTTAAACGAATAAATTGTGAAACGTATGAAGCCGTTTGTGAAAGAAAGTGAAAGTTACAAGACGCGAGGGTTAAACATGTCAACATGTTAAATTACAAACTCTGAGTGACCTTTTAACAAACCCGGGGCTTTGTAACGATTAATTACACTCTCAAGAATAAGTGACAAAAAATTCACGAGGTTTCGATATCATTTGATATTAAATACGTTAACTTTCGTAAATAAAGGGTTAAAAGCGTCAACTTGTTGAAACTAGTGTTTTCGGTTTTCGGTTATCGTTTAACGAAACCGGACCTATCGGTGTTTGGTTATATCCTAAAGATCATCCAAATATAAACTTTATGGGTTAAAAGTGCTAGAAATAGAAGTTATTACGTTTTAAAAGGGCCAGGGGTTGAATCTGCCATGTTTGAAACTTGAGTTGTTGGTCCCCCCTAGGGGTCGCGCTGCGCGACACCAACATCCCCCTGCCATCGCGCGACGCAACGGCCTGAATTTGACAGAATGCATGCACAGGTGCAGGTCCTGCATGCTTCTTCACCCATTTCAGCTTTAATTCGAAACTAGGGACTGTTTGATGGTATCTAAAACCACTTGGGACACATGTTAACATCTGGAAACAACATAGAACACCTGGATTGATCAGAGGATGTATTGAAGTAGTATAAATAGAGGCATTGGGGCAGTTCCATCCACTTGCACTTCAAAAATTCTCAAAATCTCAATTGCTCAAAGCTTTGGAGCATTCTCTGGAGCATCTTGAGTATTAAGGAAGCTCTCATAAGTCTAATCTTCATGCTAAGGACTCTTGTAAGCGTTCTTAGCTTCTGTAGTTAAGTGTTTATTAGTTTAATGACCGAAAGTCAAAGATATCATAATTACGCTTTGACTTTGTGATTAATTACTAACGGTCCAGCCATTATTCGAATTGAAAGTGGCTATGTGTTGGTAATTATGTACGTGTTAAACCCTTAAAAGGGCACCTCCTAATTATCACATTTACTTGGTCAATTGTCAGGTCAAACTACTTAAAAGAAAAGTCAAACGAGTCAATTTTAACAAAATAAATCATAACTGATAATGTAGAAGCTATAAAATACACTTTTATCACTTAAATAACTTGGTAAATAATATAAGAACATGTTTAGGCATGTTCAACCCCACAATTATGAGTTTAGGCTCGGTTCGTAACCGAAAATCGCAAAAACTAGACTTTTGCTTTGACTTTCAGTTCTGAACCGATTTAGCTTAGTTTAGTTATGCCTTATGATTCCTTTTTGACCATATTATGTGTTAGTATAACTCTCTGAAGTTATACTACATGGTCCCTTAGAAATCAGAGATTTATTGCATGTTCCGTTATTTGCTTAAAATTGACTAAAATGCCCTTATGTTATTAAAACGAGATTTTTAAAAATGTGAGAGGACAAAAAGCTTTATTACTGATACATAAGTATGTCACAAAAATTTGACATCAGTTTATGGTCTCAAACTAAAATTATGCGAGATATCGTAAAACATAACTTTTTGTTAATTAAATTGCATTTTCAGCATGAATCATATTTAAACCCATTTTTTGGCACCAAACTTGTTACCTACTGTTTTAATATAATTTTTAGAGAATTTTAGAATTTTTGGTCAAATTTTATACTGACCATAACATAGAGTTCTTGCATGAACTCGGTAATTGACGATAATGCTCTTTTCACTAATAAAATGAGTTTTACACATCATTTACGTGTCAAACCTTTTTCTACTGATTTTATATATTAAATAAAATATTTTAAATAGTTAAGGCTGATCAAAATCTCAGATTTCCTTAAATATCTCAAAAATCGTCAAATATCGACTTTTATGCGAATTAGGCGCATGGTATGGTTTAAAAGCATATTTCGCACCTAAGACTTGTTACCTACTGATTTTAAAAATAAATTTTTATACTTTAACAGTAAGTATAAGTCTTGAATTCAGATTTCCAAATTTAACCTTAAAAGCATACGTGAAATGACCAAAATGCCCCTACGGTGCATAGTTTGGCCATAAATGATTAAACATACATATATATGATATCTTATTGATATAACAACATAAAGTAAATATTTTTACAGAATTTTTAGACCAGAACCCCAGTTTATGTTTAAACCTCTTTTATAAACTTTAAAATGACCAAAATACCCATTGGTTTTAAATTCATTTGGGGCATTATTGTTGATATCCTACTGATATCACAACATATTTTAAGCATAATAACTATTGGAACTTGTTCTTGACTCATCCGGTTACCCCTTGTGCCTATACGCGTTCGGTACGGTTTATGTGACTAGATTGCATAAATTAGCCGAAACGGGTCAAACCTTATCATTTTTACTTCAAAATCCAGAATGTATTTAGTTTACCCATTTTATACAAGTCTTCATACTTGTCGGGTCTAAATCACATTCCAATCCGGTCACCACTTAATCTAGCGTTTCGTACCGTAAACCTTTCTTTAAAACTAACCGCTCTAAGTTACAACTTAAATAAGACCCGTTAGGAATCTAATAGGTTAATAAAACCTTCGTTCCAGATTGAGAGCCCCCGTAGAAGTACTTGCACTTGCTGATTAGAATATACGACTGAGAATAAATTACATTTAGCTCAGGTAAATACTTTTAACTTATTTTCCCTTATACGGGCTTGGAATACGGTAAATTATTACCGCTTGGTCGGGTGTAGAAACCTTTTAATCGAATATGTTTAAATTGTATAATCCCGCTTTAATCAGTATTGCTTGATAACAAATGACATTGGGGGTTAACGACCGTGTCCTAGATATCCTCGGCTCATTCAAAAAGCGTGAATGGCCACGACTTAAGCACGGGGTGTAGGCATACACCTGTCTGTTGCGTATGTAAAAGATATACTCACTCATGAGGAAACTTCTTGTGAGTTTATATTTGTGGTGTGTCGATTAATCTTGTTCGGCTTTTATACCGGCCCTAAATGTTGGACAAACATGTAAATCTGATGCAAGATTATTATTAATATAATTGTACCAAGTTATAAAATGTTTGTGCCTTGAGCATTTAAACCAATTTTCATAAATGTTTTCAAAAGAGTCGGTAAATTGTATTTACCAGTGTAAACTGACGTATTTTTCCAAAAATATTAAGTGACAGGTACCGTACTTAAGTGGCTAGGAGCTCGGGGTGTTAATAAGGAATCTTGCAAGTTCTAAACGTCTAAAGTCTGCTGAACAATATTTATATTTCTGTTTTAAGATCCGCCTGTGGATCCATATAAAACCGTTTGTATAAAATTTAATTATACATTAAATTTCGGTTTGTAATATTATTTTAATCCAAGACTTCCGTTGTGCATTAAACTGTATACATTTGACTATGACGATATCAATTACGTCACGATACTCCCCACCGGGCCCACCGGTAACACGTGGAAATATCGAGGTGTGACACCCTCCCTCCCTTTGTCTTCCTCTTCCCTTCATTTCTTCTTCTCCCTCTTGTGTAACACCTCGAAATTTTGCGTCAAACGAAATAACGACACGTGTCGTGTAAGACAAAAAGTATTATAAAGCCGTATCTAGTTAAAGATGTATGGCAGGATTTTAAACGTGTCGACATGTTAATTTATACCTCTGAACGACTTCATTATAAATCCCAAGACCCTAATATATATTAGAAACATCTGATATACTCAAATCCGGTAAATACTAGCAATAATTGACTCTTATTTGCAAAAGTGAAATCCTACGAAGAAATGCACGACAACCCTTCATTCATGGCTTTTCGATAAAGTCCAAGACAATTGTACATCATTAAAAGTGATCTAAACTGTTCAAGGCACGTTCTTGAGGCCCCATACTGAATTATAGAAGCCCAAAATTTGTAATACATGGTTGCCTGTTCGAATGCTTGAAAGGTCAAAATTTTTGCCTTCTGCAAAGAGCTTACGGACCGTAAGCTACCCCCTTACGGTCCGTAAGGAGTCCCCAACGAGCAGAAAGTTGACAGTTGGCTGTTTTGAACGTTGTAACCGACTTAGTTAGATATTTTTCACTTCTTGGGCGACCCCTACATGCTTTTAGACCCTAGGAGCACTTGTAAATGATCTGGGAACAATGCTAGGCTTGTGTGTCAAGATCACAAGCAATTAAAATCACTATATAAAGCCACAATGTTTGCAACTTTGAGATCATTCATTCCATCTGCAATTGTGGACCTTCCTGGAGCATAAGAGCAGACCCAAGTCATCCCTAGTCGTGCATTAGACTTTGGTAAGTACCCTTGACCTTCCTTAATTGAGTTTTACTTAGTTATTAGCTTAAAAGTCAAACCGTCATAATTAACGTTTGACTTAGCGATTAATCATTAATGGTCCAGTGATTAGTCAAATTGAAGGTAGTTATAAGTTGGTAATTATGTGGGCAATAAACCCTTAAAAGGGCACCCTCTGATTCCCACTCTAACTAGATCAAATGTCGGGTCAAAGTTGTTTATAAAAAGTCAACAGAATGCTAATCTTTGAATTTACGCATAATTAACAATGTAGAAGGCATGTAACCTATTTTATCACTCATATAACTTGGTAATAAGTATAATAACTGGTCTAAGCTTGTTTGATCCAACAATTTTCTGTCTAGACCCGGTTCAGAACCGAAAGTCGCAAAACTTTGACTTTTGCTTTGACTTCAGTTCTGACCCATTTTAGTAGAGTTTGGAAATGCCTTAGAGCTTCCTTAGGACTAGGTTACATGCTAGTATAACCCTCTGTGATTATACACCTTGGTTCATTAGTCATCCAATTAATATGCATGATTCCGTTAATTTCTTATATGTTGACTATTATGCCCTTTTCACCATAAAACGAGAATTTTGGATATGTGAAAGGACAATAATTTTTGTTTCTGATTTATAAACATGTCCCTAAATTTTCACATCAGTTGGAGGTCTAGATTAGGAGTTATGTTCATTAGCGTAATTAGAACGCCTTTTTGTAATTAAACGACGTCATTAGCATAAAGCCTATCTAAACCCAATTTTTGACACCAAAACTTTTACCCACTGATGTAATATAATATTTTGGGATTTTCAAAGATTTTTAATTATTTTTAACCTGCTCATAACCTAAGGTTATGACATTAATTCGGTAAATACCGAATATACCCTTTTTGGTTATAAAATGAGTTCTACAAAGTATTTTGACGCCAATCCAGTAGCTACTGATTTTATTTAATAAATGAAGTATTTTGAACTTTATAACCTGTCCAGAAAACTCAGATTTCCGGTATAACCCAGAAATCACTTAAAATGGCTTTTTAAGCGTATTAAACACATAGTTTATGTTTAAAACCATTTTTGTCATACAAGACTTATCACAACTGATATGTCCTATTAAAATAAGTTATTTTACTGATGTATTCAGACCCGAATCTCAGAATTATAAAATAACCTCTTTTATAATCTTTAAAATGACCAAAATACCCCTACGGGGCTTAAATTGAGATTAAACTCGTTTTGGGCATAATGGAAGATATCCTACTGATATCACAACATATTTAAGGCATATTAACTTAGGAAACCTGTATATAACTCTCATGGTTACCCGTTACGCTTATGGCGCGTTCGGTTCGGTTTATGTAACTAGTTGCATAAATTAGCCGAGACGGGTCAAACCTTATCGTTTTTATCTCAAAATCCAGAACGTGGTTAGATTACCCATATTATACAAGTATTCAAACTTGTCGGGTCTAAATCACATTCTATTCCGGTCTTCGCTTAATCGTGCGTTCGAACAGTATCTTTTGTTAAAACTAACCGGTCTAAGTTTAGGCTTAATTAAAGACCCGTTAGGATTCTAATAGGTTATTATAAACCTTCGTTCCAGAATAGGAGACCCGGTAAAAGCTACACGCACTTGCTAATTGTGATTGATACTTGCAAAGGTAAATACTTTTAACTTATTTTCCCTTATACGGGCTTGGGGTACGGTATATAAAATACCGCTTGGTCGGGCATTCGACCTTAATCGATTGGTGGTTAAGTATTATCGAGATGACCCGTTAAAAATATGTTTTGTTTGCTTAACGCCTTTGGGGGGTTAATGACCATGTCCCGGATATCCTTGGCATCATTTTACGAAATGGCCACGACCTAAGCGCGGGGTGTAGGCGTACACCCGTCAGTGCATAAATAAATAATGTGGTGTGTCTATTGATCTTTAACCCGGCACGAACCGGGCTACTGAACGCATAAGGAACATGTAATTCGTTTACAAGTTTATATATTTAAATAATTATCTCAAGTTATAAAAAGTTTTGTGCCACGTGCATTCAAATCAATTTTAACCATTTTTAAAATGAGTCAGTTAAATTGTATTTACCAGTGTAAACTGACGTATTTTCCCAAAAAGGTTAAGTGCAGGTACTATGCGAACTAGGCTGGTTTTCTCCTAGCGTCCACAATAAGTCTCGCAAGCTTGGATGTCAAAACTGTTGAACAATGTTTCCTATTTATTTTTGATCCACCTGTGGATTATTCTCAACTGTTTGTGATACTTGATATTACAATATTATTCGGTTGAAATATATCTTTCTTTTGCTTCCACTGTGCATTTAAATATTGTGTTGTTTGACTGTAATGTTACCAACTACGTAACAATACTCCCCCACCGGGCCCACCGGTCAAACGTGGAAATATCGGGGTGTGACAGGTTGGTATCAGAGCCAACGCTGAGTGAATTAAACACTAGCCTTTTGTGTTTAATCTCAGTTACACGATTGCACATACATAAATCTTCGAGTCTAGACAAAGAACATAGGAACAATCCAAATTTGTTTCAATTTTTAACTTTGTCTTTTATTTTTATATATATTCTTGTTGTTATCTTTTTTTATATTGACAGGAAATATGCCTCCAAGAATGAGAAGAGGAGGACGAGGAAAGGGCCGATGAGCGCCCCCAACGATCACGAAGCCTGGCCTTCGCACTGGCGAGCTCCTTCTACTACTGCGAGTGCCGATCCGCAGGGAGCCTGGAGGACCTATACAGAGCCCGCTAGACGGTCTGTCTCGCACAGCTCAACACCTCCCTATCGTCATTCCTTTGGGCCGCATTCGGAAAACGAGTCCGATAACCCACAACCTTCATATATACCTCTCCAGCGATCCCTTTCGCACAATTCCTTTGGCAACCCCACTCCTGTCTTTCAGGGCCGGTTCAACCCGGCAAACTACATTCAAGAACCGGTGGGTTTTAACCCATTGGGACCAGAGGACCACTTCTCAGGAGACAATGCGATGGACATGGACGAGGACACGGATCCCGTCGAACCTGCAAGTAGTACCCCCAACCATCCCATCGAGATCTCTGATGGATCTTCTTTCCACGGATCACCCTACGGTGGTCCAGACAGTTACCAAGCGAGGTTTAACCAACATGAATGGTACTCCACACCTTCTCACCATTCATCACCTCACCAGCAGCAGCAGGATCCCTCTGGGGATTCACGATTCGTGGCAGTCACGCCACCGCCTCCACCGCCGCCAGTTCATCAAGCACCTCCAGAACCACCAAGGCGTAGGAGAACGGGCGCACGTATGTCTGCGTGAGCAGGGGATTTCCACTTTAGCACCCCTCGACACTCCAGTGGCAGTCACTATCCGCCACTGCATGAGGACCCACAATTGGGTGGGCCCTCAAACCCAATTCCTGAGGTGAGTTCTGCACCAGTTGCACCACAGCCACCACCGATGGGTTTTGATAACCCGATTCCTGCATACGCCGGTTCAATGGCGTACAACCCGTTTGAGCAGCCGGCTCACACTCATTATAACTATGCTGAAGACCCTTACCAAGTGGCTTCAAACTACCTCGCCCTCCATCCTGAAGGACCATATGGAACCCCTTGGGGAATGGGATATCCAACTCATGGATATCAAGTACCTGCACGACCACCGAGATCGGCAACAGTCGCAGCCACCACGATTTTCCCCACCAGAACAGGAGGAAATCCTCCAAAGACTAAGTCGGGTGGAGCACGAGTTCCAAGAAGAACGCAGGAACAACAGGGGATTCCTCAAAGGCCTGGCAAGCTTGCTAAAGGGGAAGAAGAAGAGGGATCATTAAATCCCTATATGTATTGTTGTATTTCCTATTTCAATCAAGTCCCTGCGTGGACATTTATCTGTGTATTTAGTCCTTGCGTGGACTTATCTTTTAGTCCCTGCGTGGACACTTATTTTAGTAATTGGTCCCTGCGTGGGTGAATTGTTCTGTTAAAAGTCCCGTTTAGGGCGATGTGTACTCTTTTAATATTAATGGAATGTTAAGATTATAAATTTCATTTTTGTCACTATATGCATAAATATATTATACATGAAATAAATAAATCGAAAATCATTCCTTTTAAAAATAATCTGCCTATTATATATTAAATAAGAATCTCAAAGGTATAACCTAGCTTACATGTCATTATAAGACTTGGCCAAGATGGTAAGACCTGTTTAAAAGATTCGGATCCCTGTTAACATCTGAAAACATGTTTAACGCTCCTGGCAGACGTGATTCGTTAAAATCACACACGTCATTCTTATATAAGGATTCTTCAAAAGATTCCTAACCTAACTTAATGATCTATAAATCATGGGTTTAAATCATCAATCAAGATGATCATATTTTGACCATACATTGGTAATATAGTGCCTACGGGCCATACTAATTGTCATATAAGACAAAAGACAGTAGTAGTCTACGACTCCCTGTCAGAGAAAGGTAATGAGCTATGTTCAAACCTTAATGCCTTGATTCTCCGAAATCATGGCTTATGATTTAAAAATGTCCCTGTGACTAGGCCTTTTGTGCTAATAATACTGTTATTGTTTGATAATTAGGATAGGTTATAATAAATTCCTAATTAAATGTGAGTAACAAATTAACCACATGTGGTGTATGTTTACCATGGTTAATGAACTGCCCTAAAAGGCAATTCCATAATAAACTCCCAAATGAATTATTGTCGATATCTTATGTAACAGTTCAAGATACAATGGCGGACTCAGACGAAATCAATAGTCGGCTTAGGGAGAATAATGACACCACCAGGTTCAATGTGTCTGGTGCTGAACTCCAAGCATTAATTGACAATGCGGTTACAAAAGCCTTGGATAGGCAGTATAGTGAGTCAAGCGGTACTCGAAGCAGAGCCCAATCAGTACCCCATTCCAAGCCTAAGACTTATTCTGAGGCTCACAACAAGCCACCCTCCAAGAAGGAAGAACCCAAGAAAGACGATGACGATCGTCACTCTTCAAATCATCAAAGTGATCCATCTCAAAGGGTCGTACTGAATCAAGGACCCCGTGATAAGGGTTGCTCCTACAAGTATTTTGTTTCATGCAAACCCAGGGATTTACTGGGGAAAAAAGGGCTATAGACTGCATGACATGGTTGGATGAGATGGACACAGTGGTTGATATCAGCAGGTGCGCTGATAGGGATGTGGTAAAATTTGTATCTCAATCGTTCAAAGGTGAGGCCTTAGCTTGGTGGAGATCGTTGATTCAAGCTAATGGGAAGATCCCATTGTACAACATGACATGGGAGCAATTTGTTGCCCTCATCAGGGAAAACTACTGCCCTCAGCATGAGGTTGAAAAGATTGAGTCTGATTTCCTATCATTGGTTATGAAGAACCTTGACTGCCAAGCTTACCTTACGAGCTTCAACACAATGTCCAGATTGGTTCCGTATCTGGTGACCCCGGAACCCAAAAGAATAGCTCGTTTCATTGGGGGTTTAGCCCCAGAGATCAAGGCAAGTGTAAAAGCCTCTCGGCCAGCTACTTTCAGATCTGTAGCTGATATATCTTTGTCCCTCACACTGGACGCGGTCAGGCAGAGATCGCTGAGGAACACGGATGCCGAGAAAAGGAAGCGTGAAGATGACAATTCACGAAGGTCAGATAAGAAGCACAGGGGAAATAATGACCACAGGAAGGGGTCTGGATCCAAGAAGGATGGGCATCAATCTGGAGATAAGGCCAAGTGTAAGATCTGCAAGAAACAGCACTTCGGGAAGTGCAGATATGAATTGAATTCGCAGACACAGTCGAGAACTTTTGCATGTGGGATATGCAAGTCCAAGGAACACAAGACCTTGGATTGCAAAAAGTTGAAGGACGCAACATGCTACAGTTGCAACGAAAAAGGGCATATCAAGTCCAACTGCCCAAAACTTGAAAGAAGAATGAGGATGGGAAAAAGACCAATGCAAGGGTCTTTAGGATGGATGCAAAGGAAGCTGTCCAGGACGACAATGTGATCACAAGTACTTTCTTCATATATGATGTCTATGCAAGAGTACTTTTTGATTCAGACGCTGATAAATCATTTGTAGATAATAAGTTTTGCAAATTGCTGAATTTACCTGTTAAAACCTTAAGTGTGAAATATGAGGTGGAGTTAGCAGATGGCACCTTAGAAACCGCCTCAACCATATTAGATGGATGTTTCATATCCATTAAGAACCACTCTTTTCCTTTGTCCCTACTTCCTTTGAAGTTAGCCGGTTTCGACATAGTTTTGGGTATGGACTGCTTATCTCATAACCAGGCCCAGATTGTCTGCAATGAGAAGCAAGTGGTGATCAAGACTCCGTCTGGTGAGTCACTTACCATTCAGGGAGATACCCAGTATGGACTGCCTGAGCAGGTGACTATGCTCAAGGCCTCTAAGTGTTTAAAGAAGGGTTGTGTCATCTACATGGCACAAGTGACTATTGACGAGCCGAAACCTAAGATTGAAGACATCCCCGTCATTTCTGAATACCCTGAGGTTTTTCCTGAAGAACTACCTGGTTTACCACCAGATAGACAAGTAGAATTCAGAATTGACATCATCCCTGGAGCAGCACCTGTTGCTAGAGCGCCTTATAGGTTGGCACCAACAGAGATGAAGGAATTGAGAACACAACTAGATGAATTGCTAGCCAAGGGTTTCATTAGACCTAGTTCGTCTCCTTGGGGAGCACCAATCTTATTTGTCAAGAAGAAGGATGGATCGATGCGTCTGTGCATCGATTACCGTGAGCTTAATAAGGTCACTATCAAGAATAGGTACCCATTGCCCAGAATCGACGATCTGTTCGATCAGCTTCAAGGGGCAAGTTACTTCTCCAAGATTGACTTAAGGTCATGCTATCATCAACTGAAGGTTAGAGATGAAGACGTGCACAAGACTGCATTCAGGACTCGTTATGGTCATTACGAGTTCCTAGTGATGCCTTTTGGGCTCACTAATGCACCTGCCGCATTCATGGATCTCATGAATCGCGTCTGCAAGCCCTACTTGGACAAATTTGTCATCGTCTTCATTGACGACATCCTCATCTACTCGAAGAACCAAGCTGATCATGAGAAGCATCTTCGATGTATTCTTTCACTACTTCAACAGGAGAAGCTTTACGCCAAATTTTCAAAGTGTGAATTCTGGCTTCGAGAAGTCCAATTCCTTGGACAAGTGGTTAGTGAGCGTGGTATCCAAGTGGATCCCGCTAAGGTTGAAGCTGTCATGAATTGGCAAGAGCCGAAGACGCCCACAGAAATTCGCAGTTTCTTGGGATTGGCAGGATATTATAGGCGTTTCATTGAGAATTTTTCAAGGATTGCTGCACCCCTAACCTCTTTGACTCGTAAGAAAATAAAGTTCGATTGGGGCCCTAAGCAGCAAGAATCCTTTGATATCCTTAAACAGAAGCTAAGCAATGCACCTGTGTTGACATTGCCTGATGGGATAGAAGAGTTTGTGGTATATTGTGATGCATCACACACCAGGATGGGATGTGTGCTTATGCAAAAAGGCAAAGTTATTGCCTATGCTTCACGTCAGTTAAAGGTGCATGAAAAGAATTACACCACCCATGACTTGGAGTTGGGTGCCGTTGTATTTGCACTGAAGCTATGGAGGCACTATTTATATGGTATCAAGTGTGTGATCTATTCTGATCACAAGAGCCTCCAGCACTTGTTTAACCAAAAGGATTTAAATATGAGGCAACGACGTTGGATGGAAACTTTGAATGATTATGATTGTGAAATAAAATACCATCCTGGCAAAGCGAATGTAGTCGCCGATGCCTTGACTAGAAAGGAAAGGGTGAAACCCATCCGAATCAATGCCAAGAGCATTGAGATAAAGAACAGTTTGAATGAAAGGTTGTTAGCTGCACAGAAGGAAGCTGTGTTGGAAGCTAACTATCCTAATGAAAAGCTAGGAGTAATTGAGGAGCAGTTATCCTATGGCAAGGACGGAATCCTGAGATTAAACGGACGAATATGGGTTCCAGTTTATGGAGGACTTCGGGATGTTATCCTCCAAGAAGCCCATAGTTCTAAATATTCCGTTCATCCTGGAGCTGATAAGATGTACCAGGATCTAAAGGCAAACTATTGGTGGATAGGCTTGAAGAAGTCTGTAGCTGCCTATGTAGCTAAATGTTTGACGTGTGCGCAAGTCAAAGCAGAACATCAAAAGCCGTCAGGTTTGCTACAACAGCCTGAACTTCCCACGTGGAAGTGGGAAATGGTGACGATGGATTTCATCACCAAGTTGCCGAAGACAAGGAAAGGAAATGATACGATATGGGTGATAGTAGATAGACTGACTAAGTCAGAAGATTTCCTACCCATCAAGGAGACCTATAGCTCCGACATGTTATCCCAATTGTACGTGGATAAGATTGTATCTCTACATGGCGTACCAGTGTCTATTATTTCCGACAGGGATACTAGATACACATCTCATTTTTTGAAAAGTTTCCAACAATCTTTGGGCACGCGCTTAAATTTCAGTACGGCTTACCATCCTCAGACGGACAGACAGAGTGAGCGTACAATCCAAACGTTGGAAGACATGCTTCGTGCATGTGTGATCGACTTAGGTGGTAGTTGGGATAACCACCTGCCATTAATCGAGTTCTCATATAACAATAGCTACCATACCAGCATCAAGGTTGCACCTTTCGAGGCCTTGTATGGTAGAAAGTGCAGAACGCCCGTTTGTTGGGCGGAAGTTGGCGATGTCCAACTGTCAGGACTGGAAATAGAATTTGAAACGACGGACAAGATTGTCCAGATTCGTGACCGCCTGAAAGCTGCCAGGGATAGGCAGAAAAGCTACGTAGATTTAAAGCGTAAACCTCTGAAATTCGAGGTAGGTGACAAAGTGTTGCTTAAAGTATCACTCTGGAAGGGAGTGATGCGATTTGGTAAGAAAGGTAAGTTAAGCCCGAGATACATCGGACCATTCGAGGTCATCGAATGTGTCGGATCAGTGGCTTATAAGTTAAAACTACCTGAAGAGATCAGTGGGATTCACAATGTATTCCACATCTGCAATCTGAAGAAGTGTTTCGCCGATGAATCACTAGTCATACCACATACAGATGTGCACATAGAAGAGAGCTTGAAGTTTTTTGAAAAACCTGTGTCGATCGAGGATCGACAGGTTAAGAAGCTTCGAAGGAAGCATGTGCCTATAGTAAAGGTTAAATGGGATGCCCGTAGAGGTCCCGAATACACATGGGAGGTTGAGTCCACAATGAAAGAAAAGTACCCTCATTTATTTCAGTAAATCTCGAGGTCGAGATTTCTTTTAAGGGGGTGAGGATGTAACACCTCGAAATTTTGCGTCAAACGAAATAACGACACGTGTCGTGTAAGACAAAAAGTATTATAAACCCGGATCTAGTTAAAGATGTATGGCAGGATTTTAAACGTGTCGACATGTTAATTTATACCTCTGAACGACTTCATTATAAATCCCAAGACCCTAATATATATTAGAAACATCTGATATACTCAAATCCGCTAAATACTAGCAATAATTGACTCTTATTTGCAAAAGTGAAATCCTACGAAGAAATGCACGACAACCCTTCGTTCATGGCTTTTCGATAAAGTCCAAGACAATTGTACATCATTAAAAGTGATCTAAACTGTTCAAGGTACGTTCTTGAGGCCCCATACTGAATTATAGAAGCCCAGAATTCGTAATACATGGTTGCCTGTTCGAATGCTTGAAAGGTCAAAATTTTTGCCTTCTGCAAAGAGCTTACGGACCGTAAGCTACCCCCTTACGGTCCGTAAGGAGTCCCCAGCGAGCAGAAAATTGACATTTGGCTGTTTTGAACGTTGTAACTGACTTAGTTAGATATTTTTCACTTCTTGGGTGACCCCTACATGCTTTTAGACCCTAGGAGCACTTGTAAATGATCTGGGAACAATGCTAGGCTTGTGTGTCAAGATCACAAGCAATTAAAATCACTATATAAAGCCACAATGTTTGCAACTTTGAGATCATTCATTCCATCTGCAATTGTGGAGCTTCCTGGAGCAGAAGAGCAGACCCAAGTCATCCCTAGTCGTGCATTAGACTTTGGTAAGTACCCTTGACCTTCCTTAATTGAGTTTTACTAAGTTATTAGCTTAAAAGTCAAACCGTCGTAATTAACGATTGACTTAGCGATTAATCATTAATGGTCCAGTGATTAGTCGAATTGAAGGTAGTTATAAGTTCGTAATTATGTGGGCAATAAACCCTTAAAAGGGCACCCTCTGATTCCCACTCTAACTAGATCAAATGTCGGGTCAAAGTTGTTTATAAAACGTCAACAGAATGCTAATCTTCGAATTTACGCATAATTAACAATGTAGAAGGCATGTAACCTATTTTATCACTCATATAACTTGGTAATAAGTATAATAACTGGTCTAAGCTTGTTTGATCCAACAATTTTCTGTTTAGACCCGGTTCGGAACCGAAAGTTGCAAAACTTTGACTTTTGCTTTGACTTCAGTTCTGACCCATTTTAGTAGAGTTTGGAAATGCCTTAGAGCTTGCTTAGGACCAGTTTACATGCTAGTATAACCCTCTGTGATTATACACCTTGGTTCATTAGTCATCCAATTAATATGCATGATTCCGTTAATTTCTTATATGTTTACTATTATGCCCTTTTCACCATAAAATGAGAATTTTGGATATGTGAAAGGACAATAATTTTTAAACATGTCCCTAAATTTTCACATCATTTGGAGGTATAGATTAGGAGTTATGCTCATTAGCGTAATTAGAACGCCTTTTTGTAATTAAACGGCGTCATTAGCATAAAGCCTATCTAAACCCAATTTTTGACACCAAACCTTTTACCCACTGATGTAATATAATATTTTGGGACTTTTAAAGATTTTTAATTATTTTTAACCTGCTCATAACCTAAGGTTATGGCATTAATTCGGTAAATACCGAATATACTCTTTTTGGTTATAAAATGAGTTCTACAAAGTATTTTGACGCCAATCCAGTAGCTACTGATTTTATTTAATAAATGAAGTATTTTGAACTTTATAACCTGTCCAGAAAACTCAGATTTCCGGTATAACCCGGAAATCGCTTAAAATGGTTTTTTAAGCGTATTAAACACATAGTTTATGTTTAAAACTATTTTTGTCATACAAGACTTATCACAACTGATATGTCCTATTAAAATAAGTTATTTTACTGATGTATTCAGACCCGAATCTCAGAATTATAAAATAACCTCTTTTATAATCTTTAAAATGACCAAAATACCCCTACGGGGCTTAAATTGAGATTAAACTCGTTTTGGGCATAATGGAAGATATCCTACTGATATCACAACATATTTAAGGCATATTAACTTAGGAAACCTGTATATAACTCTCATGGTTACCCGTTACGCTTATGGCGCGTTCGGTTCGGTTTATGTAACTAGTTGCATAAATTAGCCGAGACGGGTCAAACCTTATCGTTTTTATCTCAAAATCCAGAACGTGGTTAGATTACCCATATTATACAAGTCTTCAAACTTGTCGGGTCTAAATCACATTCTATTCCGGTCTTCGCTTAATCGTGCGTTCAAACCGTATCTTTTGTTAAAACTAACCGGTCTAAGTTTAGGCTTAATTAAAGACCCGTTAGGATTCTAATAGGTTATTATAAACCTTCGTTCCAGAATAGGAGACCCGGTAAAAGCTACACGCACTTGCTAATTGTGATTGATACTTGCAAAGGTAAATACTTTTAACTTATTTTTCCTTATACGGGCTTGGGGTACGGTATATATAATACCGCTTGGTCGGGCATTCGACCTTAATCGATTGGTGGTTAAGTATTATCGAGATGACCCGTTAAAAATATGTTTTGTTTGCTTAACGTCTTTGGGGGGTTAATGATCATGTCCCGGATATCCTTGGCATCATTTTACGAAATGGCCACGACCTAAGCGCGGGGTGTAGGCGTACACCCGTCAGTGCATAAATAAATAATGTGGTGTGTCTATTGATCTTTAACCCGGCACGAACCGGGCTACTGAACGCATAAGGAACATGTAATTCTTTTACAAGTTTATATATTTAAATAATTATCCCAAGTTATAAAAAGTTTTGTGTCACGTGCATTCAAATCAATTTTAACCATTTTTAAAATGAGTCAGTTAAATTGTATTTACCAGTGTAAACTGACGTATTTTCCCAAAAAAGTTAAGTGCAGGTACTATGCGAACTAGGCTGGTTTTCTCCTAGCGTCCACAATAAGTCTCGCAAGCTTGGATGTCAAAACTGTTGAACAATGTTTCCTATTTATTTTTGATCCACCTGTGGATTATTCTCAACTGTTTGTGATACTTGATATTACAATATTATTCGGTTGAAATATATCTTTCTTTTGCTTCCGCTGTGCATTTAAATATTGTGTTGTTTGACTGTAATGTTACCAACTACGTCACGATACTCCCCCACCGGGCCCACCGGTCAAACGTGGAAATATCGGGGTGTGACATCTTGCTTGTCGTTTTCCCTCTGTCTCCACCACTTTTCTTTTCTTTTTTTCTCATGGCTGCATCCTCTAATTCTATCCCACTACCCATGAATGCTTTGGCCCCTAGGATAACTATCAAATTATCGGCATCAAACTACATATATTGGCACAAACAAATTCTCCCTCTCCTTTACCATCACCATCACCATCTCTTATCTCATGTAGATGGGTCACAATTTATTCCACCACAAATGATTCAAAGCACTGATAAACAAGTTGTCAATCCTGAATATACTACTTGGTTGCAAGAAGAACAACAAGCCATCATTATTCTCAATGCCTCACTAACCGAAGAAGCTCTTGCCGTGACCGTGGGTTCTTCCTCGGCTCGGGATATTTGTATTGCCCTCGAGGCGGCCTTTAGTAATACTTTCGTTGAACGTATATCTATCCTGAATTAGGTATTTAATCAATAACTTGATTGTGACACCCCACGTTAAGGGTTTTTAACAGATCGAATTACTTGAGTTAATTATATTTACAAAACGGATACACACTTGAATTTGTTTTATTTAAATAAAAATACAAGTCTATAGAACTAATAAACCATCAAAATGTCAAATGACCATAATTATTAGAACAAAAACTTCCAAATTACAAAATTTAACTAGCTAAATGCTATAAAAAAGTTCAGTGTGAAGTAGCAAGAGACACTATCCAAGGTAGAAGTTTGTAGAAAGTGATCAAAATAAGCCAATGTGGGGCTAACCTACTTGATAGATGTGCATGTCTCTTAGAAGAGATGGCTCGGGTTCAAACCTGAGCAAAAAAGAGTAGATTAGAATATATGATATATCATCGACTACGAGTAACAAACCTGCACAAAAAGAGTAGATTAGAATATATGATGTAACATCGAGTATGGGTAGCATTTGTAGTTTAAAATATAACAACGAAAATGATATAACCTCCAAGCTTTAAGGTTACAACATTCCAAGCTTCAAACCTCCCTAGTAAAGACCAATTATAGTTTTAGTCTTCTAGACATGTTATTGTTACTTAGGTCATGGGGGATTTGGAATTTAGGAAAACAAAAAAACAATTGAATTTGTATTTTTAGAATTTAGATTATTGGGATTTCGTGATTTTGAGTTGGGTCATGGGAGATTTGGAATTTAGAAAAAACAGAAACCAATTAAATTTTATTTTTAGAATTTGGATTATTGGGATTTCGTGATTTTGGGTTGGACTTTAGAATAACTGTTAATTTCCAGGTCAAGTTGTTGTAACTTAGAAGTCTTTTTCAGTGTATGTGTATAACTGGTGTACATTTAAGTAATAAAAAAACTAGATCCATAACTTTAATTTGAGCTAGGGTTGTAGTATTTCGCGCTTTGCTGCTAGCAGTGTTTATTTTGCAAAAGTGTGTGATAGTAATAACGTTTAGTAAGGCCGGCAACGTGGGGCCGTTTCGCAACGGTTTTGGCTCAAATCGTTAAAAAACTAAACCTAAATAAGCAACGAATTGTAAAACTATTTATTTAGAATGCATTTAGTTTTGTAATTATATTATATTTGATACAAAGAATATCTTAAATAAAATCTAATACAAAAAATGGTGAAATGTAAGTAAATATATAAATCTAAGTAATGTCGGTACTCGGTATAACTGCCATAACAATAAAAAAAGAAACTAATCAAGGTAAATAATAACGGTATATTTGAATCCCACAACCACCAATATTATCGTTTTGCCGAAAAAAAAGCCATGGGTTCCGTTTGTTAAAAAAATGAAGCCAACAACTTAAATTAGTTAAACCAAATCAAATAACAATTATTTTAAACTTAATCCACAAACTCAGCGTTTTGTAGTGTTAACGTCACATACCCTTAGACATTTGGGTATACTTTAACCTAACTTAACTCCACCTAAGTGACATATCAACTTTTTTTTACTCATTTCACTTTGTCTCACTCTAAGGAAATGGTTTAACATGTTAACAAATAACTCATTTAATGCACTTTAACATTGGGTTTTGTCTAAAAAAGAAAATAATAATTAATTTAATCTATTTATTAATTTCCTAGATTACTAGCAGCTGATTTATTAATCCTATTATTTTATAAACTTGTATACACGTACATATAGTCCAAAAAGATGTTTAGATAGTGTGGGGACCCCCACCTTCCTATCTATCTAGAACCCTTCGCCGGAGGCTCGACGGAACGGTGAGCGTTGGGATAGTGTGCGAGGTTCCTATGATATTCACACATATCGTGAATCGGATTCTACCTTTCATCCTATCTTGATCCTTCATTTGTTCCCATTCGCTGTCCGGGATTTGGGATCGTGCTAGGAATACATATCGACGGGAAACAATACGCCAACGGCTCGACGAGGAGGAGGTTATCGGGTTAGCGTGTGTGGCTAGTCGTTGATCCGAACACAGTTGTTGTGGAACTGACTTTCCCCTCCATCCTATCTTGACTCTCCGACTTCTCCATTCGCTATCTGGGTGTTGTTTCTCTCTTGGGGTCTGTTCGGACCATAATATGACGAAAGCAACAAAAAGTGTGGAGATAGAAGAAGGGGAGTTACCACCATCGGAGCAAAACCCTAAACCAGGAGGAACCGTTGCAGGCAAACCAAGGAGAGAGGATGCCACTACATTCTATGTGACTAATATACCAGTATGGATGACAGATGCTGATCTATGGATAGAATGCAGAAACTTAGGTTGGTTGGTGGATGCCTATATAGCAAAGAAAAAAGACACTATAGGGAGGAGATTCGATTTTCTGCGGTATGCTTACGTTTGGGATGCTGATAAGCTCGTAAAGGCAATTAACATGGTGGATCTAAAGGGTGCTAGACTCAAGGCAAATATTGCCAAGTACAACAATGATAACAGGAAAATGAAGAATGGAAAGGACAACATCTGGAGAAACAAGGGTACAGAGGGAAACTTGAGACAACCTGAACAGAAGATACATGTAAAATCAAGACAGACACAAGAACAAACAAGTTATGGGAGTGGAAACAGCCATTGGAAGGATATCCTAATGGGTAATAAGAGAAACGATGCAACGGAGGATCACGAAGTATTGAATTTCAACAATGATGCGGACACGTTAAAATGGAGGGCAAGAAAAGCTTTTGTGGGTAGATTCAGAGACTTTGGAGGCTTAAAGAAAGCATATACCCTAAGCACACAAGTTAGAAGTCAGGGAGGTTTCCTAAGGTATACAAGAGGGATGAGCTTCATAGCAACTTTTGACAGAGAAAATACAATGCTGGAATTCTTGGAAGGGGTAAGAAAACTATGGGAAAAGGAGCTGGAAGACGTGCATGTATGGGATGGTCAAGTGATCCCATATCAATGACTTGTTTGGTTATCAATTAAAGGAGTACACATGCAATTATGGTGCAGTGATGTGATGAATGTAATAGCAGGCAAGTACGGGGAGGTGGTTAGTGGATCAACATCGGATTCATGGGATTTAAATTTATCAATGGATAGTGTTGGAGTTCTTGTAAAACATGGGAAAAGAATCAATGACAAAATTGGGGTGATATGGAAAGGAAATAGATTTGAGGTGTGGATTACTGAAATGGATGAAACGTGGGCACCGGGTTTCATCACCAAGAACGACTACCAAATGCCTGGAACATCGACGAACCATGGTACTGATGGGTTGGAAAACCAAACGGAACCAGGGGATGCTCTGGCGGGGAGGTCAACAGTCTCGAGAGGAAAACGAAAGACCAAAGACGGTGGAGGTAGTTGAAAAGCCTTCTGGGGAACCGAAAAAGGAGAAGGAAGTCGGAGTTGACATTCTCGAAGAAGTAATGATGGAACGAAACAACATGACCAAGTCAGCAATCAATGTCGGGAATCCCTATGAGTATTGTAATAATACAAGAGAGGGGGTTGAAGTGCACGTGATAGAATCACAAATGCAGTCTATTGTGTTTGATGGGTCAAATGAAAAACAAAGTGAAGATAGTAATGGGTCGGCCCAACTTAATAATAAGGAGTAAGGAGTCAAAACCCAAAAGAAAAGAAAAAGGAGCCTTATTGCGGAAGTAAAAAACCAAGCTCTCAAGCCCAATCAGCAGGTCAGGAAACATAAAGGTTTCGATTTAAATGTGGAGTTATCAGACGAGACAAGATTGAACCCTAGAAAAAAGTCAACAAGGATGAAGTTCAAGTTGAGGAAAAACAAGACGCGAGGCAAACAGATTCGGGATATAGAAGATCAGTGGGGAGAAAAATGGGTACTCACTAGATGATGACTTTAAGTCGGAGTGGGAAGATGAAGCACAGTCAGCCTCTACTCTAGTGCCGAATACAAACCTGGAAGTAAACAAGGAGCCAGATATCGAAGATGAGTTAGCCGATGAGCTGAGGGGCACGGAAGAAATCGGAGGATTGCTAGGTGTTGATTTGGCCGGAAAAAGCGGTCAGATCGAGAAAATCATCAATGATGAACATGTGGATGTTTTGATCAAATGAATTGCGCATCACTAAATGTGAAAGGAGCAGGGGGTCCAGGGAAGGCACCGATGGTCAGGAGTCTGATAAGAGAAAACAGAGTGGGATTCTTAGCACTACAGGAAACACAGTTGTGCAATATGTCGGAAGCGAAAATTCGCAAATTCTGGAACGGAACAGCCTTGGAGTATGTCAAAGTCGATGCAGTAGGCAGATCGGGGGGAATAGTATCAATGTGGAATCCAGGTATGTTTAGAAAAAGTATGGAATTGGTAGATCAAAATTTTATTATGGTAAAAGGTGAACTGATTGGAGAAGGCTTAGAGCTAACGGTGGTGAATGTATATGCTCCAAACATAGCCACGGAAAGAAGACAAATCTGGAACACGTTATTATCTATCCGAAGCCTCATACAGGGTCTGTGGCTGTTGATTGGAGACTTTAACGAAGTTCGAGTACCTGAAGATAGATGGAATTCAAATTTTGACACCAATAATGCATTACACTTTAATAATTTTATTGGGGAGGCAGGACTATTAGAATACCCAATGTCAGCGAGAAAATTTACGTTTCTATCTGGTGATGGTAAGAAGATGAGCAAAATAGACAGAGCATTAGTGAATAGCGAGGTTATGTCAAAATGGCCGAAAGCAACATTTAGGGCCCTTGAAAGAACTATATCAGATCATAGTCCAATAATATTAGCCACGGGTCAAACGGACTTCGGGCCAACCCCATTTCGTTTTTTCAACAGTTGGCTGGATATACAGGGTATAGAGGAGGTAATAAAGAAGGGCTTGGAGAATCGATTGGGAGGTAATTTCAAAGATTTAATGGTGGGGGCTAAATTAAAGGGTATCAAGGAGGAAGTTAAGAAATGGAGAAGCGAAAAAAAAGAGGTTGAAGAGAAAGAGTTTGGACGCTGCCGCCGAAGAAAGGATATTGGAGGATAGTGAAATTGAAACTTGGAGAAATCGTAAAAGTAGGATCAGGGAATAGCTTCGTATGAGAGCTAAAGATGTACAACAAAAATCCAGAGCGAAATGGATTCTGGATGGTGATGAGAATTCCAGGTACTTTCACACAATTGTAAATAGTAATGTGGCGAGGAACAAAATTAGCGGGTTTTAGATTGATGGTTCGTGGGTTGTTGATCCGCCAACCATCATGAAATATATCCAAGAGAATTTGAAAAAGAAATTCACGGAATCAACGGCATCAAGACCTCGGATGCCATCTCATGGGTTCACGAAGTTATCGGAGATCGACGCAATAGGTCTAGTCGAGAGTTTCACACGAGAGGAGGTGAAGGCAGCTGTATGGGAATGTGGTTCGGATAAAGTGCCGAGTCCTGATGGGATCACCTTCGCTGTGGTCAAAAAATTCTGGAAGGAACTTGAAGAAAATATAATGGAGATGATGATGCAGTTTCATACCCACGGGTCCATTCAGAAGTCCTGCAGTGCGTCTTTCATTTCTTTGATCCCAAAGGTTAGTGACCCAGTTACCTTATCAGATTTCAGGCCAATTTCACTTATCGGTGTCATAAATAAGATTATTTAAAAAACTCTATCCAACCGATTGAAAAGAGTTTTGAACAACATCATATCACATGAACAATCGGCTTTCGTTGCTAACCGAAACATAATCGACGGACCCTTGATCCTAAATGATGTAATCTCGTGGGCAAGAAGACAAAAGAAATAGGTTTTTTTTGTTCAAAGCGGACCCAGAGAAAGCTTATGATACTTTAAATTGGAGCTTTTTAATTTCGATACTTACATATATGGGCTTTCCATCTCGGTGGAAAACATGGATTATGGGGATTCTATTTTCCGGTAAAGCGTCGGTTTTAGTTAAAGGGTCTCCAACGGGGAAGTTTCAATACAAGAGGGGACTGAGACAAGGCGACCCGTTATCCCCTTTTTTATTTACAATTGTAATGGAAGCGTTGCATGTATTAATGATGAAGGCAGTTGATTCGGGTGTATTCAAGGGGTTAAAATTACCAAACAGTGGCCCATGTTTATTGCACCTATTCTTTGCAGATGATTCTATCTTTATGGGCTCATGGAACATAGATAAAATGAAGGCACTACGAAGAATTCTGAGAGTATTTTTCATGATTTCGGGGTTTAAAAGTGAACCACAATAAAAGCTTTCTTTACGGGATTGGGATAAATGAAGCAGAAATTGAAAACACGACCAGTACACTAAAATGTAAAATGGGACGGTTCCCATTCATGTATTTGGGATTGAAGGTTGGTGTTGGAACTTATGAGATCGTTGATACTTGCACTGGATTAGTTTTATTATAGTTTGTAGCTTATTTAAAAGTCTAGGGGCTAATTTTGTATTTATGTAATAGTGGCAAATCTGACCTAGTGTAGTTAAGATGCCAGCATAATTATAATTATGATGGCAAGTCAGATTCTATAAATACCCTTGTAATGTTGCCCTAGCCAAGCTTTTGGCTCACTTAGTGAATATTAGTGTTGTTTATATTTCAATCTCTACTCTTGTGCTTAGTCAGATTTCCAAGGTGCATTATTGATTTATCTTCTTGTTTGGATTCAATACAACACTTGTTGTATTCATCATACCATTTGCTTCATCTTCATTCTTGATTCTTCTTCTTAACTTTTTCATAGTACAAACACCTAATCAATAGGTGTTTTGGACTAAAACAATCAACCACTGTGATCCAGATTGATATTGGGATCTAGAATTTGGTATCAGAGCCTTAGTGCTCTTGGTTGTTGTGTTTTTGTTAAGATTTTTCAAAGTTTTGAAGTTTTTTCAAAGTTTCAAGGTTTTTCAAATTTTTGGACTTAAAATGGATTGATTTGGTGTGTTTAATCGATAGGTTGTTGTTAATCTGTGATTAGGGAGTCATTTTGGACATTTTGATGCAAAGAAACATGGTTTCTGAGTCGTTTTTGGGTGATTAGAGGGTTTTAGTTCTTGTTAAACCCTCTGGCTAGCGTAGATAAATTTGAAGGTAGCAAAATTAATTTGAATACAGCGAAGATATTTTTGAATATAGCGAACAATATTTGAATACATCGCATAATCGTCAATTTCGCCAACTAAAACTCGAGCGAAGTTGCTGATCTCTGGCGAAATAGTGCCAAGTGTCCCTGTAGTGAATTTATCGAAGGCGACTTCGAGAACTGTGATAAAGAACCACAGCGTTTTTATCACGGTGTGCGGAGAAATAAGCCAAACTAACGTGTGTGTTTGTTGTATCAGCGGAATTAGCTTTCTTCACTCGTGCAGGACTTCTCCGCGTACCGGCGAAGACACTTGATCTGCGAGGATTTTCGGCGAATTTGTCCTGTTCCACAAAATTCCAGTCTACTGTCCGGCGAAGTTATCATCATTACTGGCGAAGTTGTTCTTTCATCAGTCTGTCAGCGAATTTAAACTCTGATCAGCTTTCTTAAGTCAAAAACAAGTCAAGATGTCGTTGAATCAACTAAGTCCAATCGCTCAAGCTGAACTTGAGATCGGAACCACCACAAGACCACCAAAGTTGAAAGGAGCAGAAGATTTTGGTACTTGCTGGACCCTCTGGCTTTCTGTCATTGCTGGACCCCATGTTCCAACGGTGGTTCAAGGAGATGTGATAATCAATAACAACGACCCCACAACCTTCACTGATGAAGACAAAGCCCTAATCCAACGCGACCGTCGTGCACATGCTGCCTTAACCATGGCTTTATCAACTGATGACTGCAACAAGTTTGAAGAATATAGAACTGCTAATGAACTCTGGCATGCTTTGATCGAACACTACTAGGGAAATGAAGAGCTAATTGAGAGCAAAAGAGACATGGTGCAGAAGCAATACGACATGTTTGGTGGAATTCGTGGAGAAAGCCTTTCCGATCATATCAGTCGCTTTCTGAATATGATGACCAAGATGAAGAAGGCAGGAAATCCTGTCACTAATCGTACTACCATAAAGAAGCTTTTGTATTCACTTCCAAAGGAATGGAGTCTTCAGTGCATGATGATAAAAAGGGATTTCCTCAACAACCCAAATCCTGTCACTTTGTCTGATTTAATCAACACTCTGAAGGCTTTTGAAATGGACGTCAACAAACGCGAAATGAATACAACTGGTTACTCCCCAAAGGCAGCTCAGACGTCTACTGGACTAAAGAATGTGGCATTTCTAGCTTCAGGAGGCACCAGTAAACAAGCCTCCGAGATGTCCTACTTTAACGTTTCTGCAAGCACGTCAAAGGCTCCACAATCTAGTGATAAGGCTGGTGTGGTTGGTGATACTCAAGCGTTGAAAGTGTCAACTGAACATGTGGCACGTTTTACCATGTTTCTAAGTAGCTATGAAGCTTTAATGTTGGGAGAACTCAAGAAGGAGATGCTCACTGCTGAAGACATGTATCAGGTTGATCCAAATGACATGGAGGAGATGGATTTGAAGTGGCAGATGGCTATGATCACTTTAAGGTTGAAGAAGTTTCAGGATAAGACTGGGAAGTGTCTAGGTCTTGGAAAAGCTGGTTTTGACAAATCCAAGCTGAGGTGTTACAACTGCAAGAGTTTGGGTCACTTCAAGCGAGAGTATCCTTTGTTGAAGGAGGGAAACACTGAAGCTGCTCCTGCTATAAAACAAATTGCTATTGAAGAAAACAAGAACAATGCTACTCCCAACACACCAAAAGCTCTGGTTGTTGAAGATTATGATTGGGGTGAAGAAATTGCTGAAGCCAAGGAACAAGTCAACAAAGCTCTCATGGAAAAGATCTCAAGCGGGTCATCATCAAAACAGTTTGAGAAACAGGCTGCTGGAATCCCAAAGGGGGACAACATTGCTGACAAAGGTCTGAAAAGCATTCTCACATCCCCAGAGCCTGAGAAAGAAAAGAATTCTGAAGAAGCTGAAAAAACCCAAGGAGCATGTTCCTAAGGAGTCATCTGATGAGAAGAAAGAAAAGGGAAAAGTCTCAGCAGCAGTAATGAAAACTGAATCCTCAAAAGAAAAGCTGACAAAGACTTGAATAAACTTCAGAAATGGCTTCGAATGCTCATGGAATATATCTGGCATGTCGACAATGGATGTTCAAGACACATGACAGGCTTAAAGGAACTTCTGAAGAATTTTCGTTTTATTGATGGTGATTGCGTGTCATTCGCTGGAGACGAGAAGGGAGGGAAGATCGTTGGAATAGGAGATGTTGTGTCTGAAGCACTTACTTTGGAAAATGTCAACTATGTACCAGAATTATGCTACAATCTTATGAGCGTATCACAAGTCTGTGATAAAGGAATATCGGTGCTTTTCAACGACATGGAATGTTTGTTTCTCAAGCCTGAATATGTCGTTCCTGCAGAGATGATCATGCTCACTGCTCCAAGACAAAACAACACATACGTGCTTAACATGAAAAATGCCAAGACAAATGATAACTTGACTTGTTTAATCTCAAAGGCTTCAGAATCGGAGTCACTGCTTTGGCACAGGCGATTGGGGCATGTAATAAAAAAGATGAACAAACTCTCTAAGTTAAACTTAGTAAGAGGACTCCCGATAAAAGAATTTCCTTTTTCTAAAAAATGTATAGCATGCACCCAAGGAAAGCAACACAAGAAATCTCACAAGTCCAAAGCAGTGAACACGATTACTGCGCCTCTACAGTTGATGCATATGGATCTTTTTGGTCTAATAAGTGTTAAGAGTCTTGCTAAAAGTTCTTACTGTTTGGTGATTACAAATGATTTCTCTCGTTTTTCATGGGTTTATTTTCTTGAAGCCAAGAGTGAGACAGTTGATATCCTTAAGTCATTCATTCCCTTGATTGAAAACGTGACCAGATTGAAAGTGAAGTCGATCAGAAGTGATAATGGTTCCGAATTCAAGAATCAAACCTTCATATCCTTCTGTGCAGAAAAGGGAATTCATCTTCAATACAGTGCGGCTAAAACTCCTCAACAAAATGGAGTCGCTGAACGAAAGAATAGAACTTTGATCGAAGCCGCGAGAACCATGCTGGTGGATTCAAAGCTTCCAATCATCTTTTGGGCAGAAGCGGTAAATACAGCATGCTACGTTTTGAACAGGGTTCTCATTGTAAAACCTCGAACTTCTTTTCAAAAGGAAACCGCTTATTGATTTCTTCAGACCGTTTGGATGTTCTTGCACTCTTCTAAACACTCAAGAGAATCTCATCAAGTTCGAAGCAGTGGGTGATATCTGCTATTTCATGGGATATTCATCAACTCAGTAAGCCTACAGAGTCTACAACAAAAGAAAAAAAATGGTGATTGAATCGTATTACGTTGAGTTCCAAGATGGAAACTACACTAACACTGGAAGTACTCCCGATTGGTTTTATGATGTGGGTGTGATTTTCAACACCTTTGAAATTCCAGAAGATGTTCCAGAAGTAGAACCTGCAGAAGCTGCTCAAGTTGAACCTCTGTTTGATTCTTCAGATATTGGTTTAACTCCTTTCACTACCCGTTTCTCTCCATTTTCTGCTGATCCACTTCTCTCTGTGGATGAAGTAAATGGTGACACTTCGCCTGAGAACACCCCTGAAAACGGTGCTTCTTCTTCACAGGCGAATGTGGATGAACCTACTCAAGAAGATGACCCTCCAGTATTCTACGTTGACGAACACTTCACCAACCTTCCGCAGCAAATTGAGACTCACACAAATACAGGATACAAGAAAAATTGCAATCATCCTCTTGAGTATGTCATAGGTGCAGTAGAAGAAGGAGTACGTACACGTGGTCAGTCATCAAGCATCAACAAAGGGCTCTATGCAGCTTTTCTTTCGCAATCCGTGCCTCGTGACATTGAAGAAGCCATTCAAGACTCCAGTTGGGTTCAGGCCATGCAGGAAGAACTATCTCAATTTCGCAAACTCAAAGTTTGGGAGTTAGTTAATTTACGTGAGGGAAAGTTTTCGATTGGTACAAAATGGGTCTTTCGCAACAAAATGTATGATCGTGGAGTAGTGATCAAGAACAAGGCTAGATTGGTAGTACAAGGTTTTCGTCAGGAGGAAGGAATTGATTACGAAGAAGTTTTTGCTCCAGTTGCAAGATTGGAGGCAATCAGAATATTCCTGGCATACGCATCATACAAGAATTTCAAAGTTTTCCAGATGGACGTAAAGAGTGCTTTTCTGTATGGCAAGGTAAAGGAAGAATTCTACGTGTGTTAGCCTCCGGGATTTGAGGATCCTCATTTTCCAGGTCGCTACTACAAGTTGGACAAATCCCTCTATGGTTTTCACCAAGCTCCACATGCTTGGTACGAGACTTTGTCAACTTATCTTTTGAAGTGTGGGTACACCAGAGGAACGATCAACATGACTCTCTTCACCAAACAAATCGGAGAAGACATAATGCTGGTTCAAATTTATGTGGACGATATCATCTTCGGGTCAACAAATGAGGAGTTATGTAAAGAATTCGAGACCGTGATGAAGGCAAAGTTCGAAATGAGCATGATGGGAGAACTCACGTTCTTCTTAGGGTTAGAGGTGAAGCAAAAGGAGGACGGCATTTTTATTCATCAGGAAAAGTACATTCGGGATATTCTCGCAAAGTACAACATGAACGACTGCAAAGTTGCAAGCACCTCGTTCGCCTCACAGACGGAGCTTACTCTAGATCCTCAAGGAAAACCAGTGAATAAGTCCTTCTACCGTTCCATGATAGGCTCTCTGATGTACTTAACTGCAAGCAGACCTGACATTATGTGGGCAGTCTGTCTCTGTGCTCATTTTCAAACAAATCCCAAAGAATCACATGGAACCGCTGTGAAGCGCATCTTCCGCTATCTCAAAGGAACTCCGAAACTAGGTCTTTAGTATCCTAAAGATAGTAATTTTGATCTTATTGCTTATTCTGACAGTGATCATGCAGGTTGTAAAGTGGATCGCAGGTCGGTATCAGGAGGATGTCAATTCTTGGGAAATCATCTGATCTCTTGGCAAAGCAAGAAGCAGACAACTGTGTCCACCTCCACTGCTCAAGCTGAGTACACTGCGGCCTACAGTTGCTGTTCACAAGTTCTCTGGATACAAAATCAGTTGTTGGATTATGGAATCAACATCATGAAGACTCCTATATTCATCAACAATGAAGCATGTCTGGGAATTGTGAAGAATCCCATCCACCACTCCAGAACAAAGCATATCAAAATTCATATTCACACAATTCGAGATGCCTACGAGAAAGGATACATTCAAGTGGTGCCGGTGGATACAACACAGCAACGGGCCGACATTTTCACGAAAGCCTTTGATAAAACCCGTTTCAACCAGCTGGTAACCTGGTTGGAAATGGTTAATTTCCTTGAGTGGAAATGAATCTGGTTTTCCAAAAATTTTTGTAAATACTCTATCTTTGTCCATATTAAAAAAAAGCGTTTGTTAAAAGTAAAACTAGTATCGTAAAGCGTTGCCCATCAAAAATATTTTCTGAACTTTAAAATTTCATTTTCGGGAAATGGACTTTCGAAAATAAAGATTTTAGGGGGGATATTCCAGAAAATCAAAATTAGATGCTTGTGTCTGACTCCTGTTAGAGGAAATGATAGAAAATTGCTAACACTTTGTCATTTCTTGAAAAATAGAAAACAAAAGAAATCAGGGTACCAAGCAACGACGGGTCGGTAGATTCAGCAATACCAACGAGTAAACTGCTCTTAGGGAGCAAAACATAACATCTACACAAGGATTCTGGCTTTTCTTAGGCATTGCGCATCTTGTGGGTAACACGTTGCGGCATATGGCTTAATGGTCTTAAATCTTGCGTTGATAGATTGCCAAAGTCTGAGATTTCGGGTCTTTATATTGGTATTTCATTCGAGGATATCGTAGTTGTTCTTCTGCTGCATCCAGATACATACTGACCTAGACGCTATGATATCTTTTCAAGAAAAGAGCCAAAAATGGCCAAAACCTTAAAACAGATTAGTTTGGTCTCTCTGCTGTACGAAAGTACTGACCTGTTCACCAAACTATCTATCATCAAATCGTACCAAATCTGGTATCTATCTCCGCCCTCGGTAGTTTTTGGGATCTCTGCTGTATGAAAGTACTGACCTGATCACCAACTCTATCGTTGAAATGCAAAACGAATGAATCCAATATACTCACATGTTATGATGAATCTTTGTGCATACCTTGAACGCAGGGGAATGTCCTGATTTGGGACTCACGGGCGTAATGATTCTATTCTCAATAGCTTGTGTGGGGGCCATAGAAGTCTTGTCAATATTACCGAAAACATAATAAACGCGCTCTCCGAAGGCATGTTGAAAGAAGGATGCATGGATTTAAGCGGACAAACATACTGGCAGTTTTTCTTGTGCCTTGATTCGCTAATGATAATAATAAATAAGGAATTGACAAGTGTTGACAATATGATCTTCTGCAGGTAAGTCGAAGAGCGTCAAAAGAATCAAGAAAATCAGCTAAAAATGGAACCTCCTAGTGTTGAAAATCGAAGTTCAGAATCAAAATGGCCCAAATTTCTTCTAGTTTGTGAATATTTCATAATTTTTATTATTTTAAACAAAAATGGGCACGTTTTTCGAGAAAGTTTGAAATTCACGAGCGTATTTAAATTTGTTTTTGAAAAGATGTTGCAAACCACAAAAGGCGGTGAAATTAATATTCCGGCGAAAATATCTATTTCGCCAATAACCCTAAACCGCTTATAAATCTCCCTTAACCGACCTTGTTTCAAATTTTTCTAAACTATCTTCTTTATCTTTATCTCTAATCCTCGGTTAACATCACTCAAATCTCTCACAAGATTCATTTCCATTCAAGATCTTTAGGTAATCCCTGAGTTAATCAACGATTACAACCTATGCATTCATCGTTTCACGTCTTCGGTTAACGGTTCATAGTTTGAATTTTTGTGTTTGGTCCTTTATTTCAAAACTTTACAATCATGAATCGGTAGAATTTAGGATGTTTTGAGAGAAATCATAACCGGCATCACCGATTATTTGAGGTTCTTGAACATTGTTGAGACTGCTTATGATCGATGTTGAACAAAGGGTGAAATCAGTTAGGGGGTTTAGAGGGGTTTATCAAGAAAAAGATGATGCTGGCGAAATTATGTTGAATGTAGCGATAAACGTGGCGAAATTAGAACGAATCACAGGATTTCAAAAGTCTCGAACGCGAGTTCAAACAACCGGCGAAATAGCTTATTTAGCCGGTAAAACGGCTTAGACAATTGTCTTCGCTGCTAGATCGCTTCGAGATCAAAACCTACCTTCGCCGGCAATTGTCAGGGAAATTAAGTTTGCGCTACATCAGTATTGCCGGCGAAAACACACTTTACCCAATGTTGTCGCTGGCGAAATAGCTTGATCTTGGCAATGATCATCAGCAAAGACATCCTTTGGGTCTATCAACGACCTTGTCCATTTTTTTAATCTTGAAATTTTTTTTAATTTAAAATTCTTTTTTTTGTAAATATTTTCAAAATTTATCTTTTTTAAAATTATTTTGCTATACATATTTTAGTATCTCGTTGTAAATATTATATCTTTATGTCGTATATTTCCTAACTTGGCTCGTTTATTTGTCAGAAGCAAGATGGTGAAAAACATAGAGTGGGATAAGACTCTGAAGCACAATCAGCATATCAAACTTGAGCAAGTACCACAGGATTTCGAAGATGTGGCAAAATGGATACAATCTAGCAGGATAAGCTATGCGGTCCAAACAGAGGTTCCTATTTATCGAATCCACATTCAAGAATTCTGGAAAACTGCGAAACTTGAAACTATTAACAATGCCAGAGGGATATCTGCAACAGTCCGCAACAAACGAGTAATTGTAACTGAAGAAAGGATTCGCACTGTTTTGAAGCTGAGAGATAACGCACAAGATCCGATCAGCTTGAACAAGGACGATGTTTTGGATGGTTTTCGTGGTATGGGATACGTGGGAGACTTCAGTCAAAAGAAAGAGATAAAAAGAAATGGGCTCACGAGAGATTGGAGATTCATAGTACACGTAATTGCTATGAGCATAGTTCATCGTAAAGGTGGATATGACGGCCTGAATCTGGAGTGGTCGGGAGTAATGTTGAACTTATGTTTGAATCAAAAGTTCAACCTCTCTAATCTAATCTTCAACTACATTCTCGAGAATACAAGAGGACATACTTGGGCAATGTATCCCATATTCATTCAGATGCTGATCAATGATCAATATGACAAACTACCGCACGATGGAGGCCTCTTCACCTTTCACGTTCCCACCAGTCGGCAATATACAAAGATCAAAACGAACGAATGGGTGATGTTACACGACTGGATGTATACTGCAGAAAGACTGCCGTTGGTGAAAGCAGCTTATAAAAAGTACAGGGAAGCAGTTCAAGCAAAACACCAAAAAATCGTGCAAGCTGAGGAAGAGGTTGTAGAAAAAGAAGAAAAACAGCTGAAAAGAAAAAGAAAAGGAAAGCAGGTTGCCGACAACGAACCTACAAAGAAGAGGAAATCCTCAGAAAACCCAGAAAGACTTATGGGAGCAAGCTTCAGAGCCGCATATTCTATAGAACATCGTCGTCACATTCAAGATATGCGGGAAATTCATGCAATGCAAGAAAAGGAAAAGAGAGAAAAGAAGCTTGCAAGACGAGAAATGTCGGAATCTGAAAGACCAGTTGTAGTAACGGAAGAAGAGCAAACACTGGATGATTTTGTTGATATATTATTAACAGGTCCAGAAGAAATTTCTACAAGCAAGTCAACTCCCCCAAAGAAAAAGTCAACAGATGAAGAACCTTCTAGGTTTCCTCAAGTAAAACCCACAAGGATCTCAAAACCTCCCGTGCCTCCACAAAGAGTTCGTCCTTTTCAAGATCATTATGATAAACTTGTCAAAGAAACCGGTCCAACTTCAACTAAAGAAATCTGCCTCCTCAAGAACCAAGTAAATGATACAAACATCCTGAGAGAAAAGCTGAAAGATCAAAGAAAGAAAAACAAAGAAATGCATGCTTACGTCACTGGTCAATCACAGTACATAAGGTTTCAGTAGCATGGAATAGAGAAGCTATACAGAATGATGAATAACATTTGCGCAAAAATTGAGATAGAGCCCATGTTCTCTTTCGCAGAAATCTTCGACTTTGAGGCTTTTAAAGAGGAGGAAACAAATAGAAAGAAGAAAGAAGCTGAAACAAAGAAACGTCGTCTGGAGTCAACAGAAAAAGTAACTGAAGGAGACGAGAGCGATGAAGAAGAAATGGACAGAGATGAAATGCCTGCAAAATTTATTGAGTGGGGATTGGAAGAGGAAGTTGTTTATGAACAAGAAGATGGAAAGACTTTCACCCCACAGCATCCCGAATGGTTTAAAAGGGAAAGAGAAAAACTTCCTGATTTTTATCAGGTGGTAACTATTGAGAAGACAGAAGCTACTGACAAAATCATTAGCTGGATGTATAACAATCTAAAGGGAATGTTTGTGATCAAACGAAGAGGTGGTGTGATTCAGTACTTCCGAACAGGGTATGCTCTCTTTTCTCTTCCCAGATGGGATCTACGCGAACTTGGCCGACTGGATATGTTAAATCCAGATGATAGAAGCGTTGGTGGGGACTTTGAGCGCATAATTGCCAAAGAATGCAACAAAGGCTTTCCAAATTTCAAGCCACAACGTCCCAGAAGGAGAGTGTCCAAAACAACGAAAGATCCTATTACAGGAAAAGGCAAAGTGACGTGGGTTATCAACCCTGCAAAAGTTGTCGCAAGAATTAAGCTCCCAGATGAAGTTCTGGTTTGTCTAAACAACTTTAAGAAGTGGTTCTATGATAGCCATACTGGTGAAGAGATGATCCGATCGAACGAAAATGAAGATATTGGAATATTGTATCCAATGGACGTCTTTATGTTCGGACTCTCTGATTTAATGGTGCTGAATGCAAGTCGTATAAATGTTGGAGCTGGAAACGCTAATCTTGAAGAGGCCATGTTGTTTCAAAGGGCCGTGGATAGAGCCTGGAAGAGAAAACGAGAGATGCTCGACATTGTTGATAAGATCGAAAAGAAAGACTGCAGATGAAAAGAAAAAGGAAGAAAGGAAGAAGAAAAAGCACGAGAGAAAGAAAGAAAAGTCTTCCTCATCGACAAAGGAGCCCACCACAACTTCTCAAGCAACATCATCACCTCCGGCCTCATCCACATATGAGGCCATTATGGAGGAACCACCATCAACAAGTGAAGCTATTTTAACACAAGAAACTTCCGCAACAACAACCTAAGTTCAGGAAACACCAGAAGCAACAGGGAATGAAGAAGTCCCTCCAGAGCCTGAAAAGAAAGCTGCAGACAATCCAGTGACAACTACTGAAGAATGAAAAACAAGTATGCAACGATCTAGGGGGATATTGTTGGAACTTATGAGATCATTGATACTTGCACTGGATTAGTTTTATTATAGTTTGTAGCTTGTTTAAAAGTCTAGGGGCTAATTTTGTATTTATGTAATAGTGGCAAATCTGACCTAGTGTAGTTAAGATGCCAACATAATTATAATTATGCTGGCAAGTCAGATTCTATAAATACCCTTGTAATGTTGCCCTAGCCAAGCTTTTGGCTCACTTGGTGAATATTAGTGTTGTTTACATTGCAATCTCTACTCTTGTGCATAATCAGATTTCCAAGGTGCATTATTGATTTATCTTCTTGTTTGGATTCAATACAACACTTGTTGTATTCATCATACCATTAGCTTCATCTTCATTCTTGATTCTTCTTAACTTTTTCATAGTACAAACACCTAATCAATAGGTGTTTTGGACTAAAACAATCAACCACTGTGATCCGGATTGATATTGGGATCTACAGTTGGTGCAAACATGAACAAGGTGGGAAACTGAAAGGATGTAATCGATAAGTTCAATAAGAGATTGTCAAACTAGAAAGCAAAACTCTTGTCTTTCGCGGGGAGACTTACGCTTGTAAAATCGGTATTGAGATCATTACCGAATTATTTCTTATCTTTGTATAAAGCGCTGAAAAGGTCACAAACATATTAGAAGGGACTAGAAGACGGTTCTTATGGGGAGGATGCTGGGGTGTGAGGAAAATACGATGGATGAAATGGGAAAGAATATTGGCAGCAAAAAGTATGGATGGACTCGGGATAGGGGGGATCAAGGAAATGAACATGGCACTTTAGGTGGAGATTTAAAGTAGAACCAGAGCAGCTTTGGGTGAAGGTTATAGAAGCACTACACCAAAATAAGAGGATCGTTAAGAGCATCCCGAAAAAAAGTCAACTCTGGGAGTATGAATGCAATTATGGGGATAGAAGAAGAGTTTAGAAAGGTTGTGATTGAACCGGACAGTTGCTTAAGGTGCAAGGTTGGAACCAGGAATATTACATATTTCTGGCTGGATCCATGGGCGACTAACCGTCCATTAAAGGAAGAATTTCCCCTCATGTTTGGGTTGGCAAAGAACAAAAGAAACAAGGTGCAGCAAAATTATAAAAAGAATGATGGAGGTGTGCTATGGTACTGGAGATGGATTAGATTGCCGAACTGCGTTGAAGAAAAAAATGAATGGGAAGCATTGAGGTCAACACTGTTACAACAAAACTTGAGCCAAAATGAAGATAAATGGAGGTGGAAGGATAACGGTATGAACGGTTACTCGGTGAAGGAAATAAGGAAAGCTTTGGCTCGGATCGTTGATGTTAACAATGAACTGAATAGTTTTGAATGGAGTAAGATCGCTACGGCAAAAGTAAATCTGTTTGTTTGGAGAGCTGCAGAAGAAAGAGTCCCGATAATAGTGGCGTTAAAGAAGAGGGGGCTGCATGGTGGCACGGATCTGTGCAAAGTATGTGGGCTGGGCCCGGAAACGGCTAACCATATAGTGAGAGCATGAAGGTAAGATTCCAAGAGAAAACGGACTGGCCAAGGAAAAAGGAAAAAACGATTTATGCTATACACCTCCTAGCCGCATGGTGTCTATGGAAAACAGAAACAATAAAACTTTTAACGACAAACTTACAGACCCAATTAGGCTTGTGGAAGAAATTAAAGAAGAATCCTTTGAGTGGGTTACTCTAAGATCAAAACTAACCAGGATAACATGGAATGAGTGGATGAACTTTTGCCCGAGGGAGTAATTATTCATATAAGAATTGTGTATTATTATTAGTCTTGATGATCCTTGATTGTATAGTTGTAGCTTCCCTCGATTGTATTCTTGAGTGTATTTGGGTGGCGATATCTAGCATCTTGCTATATGTCGTTTTTAACCTTTTGACACACATGAATAAAAGTTTGATTGTTGTTGTTCAAAAAAAAATTAATTTAATCTCTTAGGCTATGAGGTATACTTTCACGCCCTTTAACTACACGTAGGCACCACATCACCTACTTGACCCTCTTTCACTTCACCACACACCAAAGAAATGGTTTAACCTCATTAACGCCTCCTAAAATTAATTAAAATACATATATATAGCATGTTGTGTGTGTGTGTGCAATTTTTAATGCTTGATTCCCTCCCTCTCTCTCCTAGTTAACTTTTTAACATGTGAAGTTTTTAATGCCTCTTAACATCCTTCGGGAGCGGTTTAACAGGTGTTAACGGATGCCAACTAGGATTAACACATATGAGTGTTAGAGTATACCAGGAGGCCTTAACATTGGGTTAACATGTTAACACATAACTCATTTAATGCACTTTAACACAAGGAGGGAGTGGTTTGCAATGTTAGTTAATATGCCATGTCATTGTTAACACTCTAGATGTTAGAATACACCCCATGGCCTTAGTTAACCTCACATGACTTTAAGTTTTTAACTGGATTAAATAAATGAATTTAAATGGGCAACTGCCTACTAGGTTTAGATGAGCCATAATTGGGTTAAATAAATGAATTTAAATGGGTACTTACCAATAAGGTTTATTGTTATTACAATTGTTGCCAAACTATGGAATTTGTTATTTATATAAATTTGTATTATAGGGGCTATTTCATCTATTCGAACAAGGCATTCGAATTTTGAAGACGACCCTTCAAAACCCTATTTGAATTTAATAACGAAGATGATCATACCCATCTTGAAGTTTATCCTTTAAATACTCGTAACTTGTTGAAATCAAACTATTTGCATGCGCAGTATTCAATCCCTCAATGTTTATTCCCACCATCTCCCTCTTGCAAGTTTGGGCAATAATTTAACAAGTAACACTAATCTCATAGCATTCATTCGTTTGTTTGATCTCTGATAACAGAGAGACAATTGGTGATTTATGTTGGATATTGTTAGATAATATGTTTATATATGTTTAGTATTAAATACATCAAGGTATTAAAGTGTAAATGCTATGCCTATATAAGCCTTTGTATTCTTCTATCAAAGCAATGAAAACCACATTTACAATTTCATTCTTGGTATCAAGCCACCAAAGTGGTTGAGTTTCCCTTGATCTCTCCCATCCCCCCCCCCCCCCACCCTTTGTCTTCCTCTTTCCTTCCTTTCTTCTTCTCCCTCTTCCCTCTCATTTTCCCTCTGTCTCCACCACTTTTCTTTTCTTATTTTCTCATGGCTGCATCCACTAATTCTATCCCACTACCCATGAATGCTTTGGCCCCTATGATAACTGTCAAATTATCGGCATTAGACTACATATATTGGCACAAACAAATTCTCCCTGTAGGTCCCCTAAACGTATGGATTTTTCACAGAATTGTCAATCTAATCAAGAGTGCGGAATCCTATTGATCAGAATATCACAAAAACAAGTAGAAGAACAGAATTCCAATTCACAATCAAACCGGATCTTTATTGATTATCTATCAAACTGATTACAATCAATCAAGATCCCTAACCAACTCCAAATTCGTCCAAGCCCTAAACACTCTCACGAATTCTCTCTAAATTTTGTTTTTGCTGATTAACCTAAACCCTAAAGCCTAACCTTGTTTATATAACACTAGGTTTGCAACTTGGGCTAGGATAAACCTCATGGACTGCGAATTGGAGTAAGCCCAATTTGCCCCCATACACCCAATATGTGTGGGTTTGGTTAGCCCAAACATTACAACTCACTAATACAAAGCTAAACCCGCTAACTGTTTATCATTTTACTAATTACAAGATATCCAAAGACCAAATCTAAGCTGTTGTCACAAACATGCACCAACAAACTCCCCCTTGACAATAGCTTCATAAAATAACTTTGTCTTCAGTCATCTTGCACTGTCTTTGGTCTTTGGATAGCTTCAGCTTTAACAGCTTCTGTCAGCAACAGAGACTCCCCCTAAGCTGATGCATCCAATCACCAAATCTTCAAAAACTTTAGCGCTTGAGTAAACTCCAGTTCAGCATATGTATAGCAATCTTCAAACTCTTCAACTTGTTTGCAATGTAGAAAGGAGGTTCTACCATGCATCCAATCAAACTCTCACCTCTTCACAGCAACTTCTCAGCAACATACCGCTTCAATCTGTATACTATAAAACAAACATCTCGAGAAACCATAAGAATTTTTCAACAAAGTTAAATAAATTATTATTATTCAAGAGATTATATCACAGATTAAGCATTCTCAATTCATTAACACGCAAAACTTTTTAATCACACACCCTATAACCCGCATGATTTAAAATTTTCAACTCACTTTCCAACACCGTCTCCCCCTATCAGTAACAATTCCTCCAACAATAACAGTTTTCCGTACGTTAAGAATTTTAAACAGAAAAAGACACTATTTTTATATTTTCTGAAAGCAAGTAAATAACAAAAGCAATAAACACTCTATTTTTGTGAGAATCACTGGTAAGAAGATCATATCAGCACAATCAAACTGTTTCACACCATTAGATAATTCTTTATTTAATTTTTCGTGACAAGCAGTCCAAGACGAGTACCAGTATGTTTGTCCACTTAAACAAAATGCATGAACATTTCAAGTTCCACTACCGTATGATATGTTAAGGTAATTTTATTTCTGATATACTAGTGTGTCCCACTTCAGGATATACCCCCGCGATCAAGGTATGCACAAAGATTCATCGTAGTAGGTGAGTATACTGAATTCATCCGTTTTGTTTTTCAACGATAGATAATTGGTGAACAGGTCAGTACTTCCGTACAGCAAAGAGACCCAAATATCTAGCGAGGGCTATGACAAATACCAATTTTTGGTACGAATTATGCATTTTGCACTTTTTGAATGACTCTCTATGAGAGATTCTTCATTTTCAAGGTTTTGCCATATTTAGCTCTTTTAAGATATCCCGGTTGTGCCTAGGTCAGCATGTATCTGGATGCAGCAGAAGGACAACCCTGATATCCCCTGATGAAATAACAGTATAAAGACCCAAAACCTCAAATTTTGGCAATCTATCAACGCAAGAATTAAGGTCATTAAACCATACACCACTGATGTGTTCCCCACTCATACTCAGTTTGTTTAGGTTTATATCACATTGGTAAGTTGATTATTTCATGCTTTTTGCCTACTGGTACATCGTATAATGAAGCTGATATCACACTTAAGCAATTTAAGTTCATTTTCAGTGTGACAGTCTAACTTGCTGATGTACTATCATTTCTTCTTTTTCACACAATGATAACTCATTTTTTATTTTCTAATTTTTTTTATGTTTTTTATTTTTAAGAAAGTAGTAAACTATTTACAAAATTCTTATGAAAAACCAGTTATTCAGGGTTCCTCATCCCGTTGAGTTCGACTAAATGTTCAAAGCGAGCCCTGTCAAAAGCTTTAGTATAAAGATCTGCCAGGTTATCTAGTGTGTCGACTCGATGTAATTCAATTAGTCTCTTTTCAGCACAATCCCGTATAAAATGATGACGTATGTCAATATGTTTTGTGCGACTGTGTTTCACGGGATTATTAGTTATAGAAATTGTGGCATTATTGTCTATCATAATAGGAGTACGAGTGAAATCCAAATCGTAATCGCGCATCTGCTGTTGTATCCAGAGAACTTGAGAGCAGCAGCTACCCGCAGCAATATATTCAGCTTCACACGTAGAGGTAGACACACAAGATTGCTTCTTGCATTGCCAAGGCACAATCCTGCCTCCTAAGAACTGACAACCACCTGTTGTAGACTTTCTGTTCGACTTTCATCCTCCAAAGTCTGATTCAGTGTAAGCAACAAAATTCATATCACTGTCAGCTGGATACCACAACCCAAGTTTAGGTTTTCCCTTCAAGTAACGAAGAATCCGCTTCACTGCTTTCATGTGTGACTCTTTTGGATTTGCCTGATATCTGGCACACAAGCATACTGCAAACATGATGTCGGGTCTAGAAGCAGTCAAATACATTAGAGAACCAATCATTGCCCTGTATTGTGTTGGATCAACATCTTCAGTACTTTCATGATCTGGGCCAAGATTGTGATTTTCGCAAATGGGTGTGTTGAAAGTAGAGCAATCATTCATTTTGAACCGACTCAAAATGTCATACACATACTTTGTTTGATGAATAAACATCCCATCCTCCTTCTATTCAACTTGTAATCCCAGAAAGTAAGACAGCTCACCCATAGCGCTCATTTCGAATTTGCTCTTCATCACCTGCTCGAACTCTTTACACATATCTTCATCTGATGACCCGAAGATGATGTCATCCACATACACCTGTACTAGCAGAAAATCTTCCTTCTTCCTCTTGATGAACAGTGTACTGTCAATCTGACCTCTTTCAAAACCATTCTTGATCAGATGTGTAGACAATGTCTCGTACCACGCCCTGGGAGCTTGATGTAATCCATATAAAGCTTTATCAAGCTTATACACACGATCTGGATAATCTGGATCAACGAACCCATCTGGTTGTGAGATATACACCACTTCTTGGACTTTCCCGTAAAGAAATGCACTCTTCACGTCTAGTTGGTAAACTTTGAAGCCCTTGAATGAAGCGAAAGCCAGAAACAACCAAATTGCCTCCAACCTTGCCACTGGTGCAAACACTTCGTTGTAATCAATCCCTTCTTGCTGATTGAAACCTTTGACCACCAATCGAGCCTTGTTTCGCGTGACGATTCCTCTTTCATCCTTCTTGCACCTAAATACCCATTTAGTGCCAATCTTTCTTTCACCTTTAGGAAGGTCAACTAACTCCCAAACCTTCAGCTTTGCAAACTGTGCCAATTCCTCTTGCATAGCTTCAACCCATGAATTGTCTTTAAGAGCCATATGAATGTTCTTCGGCTCCTCTTGGGAAATAAAACAACTATACAAGCACTCATTCACAATCCCAGTCTTCTCAATCGAAACAAATAAACCAGAATTCGCTGCTATGCTTCTTCATGTCTGAACACCTGCAGTAGGATCCCCAAGTATCATGTCAACTGGATGGTCTCTGTTTGCTCGTGTAGTAGCAACAGCATCGACTTCTAGATTGTCACCCAGGTTTGATCCAACCTCCCCTTGAATGTTCTAATATGCAAATGGATTAATGAAATCCTCCCCCTGAATGGGTTCAGAGTCACTATCGCTTGAATCAGGATCAGCAGCACCTTTGGAAGTTTCCGGAGCGTCTGTCATATCAACATTCGATCTAGGCATGAACTCGCCTTCATCGTCTTCACCAATCACTGTTTGAATCAACTGACAATCATCTGCATTTGGAAACTCGGGAATATTAAAGGATTTAAAAACACTTTCATAATCATATAATATGGCTGGACCACTCGTTGATTGTTGAGGTTTGTATGTGGTAATTTCAACATTGTAAACAACCTCAATTTTACCAGTTTTTAGATTAAAAACCCTTTTATTCGGTGTGCCAGGAACGTAACCTAGAAAGTAGCCATCGTCAGCCACCTCACCGAATTTTTGTTTATCTTTATTTCGTACAATGGTGCAAGGTAATCCAAATGGTTCAAAGCCTTCCAAGTTTGGTTTCTTGTTAAACATCAATTCATGACAAGTTTTATTAAAACGTTTAACAGTCAAAACTTTGTTTAGGACGTAGCAGGCTGTATTCACAGCTTCTCCCCTGAAAAGAACTGGTAGCTTTGAATCTGAAAGCATCGTCCTAGCGGCTTCAATCAACGTCCTGTTTTTCCTCTCAGTGACTCCATTTTGTTGAGGTGTATAAGGAGCACAATATTAATGTTCAATTCCCTTTCGAAGACAATAGAGATCCAGAATTCGATTCTTGAACTCCGTGCCATTATCACTCCTTATCCTCTTGATCCTTGCATCATGGACGTTTTCCAATTTCGTAAAAAGATCTATCAGCATCTCCGCCGTCTCATCTTTTGTACCTAAAAAGAAAACCCATGAATATCGTGAGTAATCATCAGTAACAACAAGACAATAGTACTTTCCACCTATGCTCCTCACGTTCACTGGACCGAATAAATCCATGTGAAGTAATTCATAAGGGGCATCTATGGAATTTACTGTTTTAGTCTTATGAGGTTTCTTGTGTTGTTTTCCCTTTTGACATGGAAGACATTTATCTTCCACTTGAAACCTCTGCATTGGAACCCCTTTCACTAGCTCATTTTTAACAAGGTAATTTATTTTTCGATAGTGAATATGGGCCATGCGTCTGTGCCACAACATCGATTCAGCTTCAGATGCTTTTGATAGTAAACTTTCCACCACAGCAGTCAGATCCTTAGCACCCATGTCCATGACATAAGTGTCATTTCTCCTTGGCGCTCTCATCACTATCCAATTGTCCGGAATCACCAAACCTGGTTTCAACCCTAATGCTTCATTCTTGGTAAAATGGACCGAGTGACCCTTGTCGCAGACTTGTGACATGCTCATCAGATTGTGTTTAAGCTGCTCCACATAGTTCACTTTGTCCAGTGTGATCTTCCCATTGGTCACTTTTCCTCGTCCTGTAATTCTACCACCTTTAGCACCCGCAAAATTCACATGTCCACCATCATAATCTTCAAATTCAGTCAACAATCTCGCATCCCCCGTTATGTGCCTGGAGCAGCCACTATCAACATACCATAAGTTGATAATCCTCCTTAGCAGCTCCTGCACACACCAACCAAGAAATTAGTTAGATTGGGGGACCCAAGCCTTAATGGTCTTGGGTCGTCCAAATTCACCAACTACTTGAACATCCATCCAATATCCATTACTCCTAACTGGAGGAGTCTTGGATCTCAGACCTGTTGGTGGAATTTGATTTTGATTTCCACTAGGTCTTTGGTCCTGAGGGTTCCTAAATATGTTTGGACTATTTGACCTTTGAAAATTTTGATTTTGGTACCTTGAATTTTGATTCCAAGAAGCATTATTGTTGTAATTTCTAAAGCCATTGTTATAAAAAGTTCGACCACCATCATTTTGGTATCGATTTTGATATTGACCTTGACTTCTGAAATGATTAGAATTATAATTGTTCATTCTTGGTGAACTGCTTCTAGGTCTCTCACATCTGCCTGGTGGAGATTTACGCTGAAATCTTGGTTGATTTCTTTGAAAACGAGGAACTTGTGGAGTTCCTTTTTCAGCCTTATCTACACCAACAGCAACACCCTCTGGTTGCTTGGAAGCAGATTTCTTTGGAGAATTTGCAACTTTCTCCTCCTTATCACCACTCTTCTCTGGTGACTTCTCTCTCTTTCTCTCACTAACTTGTGCTTCACTCCTTTTGTTAGGACAGCAGCTAGCTACATGTCCCTTGGTGTGACATTTGAAGCACGATCTCTTTTTCGAAGACTTCTTATCTGAAGCCTTTGAACTAGATTCGGTTTTTGATGATGATGCCTTAGAAGGATTTGGTTCAATTTGCTTAGTTTCAGAATTTTCTTTGTTCTTGTTTTTTTAGCAAACTCTACATTAGATTCGTTTTCAATAACAACTGTTTCTTTTTTCATGCCACTTCCTTGAACAAAATTAACCCTTTTAACAAACGTTGGATTTTTATTCTTAGGATGTGATGTTTTCTTTTTCAAAACAGGTTTACTGTTATTATCCTTCTTAGCATCATCACTCTCTGACACATTTCCTTGACTTGATTTGGAACTACTTGGTGATGTTGACACAAACTCTATGGGCTCATCTTCATCAGGCAAGAAAGAATAGTCATGACTAACTGGAGGTGGAACTTCATTGAAACCATGAAAGCCCACACTAGTTTTGTCATTACTTTTCTTCAAGCCACCCATCATGTGTTTCATTACAAAAGTAGAGTCCCTGAATTGACCTAATTTCTTTTCAAGTTCAACAATTTTGAGTTGTGCATCTGACAACTCTTTGCATTTTTCAGAAATCTCTTTTGTTTTCTCAGCCATCATTTCATGAGCTAAGTCTATGACTTGAAGTTTTTCGTTTAATTTGCAGGTTAACGCTTCAATTTTACTTTCATAACCTTTTATCTTATTCAAGTATGAAGATTCGTTTCTTTTAGCAAAAAAGTTTGATTCTTTAATGTTAGACATCTCACTTACCAAACTTTCGTTTTGTGTGGACAACCTGTCAACCTCACCCTGTAATTCACGACATTTTAAACACACAGAATTAGACTTTACCTCTCCTGTTTGTTTGTCAAGGTTGGCCATGAGAGCCGCAAGCTGAGCTTTCACTCTTTTGTATTCTGCTTCCGTTTCTTCAGCTTCCTTTTCATGGTCAGACTTTTGCTTTTCCTCTTCAACATCTGTTGTCTGATCACTCTTCTCTTCTTCAGCTTTACTCTCTATCTTTACCTCAGCCTTAGCATCCACTTTTGCTTCAGCATCTCCCACAGTAGCTTCACCATCATCAACTGGCACTATTTCTGCCATGAATGCCTGAGTGGCATTTTCATTATCTTTTAGATGAATACTCCAATCATATGAACCTTCTCGTGCTGTAGAGATCAAAGCCTTTGAGCTAGAATTGTTTGATGCATTTCTGTTGTTTGAACTCTGACTCAAAGTCTCTTGCTTTTGTTTTTGACATTCCCTAGCGAAATGCCCATAACTTTGACAGTTAAAGCACCTCACTTTGGTCTTGTCGAAGCCAACAGTCCTCCCTACAAACTTCCTTCCTGTTCTGTTCATGAATCTCTTCACTCGTCTAGAAATCATGGCCATTTGCCATTGCAAATCCATCTCTTCAAGATCATCAAGGTCAATCTGATCATAGTCTTCATCTAAAGTAGCAGGATCAGATATCTTCCCCTGAATATAGTTCTCATAAGAAGCAACGAATGAAGCAAGTTGAGCAAGATGCTCTTCTGCAGACTTAACACTCATAGGCATCGACTTAACACCACTACTCTGCTTAGAAGCTGATGTTCTCTTGGCTCCTGTTGATCCTCCTGAAGCAGCTACAAAACACACATCACCGTCCTCATTCACTGTGACCTGCTCATTTTCACACGATAGAAACGCAGTAGCAGAGTCGATAGAAGCGTTGTGAGATGAAGAGGATGTAAGCCCATTGTAAATCGCTGGATCTTGAACCTGATCATATCCAGTGTCTTTCTTCTTCATACTGAGCTCATAAGCTCTCAGCTTGCCAACTACTTCTTCAAGCTCTTTTGTCTCATAATCTGCTTCTCCCTTGATCATGAGAGTGTAAATATCCCACTTGGTAGGTAAGGCATCGAGCAGCTTGTCATTCTTCTCTACGTCAGAATAGCAATCGATCTCATAATTCTCCATTTCTGACATCAGATGGTAGTAACGTGTGATGATTTCCTCAAGTGACTCATGTTTCATGTACTTGAAAATAGCAAACTGCTTCTTCAGTAGATCAACTTTTTTTTTCTTGACATCTGCAATTCTCGCGTATCTTTTCTCTAATGCATCCCACATATCCTTTGAATTTGTGTACTTCTTGAAGGTATGTTTGATGCTATCAGGTAAGGACATTTTGATTGCAGCCAAGGCTCTCTTTTCAGCCTCATACATCTTTTTATCAACCTCTTCCATGTTCACAAAGGCGGTTCTATGTGGTCTGCCCTCAAAGTCGTGTGTTGGGTTTGTGTACCCATCTTCGATACATATCCACATGCGAGTGTCCTGATATTCAATGAAGGATTGAAAACGATCCTTCCATGTCAAATAATTTTCCACCTTCATCATCTTAGGTGGTTTGTTGGTAGTGCCAACCTCATGCTCCATTCTCAAAAGCTCATTCAAACTAGACATGTTCGACATTTTAAACGTTGCAGACTGATAAAACCGTACAAAATATCTCCGAAAACAGTGGTTACCAAATTACACCGTTAGAATCGTCTCGAAAAGACGAATCCAATGATATCTAATGTCGAAAACCGAATTCGGGTTTTTGGAGAGTCCTAAAAATGCAAGGAATTTAACGGTGCAGACGGTTTAGAGAAACGAGCTACGGATCAATTTTTATTTGCAAAACAGTCAAATTTTATCGACGATTGCCTACAGAAATTCCACCTTTTTAAATTAATTCCTCTATTAATTTCGCTGGGAAGACAGATTAATTTCGTTGGTCAATAACTTGTCCAATTTCGCTGGTTATTTCGCTGAACAGGTCAATTTCGCAGGTCAAATTCGCTGGTCAAGTTCGCTGGTCAAATTCCCTGTATATTTCGCTATTACGACGACCAGTAAAGTCGCCGAAAACCGTAATAATTTCGCTGTGGAAAATTATACGGTTACCACAGTCGCCTTTGGATTTAACTTCGCCGATAAGTTTGCTGGTCTGTTAATTCCGCAGGTCCAGACTGCGAAATTAATTAAATTCGCCTGTTAAATTTGGAAATTCAATCCTCTCGAAATTTCTGATGGTTTTCCTGATTTCGTATCAATTTCCTGCAAAATCGAACAAGCAAATCAGCAAACTTTTGACAAAATTCTGATAAACATAATGAAGAACACGAAGACAGTCTTCGAATCTTCAAGGAATTCAGCCAAAAATTCTTCCAGAATCAACCAAAAACTTTCCTGGAAACCCTAAAACCTGCAAAATAGCAAACAATCAATGCAGAAGATCAAAAACAACCAAAAAAATTTCAAAAATTTATATCAAACCAGCCAAAAATTTCGAAACCCTAATTGTCAGATTTATAAATTTTGAAAATCTCCGAGTTTCTGCCAAGCACAATTCTGAACCGAGCCTTCAAGAGCCTAACGCTCTGATACCAATTGTAGGTCCCCTAAACGTATGGATCTTTCACAAAATTGTCAATCTAATAAAGAGTACGGAATCCTCTTGATCAGAATATCATAGAAACAAGTAGAAGAACAGAATTCCAATTCACAATCAAACCGGATCTTTATTAATTATCTATCAAACTGATTACAATCAATCAAGATGCCTAACCAACTCCAAATTCGTCCAAGCCCTAAACACTCTCACGAATTCTCTCTAAAATCTGTTTTTGCTGATTAACCTAAATCCTAAAGCCTAACCTGGTTTATATAACACAAGGTTTGCAACTTGGGCTGGGATAAACCTCATGGACTGCGAATTGGAGTAAGCCCAATTCGCCCCCATACACCCAATATGTGTGGGTTTGGTTAGCCCAAACATTATAACCCACTAATACAAAGCTAAACCCGCTAACTGTTTATCATTTTACTAATTACAAGATATCCAAAGACCAAATCTAAGTTGTTGTCACAAACATCCACCAACACTCCCTCTCCTTTACCATCAACATCTCTTGTCTCATATAACAACCCTAAAATAAACCGACACCCTCCTAAATATTTTGACACACTAAAATATTTTAAAATATCCCTATATGTCTTAAAATATACCCCGTATGTGAAAACCGAGTCCAAAATACGATCTAGCATTAAAAATAAAATAAAAACAAAAATTCTATGTCGCTCGCGGGCCGCGTAGATCCCTTAAGGATCTTACGTGGGGCGCGACAGCTACAAGATCAGACGCAACCCTGAGCTGCCACGTGGCAGCAACGTGTTGAACCTATACCGTGACCCGGATCAGCTACGGCCTAAACCCCCCCTACGACGCGGGCCGCGTAAGCCTAAGCTTACATTTACGCGGGCCGCGAGAGACTTGGATTACAGCCCTATAAATTGGGAGCTCGGGCTTCAGTCCCAAATCGCTCAATCTCTTTCTCTCTCAACGAATTTCTGAATAGATAACATAATTTCCGGGCATAATACCCCCCTAATTAACGAAGTTCTGCTCCGTTGTAAGTATCATAACCCCTGAATACGTATTAGATACGCTGCCCGATTGATCTAGGGTTCCGTAACAGCTGTCGTGATTCTCCCCGACGTAGTCGTTGGAATGCCGTCTTGGGGAGGGTATTACTAATGTTAAAATGGGTTATTATACTAACGCGTGTGCATTTGTGTAATTTATAGATTTTCACCAGGAAATCCTTACAGAAAACCTAAGACAGCAATGTGAGTAATCTCCTTTTTGTAAACAGTTTTTACAAAACCTTAAATATTTTACAATGCAATTTAGCAGTGATTAAGTCTTTGTAATTCTACGATTACTGCCGGTATGTTGGGGTTTTGTATACAAAATGCGGAACACGTTACCATTGGACAAAGAGTTAGCCAATGTGTAATATGACCCACCAGTCAGGATTGACAATACTGAATGAGTAATTGGGTAGATGTAAGCATTGTAATCGCTCTCAATACTATTTAAATTAATAAAAAAATTTCTTGGTTAAACTGGGATTCACTCACCAGTATTTCCTACTGACAAAATGTTTTTAAATGCGTTTCAGGTAACACAATGTGAAAGCCAACTAGAAGCCAACCGGACAGCACTGAAGGCTTGGAAAAGTGGCTATAAAAGTTACCTAAATAACGAAGACGTTTTATTTCAATAAAATGGGATTTATTCCTATAAATCAGTTTGTAATGAAAACTTGGGTTTTATCCCAATATAATTATTTATATAAAATGTGGTGTTTTACTCTGATAAAATATTTCCTAACTACGATCCTGATGAAATTTCCGCTGCCAAATTAATAAACACCGATACCACCGACACTGAGTTCGCGGCCGCCCGTTCCCGGGACAGATAGGGGGCGGGGGTTGCGACAGAAGGTGGTATCAGAGCTAAGCCACCGATTCAGCAACAGAAGTGTTCTGTTGACACCAATATTATTCAAATTGTTAGGAAATTAATTATGAAAATACGTGCATATCTGTATTTTACTGTTGTGTGTTATTTGACTATTTGTTAGTTTACAGTATGAGTGATCAAGGACCCTCAGACGTGTATCGTCAGTTGTCCGATTCACCTAGGAGTGAAGGTACCTCTTCACAGCCTGCCCTCTCTGGGTATGCCGCTGATAATGAAGAAGGGATGTTTGTCTTTAAGGCTCAGTCTGAAGAGCCATTCCCTCAGAAAAAGAGAGGATGGTTCAGTAAGGGAACATTCTAGCGTAGGAAAAGAATGTGAAAGTTGCAACAGCAGAGAGTCCTAGCAGCCGCTAAGCGAGAGTCAGATGCCCATACACAGGATATGCTTAATAGAAGCCTAGCCAATTTTCATATCCTAGCAACAATTGCTGCCGACCCAAACCTGGAACAACTAGTAGCCCCACAACCCTTACCTTTATTCCCCACTCAGCCGATGGAGATAGAGGATAACCCTGAAAATCAAGTAGAAATGCATGATTTCAACCCTGAGGAGATACCTAGGATACCAGCCCCTAATCCCTTAGATGCGGATTATGATCTATGGTTCAATGATCATAGGGATTATGTGTCGCGCTACCACCTAAACGACGAACCCATTCCGAACTTAGCAGCCTATCCAGGTCTGGACCCTCTAGATCCCTACTACTACGATAACGATGAATACATTAGGGAAATTTTAGAGAATCTGTACCCTCAGGAGAATCCCATGCCCTAGTACCCAGACATAGTACCAGCACCTGCACCCCCAGTGAGTGCAAAAAATGTGCATGAGCTCCGAACTTTCGGAGAAGAGATTTTAGAGAGTAGTGAGAGGATGAGGCAGGTAGGAGAGCGACTCGTCTGGAAGTACGACGAGCGCAATATGGATTACTGGATGAATCCAGACCAGTAAAGGAGATGGTGGAGTTGGTAATAATAATAATAATAATAATAATAATAATAATAAGATAATATATAATATGTTTGTATGAAAATATATATATATATATATATAATATACATGTGTAATAATAATAATATATGTTGTAGTATAGACCACTTCGTGGTTAATGATGCATAGTCGTGTTGTAATTTTTAATTCCAATTTTAGTGTGTATTTGACGCATACTATAATAGAAAAGAGTACAGTCCCAATGCTCAACGTTTTTTACCAATATGTGTGTTATGTGATTGGTTGTATTAAATATTATTTTGTGATATTAATATGTGGTAAATGTTTAAAATTCAGATGGACAACGAAGTGAACCAGGAAAACCAGAATGATAATATCAAGAACGACAATAACCCGATTAATGAGAATCCAAACAACAATAACAACGGAAACCAAGTGGATAATAGTGTCAACCAACACATAGTGGCACAAGAAATTATAGATGCAATGCCATTTATTATTCAAACTGTTAAGGAAGCCGATAATAAAAGTAAACATAGCAGTAAGCGACCAACAGAACCTGAACACAACGTGAACAATGGACCTGTACTTCAGGCGCCCATTCCCAAAAGAAGAAGAACCATGCCTTATGGTTGTTCTTATAAAGAATTCTGGTCCTACAAACCAATAGAATTCTCGGGCAATGAAGGACCCATTGCAACTCTACGCTGGATAGAAAAGACTAAGGTTGTCTTAAAAATAAGCAAATGTGCGGAAGAGGATAAGATAATGTTTGCTTCTAATCTGATTAAGAACTCAGCCTTAGAATGGTGGAACACTATCCTCCATTCAAGGGGAAGTGATAAGGTTTACAATATAGAGTGAGAAGAATTTAAAAATATGGTAGAAAGGAAATTTTGCCCTCCCAATGAAAAGGAACAGATAGCAAATAAGTTTCTGAACCTTAGGATGACTGGAGTGGATAGAAAGGGATACACTACAGTATTCTTTGAATATGCTAGAATCGTGTCAACCCTTGCGTCACCTGAACCAGTATTAATCTCCCGTTACATCTGGGGATTAATTGGGGAGATTAGGCATGTAGTCAAGGCAGCTAGACCTCAAACTATAGAAGAAGCCGTAGAACTAGCAAATACCTTGACAGATAAGTTAGTACGTACACGGGAAGAGGATCAAAGGAGGGACCTAGCTCAAAGGCTTACCCAAGAATTCCGTTATGGAAATACCAACCGTGGGAAAAATGTAGGTTCTACATCTGCACCTTATTGCAAGTATTGCAAAAGGAAGCATTCTGGAAGATGCTCCATATATTGCAATTTCTGCAAAATATCGGGACACAAGGAAGAAGACTGCAGGAAGAAAGCCAACAATAGGATATGCTACAACTGTGGAGAATAAGGCCACATCAAGCCAAACTGTCCAAAATTAGCTCAAGCTACGAACAACAAGAATACCAAAAATGCTAAAGCATTTGTTCTGACTGCAGATGAAGCCAAAATGATTTCGGACGTGATAGCCGGTACGCTTTTAGTTAATGATGTTTTTGCTAAAGTATTATTTAACTCTGGTGCGAACGAAAGTTTTATTAATGCTTCGTTTTGCAAACTTCTTAACCAATCATTAACTAAACTCCCACAAGAATGTCTAGTAGAAACAGCAAATAGAGAAACCATTAGGATTTCTGAAATCTTGCAGGGATCAAGAATAGAAATTTTAAATCAAAAATTTATTGCAAACCTTTACCCAATGAATCTGGTAGGAATTGATGTTGTATTAGGAATGGATTGCTTAATAGCCAATAAAGCCAGTATTTTATGTGATCAAAAGTCAATTCAAGTAAACTCACCAAAAGGTGAAAAGATCACAATTAAAGGAGATAAACCCTCTAGATCTGCAAAATTCATCTCTGTGATGAAAACAGTAAGTTGTATAAGAAAAGGATCATTAGTGTATTTGATTTCTATAATCACTAACACTAAAGGAAAAGAACTAAAGGATATTTAAGTAGTATCCCAGTTTTCAGATGTCTTTCCGGAAGAATTACCAGGACTACCACCGGACAGAGAACTTGAATTTAGAATTCACCTGTTACCAGGAACAGCACCAATTGCCAAAGCACCTTACCGTTTGGCACCCGCAGAAATGCAGGAACTGAAGAAACAGTTAGACGAATTGTTGGAGAAAGGATTCACACAGCCAAGCTCATCGCCATGGGGAGCACCGATTTTATTCGTTAAAAAGAAAGACGGATCGATGCATATGTGCATTAATTACCGTGAATTAAAGAAAGTCACGATTAAGAATCGGTACCCATTACCGAGAATCGATGATCTGTTCGACCAGTTGCAAGGAGCTCGATTTTTTTTCTAAAATCGATTTAAGATCAGGATATCATCAACTGAAGGTACAGGAAGAGGACATTCCTAAGACCGCGTTTAGAACAAGGTACAGCCATTATGAATTTACAGTCATGCCATTTGGTTTAACCAATGCCCCAGCTACATTTATGGACATGATGAACCGAATATGTAAACCATATTTGGATAAATTCATAATTGTCTTCATAAATGATATTCTCATTTACTTTAAGAGTAAGGAGGAACATGCAAAGCTTTTGCACGCACTTTTAAGTTTATTAAGGAAAGAAAAGCTCTATGCTAAATTTTCAAAGTGCGAGTTTTGGCTAGAACAGGTACAGTTTCTTGGACATTTAGTCGATCATGAAGGAATTCATGTGGACCCCACCAAGATCGAAGCGATTACTAAATGGAAAACCCCTGAGTCACCAACCGAGGTTAGAAGTTTCTTAGGATTAGCTGGTTATTATAGAAGATTTATTTGAGATTTTTCTAGAATAGCCATTCCCTTAACTAAGTTAACCTGTAAATCCATTAAGTTTGAATGGGGACCAAAACAAGAAGAAGCATTTAGAATTCTTAAGCAAAGATTAACCCATGCACCCATACTAGCGTTACCAGAAGGAACTGAAGATTTTGTAATCTATTGTGACGCTTCTAAGTTAGGTTATGGATGTGTATTAATGCAACGTCAAAAGGTTATAGCTTACGCATCTAGACAACTTAAGAATCATGAAGGGAATTATTCAACCCATGATTTGGAATTAGGAGCTATAATATTTGCCCTTAAGATATGGAGACATTACCTTTATGGTAGTAAGTTTACCATATTCACAGATCATAAGAGTTTAAGGTATGTTTTTGGGCAAAAGGAATTAAATATGAGACAAAGACGCTGGATGGAGATACTTAGTGATTTTGATTGTGATATCCAGTATCATGAAGGAAAGGCAAATGTAGTGGCTGTTGCTTTAAGTCGGAAGTATCATGAAAAGCCAAAAAGAGTACGTTCTCTTAAGTTAAATCTGCAAGTAGATTTAAATGATCAGATTAGAAAAACACAAGAATCAGTAATCAAGGATGATACTGAAAAATTAAAAGGAATGATTAAGGAATTAGAACAAGGAACAGATGGAATTTGGAGATTCCATCAGAAAAGAATATGGATACCTAAATTAGGAAACCTACGCCGTCGTATATTAGAAGAAGTCCATAAGTCTAAGTATACGATGCATCCTGGAAGTGATAAAATGTATCAGGATTTAAGAAAGAATTTTTGGTGGATATGAATGAAAAAGGATATAGCAGCTTATGTTTCTAAGTGTTTGACCTGTTCAAAAGTCAAAACTGAACATCAGAAACACTCAGGACTGCTGCAACAGTTAGAAATGCATGTGTGGACATGGGAATTGATAACAATGGATTTTGTTATCAAATTACCCAAAACAAGAAAAGGTAATGATACAATCTGGGTGATTGTAGACAGGCTCACTAAGTCAGCTCATTTTCTACTAATGAAGGAAACTTTCAGTATGGAACAATTAGCCAAGCTATATGTAAATGAAATAGTTTCATTACATGGAATTCCTTTATCAATTGTTTCTGATAGGGATAGCCATTTTACCTCTCATTTTTTGGCAAGTTTCCAAAAAGCAATGGGAACCAAGTTGAATCTAAGCACAGCTTACCATCCTCAAATGGATGGTCAAAGCGAAAGGATAATTCAGACAATGGAGGACATGCTTAGAGCTTGTGTAATTGATTTCGGAGGTAATTGGGATGAACACTTACCTTTAATAGAATTTTCCTATAATAATAGTTATCACACGAGTATCAATGCTGCACCCTTCGAAGCACTTTATGGACGAAAGTGCCGAACTCCAGTCTGTTGGGCAGAGATTGGAGAAAAGCAACTATCCGGACCTGAGATAGTGCAGGAAACAACCGACAAGGTCATTCAAGTCAAGGAACGACTGAAAGCAGCAAGTGATCGACAAAAGAAATACGCTGATAACAGATGCAAGCCGTTAGAATTTCAGGTAGGAGATAAAGTGTTATTGAAAGTCTCTCCTTGGAAAGGAGTAGTAAGATTCATCAAAAGGGGAAAGCTAAGTCCCAGGTATGTTGGACCTTTTGAGATTATTAGAAGAATAGGACCTGTAGCCTATCAGCTACAATTGCTAGAAGAAATGGTAGGAATACATGATGTATTTCATGTATCTAATCTCAAGAAATGCTTAGCTGATGAATCACTGGTAGTACCTCTTAAGGATATAGAGGTAAATGAACAACTTAAATTTGTAGAAAGACCTCAACAGATTGAAGACAGGAAAGTCAAGAACCTCAAGCACAAGAGATTAGTTCTGGTCAAAGTGAAATGGAACTCCAAAAGAGGACCAGAGTACATATGGGAACTTGAATCAGAAATGCAAAGGAAATATCCACACTTGTTCCAGTAGATCTCGAGGACAAGCTCTAAAACAAGGTGGGGAGGATATAACAACCCTAAAATAAACCGACACCCTCCTAAATATTTTGACACCCTAAAATATTTTAAAATATCCCTATATGTCTTAAAATATACCCCGTATGTGAAAACCGAGTCCAAAATACGATCTAGCATTAAAAATAAAATAAAAACAAAATTCTATGTCGCTCGCGGGCCGCGTAGATCCCTTAAGGATCTTACGCGGGGCGCGACAGCTACAAGATCAGACGCAACCCTGAGCTGCCACGTGGCAGCAACGTGTTGAACCTATACCGTGACCCGGATCAGCTACGGCCTAAACCCCCCTACGACGCGGGCCGCGTAAGCCTAAGATTACATTTATGCGGGCCGCGAGAGACTTTGATTACAGCCCTATAAATTGGGAGCTCGGGCTTCAGTCCCAAATCGCTCAATCTCTTTCTCTCTCAACGAATTTCTGAATAGATAACATAATTTCCGGGCATAATACCCCCCTAATTAACAAAGTTCTGCTCCGTTGTAAGTATCATAACCCCTGGATACGTATTAGATACGCTGGCCGATTGATCTAGGGTTCCGTAACGGCTGTCGTGGTTCTGCCCGACGTAGTCTTTGGAATGCCGTCTCGGGGAGGGTATTACTAGTGTTAAAATGGGTTATTATACTAACGCGTGTGCATTTGTGTAATTTATAGATTTTCACCAAGAAACCCTTACAGAAAACCTAAGACAACAATGTGAGTAATCTCCTTTTTGTAAACAGTTTTTACAAAACCTTAAATATTTTACAATGCAATTTAGCAGTGATTGAGTCTTTGTAATTCTACGATTACTGCCGGTATGTTGGGGTTTTCTATACAAAATGTGGAACACGTTACCATTGGACAAAGAGTTAGCCAATGTGTTATATGACACACCAGTCAGGATTGACAGTACTGAATGAGTAATTGGGTAGATGTTAACATTGTAATCACTCTCAATATTGTTTAAATTAATAAAAAAATTCTTGATTAAATTGGGATTCACTCACCAGTATTTCCCACTGACAAAATGTTTTTAAACACGTTTCAGGTAACACAATGTGAAAGCCAACTAGAAGCCATCTGGACAACACTGAAGGCTTGGAAAAATGGCTATAAAAGTTACCTAAATAACGAAGACGTTTTATTTCAATAAAATGGGATTTATTCCTATAAATCAGTTTGTAATGAAAACTTGGGTTTTATCCCAATATAATTATTTATATAAAATGTGGTGTTTTACTCTGATAAAATATTTCATAACTACGATCCTGATGAAATTACCGTTGCCAAATTAATAAACACCGATACCACCGACACTGAGTTCACAGCCGCCCGTTCCCGGGACAGATAGGGGGCGGGGGTTGCGACATCTCATATAGATGGGTCACAATCTATTCCACCACAAATGATTTAAAGCACTGATAAACAAGTTGTCAATCCCGAATATACTACTTGGTTACAAGAAGAACAACAAGCCATCATTATTCTCAATGCCTCTCTAACCGAAGAAGCTCTTGCCGTGAGCATGGGTTCTTCCTCGGCTCGGGATATTTGGATTGCCCTCGAGGCGGCCTTTTGTAATACCTCCGTTGAACGTGTGCAAAACTTGTGTGATAGTCTTCGTGCTCTCAGAAAGGGAGACAAAACTATGGCTGATTTTGATCGAGAATTTAAATCTATTTGTGATTAATTACATGTCGTTGGACATCCCGTGGACTCGATGGATCAACTCCATTGGTTTTTATGTGGCCTTGGTAAAACATTTAAAAGCTTTTCTACAACCATTCGATCTTCTCGTCCAATACCGAGCTTTGCGGATCTATTGGCTAGCGCGTAGAGTCAATAACTCTTTGTTAAAAAAATGAATTCTGATACTACGCCACCGGTCGTTGCTTTTTCTGCCCAAACTGCAAGGCCTGACCAACAGGCCCATCGTGGATCTTCTAATCAGCCAAACAGGCCACGACAGCCTTCCTACCATAGCCGGCCCAACAGGCCCAACAGATCGCACTTCAGTCAGTTCCGTGGGCCCTCTCGTGGACAGTATGGAAGCCATTTTCTCATCCACATTCTCAGAATTTTCTTACAGTAACCGGTCGGTTATGTTACAAAACCAGGCATTCGGCATCTCAATGTTGGCATCTTGCTTCCTTTGTAGCCTTGACTCCAACCTCGGACGAACAAATTGCTCAAGCCTTTCATGCATAATGTCATTTGAACACCATTGTTCCCGACTGGACATCCGATAGAGGTGCCTCTACACACATGTTTCCTAATTCTAATTCTCTTCTAAACTCCACTCCGGTTCACGGTAACGAAAAAGTTTACTTTGGTAATGGCGAGTCATTACAATTTTCTCATATTGGTAACACTAAGTTTCTTGGTAATCTTGAACTTAATAATGTTTTAGTTGTTCCAAACCTCACGGAAAATCTTCTATATATTGGTAAATTAACAGAGGATAATCTGGTTGATGTTATCTTTTCTAACACCAAGCAAACAATAGCCCAGGGTTGCCGTGAAGACAACCTTTATGTCTTTCGTGACAATAATAAAGATTTATTAGCTTCTCACAAATGTCCTAAAGCTTCCTTTGAAACACGGCATTCCCGTCTTGGCCAAGTGAATTTTGATGTAATTTCTCTACTTAAAAATAATGGCTCTTTGTCCTTTACTTCGGTGTTACCAAAACCTAGTCTTTGTAGTCCTTGTGAACTCGCGAAGTCAAAAAGAAAATCCTTTGATATTAATAATAAAGGGATACTTCAGCACTTGAATTAATACATTGTGACCTATGGGGACCGTCACCGGTAAAATCGGTTGATAATTTTTCATATTATGTGGCCTTTGTCGATGATTACTCTAGATATACATGGTTATATTCGTTAAAAGCAAAATCAGAATTTGTTGATGCTTTGTCCATATTTATACCATTTGTCCAAACTCAATCCTCCTCAAAAATAAAAACCTTTCAAAGTAATGGTGGCACCGAATTTACTAATAATCGTGTGCGACTCATGTTGGAAAAAAATGGCATGTTTCATCATATGTCGTACCCCTATACTCCTCAACAAAATGGTCGTGTCGAAAGGAAGCATAGACATGTTGTTGAAACCGGTTTAGCTTTGAAGTTCCATGCCAAACTTCTCACAAAATTTTGGGTTGATGTTTTTTCTTCAGTCGTGTTTGTCATTAACCGGCTACCTTCGACATTACTCCAAGGAAAGTCACCGTTTGAACTTCTCTACCACCAACATCCAAACTATTCATCTTTTCAATCCTTTGGTTGTCGTGTTTATCCTTACCTTCATGACTATGCTCCTCACCAAATTATCACCTAGGAGCATTCCTTGCATTTTTGTTGGTTATTCTTCTAAATATAAAGGGTACTGTGTCTTGACCCGAACACATCTCGTGTATATGTTACATGTAATGCCCGTTTTGATGAACACTATTACCCTCTTGACAACACCACCAATGCTTCACCAATAACTCACCTTGATATAACAAGCTTTATTGATGTCAATTCAGATGTCATTGATCCCAACTTAAATACCTCTTCTCAAACACCAAACTACAACTCTAACCAAAACATCTCTACCAATACACAACCCCATACCTCGGCCCAATACCACACTCCCCTCACTGTCCCATTTTTTCCAGTCCAACATCACGGTCCAACAGTAGAAGCCCCATCTGTTTCCTCTAGGCTAGATAATGGCGGCCCAACTACTAGTGATCCAGCTGAGAGTTCCTCTGCTTCTCTCGGCCCAGACGACAACCCATCTCCTAGCCCGATTGCTGTTTCCTCTGGCCCAACAGTTGACCCACCTCCTCACAGCCTAAACGTTGAATCCACTGGCCTGTCATCTGCTTCTGTTGGACCATCAGTTGTTCCTTCAGCCTACACTATACTGGCCCATCTCTCTTTTCGGACCAAATCCCATTGACCCAAGCTCCTCCTAACGTGCCTACTTCGACACCACAAATTCCTACTCCTCCACCTCCTCTGTCTCACCCAATGATCACTCGTGCTAAAGCTAGAATATTCAAACCTCGCCATCGTGTTGATCTGGCACATACGGATCACATTCCTCTTCATCGGGCTTTGTTCGCCATGTCTGATCCTACGAGTTTTAATACGGCCTCTAAAGATCCCAAATGGGTAAGTGCTATGGAAAATGAATTCTCTGTTCTTAGCAAAAATAATACTTGGACACTTGTCCCTCGTCCACTACATAGTAATGTGGTTGGTTCCAAATGGATCTTTCGCACCAAATTCAAGAGTGATGGATCTATGGATCGTTATAAAGCACGACTTGTTGCACAAGGATTCACACAAGTTCCTGGTTTTGACTATTCTCACACCTTCAGCCCGGTTGTTAAAGCTGCCACCGTTTGCACTGTTCTCGCTTTAGCCATTATAAATGGCTGGAAGCTTCATCAATTGGATGTTAACAATGCTTTCTTACATGGGCATCTTTCGGAAAACATGTATATGGAACAACCTAAGGGCTTTATTGATCCTAAATTCCCATCTCATGTTTGCAAGCTAAATAAGGCAATCTATGGGCTCAAGAAAGCTCCGAGAGCCTGGTTTCTTCGTCTTAGTCTATTTCTAACAAATAATGGTTTTTCTTGTAGTCGTGCTGACCCATCTATATTTAACTTCAAACGTGACTCTTGTATCGTGTATCTGCTTGTCTATGTCGATGATTTGATTCTCACAAGTAATCAGACTTCAGTTATGAACTCTTTCATTGCCTCTCTCAAAAAAGAATTTGCCATTAAGGATCTTGGGAAACTTAACTACTTTTTGGGATTGGAGGTTACCTACACTCACCATGGTCTTTTTCTAAATCAGTCTAAATACACTATGGATATTTTGACTCGTGCTAAGATGTTGGATGCTAAACCTGCACTAACACCTTTAAACACCAATGTGTCTTTTGTTTCTGCAGGTACCTCTTTTTCGGATGTTACACATTATCGTTCTATCGTAGGAGCTCTCCAGTATCTAACGATCATGTTAGGATCTGAGTTTGGATTGATTGTGTTTGTTTGTAATAATTGAACAATGAATGAATGTAAAACAGAGATCTAATGCAGCAGAATTAAAACAAACTTTGTAAACATAATCAAAGGAATAATAGTTTTTATAAACATGTGAATCTCATTATAGTCGAAAGATTATAATCAAAAGATTACATGCATGCTTACATACTAAAACTCCCCCTCAGCTCGAGCTCCATGGTTGATCGTACAAGATTATGGAATTGAAGGAGAAAACTCCTTAAATAGAATAGTGCAAACTGTTCTATTTATAGTGCACATCAAACCACTGAAGCATCTAAGCTGACGTCACCATGAAAGTGACACTTAACAACCTACAACCACTGATCTAGTACAAGCACTGTTGTCAAACAGCTGATTACAATACAAAATACAAAGACAGGTTAAACTATTGTTTCTTCATACCACTGCTTCAGCCCTAGCAGTGCTTTGATCTTTAGCAACACTTGAATCAAGGCAGTAGATTGACCATCAGTACTTAGTCTTTAATAATCTTTGAACGGACATCAGTTGTTGTAGATAACAGTTGTTGTAGTAGAACAGTTTATAGAAGACATCAGTTGTTAGAATCACTTTCAAGGGGAAAGTATAATGCAAACCACTGCTTATGTAGAATCCACTGTTCTGAACCAGTTTTGGCTTTACATCATCTGTTCCTCTATAGGGTTCAATCCCAATAATCTCCCCCTGGAACAGATGATGCCAAAACCCTTCATTATTCTAGATCTTTATTGTCTCGTCAGAAGTTCCATAACTTGTCCTTTAAATTGCAATTAAAAAACCATGGAACTTGTATCATCCTCATCCCTACATAGTACAAGCTCTAGGGGATCTTGTAGATCTTCCACACCTAGGCCCAGTGCTTGTTCCCTTGATATGTGCTTTACTTCTCCATTAGATCTGAGCAATGTCAATACATGGGTCGTTTGATCAGACATCCATTTTAGTATTTTTGAACCCAATGGATTTCTTGGGAGAGATTTATTTGCTGATGAGTTTAGAGATGATGGCATGTTCAATAATTTGTTGGCAATGTTTTGAAGTTTTGCTGAGCTATCTTCTTCTAATGCCATTTTCTTGATGGCTTCTTTAAAATACTCATCTTCTTTTTCTTTCTCTTCTGCATCAGTCAGCTGTTGCCTCTTCCTTTGGTTTAACACAATGACAGAGGTATCTGCTGATGTGAACAGTGGTTCAGAAGTATGGACCTGTTTCTTTGGCTTATCAGTACTTCTGTTTTCAGGCTTCTTTGGTAAGTTAGGATCTGTCATTCTCCTTTTTCTTAGCCTTTCATAAGCCTCATCTGTATATTGCCTTGTCCATTTTGATATGGCTTTGGCAGTTCCAACCTTTGCATCAACCAATTCTTGCTTCTTTTGTTTATACTCCAAGGTGAGATCATCAATGGCTTTTTTGTATTTACCCCAGTTTAGTGCTGACCTTTTCATACCTGGATCATTTTTTATCCTCTCAATTCTGTTTACCTCATGCTTTAAAGCAATGAGTGGCCATTCACTGAACTGTTCTTCTTTAGCTGAATAGAATTTTTCTTTCATAATGAATGCAAGATAATCCTTTCTCATTTCCTTTTGTAGGCCAGCTTCAGGTGGCAGATTAGACATTTCTTTGCACAGATCTCTTGCATAGTCTTCCATTTGTCTAACCTTAGCGAGCAAGAATTGCATTCTTTCAGAAATAACTTTGTCACCTTGATCTTCACATTCAAATCTAGCTCTCATATCAGCTTGCCTGGCTTTGAGTTTTAGATACTCATCTATGTTTGCTGGATCTCTGAAGCCCATGAGAGAAGGAAATCTTCTTTTTGAAGAATCATCCTCTGTGTAGAATTGTCTCATTTCATTCTTTACAGCTTCCAATTCCAGTGGATACTTTGCAGCTATTGGAGTAATATCAGCAGGATCAAAGCCTTCAAGAATTTTTGGATCTTTTATTGGTTTGGCTAGAATTGATGGAATGAATGGTTGTGGTGGAATCTTATTATAGGATACAGATGAAAGGGGAACAGGTGCTGGTATTTCTTCATCATTGTCCTGAGTTTTTCTTTTTCTGATGTAGGTTTTATTTGGTGAAGAAGTATTTGTTGGTGGCCTTTTAATTGGAGTGAATATGTCTTGAAGAGTAATGGTGATGTTTTGACTAACAGCTGTTGAAACAATAGGTGTTTCAACCACTGATGTCATTACAACTGCTGATGTGTTAGTAAAAGTCTTCTGCTTTTTGGCAGGAGGTGATAGTGGTGAGATTGTTTTAGGTGGTGATGGAGTATTTGATGGGGCAGTGGTTGAAATGGGAACAATTGTTGTGGTTGAAGTGGTGGTTTTCAGTTTAACAATTGTTGAAACCACTGAAGTACCAACAGTTGTTGATACAACAGGTGTTACAATAGCTATTTGGCTGGAAAGTTGATGTTCGAGGCTTTTGGAAGGTGGTTTTGTAGTTGTTTGTGGTGGTGCTTGTATTTTTGGTGATGATGGTAAGGCAGTGGTTGTGGTGTGTGTTGAAATGGTGGCAGTTGTTTGGCTAGCAGTTGTTGAAACCACTGAAGTATCGACAGTTGTTAATACAGCAGAAGTCTTAACAACTGCTGGTTTGGGAGATGGATTTTTGGAGCTTTTGGAAGATTTGGGAGTGTGCTTTGTGGGTCTGGATGGTGTGTGTTTGGGTTGCCTCACTTGTCTAGTGGGCTTCTTCTTTTTGGGCTCAGGATTTTCAGGTTTTGGACTTTCCTAATCAGCCTTAGGCTAAGAAGTACCCTGTTCATTCATCTCCATGAAAGCTCTCTTCTCCTGTGCAAATCTTGCTGTATCCTTAGCCTCCTTATCCTTTTTCACATCAGCTTTTGCCTTAGCAATTGCATCAGTGGTGACGTCAATCTTCTTAGAACCATCTGGCAAGGGTATGTCTGTAAGCATGCAAGAATTGTCTGGTGCAATGTAAAGACCATCATCATAACCCTTTTTCTTCCACTGCTTTATTTTCTCCCCCTTTTTGGCATCAGCTGGAGGTGGTTCATCCACAAATATAATAGAGGGAGTAGCAGTGCCAGTGGTTTTCCGCAAGTGAGCCTTGATAGCTTTAATGTCTGCTTGAGTATCCATAAACCTTGCATCCATGGCATTTCTGATTTCCTGGATATGAATCTCATGTTATAAATCAGTATACTCTCTTTGTTTGTGGAGCAGTGGTTGAAACAGCTCCCAAAGTACATCAGGGGATGGAGCAGTGGATGCAGATGGAACATGTGGTGGTGCAGCAGTGGGTGTGGACTTTTGTGAATTTAACAACTGTTGCAGCATTGTCTTGATGTCTGTAACAGATGAGTCAATTTTGTCTACCCTCTCCGTCAATTCCTGATATTTCAAACCATCACCCAAGTTAATGGGATCATCTGATTTCCCACCTGCAGTGGTTGTATCAATGTTTGTCTTAGGAAATGAATTCCAAAAGTCATCCATTGATGCCCCTTGTTCTTGGTACTGGGGTCTTCTTCCTTCGGCACTTGATAACCTTTTGATGGTACCAGTGGTCAAAACAAACTCACTAGTGGATATCAGAGGTGCTATAGAAGGAATTGCCTTCAAGGGAGTCTGATTGATGAAACAACTGGCCAAATGTAGATCTGTTGATCCAACACTTGTAGTTGCTGCTCCACCTGAACTACTGACAGGAATTACAGGTAATTCCAGTAGTGTAACCTCCTCAGATGTTGGTGGGTTAACAGTGATAAAGACACCAGACCCAGTCACTTGTTGGAGTATATTCTCATTGACAGGTGAGTGAGAAGGACTGGTTTGTGTCTGGGCAATATTAACTGCATCCAACAAGGGTAATATTTGTGGTGGAATTTGAGCTGTGAGGTTGGGTGTAGAAAGCGAATTTGCCCCGGGAAGTGGGCTGTGGATGATAGAATCAAGTGATTCTAGAGCATCATAATTTGGTGTCCCTGTGTTTACAACCTGATCTTTTTGTGAAGATGCAGGACGAGTTTGAGGCAAAGGTGGAGATCTTTCTTCCATCTGCTATGAGGAAGTAGCAACAGTGGTTATTGGTGACTTTGGTGTTGTCACTGGTATTTGCTCTGGGATCTCATCTTCCAGAGTTACCCTTTTTGTGGGTTAGGGGGGCTTTTTGGATGATTTCTTTTTGGGCTTTTTGGTAATGGCAGGTGTGGGTTTCATAGCAGTGGTTGTGCTACTATGATCACCTGGAGCAGTGGGCTCAACAGCAAATACCTGAGGAGCAGTGGTTGCTGCTAAAGTCTGCTCAGGTACCTCTGCTTGTGTTTTGGAAGGTTTTAACATTCTTGTGAATGTTTCTACAGTTAAACTGTTTATTTGAAGAGGAGCACCCTGTATGAGCACATGGGCATTATCTTTTGAAAACTTTTTTTCTTAAAATAATAACTAAAAAATCTAGGAAATAATAAGAAAGCCTTTTTATCAACATTTTTTACCAAATCATTAAAAATTTCTTGGGAGTAATTAAAATTTTCTCCTTGCAAAATAGCATACCCCAAGTATTGAATTTTTAATGGAATTTCATTGAATCCCGTGGTCTTATTAGATACACACATAAGAAGAGTGTGAAAGAAAAATCTCATGGCAGGAGGAAAGCTGCCTTTCTGCAGAGTATCTTTCTTCATTTGCTCCTCATAACCTCTTTCTTGAAAATCATTTTGATACTCTGTTTTTTCAAAAGAATTTTTACCTTGAATATCGTTGAGTTCAAAAACTTCAGAAATAGTTTGAGGTGTGATCGAGAATTTGACACCCTTTATTGAGGAATTTAAAGCTACAACCTTTTTATCCACCGTTTAAAGAGTTGCATTTTTCCAAAATTCCCTTTGAGTAGCAAGGTAGACGGCTGCATCGTAGGTAAGCAAAGTTTTGTACTTTGTGGATGAAAGTGTGTCGATGATAGAATCAAAGGTTGAGGTTTCACTAGGTTTGTCAAATATGCCCAAGTAATTGTGTGAAAATTTGAATGGAATCTCACTCGTGGTTGAATCCTTTTGTTTGGTTTTACTGGATTGTTTCACCATGATTAAATCAGGGATGAAGAAGATGAAATGAGGACGACGAGGGTTGTGAAGATATTTGGGAAAACTATTTTAGAAAGGAATTTTGAATTCGATTCGACAGTAAAAAACCCTGTTTGGGGTTTTTTATCAGGGTTTTATAGATAGAAAAAGTGAATGTTGACGTGGCAGAAGTTACAAAGATCTGATGGTCAAAACGCTGTACCCGTGACAACCTCTGATGGAAATGGATGACAGTTGTTTAGGAAACCACTGATGGAGCAATACCAGTGGTTTTTAAAGGGAAAATGAAAACAGCGGGTGACTTTAACTATCAGTGGATAGCCTCTATCAGTGGATAGAAACACTGATGTTTGACAACAGTATTTATCAAAGGAAATGAGAGAACAGAGGTTGACTTTCAGCAGTGGATAGTTCTTAACAAACAGATGATTGAGCCAAAACAGTGGTTATGGCAGACTTTTAAGGATTAATGAAATATCTTCATTTTTAGCTATTTTTAAGGATGGATTTTTGATTTTCTGAAAACATTTTAATGCTTTTATCCATAGAAAAACAAGATTTTGCTTGTTATTCCATGTTTAGCATGCCAATCCTAGAGATCAAGCTTTCAAAGGTGGATGTGTCTAATGCTTTTGTTAGCACATCTGCCAGCTAATCTTTAGTTGGAATATGATGCAGAGAAATCAAATCTTTTTTTTCATGGCAATCCCTCACAAAGTGATGTCTGATGTCAAATGAAGATGGATCAATGAGATACTGAATTTTTGATGATATATTTCAGCTACTCGACTGTCCTGCATAAAAGAAGTCTTTTGAGCAATTATATCAAAATCCAATCACATATACTGAAATGACAAACAATTGGACTTTTCAGCTTGCAGCAACATCATAGTATTCTTCTAACAGTGGTTGTGTAACAGCTGCTTGTGCTTAGTCGAATATTCTAGACACATTATCTAGGAATTGACATCCCCTTGTTGTAAACTTCCATACTCTTGATGTTATGACTTTCTGAGCATGATGGTTCTTGACAAACATGCTCTCAACATATGCTGTGTTTTTTAGGGTCCACTTTTTACCAATAAGATTCTCATCCTTTGGTGGTGGAACATGTTTTAAACTTGTTTTCCCAGAACTGTTGAAGCTCCTCTTGCATGACAAACACCCAACTTTCTGTCTTTTAGTGCCCCAATGGTACATGACTAGTTGATGGAATGGTAGAAAATCAAGAAGAGGACAAAAGTTTTGGGATAAACTTTATGTGAGGATCCCTTTTCAATTGATGTTGTCAAGATTTGGTAAAATGGATGAGGTTTAAGAGGGACTGATGTTCAAAAATGTGAGGTTGCAGATGTGAATCACCTGAGCTAACATCTATTGGTGACTTTTGATGATCCAACAACTGTTTGAGATGAAGATGAAAGAATCATGAATATAGGTTTGACATACTGATGATTTTTTATCCATTTTTATGGAGTTTATCAACAGTGGTTTGGGAATTAACAACTAGAGGCTATTTTGGTCAAGTACTATTTATTTATCAGTGGATGAGCTTTTACAACTGTTTTGAACAGCTGTTGCTCAGATGAAAGACATGGTTTTGACTTGTGAGAACACACTATCGTATCCAACATCTGTTGATGAAGATTTGAATTATCTGCAAAACCAAATACTTTGACAAGCAAATTTTAGGTGCAAGTTTATCATTTTTTTATCAAAATAGCAGGGTTTTCATGAAATTTAATGAAGGTTTTCCACATGCCCAGTCCTTGCTAATAACACTTTAGATATAGGCAATGATTGAATGTCCCAGATGATTACAACTATGAAGTGACCTGCTCACAATGATTTTAAAGGCTTTTTGTGAACCTTATTACCATGTGAAACATTTCTGAAAATTTGGCCTAATTTTTATTAAATAATCAAACTGGTGATACTTTTGTTACCTGAACTCCCTGATATAGTGATTGTGCATGATTGATGGATGACAGATGTTTGACCAAGTATGTAGATCTCCTGTGGACTCTTAAGTGTTTTGGATTTATACTTTTTTCTTTTGAATTCAAAAGTTTTGAGATAAATACACTTTTGAATTTTTGTGATTTTTCTTCTTTCCCTATTTACCTTTTTCATTAATAAATGTTATAACATTCACTAGAAAGGTTTTTAAGGAAGGAATGCTTGATCCAGAATCATTTTCGATAATGTTTTGAGAGATTTGGACATTGTTACAAATGCTTATGCCAAATTTCACATTACACATGACCTAGACTTCTTAATATCAACACATAACCTTTGTAGGATCCTACTCTTTTATCACAAGTGATTTTGAATAGATTCCACCTCCTTCTAACAACTCTGGTATTTTCCATCAAAGGTTTGGAGTTGATCCCTAGTTATGTTTGATGTATATTATAAGACTGCTAATTTTCTTATGATGCTTCAACAAAATTGATTTGATCCTTTTGAAGGATTTTTCAACCTGTTTTTCAACATATAAGATTATGTAACTAAAGTTTTATTTACCTCTTTTGATGTTAACAGAGATACTAATGCTTTTAATTGAACATATACCTTTGTTGACATGAGGTGACACCTTAGCAACGGCAACGATGGAATCATCATAGTTCTTCAACATAAACACTGAATCTATAATGATTTTATTCATGATATTTCCAGTGTTACGTGACTCCAACGTGATAGATAACATCTTGGTTGTTTTACAGAGTTTTTGAATCATCAACTTTGGACGTGATTAATCGTTACTCTGTTTTTTCAACTAAATACGATCAACCTTAGTATCAATGAATTTTGAGCTGAACAGTTATGTCAAATTGATTGTTAGATCGAATTTGACTGTCCCAGCTCTAATACCAATTGTTAGGATCTGAGTTTGGATTGATTGTGTTTGTTTGTAATAATTGAACAATGAATGAATGTAAAACAGAGATCTAATGCAGCGGAATTAAAACAAACTTTGTAAACATAATCAAAGGAACAATAGTTTTTATAAACATGTGAATCTAATTATAGTCGAAAGATTATAATCAAAAGATTACATGCATGCTTACATACTAAAACTCCCCCTCAGCTCGAGCTCCATGGTTGATCGTACAAGATGATGGAATTGAAGGAGAAAACTCCTTAAATAGAATAGTGCAAACTGTTCTATTTATAGTGCACATCAAACCACTGAAGCATCTAAGCTGACGTCACCATGAAAGTGACACTTAACAACCTACAACCACTGATCTAGTACAAGCACTGTTGTCAAACAGCTGATTACAATACAAAATACAAAGACAGGTTAAACTATTGTTTCTTCATACCACTGCTTCAGCCCTAGCAGTGCTTTGATCTTTAGCAACACTTGAATCAAGGCAGTAGATTGACCATCAGTACTTAGTCTTTAATAATCTTTGAACGGACATCAGTTGTTGTAGATAACAGTTGTTGTAGTAGAACAGTTGATAGAAGACATCAGTTGTTAGAATCACTTTCAAGGGGAAAGTCTAATGTAAACCACTACAGCACTACTTATGTAGAATCCACTGTTCTGAACCAGTTTTGGCTTTACATCATCTGTTCCTCTGTAGGGTTCAATCCCAACAGATCACGAGACCTGATATTATGTATGCCATAAATCAAGTCAGGTAGTTTCTAAATGCTCCCACCACTGCTCGCTTTCAAGAAGTAAAACGGATTTTGCGCTATCTCAAGGGTATTGTTGCATTTGGTCTTCACTACAATCGTCCCACTCACACTTCGTTTCTTGGTTACTCAGATGCTGATTGGGCACGCTGTCTAGAAACACGATGATCTACTTATGGATATTCTATTATTATTATTTTTTTTTGGGGGGGGGGGGGATCTAATTTCGTGGAGTGCTAAAAAAGCAGCCAACTGTTGCTCGTTCCAGTTATGAATCAGAATATCAAGCCATGGCGAATACAACTGCAGAAATTGTTTGGCTGACTCATCGTCTACAAGAACTTCATGCCTTAGCATCGACACGTCCAACAATTCTTTGTGACAATCAAAGTGCTATTTTTCTCACCCAGAACCCGGTACCCATTCTATATCGGTTAGCACCGAGCTCATCTCTACCCCTGAAACTAAAAAAAGAGAAAATTAAACGTTGAAGAAAATCAACAAAAAAAAGTTGTACGATACCGTTGTTCGTATGGTAACCGTGATCAGGGATGAGCAAATAGTACCGGGTAGCAGCACTGAATTTCCGGAACCAAAAGATTTCCAATATCAATTCGGCACCAACTTTTGGCGTTTTCTGTATTAGTGTCGGTTTTTACCTTCATGTACTGATACCGAACAGGACCGTACCGGTATTTTCGATACCGATACTGGTTCGATACTGGTTGACACCAAGCTTATCCCAACCCCTGATATTAAAAAAGGATTAAAGTGAAAAAGTAAAGAAAATAACTATTATTATAATATTAAAATAATAAAAATATTAAAAAAAACTATATATTATTATAATATTAAAATATTATTCATTTCAATTCGTTTATTAATATACAGTAAAGTAATAATAATTGTCAAAATTTTCATTGTGAGTATTTTTTTTATATATAACACGGTCATTTAATAGAAAATACATCATTTTGGAAAACATTATTAAACAAAACCTTATTGGTAAATACTTTCTCAATAACACTTATGATAAAAAAAAAAAAAAAAAAAAACACTCGTGGTTGAGATGTACAAAAATGTTTTTAAAAAAAGTAAACATAACTTGTTCCATTAAATTCCATAACATACAGTCACACGTTATCATAAGTTGTACATTATTCTGTCAATGTCTCTTTATTGCCATATATTTAGATCAATCTAGACAAAGTAAAATTCTTTTCAAATAATTTTTTTTAACAGCTTGCACCCGATAAATCCTTTAACATCTTTTAAGGATTGAACCGCAGTCTTTCTATGAGAATTAATTCTCCTTGACCACAATTCCAAAGCCTAAAACCTAAGAGGCAAACAAATTCTTCGCAAGTAAAATTCTTTTCAAACAAATTATGTATAGTTAAATACGATTTTAGTTTCTATAGTCTTAACTCAAATAATATTTTTAGTTCAAAAGTTTAAATTTAGAGGCTGTTTGGCAACATCTGAATGGTTAAGTGCTAAACCAGTAAGAGGTCTGACCCATTAAGTGCTGAACCAGTAAGAGGTCTAAACCATTAAGAGCCTGTATAATTCTTAACTGTTCTGAGGCAAATGTCTGACCAATTCAGATTAGATGTCATAACCATTTAGATTTGTATAAATCTTAACCATTCAGAGGCAAATGTCTGAACCATTCAGACATCTGCTCGTGAAACAAACAGTCTGAACCATTAATTGCTGAACTAGTAAGAGGTCTGAACCATTAAGAGTCTCATTAAGAGGTAAACAAACAACCCCTTAGCTTTTTTTAGGTCATTAGTTTCATTTTCGTCTCATTTAAAACCAAAGCACTAATTATTATTATTATTATTATTGTTGTTATTATTATTATTATTATTATTATATTACTATAGGAATTGAAATGAATAGTGATTTTAATATTATAATAATATATAGCTTTTTAATACTTTTATTATTTTAATATTATAATAATAGTTATTTTCTTTATTTTTTTATTACTATATATTATTACTATATTACTATATATTATTATTATTATTATTACTTTACAATTGTTATAAAACAAAAGGATCGAGATTAAAACTTTCTCTATTCTTCTCTGTATTACACCACTCAAGTAAGTAAATCACAACGAATGCTTCGTCTATTTAAAGAAATAAAAAAGAAATAAAACAAACTGGTGGGGTCATATGTTTGCCACTTACTCAATCATTCTACCTTTTATAATACTCCCCCTCAAACATATGCCCATTTATTTATTTGATGAATAAATCATTAACTCCTTGTGGTATGTTGTTCTACAACTTTGGTGTTTGGCTTTGACATGCTGCCTCGTTAAAAACCTTGCTAGGAAAACCCAGTGGGACAAAACCATAGCTAAGGGAAAAAGAGTGCAGCTTGCATTATACACAGTGGATCAAATATGTTGCCTCATTAAAAACCTTGCTAAGAAAAACCCGGTGGGATAAAACCATAGCTAAGGAAAAAAGAGTGCAACGTGTATAATGCTCCCCTTCAAATTGTCATGTGTGGATTATCACATTTTCTGTACATGTCGCATCCCAATATCATGAACGTGTTTCCTGAAAGTTGATGTAGGTAGTGCTTTTGTGAAAAGATCGGCTGAATTGTTGTTGGATTGGACATATCTCATCTCGACTTGATTGTCTTTAATAAGGTCAAGAGTATATTCAAAGAATCTTGGTGGTATATGCTTTGTTCTATCACTTTTGATATACCCTTCCTTCATTTGCGCGACACAAGCTGCATTATCTTCATATATTGGAGTTGGATTTATGTTTTTCTCTAGTCCACAAGATGTTAGTATGTGTTGTGTCATAGATCTTAACCATACACATTCTCTTGAAGCTTCATGTAGTGCAATGACTTCGGCATGATTTGAAGATGTTGCAACGAGTGTTTGTTTCTGAGAACGCCATGAAATTGCAGTTCCTCCAGTCTTGAATATGTATCCAGTTTGAGATTTTGCTTTATGGGGATCAGATAAATAACCTGCATCTGCATAACCAACTAAACCTTCTTTTGAATCGTTAGGATAAAACAAGCCTAAATCAACAGTACCTCGAAGATATCGAAAAATATGTTTAATCCCATTCCAGTGTCTTTTAGTGGGAGCTGAACTAAATCTTGCTAACAAATTAACTGCAAAAGAAATGTCAGGTCTTGTACAGTTAGTAAGATACATAAGTGCTCCAATTGCACTAAGGTATGGTGTCTCTGGACCAAGAACTTCTTCGTTTTCCTCACAAGGACGAAACTGATCATTTTCAACATTAAGTGATCTAACGACCATTGGGGTGCTCAAAGGATTTGTCTTATCCATATTGAAACGTTTCAATAGCTTTTCAGTATAATTCATCTGATGAACAAGTATTCCATTGTTCATATGTTCAATTTGTAAACCAAGACAATATTTGGTTTTTCCAAGGTCTTTCATTTCAAATTCTTTCTTTAAAAGAATAATTGCTTCATGAATTTCCTTTTGAGTCCCAATTATATTTAGATCATCAACATATACAGCTATGATCACATATCCTGAAGTTGTCTTCTTAATAAAGACACATGGACATATAAGATTACTTGTATAACCTTTACTTATCAAGTAATTGCTCAAACGATTGTACCACATCCTCCCAGATTGTTTCAACCCATATAAAGACCTTTGTAATTTGATCGAATACATTTCTTTGGGTTTTGAACTTAACGCTTCAGGGAGTTTAAATCCTTCAGGAATTTTTATATATATGTCACTATCAAGTGATCCATATAAGTACGCTGTAACAACATCCATAAGATGCATTTCTAACTTTTTAGATATTGCTAAGCTGATTAAGTATCGAAAGGTTATCGCGTCCATTACGGGAGAGTATGTTTCTTCATAGTCAATCCCTGGCCTTTGCGAAAAACCTTGAGCTACAAGTCTCGCTTTATACCTTGTAATCTCATTTTTCTCATTTCGTTTCCGTACGAAAACCCATTTATACCCTACAGGCTTTATTGCCTTTAGGAGTGATAACAATAGGCCCAAAAACCTTTCGTTTGTTTAATGAATTTAATTCAGCTTGCATAGCATCTTTCCACTTTCCCCAGTCATGTCTATTTTTACAATCATTTACAGAATTTGGTTCAGGAGTATCATCTCCACTCATAATCTCACTGGCAACCGAATATGAAAATATTTCATCCATATTTTCCATTTCATCTCGGTTCCATATTATATGTGTATGACCATAGTTGATTGATATCTCTTTGTTAGTATCATCAACATCTTCCTCATGAGAGGTTTCGGTATTTACCGCTTGATCAAGATTTTTATCTTTATGGTCAATTTCATTTATAAGCGCTTTTCTTTTTCGAGGATTTTTATCCTTCGAACCAATTGGCCTTCCACGTTTTAAACGTTTCTGAGATTCATGAGTCATATTATTATCTATTGCCTTATTAGGGATCTCAACTCGAGCTGGAGCATTAGCAGCTGGTATATGAGATTTAGTAACCTTATTTATATCAGTAAATGCATCAGGCAATTGATTTGCAATTTCTTGCAAATGTATTATCTTTTGAACCTCTGTCTCACATTGTTTAGTTCTTGGATCCAGATATAACAATGAAGGTTCACACCATGTGACATCCTTTTCCTTATTTTTATCTTTGTTCTCCCCCCCTAATACAGGGAAAGTTGTTTCATTAAATTTACAATCAGCAAACCGTGCTGTAAAGACATCACCTGTTAAAGGTTCAAGATATCTTATTATAGAAGGTGAATCATATCCAACATATATTCCCAACCTTCTTTGAGGTCCCATTTTTGTGCGTTGTGGTGATGCAATTGGGACATAAACTGCACATCCAAAAATTCTAATATGGGAAATATTTGGTTGTTGGCCAGATGCAATTTGTTGGGGAGAGAATTCATGATTTGCACTTGGTCTTATGCGAATTAATGATTCAGCATGTAATATTGCATGACCCCAAATGGATACAGGAAGTTTTGTCCTCATTATTAATGGTCGAGCTATTAGTTGTAGACGTTTAATTAATGATTCAGCTAGACCATTTTGTGTGTGCACATGAGCAACAGGGTGTTCAACAATAATTCCTCCAGACATGCAATAATCATTAAAAGCATGTGATGTAAATTCACCAGCATTGTCGAGTCTCACCCTTTTAATACTATGATCTGGGAAATGTGTTCGCAATTTAATAATTTGTGCAAGAAATTTTGCAAAAGCCATATTGCGAGTTGATAACAAAGACACATGAGACCATCTACTTGATGCATCTATTAAAACCATGAAGTATCTAAATGGTCCACATGGTGGATGGATTGGTCCACATATATCTCCTTGAATTCTTTCAAGAAACATTGGAATTTCCTTTTCAACTTTTATAAACGAAGGTCTTGTAATTAATTTTCCCAGAGAACAAGATACACATAAAGGAATTTTATCAGATTTTGGGATCTTTTTATACTTCAATGGATGTCCATGAGTATTTTCAATCACTCTTTTCATCATTGTTGATCCTGGATAGCCTAATCTGTCATGCCATAAGTTAAATGTTTCAGGATCACAAAAATTTTCTTTTATTGCCATATGTGCTTGAGGCACATCAATATATGTATAATGCAAACCAGATTGAAACATTGGCAGTTTTTCCAATATCTGATCTTTGCTCATGATATACAAATATTTTTCATTATCAACAGTCTTTGACTGAGTATCATATCCATTATGATATATGTTTTTGAAACTTAACAAATTTCTTGTAGATTTGGGGGAAAATAAAGCATTTTCTATTTCAAGTGTTGTTCCATTTGGTAGTGCTATATTAGCTTTTCCCACTCCTTCTATCAAGTTCTTAGGACCTGATATTGTATTGACAGTTCCTCTTGTTGGTTTCAATTCATAAAAATATTTTTTAGATTTAAATATAGTGTGTGTGGCTCCACTATCCGCTATACAAATATTTGCTTCATTCATTCGATCTTGAGTTTCAATGATATCCATTTTAATCTTACAATTATAAAAAGAAAAATGATAAGAGTATGATTAATATATTATAATTATTGATAATAACTTTATAAAAAAAACTTTATATGAAGGAAAGACATAATAAAAATACATATTTAATTGTTACATAAAATCATTGAGATCAAGCAACATTTTGTTTAAATGTCTTCATTAAAATCCGTGGCATTTAGCTGAACATTGAATTTATCCAAATAGTTTACTTCCTTCTCTTTTCCTTTAAGCGAGGCTTTGTAAAGCTCGCATAGATGTGGAGCTGTTCTACAAGTTTTTGCCCAGTGATCTATACTTCCACGTCTATAACAAGAATTATCAATTTTTCCGGACACACCGGCTTCATTCCTTTGATTATGAAAATTGGAAGTATTATCTTGTGGAGCATTATAATTTGTAGTTCTTTGATTTCGGCCACGGCCACGACCGCGCCCACGACCTCGGTAATATTTATTACTTTTGAAAGTATGATTGTGACCATTATAATGACCTTTACCAAAATACCCACGACCGCGGCCACGGCCTCGTCCTTGGCCTTGCCCACGACCTTGTCCTTGGCCATGCCCACGGCCATGTTCCCTTTTATTTTGATAATTATTAACAACATTCGCTTCAGGTATAGTTAATGATCCTGTGGGACGAGCTTCATGATTTTTCATTAGAAGTATGTTATGTTGTTCTGCTACGATGAGATGTGCATTCAAATCAGAGTATCTGTAAAATCTCAACAATCGATTTTGTTGTGCTAAACTTATATGTGACGCATGAAATGTGGAGTAAGTTTTCTCCAATTTTTCTTCCTCAGTAACAGGGTGCCCACAAAACTCTAATTTTGAACATATTTTAAATAGAGCAGATGTGTAATCATTTACTTTTGTAAAATCTTGGAACCTCAGACTGTTCCATTCATTTTTAGCTGTAGGAAGTAAAACTTCCTTTTGATTATCAAATCTGTTCTTTAAATCCGTCCATAATTCATATGGATCATCAGAATTGAAATATTCATGCTGTAGTAAATTATCAATGTGTTTATGAATAAACACATCAGCTTTTGCCTTTTCCTGATTCGAACAATTATTCTCTTCATTTATGACTTCTATTACACCCATTGCTTTTAGGTGTCTTTTGACATTTGATGTCCAAGTCATATAATTTTCTCCGGAGATATTCAATGCTGGAAATTCAAGTTTCGCAACGTTTGCCATTTTGTTACTAAATACATATATGTAAATATTAGGATTACATACTTATTAAAATGAGACAAAATATAACAATACACATAATTAAAATGTTATTTGCATAAATAAATGTTAGATTGCATAAATAAATGTTAGATGGTTAGTAGTCCCATTATTATTATATTCCCATAGCAATAGGTATCCTGTACTCATTTTTATTTATCAAAAGACTATAATATAAATATACATATATATAAAGGAGAAATGGGATCCAAAAGACCATCCTAAAGGTGTATGGTTTTACAATCCACCGGTGCACCTTTAGGCTTTCAACTATATATATATATATATATATATATATATATATATATATATATATATATATATATATATATATATATATATATATATATATATATATATGTACACATATGTATGTATTTAAATATATGAAATTCTTACATTGAGTATGGTAATAGCTCATTTGCTTTTGTTGATTTGCTTGGTAGAGAACCCTCGTGCTGATAACGTGTTATAAAACAAAAGGATCGAGATTAAAACTTTCTCTATTCTTCTCTGTATTACATCACTCAAGTAAGTAAATCACAACGAATGCTTCGTCTATTTATAGAAATCAAAAAGAAATAAAACAAACTGGTGGGGTCATATGTTTGCCACTTACTCAATCATTCTGCCTTTTATAATAACAATATATTAATAAAGGAATTGAAATGAATAGTGATTTTAATATTATAATAATATATAGCTTTTTTAATACTTTTATTATTTTAATATTATAATAATAGTTATTTTCTTTATTTTTTAACTTTAATCCTTTTTTTTAATATCAGGGGTTGGGATAAGCTTAGTGTTGAAATGGATAGTGA